>OY720239.1:8750000-10000000 GCA_963082625.1 Pasiphila rectangulata
ATGAGGAGATACGTAGAAGAACTCGGGTCACCGACATAGGCAAACGGATTAGCACGTTGAAGTGGCAATGGGCAGGCCATGTAGCTCGCAGAACAGATGGCCGATGGGGCCGAAAAGTTCTCGAGTGGAGGCCACGGACCGGCAAGCGCAGCGTAGGACGTCCACCAACAAGATGGGCTGATGACCTGGTGAAGACCGCAGGTCGACGGTGGATGCAGGTCGCTTCCAACCGCAATAACTGGAAATCCATGAGGGAGGCCTATGTCCAGCAGTGGACGTCCTACGGCTGAAATGACGATGATGATGAAAAAAAAATTTGGCAATTTCATACTTTAACCCCTAATACTCAACATACAAGGTAGGGGCAGCGAAGCCTAGTGGCGCGTTGAAATCTTTTACTTGAGACGGTTAGCTCGCAAAATAATAACCTGATTTATTGCATGTTGCGGCTAATCAAATTTTAAGTGCTTATACTTTTTTAATGAATAAAATAAATACTTAAAACGTACCGGTGGTGTTAGAAGCGGTGAGATGGTCTGAGAGGCCATTGCATAACAGAGGGATGAAAGTGGCTCATCCCTACTAATATACATATAAAAGTGAAAGTGAGGATGAAACTTTACGTAAAAAACATTATTTTTTATTGAGATCCTTGTAAATTGGTACTTACATTGACAAATAAAAAAAAAGCGTGTGCGTCTCGGGACGCACGACAGAAGTGATAACTTAGGCTAGCGCTGCAGGTTAGAGTGAGAGAGGGGAGCCTGCCTGCCGTTTGCGTGAGAGGAAGGGAAGCCAGACAGACAGGCGCCGTAACGCGTTACGTAACGAAGCAGTTTACACTCCCATAAGAAGTTATCACTTAAAAAAATTTAACGTGTGTTTCAACATTTTTCTTAAATCTTACCCTGCCGTGGAGTGCCGTGGCGGCAGTAGAATGTTGCCTCTCTTTTCTTGCCCGTGGATGCAGTAAAAATCTGCTAAATGATACCTCCGGAAGATGGGTAGCAGCGCTTGCGAGCGCAGAAATCTTGATACACGGAGTCGCTGTCAACCCGCCTGCCAAGCGTGGCGAGTATGGCAACAACCCCCTCATGATCTTGAAGATCCATGAGGAAGGGAGGCCTATGCCCAGCAGTGGATGGTGGACCGCTGCAGTCCTGCGATGGAGATGATGTGTACGAACTTTGGGAAATAAAATAATTATATACTTGTCAATTGCTATTTGATCTGCAAACCTCATCAATCATTTGAGCCCACAACGGAAAGTCTAGGACGACTAGTTCTTGAGATATGGCCGTTTGAAGTTTGACAGCTGCCATCAAAAAAGTAGATCTCATGAAGGTCTTTTATTTGAGCCCACAATGAAAAGTCTAGGACGACTAGTTCTCGAGATATGGCCATTTGAAGTTTGACAGCTGTCATCAAAAAAGTAGATCTCAGCAAGTTATTTCATTTGAGCCCACTATAGAAAGTCTAGGACGAGTAGTTCTAGAGATATGGTCGTTTGAAGTTTAACAGCTGTCAGCAAAAAAGTACATCTCATCAAGTTATATCATTTGAGCCCACGACAGAAAGTCGAGATATGGTCGTTTGAATTTTGACAGCTGTCATCGGAAAAGTGAAAGTCAATGCGTTCAATTAGCTCTATGTAATGAGGCGTTTTCATTAAAAAGTAAAAATTTCAAAAATAGTTCCCTCAAACCTTATAGATGGCGTTAGTTTTCATTTAATGCAAGGAAACACTATTTGACAATGACAGCATTTGTAATCAATCACATACTTATTTTTTCCGCTTACCAGCTCCATCTGTTGGGTTTAGTAGAAAACACTTTTTTATTTTTTACTGAAAACGGCTTATTGAGTCTAGAATTTTAAACATTTACTGTAACTTTTGACATTTACTGTCATTTTTGACATTTACTGTAGTTTTTGATATTTACTGTTATATTTGACAAGTGTCAAAAACATAATGATTGGCCATAGTATGGACATAGCATATTTTTATGGCAGCATCAGGGATTTTTTTCTTGAAAGCATTAACATCCGCTTGTTTCTTATGCATTGTTATTTTTTATATTTGATAAGAATATTGTAAGTACGTGTTTTAATGTAAATCGATTCAGTGTAAACATCTTGTGTGATAGATAACCTTTATAAACTTTATGTGAAGGGGATTCTGATGAACCGATGAGTTCACTGGGATCGGGTTAGGGGATCCTGGTGGCCTAAACCTTATATACATGCTGCAGCATAGCCATTACTTATGTTGGAATATAAACCTAGGAGTTAAAATGACTTTTATGAACCTTCCCAATTAACGATGTCTTAACGTGCAGGTCAACTAGTAATTCATAAATTAATAAAATGTAATTAATACAATTTGAAATTATGCAATTATCTTTAGCATAATACCATATACTAGGCCTCTATGGATCCTTCTGAAAGTCGGTCCCATATGTTTAGCGAACGGTGGAAGTCGTAGCTGTTCTACGAGAGGGGTCAAGTTATCGTAGCAGATCGCTACGACAGCTTACTGCTTTCCTGCCTACGGCACATTACCTTTTATGGGGATTCATGATTTCAGTCGTAAAACGTCCACTACGGAACACAGGCCTCTTTCAAGAATCTCCATGAGGGGGGTAGTTGCCATATTCACCACGCTTGGCAGGCGGGTTGGCGAGCGCAGTATTATGTGTATATTGATACACGGAAAGTCGCTGCTGCCCATCTTCCGGAAGTATTCCTTAGCAGGCTCTTACTGCATCTACGGACATGAGAGGAGGGATAACATCCTACTGCCGGCACCCCACGGCCTAACAAATTTATAGGGATTATCCAATTGATTTCTAAAGAAGAACGACGATGACGTTGATGATGATAACTAATTAGATTAAATAGTTTTTATATTTGCAGTACTAGATAATATGGGGAAAGAAGTAAAAAACGCCCCGGTCTATGTCAATAATTATTTTTAATATTTAACTGTTATCAATGTATGACTTTGGTAAACATTAATCAGGATCAGTAAATCAGTAAATGTGGGGTCGTTAGGTTATCTATGTATTTATCTTTCACACGATCACGTGAAATGCCACTGATAGGAAAAGGATGTAGATATAAATGTGGGTACAACCAAACGATTGCTAGGAATTGTCATCTATATATTCCAATATTTATTTTTATTTTATTTTATTATATTATGTTTATTATTACCCTAAAAAGGTATATATTGGAATATAACTTTACTAAAATTGTTAATTGAAAATATTTTTGTGCGACCCTGTCTGTCTATCACAAAAGTCTATCAAAGGAAATAATATATTATGAAAATTTTAAATATTATTGTTTTGATGCAAAGGAAGCCTTTTTGTGATTGAAAAAAGCTGAACATATCTGCCACTTTGTTCTAGTGTTTTAGACGACAAGCATTGGTACTGGGGTACCATAAAAGGGGGCGAAGGCCTCAAAAGGTCACCTAAGGTCAAAAATGCCATTTTTGGGTTTTTGGACGTTTTCGGCCATTTTGAGGTCACAATAACTCCGGTCCCTGTGACCCTAGGGTCACCAAAAATCAATCAGTCACCTTCTCTCATTAAGACGGTGCTAACAAAAAAGGTTTCATGTAAATCCGTGAACGCGTTCGGTTGTAATCGTCAAATACAAAGACAGACAGACAGACAGACAGCGCTATGCATTTTCGATTCAATTTACGATCTATCCTTCGTTTTGATCGGAAAAAATATTATGTTATATATGTATAATATAATAAACGTGTTTGAATATTTAACGGTACAAAACACGATATTTTTGACTTTACCTTATGATAATAAATAATGAAGGAAGGATAATTTTTGCTCTTTTTTGTGGTTGTACTTCAAGTATTATTAACATTGATAATGTTATACTTTCAAAACATATCTGAGAAAATAGGCAACGATGTTTAGAAGAATATTTAATGGTTACCTATGTAGTTTTGCTGAAAACCTGATTTAATTTTTTTAAAACGAATACTATAAATTTATTTAGGTTTGCGGCCGCGCATACTCCTAATTTGTTTAAGTGACGCGTCGTAGTGTTATATCGTAAATTTCCACATTTATATTACATTTATTACATTAATATGTATTAAGAAATCGTTGAAAATTAGTTTATATCGTAACTTATCGTACGTTTCTTGATCTTGATTTATATTTTTATATTGTGAGCTTATTTTAGTAAATTATTAATTTAGTGCGAGCTGTGGCATCCTAGTATTAAAAAAACACATAGCCTCTAAGACCACTTAGACTACCTATTTTTAAGTTTTTTGTTGGATGACCTAAAATAAATAAATTGTCACTATGAAGATTCTTCGATGAATATAATCAAGATGATAGCATGGAACCCACCGTGCTCGAGCCGGACTCGCACTTGACCGGTTTTATTATTTTGCAAAGATAATAAATAAAAAGTACCAAGATTATAGTACAAGGTAAGCCGGATAATATTTAATATCTTTATCGAAATGGGCTCATGGATGCACTTGTATAAATTATATCGAATAACTTTCTATAAATATGTAAGTAGTTAATACCTTATTATCCAGAAATGAAGACGTAAAAGAACAAAGGGCGTGGGATAATGTTCGTGGTGGTAATGATTCTGTGGTTGTACTCCCTAATGAGGCGTTTTCATAGAAAATAAAAAAAAACGTCAAAAATTGTTCCGTTAAACGACTTTTACGTAATAGATGTCGCTAGCGTCATTTTACTGGTATTAATATCACTAAAACCTTTTCATGTAAAATGTTGCCAAGAGCACACCGAAACCAAAAGTGAAATTGAAAATAAATTAGGCCAAGTGAGTGACGGGCCACGACGAGACGTGTATTTACCCGTAAACCTGTTTTTAGAAGAGGGTGTGTTTTTTTATGCTTTTATCAAAACACATTAACAGGTATGAATTTATCAGTTTAAAGTATTCCGGTATGTTTGGTAAATCGCATCATATATTTGAGTGACAATATTCCGAAACTAAACAAGCTAGTTTACGCGTTATAGTTTTACTAAAAAGTTCATTTTCAGATTTAATTTAGTAGTTTAGATTTTGGAGAGAGGGAATCTTCATAGTGATAATTTATTTAGGGTAGTATTTAAATGCAAATAAAAAAAATACTTTTTTATGCAAAAATAATCCGTTTTCATATCAAAATTACTGATTGCACAACACAAACTCAATTTATACATTAATACCCTTACTAAAAATATCCCTAATATAGTCAAAAAAACCTAATAACCTACTGTCTCCAGCTCGGTTCTGTCACAGACAGTGTTTTCGAATAGTTATAAAAAAAAACCTAATAACCTACTGTCTCTTCATGTCGGTTCTGTCACAGGCATTGTGGACGAGCTCTGTGGCGCAGCGGGCGAAGGTCGGCCTGCGACGCAAGGGGTTGCGGGTTCGATTCCCGCCTCGGGACAAATGTCTGTACGATTTGCAGATATTTGTTCAGGGTGTTCTGGGTGTTTTTCTATATATAATAAAAATATCTATCTATGTAGTATAATTTATTAAGTATATCAGTCATCTAGTACCGATAACACAAGCTCTGCTTAGCTTGTGGCTAGGTGATGCTGTGTGATTTGTCCAGCATTATTTATTTATTATTTTCGGATAGTTATAAAAAAACCTAATAACCTACTGTCTCTCCATCTCGGTTCTGTCACAGGCAGTGTTTTCGGATAGTTATAAAAAAAACCTAATAACCTACTTACTGTCTCTCCTTCTCAGTTTTGTCACAGTCAGTGTTTTCGGATGGTTATATAATATCCTACGACCAATAACGGATTTACATTATATATAAGTATCTATGTTACCAAAGTACAATTTACAACGATTTTTAGTACTTTTAAGTATAGAAAACCATTTCACACTTCGACACATCACTTAAAAATTTTAAAAATAAGTTACCAGAACAAAGTGGCAGAAATTTTTAGCTTTTTTCAATCACAAAAAGGCTTCCTTTGCAATCAAAATAATATGTAAAATTGTCATATAATATTATTTCCTTTGATAGTCTGTTGTTATAGACAGACAGGGTCGCACGAAAATGTTTTAATTTTACTATTTTAGTAAACCCCAAATTAATTAAATAGTTTTATAATTTTTTGTGCGGTTATCACGTCGTGATTATTTTATATGTCCATGCAAAATTACAGCTTTCTAGGGCTCAACAGTATCTTCGTAAAGCCGAAGACAGACAGACGAAGCAAAACAGTAAGGGTTCCTTGTTGTACTACGGAACGCTAAAAATGATAGCAAACTTAAAAAAAATAATAAACGTTATAGAAGTGTAGAATAAACGTCGCTAGATAGAAATAAATCAGTTTCACTTACACAACTAACTGTCAATCAATACTTTTTACAAGCTGAGCCTAGTAAGGAAGTCGACAATGACCATACCTAGATAATAAGTGCACAGCATAACATTTTTTGTATCCACAACTGTGTACCTATTCTATGCTTTTTAACTTGTGTTTTTATTAATATTGTGATACCTACCTACTTACATTGTTTTTACGATATTTTTTTTTTTTATAAATCCAAAATAAATTGCTATAAGTATGCTTGTTTTTGTGCGACTACAAAGCAAACAACATTGAATGTGTTTATATATATACTATCGGCGTTCCTTTCTATAAATAAATAAATAAACATTTTACTTCAACTGGCAAAACCATGAATGTGGTATTTGTTAAATATACATGGCAGTTGAAGGTAAATATATTTTACCCTTCCAATATACAAAATTATTTACCTCTGGGTACTCTTAGTTTCACCTTGGCTGTTAGTCACTTAAGTAACGAAACAGTGGGTCCATGTAAGATCAGATCGAGGTTGAATCGATGTCAAGTCTTATTGATATTCCAGGCAGTCTGTGTCCAACATTAGATCAACAAGGTGATCTGTTGATGCAATTGTTACAATACTATATAATTTTCACGAAGGAAGGTGAACTTTATATTGTGAAAAATCGGTTAAGTGCGAGTCAACTCGCGCACGAAGGGTTCCGTACAATTATTTGACAAAACAACTACTATACTTATAAATATACAACTAAATATTCTGTGATATTAAAGCGTCTACCTGTTGCCGTTATTAATATCGAGCGAAAAACGACAAAATAATCACGTTTGTTGTATCTCATACAACCATCTCAAATATTTGTTTTATTTTAATTTAATTATTTATTCTTAAAGTGATTATTCAACTAAATGTTCTGTGAATATTTCAAGCTTCTATATACCTGTTGCCATTATTAATAGCGAGTAAAAAACGGGAAAAAATCACGTTTGTTGTATGGGAGCCCCCCTAAAATCTGAGAGCTAAATCTTCGTTCAAAATTATTATATTTTATTTCAACATCCGTTCGGTTTTTTAGAAATATTTAAATATTTAATATATTTAAATCTTCAAATAAATTAAAAAATAATCAATGTTGCATTTTGTTTCAATGCAGTTGCACTAGTTATTTATCTAGTGGGCTAATGTTGATGTTCTGATATAATTACCTTTTTTAACTTACGGCTAAGTAGTACATATTACTTATATCTAATTTAATCAAAGAAACCTAATGAACTTAGCGTGTGCCTGAACTAGGTGATCCTGTTTTTCAGGCAAAAACTAGGTCACAAGCAAATAAATTTAATCACACTAAAATTTTAATAGATCTGATAAGATAGCATAAAGAAAAAATAATTAAAACAACAGTGACAAGTAAAGCTAAAACTAATGTTAACATTATTTATGCAAGTTTGTAAAAATAAAGTGTTATACCTACTTTATTATAGCTAATAACTTCTCTGTATCGTCTTATGGGAAACATGAGTTCTTAACAACAAGTTTACAATTACTAAAATTAAGAGAAAATATGTTGGTTATCGGTATGGTATCGCTTGTAAGATAATTGCAAGATCGGATTATCTGGATCGGACTTAGCTTTGATATGTAGGTTATCTCTATGCTTCATGCACCGAATTAGGCCGGGTGTAATTCACGGCTTAATGTTGAATTTTTTCCTGCTTAGTTGCACTTGATGTGTTTTTGCAAATAGCTAATCGTACTTTTTGAATAACAAATGACATGCAAAAATGCGGATCAGCTGAATCGTAAACTGGGTCAAACTGCATGTTACGAAGGTCATCCTCAAGTGTATTTATATCTAATTTAGTACTCGTGCGATTATAATTATGCTTAGGTAAATTACAATTTAAAGATAGAAGTGTAGCATAATGATAAGTTATTGATGAGTTAATGACTAATGAAAGCGAAGGAAAGTCTGATTTAAGCATGATATGATCCAAACATGATCCCCTTTGGTGTGTAGGCAGTGTGTGTGCAGGGAGCAAGCCATTGAATGAACATATGTTGAGGTAGTCCTAAGCGTTAGCAGTGTTGCCAACAGTAAAACCAGCTCTCCACCAGATTCAACCTCTAAAACCACCAGAAAACCACTAACGAAAAACGGTCCTACAGTAAAAATCGCTAAAATTTCCGCGAAACTTATTTTAACACTGTATTTTAGTAAATAGCCTTTATTATTACTTAATTAAATGTTTACAATTAGTAAATCAACATGAATATATTTTTGTAACATCAAATAATTCAATAAAAAAAATATTCTTCAGATAAACCATTTTGGTCTACACCATCCTCGGTTTCAGATTTGTACGATTCTTTGGTACTGATTTTATTTGTGACGTTAATTGGAATTGTATATTCACTGCAGCATTTTCCTTCCAATTTCAAACCACAGCGTATTCCTAATATATCAGTTTTAACTTCATTCTGTTTCTCTGCTTGTTTTTTATTATATTCATACCGCTAAATAGTCTTTCAACATCGGCATTAGAATGAGGCAGTATAAGGAAAGTTAAAGCAAATGTCTTTAATTGTGGTTCTTGAAGCCAAGAATCCCGAAACTTTTGCGTATAATATTGTGGTTTCAACATATTTGCGCATCGAATGAGTACGCAGAAATATTGTACGACGTACGGAGCAGGCAGTCCGAGACGAGGCACGAGACGAGACAGAGTTGACTCTGTCAGTTTTGTTTGTTCTAACTAATACAGAAAATATTCTACGGAGAATACCTCCGTATAGAGTATTCTGGAGCTCAGTGATTCTGACGGATTAGTCAGTGTGGCATATATGGATGTAAAAACTCCTAAAATAAACTTAAGTACTTAAAGTGGTTGAGTTACAGTATTTTCAGTATATGAAATTAATTTTACTAAACCGCTAGAAAAATCCACTAGCCACTAAAAGCAATATTTCACCACTAAAGCGGGGGTCGAAACCACCAGTTTTAGTGGAAAATCCACTAAGGTGGCAACAATGAGCGTTAGAGCCGCAGAATTCCGGCAGGATATTTATATTTATATCTCCAATAATAATAACGTTTTTATGAGACGATAATTTTTGCAAGGTTTCATTCAGGGAGTTAGTGAAATGACTGGAGATTTTAAAAGAGGGAGGTCTACTTCTATATAAAGCTAAAATAGCAAATTCAGAGTTGATTTTTATAAGGAGTCTGTTGCAATCAAGACAAGTATGTCTGGTTCCTCAATTGAGACTAAGATGATTTTTCACATACACTATCACACCATCATTTTGATTGTAATTATATGTACCTACTATGATACATCGTATAACCTGACATTTGAGGAATATTATAATTTTTAGCGAGCCAACATTCTGTTAGTACAATAAGATCACAAAAGATACCCAATCTTTGAAAAAATATACTAAAGCTATCAAAGTTTTTAAATGCACTACGAATATTTTGTGTTAGAATGGTTAATGGATTACTGTAAGCGGACAAATGTTGTTTATATTATTCTACCTCACAGAACTGAGAATCCGATATGAAGAAGTTATCTAAATCATTCATTAAATTAAGGTTAATAGCAAAAGAAAAACTCACAAAAGGTTTAGTTCAAAATTAAATTAGTTAGTGGCGCTCTTAGGCGCCTTCATAATCAATAGAATTAATCAACCTTTTTTCTGCCATTATTTTTGCGGGACAGTCAGCGGCACCGGTAAAATGCTTACTTGGCTTTTTAAAGCGCAAGCAAGTTGCACATTTGGGGTCATCGCTTTTTTTAGGGCATTCCTGTAATGTGTGTCCTTGTTCACCACAGTGGCCGCACGTGCAGCAAACCTTCCTGCATGTCTTGGCTGCATGTCCATACTGATGACATTTGTAACATCTAGTGACCAGGGTGAAATCTTTCACCGGGCAGGACGACCAATTTACAAAGACTCTGTCTTTAGTAATTAGCGCTTTTCGTATAACTGCAGGTACTTCTATTATGTAATTACAGGTCTCGGCATTCTTCCTTTCAGACTTATGGCTTCTAATGCAGGTCAAAAACTTGTTCAGGTCGCAGGATTCCAACGTGTCCGATAGGTTTTGATTGTACGGACATGTAAAAACTTCCTTTTCGGACATCAATTAGGGCACTCCGATGACAACTACTCTCGGCTTCCTTTTCTGCGGCTCGTCGATGGTTAGGCCAGAGTCCATGTTTTCTACAGATTGCTTGAGCTTCTCGATATCATTCTTGGATTCCGTGCTGATAATTACCCCACCGTTTCGGGTCTTGCGCAGCCCTCGTACCTGTAGCTAAAGTTGTTCAGGGCAAATTATTTTCTGTACCAAAGATTTAGTTTCTTCGCTTGTCTTCTGTTTATCGTTTGGGTAAAAGACCACCGAGCTCAAATTAGTGGGCTTAATAAAATTGTTAGTTCCTTTTTTTACAATATCGGCAAAAGATGTAACATTGTTAGACTTTGAGGTCTTTTCAACGGACTCTTCCAGGTTTTTCAGTCTATGGGAAAGGTCTTTATTTTGGTCTTTAAGGTATTCCATTGCTGTGCAGACTTCTATAGTTCTAGATTTAAGGCCCTGGTATTTTACTACTAACTGCGATATCGCATGGTTAGCCTTTCTGCACAGTTTGCCAATGTTTATCCTTTGCTCTGAGTTAAGCTTACTGCTTTCAGCAATAGTAGACACTTCTCCTAAGCACCCGTCAATAGCAGTCATCCATCCCTGTAGTTCAGCGGTGGGGATAAGGTCCATTTCGTCTAATCTGGTCGGAACTCGAGGGCGAGGAGTGGCAACGGGCACAGGAAATAAGAAGTATAATAAGAATAATGACATTTACTAATCACTTTTAAGTCACTAACAACCCAAGTGTTTCAGCTCATGAAAACACTTGTTTTTTAGGGAAAATTATAAATAAAAATATTTAAAAAAATACGAATTCGTGAGTTTTTTCCCTTTAAATCTATCCCAGATGGTATGATGTGAAAATCATCCTGAGGTCATGAACGATTTTTTTACTTTTAGTTAAAAAATAACATTTTGTGGTTATAGATAGATAGATAAACTCTTTATTGGTATAGGTATTTTTATTTGTACCTGTATGGCAACTCATCGCGGAGGTCAATGATCCTGTCATCGTATAATCAGCTGTTGAAGTTAAAACTTTCGTGGTCTTTTCTTGAATGAAAATCACTGAATACTGAAAAGTCGTAGAACAAAAGTTGTTCCTTAGCATGGTCAGAATAACCCCCTTTCGGCTTAGTACACATGTTATAATACAACCTGTATAGGCATTTTATGTCCTAGTGTAAGGAACAGTGCCTAGCCCTTGGTGCTACACAGATATCCTAACTTTTATCTATTTATAGATTGCACCTCTTTGGCTACTGTGTTTATTGTACAATAAATTATTCTTATTAAGTACCTATATTTTATTCGACTTATTTATTGTACATGTCTTTTTATTTACAGGTCCTCAGGCTCTAAAAATGGCGGCATTCAACTTTATTCTCGGGTGTGTGATGGCTGCTCTTATTATATTGTTTTCAATCAGCTCCAGTGCCAGATATTACCTTAAGGTATTCGTTTTAACACTTAAATACTGTAAGTATTAAAAAATAATAAAATTGACAAGCTGTGACAAACCTCTATGTTATAGCTTCATTAAAAAAAAAACGATCTTCTGAATTTGTTTACATGCATATATTAAATAAAGTGAGTCGATTACTTAGAATCCCTATAGTTAGTCCCTACCACAGATAATATAATACACTAGTCCCTACATTATTTCACTCCCTTCTCCCAAATACGTTCAATGCAGTTTATTACCCAATTAACGAAATGAAGGGGCATCTTCATACTTTAAAATCCTCTGGCCAATGCCAATGTTCGTAGGCACTATCTCAAACAATGTTTTTTCCCCAGTTCACAGTGTTTGTCATACTGGCACTAATATTTGCGTCGGCGCCGATTCCATTTATGCTGATCAAGCCATTCGACCCGAAAAATGCGTTGTAAGTATTAAAAAAAAAATGAAAAACCTTGTTGAACTCTTGCGCAAGATTCTGTTTCACTGATTTGAAACTGTTGCAACTGAAATGATCGTTATGTTTCATTCGAATTGGATTTAGGGTCAAGCTTTATAGCATAAGGTAAGGCGTATTAGATATTCTTAGTTTTATTAATTTAATTACATTGCTTTATGACATAATGTTTTTATTGTACACATATATTTGTCGTGGGGTGCCGGCAGTGGAATATTGCCCCTCCTCTATTGCTCGTAGATGCAGTAAGAAACTGCCAAATGATTCTTCCGAAAGATGGTCACACACAGCGTCTTTCCGTGTATCAACATCCCGTACTGCGCTCGTCCACGCGCCTGTCAAGCATAGTGAGTATAGCAATATCCCCTTATGATGAGTAGGCACTTGGCGATCCATAGGCTCAGCGCAGACAGAACGGAGCGCAGCGGAGAGGATTTTATTAACGCACTTGAAAATAAACTTTAAAATTATCACAATAAAGTGCATAAATGCTTGAACCTGACAAAAAATGCTCGCGCATCCTCGAAGATACGCGGGAATCCCCGTGCGACGTTTTGCACTTTATTGTAATAATTTTAAAGTTTATTTTCAAGTGCGTCAATAAAATCCTCTCCGTTGCGCTCCGTTCTGTCTGCGCTGACCCTTAGGGGAGGCCTATGTCCGGCAATGGACCTTCCTACGGCTGAGATGATTTTGATTTGACCTTGATTATAAATCAACAGTGCAGTTAATAGAAACAGTAAATAAAATACTATGATCTTTGAGTATAATTCACAAGGTATACCCTACCGACATCCATTATGATAAGTAGGTAGGTACCATTATCCTATACCATTATGTTCAAATTGCTATAATTTACGTAAAATAAGTATAAACATTAATGGCTGTAGTTTTATGTACTTACGAATGATGCGATGCCTTATCTGAATAGTTATTTACATCCTGAATAATATTACCTATACACGGGAAAGTGATATCTTTTTGCCATCGAACTGTTGCATATATACAAAACCACAGTACAAAACAAACATGGAAGTAGACAATGGAATAGGACACAGGATGTTAGCTATTTTTTCTTCCGGCCTTATCGGTTATGCAATGACAGGCGTCATCTTAATGGTTGGGTTCCTAACGAGTTACACTAAATAAAACCACACACACACATTAACTCGGGATTTTTTTTTAAATAAGTGGCTCACATTATATCACCATGGCTCGCGGCGTCGGGGTCGGCCGAGAAAGCGTTGGCGGGATGATCTCGTCACATTCGACAGAGGATGGTGGGAGTCTGCGAAGGATCGGGATGGTTGGAGGAAATTGGGGGAGACCTTTGCCCAGCAGTAGGACGATACAGATTAGTAAAAAAAAAGTGGAATAAATAATAACATTTTGCGCAGTAGAATGTTACCCCTCCTCACATGCCCGTGGATGCAGTAAGAGATTGACACCGTGTGTCAACATCAACAATGGACGATGATTAGGCCACTGGGCTATGGTTCCCACTTTTTTGGTTGGATCCGATTTAGTAAGATACTTCGGGAAAAGTAGTCCTAATGGGAAATAGCGTTGATTAAATCAGCCTGTTAATTTTACCACTTATGTAATTTAGTGGGCTATCGTTAAGGAGTCAAATTATTCCCCATTCTGTCTCGCCGCCATAAATTGCATTCACTGCAGGTTTCTTGTTCTACCTTAAGTTTAGGTATGACTATTGAATGATTATCTCTCATAGGATCCCAGCAGCTCTACTGAGGATATCGGCTCGCATGCTCGGCATCCGCTGGCAGGTGCGAGGCCTGGAGAACGTGGACAACAGCCGGGGGAGCGTGGTGCTCCTCAACCATCAGACTGGACTCGATTTGTACGGTGAGACTGAATTTGTATTGTAGCAAGCAGACTAATTTGTATTGTAGGATCAGAGCTCAGTGCCCTGGGGATGACTATGTTCAGCTGTGAATTGACAAGGGGCCAACTCAGCTATTTATTTTATTTTTATTGACGACCTCTGTGGCGCAGCGGGCGAAGGTCCGCCTGCGATGCTTCGTTGCGGGTTCGATTCCCGCCTCGGGACAAATGTCTGTACGATCTGTAGATATTTGTTTAGGGTGTTCTGGATGTTTCCTATAATAAAATAAAAAAAAAATCTAGGTGTGTATGTAGTATGAATGTATTAAGTACTTATATCAATCATCTAGTACCCATAACATAAGCTTGCTTAGCTTGGGGCTAGCATGCATAGATGATGCTGTGGCAATTGTCCAGCATTATTTTTCAATTTATTTAAATTGGATGCCCAACACAGGGTTACACATAATACAAATAGCAATATCAAAAAGGTTAGGCACAAAAACAGTTGCTCCCGCAGTTAAAGGACTATCACAAATACAATGGCTTCACTGACTCGATCAGTCGAGATAATGGTGGTGATGGATGACATATTATTGTTTAATATAATGCTACACAGATAAACTGTGGACTGTGCTGACCAAGGTGTTATTTTTTGCTATTTAAAAATTGATATAAATTTAGAAATAAGTTAGTTTTTTTTACTATAGTTATTTTTAAGTTTAGTGTGTGTGTCTAATAAATGTATTTCTTCTTCTTCTTCTTCATATACGGCGCGATACTGCTGATAAATTGTGAATAAGTATTTATATATTTTGTAGCAGGTAGTAGGTAAGTTTTTGGCACCGCAGCTAACAAACACCTCGTTTGGGAATACACATGTGACCCAGGCTTACTTGCGTGTACTTTCAATGATAAAATTCATTATACCCTGAAAATTTGTTGATTTTTTTATGACAGGCTAGGCTAGGCTTGTGTGTGTAAATCGATTAATACGATGTTGAACCTTATCAGCCTGTAAGTGTTGTTAAAATTACTATCTATCTACATGATTAAAAAAAATATTATGGCGGCATTGTTATATACCTATTTTAGGTAGGTAGGTAATTGATTGGCAAATATAGCTTTTGAAACACTTTGACCATTCTCTCAGCAAAGTAAGCAATTAGGCAGTTCACACACTGCCACGCATCACGCTGCATGTCTCGTGAATGCGTCTTCTAACGTTGCTTGTAAGTATCTCCGTTTGTATGGAAAACACGCACAGTCCAACACACCGAAAATGCATCTACGCGTGTTCATGCAGATCACGCGCGCAGGTGCGGAGAAACATGCACCTACGCGCGTAGGCGCGGGGTGAGACGCAAGGTATGGCACACCGAGTCCCGCAGACTAGCGAACAGCTTTGAATGAAATGAGTCAGAGCCGTCGTGAATCCACAAAACGCAACTACGCGCGTGAGTGCGTGAAAAACCCGCACGATGATGCAGATCTGCACTCCCGCAAGTACGCGCGTAGGTGCGTCGCGTCGACACGCAACATGCAGCGTGGTGCGTGGCAGTGTGATTGATTACCGCCTTAGTCAGAGGAAAGACAAGGTCAATAAGTATGAAGCTAACTAAGCGGCGGGTTTTCGAGCACGATATTTTCTTTCGCCGTTAAAACAATGTGCACATATTTTTTTTCAAGAAAGAAAAATCCACACAGATTACAGAACCTAAGTCGGAGGTACCTGTGTACATATCACTCGCCAACACGGCTATGAATAATACCTACTGGTTAGGATATTTACCACGATTTAAGTTTTAAATTTTCAATGTCAATTTATTTATTTACAAATTCTACATTACAGATAGGTAACAATAACCCACTGCGTTATATGAAGTACCTACTTTGAGTCTCGAGATATTTGACGCAGTTGCATGCGCCATGATCACGTGCACGTGATTGTGTTTGTTTAGTGTAACCCTGTGTTGGGTATTTTTCCTATTATATAAATAAATATGTTTATTATGGACTAGTTGCACTCCGCAGTTTCACTCGCGTAGTTTGGGATAAAATATAGCCTATGTTACTCAGGGATAATGTAGCATTCTAATGGTGAAAATAGGTTCAGTAGTTTTTGAGTTTATTCGTTACAAACATACAAAATACTACATACAAACCTTTCCTCTATAATATTGAGAGATAAAATAAATAAAATAAAAATAAATAATGCTGGACAATTCACACAGCATCATCTAACCCCAAGCTAAGCAGAGCTTGTGTTATGGGTACTAGATGACTGATATACTTAATACATTATAGTAATTTTCTAATTTTACACCCATACCGAGGTATTTAAAAAAACGACTTCCAAATTTATTGGAAATTTTATAGATTTCAACGTCTTTTCCTCATAAAGGGCTTGTGTTTAACATTTATTACTATAATGAATGACATTGGAATGCATTAAGTATACACTCAAAGTGTGTTTTGGTTGACAAGATACATAGTACATAGAGCCTTGGCCTTCAAAGGTCCAAGTAGCTTCTGAAGGTACGTACCTAGAAACTACGCTTTACCTCATACAAAAAAAAACGTGTGCGTCTCGGGACGCACGACAGAAGTGATAACTTAGGATAGCGCTGCGGGTTAGAGTGAGAGAGAAGGACCCTGCCTACCGCTGCCGTATGCGTGAGAGGAAGGAAAGCCAGACAGACTGGCGCCGTAACGCGTTACGTAATGAAGCGGTTTACCCTCCCATAGGTAGTTATCACTTCAAAAACTTATTTATTATTATGGATGATCCAAACAGCGTCAGCAACTGTTATTCACGCTGTAAGGAACACCGCAGTGGCTAGGACATTGTTAGTGGTTTAGGCTTGGTCAGCACCTATGCCATCCTCTCAGCTTAGTCATCTATTAGTAAAAGGGAAAGAACAGTTCAATACGTCTGAAGCTAATTAAGGCGCGGGTTTCATCACGATTTTTTCCTTAATCGTTAAAGCACGTGTTTATTGTACACTATAATCTATTTAACATTTATCTTTATTATATAGTGTGTCCGGTCAGAGGTGTCGGAGCCAGCAGAGCATTAAATACGGTAAATTTTATCGAGAAATCGCCACAAATAAGTAGTTATTTCTCCACCATAATAAAATCGCAGCCATTTTGTTTTTTTTTGGAATCAAAGCACTAGTGCTTGTACTAATTTAGCCATAGCTACCTATGTAAAGGGCCTAGGAACACAAAATAATAAGTATCATTTGATAGTTAGATATAGCCCTTAAAGAAACAATAAAAAAATCGAATTTTCATTCCATAAAAGAACGAAAAAAATTGGTGAAAGAAGAAAAATTATAATTTTTTGCGTTTTTTTTAGATTATTAGCTTTTTCAAAAAATCTAAGCTATTAACTTGCTATTATTTTATTTTAACACGAATGTACAGGATATTTGCTAAAGTAAATACTAGCACATTTTATTTCTAAGTGAGATATTTTAGAAGCTATGACGGTTTGAATACGACCCTTAAAAGCGCGTCTATTTCGATAGTAAAGCACGAGACTTCCGATTTCGAGGAATTTCAAGGACGGGTCTTTGACAACGCCATTCTTAGTAGGACCAGGTAAAAAACCAGTGCGCTACAGTTTTTTTTTATAACTATTGCAGCTATCTCTGTTTACATTAGTTTTTAAGAGCCATTAATGTAATGTTGTTCCAAATAAACGATTTTATTATTATTATAAGATAAGATAAGAAAAAGTTTATTTGTGTCACTTATAAAAGATATACATTATGTTACATGAAACAGATGATAAATTATTGACAACAAAATTTGGTCGTCACTCAGCATAGGCCATAATAGAGAACCTATAATAATTATAAGGACCCTACCATGGCGCTGGTTTTCAGTGACGCCAGTTTAAACTAGGTACTGTGCGGTATGATACAACTTATGATGAAATACAACTTACTAAGCTAGATAAAAAACAAAACAAACAATGATTATTACAATTAAAACACTAAGGAAGAATTATATAAAAAGAAGAACATTAAAACACAATAATAATATCAATAGTAAATCGCAATAATATAAAATGAAGCCTATAAAAACCGAAGCTCAGAACGACTGCCTACATTGGATAAATTTATTTGAGAGTTTAGTAGGAATATCTTTAAGCGGTTTTTGAAAGTCCAAATAGATCCAGAGTTTCTTATTGGCGGAGGCAAATTATTCCAACATTTCGTGGCAGCATATCTAAAGCTGCCACGAAAGGCAGCCGTTCTGTGGCGGGGACACACTAATCGGATAGCTGTTCGTATATGGCGGTCCGAAAAGTGGAGCTTCTCATATAGATAGACAGGACGCTGATTCTTAATGATGCCGAAGAGCAGTGTAGCAAAGTGGAGAGTACGACGTGATGAACGTGATTATAGTGTTGCCTAGGTGTGAGTGAGACATAATAAAGGTAGTATATGGATTTGGGGGCCCAATCAGGTCAGTCGTCCCTCGCTCCGCGTTACGATTACACTCTCTTGAGCCTACATACTGTGGCTTGTTATCATCATCATCTTCGTCTTCCGGACCCCTTTCGGAGTCACCGGGTAAGGCCTCGAGACATGTGTCTCTTTACCCTGGCTTCATCTCTGGAGGCTACAACCCCCAGTTCAGTATTCTTGTAGCCCTTTGGGTGGTCGGGTGTCCTTGTTTCTCCCGTGCGGAGGTGCGGTGCGAGGGGGGCCTATGCATAGAAGTTTCTACGCATGGCCTCCAGTCCCGTACCACCACCTCACGCGTGTCTTCGCCCGCGGCGATAGCCATCAGAATCTCGGTGAGGATCCCCATGAGAACCACGGGGGCCTCAACCGGTCCGACGGGCCGTTGCTCAGCCGCGGGTGCGGTGGGTGTGCCTTCAGGGGGAGGTTGCAAGTGTTGAAGCCAGGGATGGCCTCAGTGATGGTCAGCGCTGTTGCGCCGAGAGGGGTGTCTGCGTCCGTGGTCGCGGCAGAGGGGTCCCGCTTGGTTGGCTGGGACCGGAGCTAGGCTTTCCGGTAGGCCTGTTACGGCTGGTTGAGCCTCAAGCTGGGGGGCGCCTGTCGTAGCCTGTGGCGTAGAGGAGGCGAGCGGCTTCTGCTTCCTGTTCCTGCCTCCTGCGAGGAGGGCGTATTTCCCCGGCCGTCGGCCCACTGTTCGGTGGGCGACTGGCCTGGGGTGGGGCAGCATTTTGGTGGCGGGCCGGATTGGCGGCCGCCGTGGTGCTGGCAGGAGGGGGTCCTTTGACCCCTCCCTTTCCGCGGCTGGGGTGATGCGAGGTGGCGGGATGGTTACCCCGCGCTTCCTCGCCTCCTTCCTCAGGACGGGACACTGACGGTTGTTCGCCGTGTGTACCCGTCCACAGTTGGCGCATGTATGGTATGTCTGTGAGGGGGCGTGGGCAGAAGGCTGCTGCATGTTGTCCTCCGCACCGTACACAGCGCGGCGGACGGTGGCAGTGAGCCGAGGCATGCCCAAACGCCTGGCAGCGATGGCAATGCGGGACTTTGTTTGACGAGCCGCGCCAATATTCCACGCACACGCCCGGCATGTAGAAGAGCTCATTGATGCTGTACAGCTTCACGAGCTCCTCCGCGGACATGCGGTCTAGTTGTGCGTGGTAAAGGCATCCAGCGCGGCCTTGCTTGGGGCGGATGGCTTTGACTAACCGGACCGGAAATCCCCGGTCATTGAGGGCGGCAGAAATGTCTTCCGTGAGTGTGTCCCACGGGAGGCCTCTGATTGCCACCTTTGTTGGGAGCTCAGCGGAGACCAAGTAGCTGTACCAGCTAATGGCAGGGTCCTCCGCTGAAGCTTCGACCAGGTGGCGCTGTATGATGCGGTATTCCTCCAGGGAGTGTGGGGTGAACCGGAGCCCTCACGATCTGGAAACATAAACCATCGCAATGAGCATGTTTGGCTCCTGGATAATCCTCGTGCTGTGAGACTAAGCTCTTTTCAACACCAATTCTCGGTAAACGTGTGGGCAGGAATGATCGATGACATTTTGATTGGCCCACTCATTTTGCCAGCCACGATGAATGGCCCTAGATTTCTGGAGTTCTTGGAAACTGACTACCTGGATGCAATAATAGAAATACCTCTGGCCTATAGGTCAGGGATGATACTCCCAACTAGACGGAGCTCTGGCGCACTTCGCTACGAATATACGAAATCATTTAAATGAGCGTTATTCGCCGTGGATTGGACGCGGTGGAACAATCGCTTGGCCACCGCGTTCACCGGACTTGACCCCACCTGATATTTTCTTGTGGGGTACGATGAAGCAGAAAGTGTTTGTCGACGGACCAAATACACGCGAGAAGCTTATTGAAAAAAAATATCCAAGTCGGAAATGAATTAAGGGAAGACAAACCAATGATCCGACGCTCTACACAACATGTGTCAGTCAGAGCAACAGCATGTCTGCAACACCACGGAGGACATTTCGAACAATCGTTGTAACATTTGTTTTTTATTTGCCAAATTAAATGTCCATAACAAATTATTCAGTATTTTATTTTATTTTTTGTCAACTCCCGGATTACACGCTATAATAACGGGTCATAGTCAAACTGTCCATAGCTAAACTGCTTTACTCAGGACTAAGATGTAAATGTTATTTTTTAGCAAATATCTTGTACTTTCGTGTAAAAATAAAATGATAGCAAGTTAACAGCTTAGATTTTTATGAAAAAGCTAATAACCTAAAAAATACGCAAAACAATTAGAATTTTTCTTTTTTCATAATTTTTTTTCGTTCTTTTATGGAATGAAAATTCGATTTTTTATCGTTTCTTTAAGGGCTATATCTGGCTATCAAATGAGACTTATTATTTTGTGTTCCTAGGCCCTTTACATAGGTAGCTATGGCTAAATTAGTACAATCACTAGTGCTTAGATTCCAAAAAAAAAAAACAAAATGGCTGCCATTTTATTATGGTAGGGAAAAACTACTTATGAGGGGCGATTTCTCGATAAAATTTACCGTACTTAATGCCCCTGCTGGCTCCGACACCTCTGACCGGACACATTGTATATATTAAGTATATAATTATACAGGGTGTATTATAATATGTGTATGTGTACTAAGCCGAAAGGGGGTTATTCTGACTATCTCAAGGAACAACTTTTGTTCTACGACTTTTCAGGATTCAGTGATTTTTATTCAACAAAAGACTACAAAAGTTCATCATCATCATCATCAACAGCTGATTATACGATAATCACAACCTAAATGCCAGCTGATTCTTGTCAGGGTCATTGAACTCAGCGAAGAGTTCCCGTACAGATAAAAAAAAATGTGAACCGATTCTGGAAATTATTTTTGAGTAGGTACTTCCAAAAAATGTATAAATACACTTTCAGTTATGTCCCATTTTTCTCAAAATTCGATTCTGATGATGGGATCAATGAGGAATTAAATAGTTGTAACCTGCCTGATATCAAATCAAATCATGTTTATTCAAATTCAAATAATCAATGTAACATTACAGATTAACCAAAGCGTTACACGTTAAATCTTAAACTCATAATATACACACATATTAAATAAGTATTATTAAAACAACACACACAAAAGAAATACAAAACATAAAAAACAAAAGAAAAACAGAAAAATCTAATTCAAACAGGTGGCTAGGAACAATTAGGAACACATAGCAGCGGTAAAAAATCGACAAGTGACCAGGTCTGCTATAGCTGAGCATGTAGTGGACTCAGGACCCAATCACTGTATTGAACTCCACAATCCCAAAGTTATGGCCAACGAGAGGCACAAGAGAATGGTTCGGGAAGCAATTGAAATTAAGAAGTATCCTAATTTCAATCGTGAAGACGGCTTCAGACTCTCTGCCTCATGGAATCCAGTGATAGCCAAGTGTACTCGACGTATGAATCAACCTAAGTGTGCTGATACAGTTAGTGTAGTGTGCTGTCACAGTGTGAAACAGCCTTAATCTCAAGTTACTATATTTATGAAGACCAAGTGATGGTAGTCTGAAAAGACGCCTTCGCTTTGCTGCGGTTACCTCTAACTAACATGTCAGTCTTCCCGGGACCACGATGGGTGCAATCCTGTCGAAACGTCGGGCAATAATAAAGGTAAATAGCGCGATAAATACCCGGTTAAATATGTGTTAATAATGTGTCGTGATCGCGAAAGTTTAAAAAAGACTAAATCTAAATCTGGCTCGATTTCCATAATTGCATTGAAATGGTTCAGAGCGCGGCAGATGGGGGATTGTTGTAACAGTGTCTAATAGAGTCCCTCAAAGCATAGTTACAAGCCCCAAATTTAACTATGCGGTTGGGTTTGCTTGGTACACCCAGTTTTGATAAAGAAATCCATGATAAATCGAGGAAAATACAAATTTAAAAAAATATGTTTGTTTACAAAACGTACGTAATGTTGTTATCAATATCAATAGATATTTCTGTAGCTATTAGTTTTTACTGTAAATATGTGAGTAAGTAGATACAAAATTTACTTTGTTTGTTTCATAAGTTACGCAAAACTTCTGCATAGATCTGTAGGTATGAAATTTTTCACTCGCCACTAAGAACATACTTTTCAAAGTAGATAGGTACTTTCAGTGTAGTTTTAAAAGTTCACACAAATGAAGTCACTGCCGTAAGCTAGTAGAATAACTGTTAAAGATAAAGATCATTTATTTGCATAAACATGTGTAAGCTAGGATGACAAAATAAGTAATTAGTAACAACATGTTTTACCTTCGCAGGCGTACAAAATTAAAGTGTGGCATGCTACAAAACAAGTCCATAAAAATAAAAATATTAATTAACTAAAATATGATGTCACTGTAAATAATTACATGAATTAATATAATATTACAATTTGTCAATGTTGTGTGTGTTATATTATAATGTTCCTTATTTATTTTGAACTACCATTATTAGTAAATGGTAGGTACATATATTATTGTGAATAGTATTTTTTCTGGTACTTAAGGAGTAAAAATCATTTGTCTATTGCTTTAAACGAACTATGTATGGTTATCTATCTCAAGCTAGTAACACTTTATAAAACAATTAGATACTTAATCATGCAGTAAAATACTGTAACCTCGTCAAACTGCTATGAAAAACGCAAAAACATTGGAAAAACGTCATTATGAGTTAGATAAGTAAGTACTCTGTGTGCTGAGAAAATGTTTATCTGACCACGTCATCTGACCAAAGTGAGTAACGTCGGGTAAGGCCAAGGTTAATGGCGTAACTTTCGTACCCTCGGGATCATGTGTATTTTTCGACTGTATGTAGGTACTTATGACATGTTTAAACTATAGCTCGTTGGTTTGTACATGTCATAAGTACAAACAGAGAGGGCTATGCTCGGGGTTTCTCAATGGGATAGAAATGCATGAAGAGATACGAAGAAGAACTCGGGTCACCGACATAGCCAAATAGATTAGCATGTTAAAGTGGCAATGGGCAGGCCATGTTGCTCGAAGAAGATGGCCGACGTGGGCGATAAGTTTTTAATAATCCAAATTATAATTCAACTGACGCCATTTGCCGGGAAAAACGGAGTCTGCCTGACCATAGAAAGGCGTCTTATTAGCAAACTAAAAGCTTTTCATAAAAGTTAAGCAAATTGTAAAAACAGTATTTTCATACTACGGAGTGATCAAGGTATTATCTGGTAATACCGGAAATACTTCTAATAGGTTGAGATGTGTGATAAGATAAAATTTAAAATAATAATATATAAATATTAAATAATGCTGGAAAATTCACACAGCATCATCTAGCCCCAAGCTAAGCAGAGTGTTATGGGTTACTAGATTACTGATATACTTAATCAAGAATCAAGAATCAAAAAATACTTTATTCAGTGCGGCCGCATGGACCTTATTGACGCGTCACAAATTACAAAATAAAACAACACAAATAAATAGAATAAAGCACATAATTGAATCTGTTCACTTCAGATGACACGCGAGTTAGGAAAAGAAGTGAACAGAAGAACCTAACTCGGTCGTTATAGTCATCATTTAACAATTTTATTTTGTCTTATGTTACGTTTGACGGAGTTGGAGCAGATTCCGTCCCAAGTGGTTTTGTCCTCTAGGTAATCTGATATTTTATAATAAGCTTTATTGCACAGATTGCGTTTAATAATGTTTTTGAATTTATTCAATGATAACTTCTGCAACTCACTTGGGAGTTTGTTGTAGAAGCGTATACATTGCCCTTTAAAAGATATTTTCACCTTATGGAGCCTAGTAGTGGGCACAGCGAGTTTATTCTTATTTCTTGTATTTACATTGTGATTGTCGCTGTTTTTCTTAAACGAAGCAATATTTTTATGGGTGTACAACAGGTTCTCATAAATATATTGACAAGCTACTGTCATTATATTTATTTCTTTAAATTTAGTGCGAAGTGATTCTCTGGGACCCATATTGTAGATAGAACGAATAGCCCTCTTCTGCAGCACAAATACGGTGTCTATATCTGCAGCACATCCCCACAGTAGTAAGCCATAAGACATAATGCTGTGGAAATAGCTGAAGTAAACAAGTCTAGCGGTATCAACGTCTGTAAGAAGGCGGATTTTTTTGACTGCATATGCTGCAGAACTAAGCCTACCCGATAGTTGTTCTATGTGTGGGCCCCATTGAAGCTTATTGTCTAAAGTTATGCCTAAAAATACAGTTTTTTCTACAAGGTTTAAACTTTCACCTTTTAATTTAATCTTGGCATCAGCCTGTTTTACATTAGGGAGAGTAAATCTAATGCATTTTGTTTTATTTTCATTAAGTAATAGGTTATTGACATTAAACCAATTAACAACCTCTGAGATTGCATTATTCACCTCGTCATAATCGGTGGTACGTCGTTTCATTTTGAACAAAAGTGAAGTGTCATCAGCAAACAATACAATCTCATGATTGTTTTTGACAAGATGAGGTAGATCATTAATGTAAATTAAAAATAGAAAAGGCCCAAGAATTGATCCCTGCGGTACACCCATTGTAACTACAGATCCCGAAGAACGTAATATATATTTTACTACATAGATACATATTTTTTATTATTATGTAGCCTTTTCTTACATATTTTTTATTATATTTACCGGTGTAGGTACATAAATAAGAAAGTTAAATAACTTGGTCTAATTGATTTTAATAATTTTTCAAACAAAGTAGATACAAGTAACCTACCTGCTTAAATCTCGCGATAAGCTATTATGTCACAAATATTTTTCAAGAAGTTTGGTGACATCATGAACTGTAGCTATTTTTGTGATAATCTGTAAAACAAAAAATCATAACAATTTGCTTTAATTGTTAGGAGCTATAACTTCCCAGTGCAGTTTTTGAAATCAAAATGTCAAAATGTTTGTACTTACCTACAACTTATTAGTTCACTCTGCTTATCACTTTCCGCATGTAGTTTTGGAGTAAAACTTTACCTACCGTTGTTGGATTTCCTTGGTGCGTTTTCATGAAGATTTGCCCTTAGCCTTAGGTTTCTTCCGTGCTTCTTAGAATCACATTTTTGCACAAACTGGGGCAAATTTCCCATTTTTACAAGCTTTTATTTAGCTTGCCATGTATGTATGTATGTAACTATGTTTGTTCAGGTGGAATCTTGCAACTAAATTTTGAAGCAGATATCTTCAACCAAATGAGCTGAAATTTTGCATACTACACGTTTTATTTGGATGTCAATGCTTGGTCAGCTATATGATGTGATGAAGCTATGTAATGAAAAATAGCCACAGATTTCGGAAGAATGAAAGACGCAGTCTCTGTCATGATATGCAAAACATATGTTAGCTATCACGCCTCACGTCTAGTTTAAATAGCCGCTAAAATCATTTTTCATGCAAATTGTGTGTATATACTTCAAAATGACGTCAGTTCATTATCTTTATATGATTTCACTACCACTTCCCATCAAAACACGCTAAAAACCTAAATAAATTGCATTTTAAAATCGACCTGCGTTGCAAACTCCACTAAAATACATTCAGTTTACTTCAAAATCAACTAAAAGTTAATCGGCCAATGACAGTGCGTTATTCTAATCACGTGACATTCAAACCAGTAGGGTGAGGCCACCAGGATCCCCTAACCCGATCCCCCAGGGGATTCTAGTGAACTCATCGGTTCACCAGAATCCCCTTGACATAAAATTAAGTTTATAGGTGTTATCATATCACACTGTTTTAAAAAATATTTTATTCAACAATTTCTAAGAAATGACCTACGCTTATGTCATTGTTTAATAATTCCAATTGCGTTTCTTGTATTAACTTATTAATTGCTGTTTGATCTGCCTTACGTATTTTTTTCGTACCCTGTGATTTACGACCTCGGTATATTGTTCTGTGTTTACGACATGAGCAATTGTCAGCAGAGCCTTCTAACACATCTCCAATGAGTGGAACAACGTCGGCGTCGTTTAGGTACTAATATTCAACGCCGGTGTATGCACCGGTTCCGATGACTACACCAACGCTAACACCGGAATCAACGCCTACGGAACCTACGACTTCGGAACTTACGCATTTGGAACCTAATAATTTGTCTACTTTATGACGATGATGCATGTTATATGGCCTATAGCCTTCCTCGATAAATGGGCTAACCAACAATAAAAATATTTTTATATAATATTAACCAGTAGTTCCGATTGATTAGCGGTTCAACCAAACAAACAAACTCTTCAGCTTTATAATGCACTATGCGGCCGGCAAAGGAACTGCGCGACCTAAGCATCTGATAAAAATCTGGCGTGCCGCGTAGTCGCTTTTGTAATCTCTGGGCTGCCTTTGAACGCCAGACCATTGTTTAAATGGCTCAATTTAACCTATGGACTCTTGACTCAACCCGCATCATTGAAATAATTTGTATGATTCCGTTTATATAAACTGATTCTCTGGTTAGAGTTAAACAAAGCCATAATAGGTAATCTTAAATAAAGAGTTACTGCGTAGTACCTATCATTTTTATGACAATAGGTACTGTATGTTGACTATATAATGATTTGAAGGCTTCTTGTCAGGCTTCAGTCATTTGTTTATGTATTTAAACTAGCTGTCCCGTGCAACTTGCTCTGCGTCACATAATAAAGAGAGAGTGTAGTGAAGAGAGAGGGTCGTAGGCACGTATAATTAAAATTCAAATTATGCATTATTTTAGAACAAATTTCATTACCATAAAAAAGGTTTTTTTTTTCTTTTTTTTATACTACGAAATGACGAGACAAGCCGATGGCCCACCTGATGTTAAGCGGTTACCTCTACATATAACAATTGCAATGCCGCGGTGATCACGTTCACTAAGCACGTGACCAACGCTGCATTGCATTGCGCCCGTCACCCTGAGACAGAGTTGTAAGGTCTCATGTGCCCGTAATTTCACCGGCCCCCTTGCCCTTCAAACCAGAACACAGCAATGAAGACATACTGCTTGGCGGCAGAAATAGGTATGGTGGTAGTACTTCCCCGGATGAACCTTTCACAATAATAAATAATAATAAATAATAAATAATGCGGGACAAATCACACAGCATCATCTAATAAATAATACAAATAATAATACAATAAGTTCTACTACTACTAAAAAAGGTTTATAGTTTATAGCATAATATATGGTTAGGTTCTGTAATCTGTAGTTAAAGTGAGTCAACCTTAAAACATAGACATATGCTATCGCAGACTTTTTTTAGAACTTTTTAAACGATAACACACGAGCACACGAGTGCCGGAAATTTTTCGCTTAAAAAGTGTATCTACCGCAGCTATCATGAGATAGCTGCGGCCCACGCAACGGAAGCTCTAAAAAATAATAAATGTTTTCCGTTTATGCAACATTTTTCAACGATGCTCCGCTCAAAGGCAAACAATATAGCGCACGTATCTTGTATCAATTTGACTACGATGCGTTGGCCTACGCTCGCCAAAGGTGTATAGGCAAACAATTTAAAGCACGTATCTTGTATCAATTGGACTACGATGCGTTGGCCTACGCTCGCCAAAGGTGTACAGGCAAACAATTTAAAGCACGTATCTTTTATCAATTTGACTACGATGCGTTAGCCTACGCTCGCCAAAGGTGTACAGGCAAACAATTTAAAGCACGTATCATATATCAATTTGTACGATGCGTTGGCCTACGCTCGCCAAAGGTGTATATGCAAACAATTTAAAGCACGTATCTTGTATCAATTTAAATACGATGCGTTGGCCTACGCTTGCCAAAGGTGTAAAGGCAAACAATTTAAAGCATGTATCTTGTATCAATTTGTACGATGCGTTGGCCTACGCTCGCCAAAGGTGTATATGCAAACAATTTAAAGCACGTATCTTGTATCAATTTTACTACGATGCGTTGGCCTACGCTCGCTAAAGGTGTTTAAATAAATAAATATAAATAAATAATGCTAGACAAATCACACAGCATCATCTAGCCCCAAGCTAAGCAGAGCTCGTGTTATGAGTACTAGATGACTGATATACTTAATACATTATACTACATAGATTGATATTTTTATTATACATAGAAAAACACCCAGAACACCCTGAACAAATATCTGCAGATCGTACAGACATTTGTCCCGAGGCGGGAATCGAACCCGCAACCCCTTTCGTCGCAGGCGGACCTTCGCCTGCTGCGCCACAGAGCTCGTCAAACAATTTAAAGCACGTATCTTGTATCAATTTGACTACGATGCGTTGGCCTACGCTCGCCAAAGGTGTATAGACAAACAATTTAAAGCACGTACGAGTATCTTGTATAAATTTGTCTACGATGCGTTAGCCTACGCTCGCCAAAGGTGTATATGCGAACAATTTAAATGTTTGGCGTCGGCATTATTGTTAACATAACACACATATGTCTGTAAAGACAATGCCTCAGTTTTTTTTGTGTCAGGGCGCATCTAACGATTTTAATCTTTGGTATAAGCTACAGTTTTACAAGTTATGAGTATGTAATAATTGTTGTCCACAGTGCTAGCAGTTCTCTGGCCCCTCCTGGCGAGGTGTACAGTGGTCTCCAAGAGGTCCCTGCAGTACCTGGCACCATTTGGCACGGCCGCCTGGCTGTGGGGTACTGTCTTCATCGACAGAGGTGCACAGTCAGCCCGGGAAGCCCTCAATAAACAGTCTCAAGCTGTTAAAGAACACAAGGTAAGCTAAATCCCTACTATGAGCTTGCAAAAATCAAAACGTGGGTAATCGTCAATAACATTTTTTTGTGTTTTCAAAATCCAAAAATTACGTTTTTTTTATTAGGCTAAATGACGAGACAAGCCCAAGGCCCCCTGATATTAAGCGGTAACTTCTATCTATTACTATTACTACCGTCGGTCGTAGTAGTATATTCAATAACATAATTGTTGTGTTTTTAAATCCAAGGATATTAGGCATTTTATTATTATTATATTTTATTTATTACTAAAAAGAAAATTGTCCATTGAAATCTTTCTATGATCACCTACCAATACACACGCAATGTTATAATCATCATCATCTTTTAAACCGTAAAACGTCCACTACTAAACACAAGCCTCCCTCATAGATCTCCATGAGGGGTAGTTGCCATACTGACCACGCTTGATTCAGATTCAGATTATTTATTTCACTTCGTTACGTACTTACGTTGCGGCTGTTCATGCCTTGTCAAATGGGTATGTTCCTACTTACTAAGTTATACAATTAAAAAAAAACATTATTTTATTAATAAATAACAATACAAAGTACCTACCTAATTAATGTAAATGTCAAACTGGACAAAAGTTTTGCTCAAAATGATTTCTACCAAATATTAATATTTTTATTTTATATTTTATTTATAATATTTTTATGTGGCTGTAAGAGGCCTATAAAAAATATTAGAATACATGTCATAAATATATTTAAACACTTCAAAACTCCTAGCATTCTCTAGCGCAGAAACGGACACTGGCCACATGTTTTTATCATTTATGTACTACACTTATAGTAAGCACCTCGAGTTAAAGCGGCTTTATTGTTTTTGAAACATGACGCTGAAACATGACTGTGTTTAATATTTTTTCCATACAAACTTTCATCCCTATTTAACCCTTCTGATTTAATTTACGCAGCGAAAAGTAGCCTATGTCCGTCTCCATGGTCTAATCTACTCCTATACTAAAATTCATTCAAATCGGTTCAGCGGTTTTGACGTGAAAAGGGAACATACATATGTACATACATTCTTACTTTCACTTTTATATGTATTAGTAGGAGTAGAAAGTAGGATAGGATAGGAACCTTCAAAAAGGAATCATGGTTAACTAAGTTCGTTAAATAAAACATAACTTACACTAGTTTAGGAACCTAGGAAATGTATTTTCATTTCTCATACTCGGAAAGTAGTGTTGTTTTGATCTGATTATTGGGTGGAAAATGCTGCTTCTCTCCATAGGGAGGGAAAAACTCATTCAAATTACTTCCCACCTTCCGGCCGGAATGAATTTTAAAAATAGAACTGCTGTCAGCTATGAAGAATTTTAATGTAACATGTGACTTTCTAAACAGCCAGTGTGAACTTAGCGCAGACTTCTTTGAGCGAAATAAGCCGCAACAATTACGCGGTGAGTTCCATATTTAAAATTTAAAAAGTCGACATAAATTGGCGGGATAGTAATCTGTTATGTATCTGTGGCGGAATTAAAAAAAATAGGTCCTAATTTGACAATTAATTTTAAATAGGTATGTACTAGATAAGTATAGTGTGGTAAGCACATAGCCGTGGGGTGCCGGCAGAAGAATGTTACCCCTCCTCTCATGCTCGTGGATGCAGTAAGAGCCTGCTAAGAGATACCTTCGGAAGATGGGCAGCAGCGTCTTTCCGTGTATCAACATCTCATACTGCGCTCGCCAACCCGCCTGCCAAGCGTGGTGGCAAACAACCCCTCATGGAGATCTATGAGGGAGGCTTGAGTTCAGTAGTGGATGTTTTACGGCTGACATGATGAAGTACTACTATTATTATTATATAAATAGTTTAGATAAACAACTAGTTTTATTTTCCTTATATTCGAAATGATAAGTAGAGTGTTTAACACGGGTAAAAGAATCAATTCCTACTCGGACTATAGCCGCCCTCGCTGCGCTCGGGCGTCTAATTACCTCAGGAATTGATTCTTTCGACCCTCGGTTAACAATCTACTATTCTTGTACTATGATTTCGTGGGGTACCGGCAATATAATGTTACCCCTCCTCTTATGCCCTTGGATACAGTAAGAACCTGCCACAAAATAGATTTTCGTAGGATCGTCATTCCGTGTATCAACATCTCGTACTAAGCTCGCCAACCCACCTTGCCAAGCGTGGTGATATGGCAACAACCTCCTGACGATCAGTACCTGGAGATCCATTGGGGATGCCTATGTCCACCTGCCAACGTCTTACGGCTGACAGGACGACTACGTGTAACCAAATAAACGTATCTTTATCTATTGTTTTCCAGCGAAAGCTCCTGCTGTTCCCCGAAGGCACCCGGCACCTCGGAGACCGGCTGCTGCCGTTCCGCAAGGGCGCCTTCCACGTGGCCGTAGACGCGGACGCCGCCATCCAGCCGGTCGTCGTCTCCAAGTACCACTTCCTCGAGACCAGCAAACGCTTCGATTCTGGTGAGTAAGCCAGATCAATGAGTTATTAAATTTAATTTGTCATATATCCTGGAGTGTCATACGGCATGCGCCCATCCTGCCGGTCGTCATTATAATTATTATTAAATGCAATTTAAATTATAAGAATGTTATTTTGTTAAATAGTTTTAACTTTGTAGATTATATTGTTTATTCAAATTCACACCAATATTGTACGTCCAGAATGAACAAGCTGTTAATAGAAAGAAGAAAGACATAAAACACATTTATTGGCACACAAGACAGGTAAACAACAAAATCAAAAAATTATTATCATACTTAATATACATATTTTTGACTAATAATGCCTGTTTTTATACATACATATTTTTTTATGTGTGTCTTGTGTAATATTGTGACACAGATTTAGGAAAACACAAACAATTAATACTCGTACTGCCTAGCATTAAGAACTTACACGAGCTTCGAACGATCATGAAAAAATAACACACACCACGTCCGGCTAACACTGTGTTTAGAGTAGGTACAGTGATTCCAAATCAGTGAGTTCACTCATTTCATGTGGAAACAAAACGATGCGGTCTCGATACAGTACTTAAGGGCGTATCTAACGATTTAAATCTTTGTTGTCAAATTGAAGGCATAGTAAGCTTGCGTCAAAACATTCTAACGCGCCGCGTCAGAGCATTGCCTAGAACTGCGAGCGCCAAGCGCTTTGTTTGACGGTATAAAGGTTAAAGTTAGTTTCTGTAATCTGTGGTTAAAGCCCATTAGTGCCATCCGGCACCTGACGAGCACCGCCTCCCCTCGTCCTTCGGCGTTTACTACTCGTCGACAGGTGGTCCACGGGTGGACGCCGGCCGCTTCGTCACCAGTGAACGTCACGTGGTCAATCAGTAAACCTCGCGTGGTCAACAAGTGAACGTCGCGTGGTTACACTTTCTCTGCTAGTAAATGAAATGAGAAACCATTCATGGTTAGGTTATGGAACAATATTTTTTTATATGTATAATGTAATGTTGGGATGCCGCGCATGTAAGATACTATAGTTCCGAACTAGCTTTGTTTTATTATTAAGTGGTTAATAAGAAATGCCGTGGGGTGCCGGCAGTAGAATGTCACCCCTCCTCTCCTGCCCGTGGATGCTGTAAGAATCTGCTAAGGGATACCTCCGGAAGATGGGCAGCAGCGTCTTTCCGTGTATGAACATCCCGAACTGCGCTCACCAAGCCGCCTGCCAAGCGTGGTGAGTATGGCAACAACCCCTCATGCACTTCGATCTCTAAGTCAATGAGGGAGGCCTATGTCCAGCAGTGGATGTCTTACAGCTGTAATGATGATGATGAATAAGAAATAGTATAAGATTATTCTTTTTCTAACTGTAATCCTGTGAAGTCACGGATCTATTTGATTGTTGTCAATAGTTGTGAACGTTGTGCGTGCAATAGTTCAAAAGGCCAGTGTTTAGTTATTGTCACTCAGGTTTATTGTTTGAATTTAAATTGCAAAATCAAGCATATAATTTATTAGTAGTATTGCAGGTAGTTATAATTTAGTAGAAATAATACAAATCTAAAATAAAAAAGGTAGCTACCTAGGTAGGAATAAAAACATAATTTATATTTCAGTTTCATAACAAGAAATTAGATGAATGATAGTAAAAAAAACGGGCAAGAGCGAGTCGGACTCGCGCACCGAGGGTTCCGTGCCATCATACAATATAATATATGACAAAAGCGGTTTTATATTTGTTGGAGAACCTTGACAGCGCCATCTCTTGTCTGATAGCGGAACTTATGTAGATTTTTTACACTTTCGATGATTTCTAAAAAAGTATGTTATGTAGAGAGATTGTAATAAATTTCCTCTAATCTTTACGTACACTTCTAATAGCAATAAAAGTTTCAGAGGTTTATCTCCGCAAACTTCGGAGATAAGGGGGGGGGGGGGGGGGGGTGGGGGAACGGTCGTTTTTTCAAGATTTTTGTAAATAACTCAAAAACGATACTGTTTTAAGGAAAACTGAAAACTGTTTATTAAAAAACTATGCAAATTAGAGAGTTCGCTATAATTTTCCTATAAAGTTTACATACACTTCTATTAGCTATAAAAGTATCACGGGTTTATCTCTGCAATCTTCGGAGATATATTGGGGGAACGGTCGTTTTTTCAACATTTTTGTAAATAACTCAAAAACGATTTGGGTTAAAGAATAAATAAAAACTGTTTATTAATGTGAAACTGAATACATTTCATATGATACCCCACACGACCTAGTAACTTCACTTAAACATTTTGAGATCCCCTATCCGCCCCCCTGCAATCAAAATAAGAATATTTTTTAACATTTTTATATATGCTATATTAGTAAAAAAGTGTTGTCTTTTACCATTTCAAATTTCAAGTCGATAGCATCAGTAGTTCTCGAGATATCCATTTGTGACAGACAGACAGACAGAGTGATTCTATAAGGGTTCCTTTTTTACCATTTTGGTCCGGAACCCTAAAAATGAAGTTTTCAATACAATTTTGGTATATTGTAACGAGAAATGAGCAGAACCCAACTGCTGACTAAGAGCATTTGGCAGTCTTCAATAAAAATATTACAAAAAACCTCTCAGTAGGTACATGATGTTACAGACACAAGTTATATACTTACACAGTGTTACTAATGTCTGAGTTTTGTTTTGTAATAGGTAAGTCCCTCAGAGAAACACTATCAAAATAGCATTGGACAGAGTTACGAGTGTGTAACGCTTATGGTTTATTAGCAAAACCGGATTAATTTAAAAAGAAAGTAGGTTGCAGTTACTCAATATCCAAACAACTAGTACCTACGCTATAGATCTCACTTTAATTACATTTTAGTAAATGTACAATTATAAATTCAGTAGACAGAAGAGGATGCGGAAGGTTGAAATTACGAATCAATCAGTGAGTTGTAAATAGTTAGAGTAGCTATACCAAACAAAAAACGTGTCGCAACTTGATGACAGCGGGGGTGCCTGCGCGGGGCGCGCTCGCCCCCGCACACAAGTATTCGCTGCAGCGCTACACGATTAGAATGTCGTCTATCCATACCATCAATACATGCAGCGCTAGATCGCTAATAGAGAATAGTTTTCTCGCGACCAAAACGTCGTAAGCGCCCCGTGAATTTCGTGGCGCTTACACGTTTCGTTCAACATAGTGTAACAACATGTCGCTCTAATAGATTTTTTTCACCGCAGAAGGGACACTTCAGACAGCTATTAATGCAGTAATGTTAATGCAGTAGGTACCTATGAATATTATATTTCAAAACGTAAAAATATTTAAGTACTTACATTAAATTAAAACGAATCGTTAAGCGTTTAGTCATTTTTTTTTAAATAAATTGGTATTTTATCCAACAAGTACGTACATAGGTAGGTAGGTACTTAGACTAACTAGACCCCACACTTTATTTCACTCTGCCCCTCCTCTCATGCCCGTGGATGCAGTAAGAGCCTGCTAAGGGATACCTCCGAAAGATGGGCAGCAGCGTCTTTCCATATACCAACATCCCGTACTGCGCTCGCCAACCCGCCTGCCAAGCGTGGTGAGTATGGCAACTACCCCTCATGGAGACCCATGAGGGAGGCCTTTGTTCATTAGTGGACGTTTTTTGGCTGAAATGATGATGATTATCTAGCCCAAAACTAAGCAGAGCTCTTGTTATGGCTACTAGATAACTGATATAATAAATACAATACATAAATACCTATTTATTTATTATTATACGTAGAAAATGACCTGAACACCCAGAACAAATATCTGCAGTGATCACTAAACATTTGTCCCAAGGCGGGAATCGAACCCACCTCCTGCATCGCAGGCGAACCTTCGCCCACCACGCCACAGAGGTCGTCAATCTATTACATTAAGAATTTGTTCAGACAACAATATACATAGGTATAATACAGCTTCAGTTTATAAGTAATGACGATTGCAAAAGATACCTACAGTAGGTACCTAGAGTACCTACTGTTACTGATCAGACAGACGGCATAGGGCGAGTAATATGAGTTAAAAATAATCGGTTAAACCTTTGTCGCCAACACTTAGTAGGTACCTACACATCCCATCTGTACGAATCACTTTTCATAATCTATGATTTTCAAACAAAATGTCAGTACAATAGAAAATAATGTACAAAAATTAATTTTAGTTGGTTTTAGTTGATATTCTGTTTAATTTCCGATGATAAGTCACGCCACTATGCTTTTTCTTCGCAGTTGATTGATTAATTACACGTTTTTAACACGCAAGACGGCATTTTTAATTTGGGTTTATTCGCATGCGGTCGCGATGGGCGTCGACGAACGACTAAATGAGTTGTTGCCGGCCGGCAACAACTCATGGCGCAAACTTGTTGTTCGCGGGTGTCAATTCTATACGCTAGTAATAATACTTCAATGGAATCAATAAATAATTATTAGTTTTGCAACAAAAATACTTCTATTATAAAATTCTTCACTAGTATTGTTAAAAATATCCAAACCTCTAAAGCCGTGTTACCTCGATTTATCATGGATTCCATCATCAGAGTTGGGTGTAAAAACAAGCTAACATTGAGTGAAACAAAGAACCCAACCCCAAGTTTAAATTAAGGATTGTACCTATGCCTTGTGGCATTCCAGTAGACACTTCTATAATTATTTGATTCCGAAATCCAGTAGGTATCGGGTTTTGAAAAATAGGACGAATCTGTATCTATTTGAACCTAAAAAAGATTTTTCGAAATCGCATCGTAAACGACGGAGTTCTGAGGTAACAAATATTAAAAAAAATACAGAAGACTCGTAAACCTCTTGCTTTTTTAAAGTTGGTTAAAAATACTAGTGCATGCATTTTTTTATGTTCTTGGATCATTGATTGATACTTGATTCATTGATTGAGATTAAATTCTTTATTTGAATTTAAATTAAATTAATTTAATTCTTTAGATTAATTTAATTCTTTAGATTAATTTAATTCTTCAGATTAATTTAATTCTTTAGATTAATTTAAATCTCGTATATTTTGTTCAAAAATTTTACACATTCAAATTGTTTCTCTTGTTATTTTTGGTTCAACTACTCTGCTTTTTAATTTTATTTAGATTTAAATTTGTAAGCGGTAGTAAACTGTTTAGTCGCTAAATTGTGCACGCTGTGGCAACCTGTAATTGAGGAAACACACAGTCAACAATATATTTAGAACCTATTATTAACTCATGTTATGTGATTTTCTTGTTGGATGACCTTTAATAAATAAATAAATTGATAAATTTAGGCAATTTTAAAAATTATATTTCAACGTTGCTTTTGATTTTCTTTCAGGTGAACTGATCATCACGATTCTGCCACTGATTGAGACGAAGGACATGAACAAAGAGGATATCTCGGCTCTGGTGGAGAAGACTCAGATCAACATGCAGGAGGTGTTTACAAGATCGTCTAATGAGACGCTCGCTAAAATCATGCTGCACGAAAAGGTTGAGTGAACGTCACGATGTCAACACGACGCATGGGTGGGTATTTCTACCAATTTAACATTACGGGCAGGAAGAAAAGGTGTGGCGTGGCGGGGGTAAAAAGGGCCCCAACTCAGCATTGCGTAGCACCTGGTTAGTATACCTGTTTAGGTACTATTGACATACGTCAACCATTCAAAGAAATTGTGATGCTACACCAAAGAGTATGTAACACTCCGTTCTGACGTTTTGCCACTTCAGTGTAGTGATGTAATGAGTGCGGCGCGTAGTGACAAAGCCGAATAGGTAGCGACCCAATATCGACCTACATACATTGCATAACAAAAATAACTGACTAACTACCTGAGTTATCGTTGCTTAATCCGTGGTAATCAATTATTGTAAAATGTATATTATCTACCTACAAGGACAACATTTTAAGATAAGGTGCAAGCATGAGGAGCTTAACTTGTTATTGTGTTCGATTAGGCGATTAAGTAATCCCCTATTCCGTTCGTTACAATTATATTTTTTTGCTATAGGTACATTAACTGTTTTTTATTTAAGTTGCAGAATTTTGGTATTTTTCGGAAATAGAACCCATAAAGTAGTTATGAAAAACAATAAAAAGACCTACTCAAACACTTCTCATTGGTTGGGATGCTGCAGTGCAGTTTATATACATGGTGTTTTGTAAATACACCAAATTTAATATAATTTGCCATCACTTCAGCTCTTCTCAAGGCTAAACAGATTTCCTTGCAGATTTCCGTCGTGGGTCAGTCAAGGTCACATTTCAAACAAACAAATTCGGTCCCTTCAGCTGTTTGGGAGAAAAAACTATAAATTATGTCACACGTCAAGGGGGAGGGCAGGAGCCGACGAAGTAACATTATGGGGCGGGACGGGTCCTAAAATTCGTGACGTCACATTAAAAATATGTTTGAAATAAAACTAATTTCGTAACTGCTATTTTAATTTCGTATTTTCTGTAAATGAATTTACAAAATGTGTCACACTGGGAGTGAGGAGTCTTACAAATGTGACCAGCTGATGGTCACAATGGATGGTGACAAGGAGGAATAATTTTAGGGATGGAATAATAAAAAATTAAACCGTCTCGTCTATGTTAACCGAAATATGGAATGCCTATTAATTAACGCCATTAATGCCGTGGGGTGCCGGCAGTAGAATGTTACCCCTCCTTTACTACCCGTGGATGCAGTAAGAGCCTGCTAAGGGACACCTCCGAAAGATGGGCAGCAGCGTCTTTCCGTTTATCAACATCCCGTACTGCGCTCGCCAACCCGCCTGCCAAGCGTGGTGAGTATGGCAACTACCCCTCATGGAGATCCATGAGGGAGGCCTTAGTTCAGTAGTGGACGTTTAACGGCTGAAATGATGATGATGATGATGATTAATTAACGCTTCTTTGTTTACAGGTAAACTGTTCATCGGTATGATTGAACACGTTGTTTCCATGAAATAGAGCTGTGATAAAAATAAAGGTAGTACCGAAAACATTACAGGTGTTACAACATAGGATTAAATATACAGTTTGCCTCAAAATATGTGAGATATTCATTTTAATGGTTATCAGTGATAAGTAGGCCTTATACGGTCTCTTGTCATTACGTCTTTCGTTTCGGGGTAGGTACATTGTAATGAAATGTCGGGTCCACAGTTTTTTATAATGTGAATAATGTGCTTATTTATTATACACATAAAATAATGAAATAAATATTTTTTATGGTACATTGTTTATTTATGTTGGTTTTATTTATTAGAGTTTTTTTTTGTGTATTTACACAAAAAAAAACTGCAGTACCTATACAGTGACGAATTCCGTGGCGCAAGTTGGTTTGATACTCGGCTAAGAAAGAAAAAAAAAAGAAAGAAAATAATTTATTGATCCACAATATCTAAGTAGGTACCTACATAAAATTAATAATAACAAAATAAATTGATTCTAACACAAGTAAGATTTGTGGACTAAAAGGTCCTACCTCAGCATAATGTTAATCCTTAAATATAAGGATTAACGCTGGTTTTCAGGTAAGACGCAGGAGGTTGGCGGCAGATATTTGTCTGGGTCTGGGTATTTTTAAGCCAAGCGTGGTGAGTATGGCAAATACACCTTATATCCATGAGAGAGGCCTGTGTTCAGTAGTGGACGTTTTACGGGTGAAGTGATGATTGTACTTATAATTACACGTAGATTAACAAAAAAAAACTTCGTACAGGAAGTGACATAAGGCAAAAGCATAATTAACATAACCTCATCTTTCTAGTTGACTATTTCATGGGATTTGGTTTGCGCGGACCCTTATACCAACCTCCTAGCCTATGTTATTCCGTAAAAATCTATCTGCTAGTAAAAATTGGTCCAGTCGTTTTGGAGATTAGCCGGAACAAATAGACAGACAAACATATAAAAAAATGATTTTTGTTTTAAGTGCCGTAACATAATAACGAAAAGCCGTTATTTTGAAATCATTACAAACAGACCCTTTCGGACCCAAGCCACAACTACTACAACTCTGATTGTGCTGTGGGTATAGTTCGCGCAAAACTTCTTGAGCTCTGTGAAGTTAGATTCAGTGACTGCGCAGTACACAGTTTTTAGGGCGTTGAGGGGAACGAATGATAAAAGGGGTTCGAGAGGGGCTCAGTCTGTGAAATTAGGGCTGCCAGCGCGAGTTTTGGTGTATTTTCGTTTTATTTAGCACACATTTTACTATGCATTTATTTATTTTTCAATTATTCAAACAAACATATTTAAAAATCAATTATTATATTAAATTAAGGATTAATAAAAACTTAAATGCTAGAACAAATTCACCTTTATTATCGCAAGAAGCCAATTTTTTAATACAAAATTTCGACTATGTGGCAAGATTATTTATAACAGTTGGCAATATTGAATGAACATGTCAACATGCGCAACTTTTCATTTGCCGCAACGTTCACAGAGCTCAAGAAGTTTTGCGCGAACTCTACTATTGATTGCCTTCTACACAACTAATTGGTCCGTTCCGGAAAAAACTGTACCCAGGGCCCAACTGACGAAAACTCGAATCCCTAGTTGTGCCGTCGTGGGTACGAGACTCAACTGATTGATCCGTTGAAGCAAAAAATGTACCTATGGTCCAACTGACGAAAATTAGACGCAAACGGCCGTAGGTACCTACACTGCCAAAGTTAAAACTTATAACTAATATAACCATATATCAGGTACCATGATAGCAGAAACGATGGAGATGTGAAGTCCGAAGAGAGGGAGAGGACACTAACCGAGGGGAGGGACCTCAACTTTCCCAGAGTGGCGTCGGGTTTTTGGTCCATATAACCTTCGATGACAACGTGGTAGAAATGATTTGTTCCCCCTGCATCGACATTATATACATAAGTAGCTTCTGCCCGCCGCTTCGCATGCGGTGTACCCGAATAAAAAGTAGCCTGTGTGTTAATCCTGGTCAACATCAATACGTGTGCAAAGTTTCAGCTCAATCCGTAGCCTAGTATTTGCGTAAAGAGGTAACAATTTGTTACCTCTTCACGCATGATGAAGAAGTTGAAGTTTGTTTGGATGGGGGTTTGTTACTAACAAACCTCCATCCAAACAAACTTTCGGCTTTAAAATATTAATGGAATTTGAAATGTTTGTTTCGTTTACCTTGAGAGATATTTTATCTACTTACAAGTAGCACGTTTAAGTACTTCACAAGAATTAGCCCCCTGACCTCTTTCTCACCATTAATCAGTCTTAGGCGGTTCACACACTGCCACGCATCACGCTGCATGTTGCGTGAATGCGTCTTCTAACGTTGCTTGTATCTCCGTTTGTATAGAAAACACGCACAGTCCAACACACAGAAAATGCATCTACGCTCGTTCATGCAGATCACGCGCTCAAGCGCTGTGAAACATGCATCCACGCGCGTCGTGCGGGGCGAGACGCAACGTATGGCACATCGAGTCCCGCAGTCTAGCGAACAACTTTGAATGAAATGAGTCAGAGCCGCCGTGAATCCCCAAAACGCAACTACGCGCGTGAGTGATGAGTGAGCACGATGATGCAGATCTGCACTCCCGCAAGTACGCGCGTAGGTGCGTCGACACGCAACATGCAGCGTGGCAGTGTGATAACCGCCTTAGAACATGTCACTGCTGAAGCAGACAAAGCCGCTTCCTCGCGTTGTTTTCCTTCACTTATATAATAAAACAAATAACATGCACTAGCCCTTTGGTTATTTATGTACTTATACTTAGTAACTACCTACAGTTAAGGGAGAGATAAGCCGACTGATACACAGGAAGGTTCGATTACCGCCGCGAGACAAGTACCTAGTTTTATTTTTAAATATTCGTCCACGGTCAACAAAAACGTAACATAGGTGAGAGTTACTATGGCAATGTCGCCGTGGGGTGCCGGCAGTAGAATGATACCCCTCCTCTCATGCCCATGGATGCAGTAAGAGCCTGCTAAGGGATACCTCCGGAAGATGGGCAGCAGCGTCTATCCGTGTATCAACATCCCATACTGCGCTCACCAACCCGCCTGCCAAGCGTGGTGAGTATGGCAACTACCCCTCATGGAGATCCATGAGGGAGGCCTGTGTTCATCAGTGGACGTTTTTTATGGCTGAAATGATGATGATGACTATGGCAATATTTGGTTAATATCTATTTCGCCTACTTAAATGAGGATAGAAATCAAACAACAAAGTTCAGATACTTTTGCTATATTGTTAAGATAGGAGCTGCGCTGTGCGTTAAAAATAAACTTCAAACAACAAAGTTCAGATACTATTGCTATATTGTTAAGATAGGAGCTGCGCTGTGCGTTAAAAATAACCTTTCGTGTTCATTTTATAGCTGCTCTATTTTATTTGTGTTTCTGTTTGTATGTAGTTATTGTAATTTAAGTCATTAGTTAATATTTTTTTAATTATTTAATACATTTGCAAGATAACTCGTGACTAGACACAATATTATGGAAATATACAAAAAATATATTTTTTGAGCATGGCGTAATTTACAATAATTCATGGCTAATGAAGATTTTACACTACATATTATAAAACGATTTCAATGATTATAAATATATTGAATGACCGGGTAACCGTGGGTTGCCGGCATGTTACCTCTCCTATTATGCCCGTGGATGCAGTAACAGCCTGCGGAGGCCTCTGGCCAGGTAACCTAGTTTTATCGCTTCACGTTTTCTTTCGATAAGATTGTCGCAGGATAACATTACTAATTAATTATTACGCGAAGCTACTCGATAATTAAATATATTTATAATACTGTTAGAAATTATAATGTGCTGTGATCGCGTACGTTTAAAAAAGACTTACATACATAATTAAAAATGTATAAAAACATAAACAATCGATACAACATCAGAAATCGACGCAGACTATCTATAAAAACTTTTAAGTTGTTTGTAAAGATCTCGTATAAACTGTGTATACATGTGTACCTACTAACCCAACAGCGTTTTAAGCCCATGAAAACAAGTAGGTAGTTTAAGAGTAGACTCGGGATTTTTACATTACATCTTACTAGTTGATGTGGTGTGAAAATGATCCCATGTTAATATTTGGATTTTTTTTATTACATCATTTAAATTGAAAATACTCAGGGTAAAACGAGGTTTTAGGTATATTTATTCGTAGCTCTACGGTAACTCTTCGCGGAGATCAATGACCCTGTCAAGACTGGCGCGTTTAGGTTGTCGCTGACATATATCAGCTGCAGAAGCTAAAACTTTCGTGGTCTTTTCTTAAATGAAAATTACCGAATCATGGAAAGTAATAAAACTCAAGTTGTTCCATGGGGCGGTCAGAATCACCGCTTCCGGGTCAGTACACATGTTATATTTGAAACTGTAGGTCTACCATGAGTTTTCACAATCTATACTCGCTAGCGACTGTAGTTAAAAAAATGCATGAAAACTTGTACAGCGCCTCTAGCGGAAAGTTTGGTACTAAAATACGCAGTAAAGCTATTTGTGATAAAGCCCAAACTACGGCGACTGTAGTTTGGGCTTTATTTGCTTAGAATTTGGTAGCATGAGTTACAAATCTGACAGATGTCATAGTAACGTACAATTACTACTGTAGTAACGGCAGTAGATCTAACAGTGACAACTCATGGTAGACACACTGTATTAACTACTCAACAGAGTGCTACGAACGAGTACGGGTAGGTACAGAGCCGTTTGAAGAGTATCATAAAAATGAATTATTGTAATCTGTATCGATTTTTATAAAAAATCTACGTTATATTTTGTATATAATACAAATACTACAATATAATGGAATACATTTTTAAAAAGATTGATAGAGTACATGACAAGATGCAATACAAAAGTAGCTTAAACACCTATCAAAATATATTTCATTAGATATCTGAACTAAAAATATTTACAGTTTTTGTACGCAGGCGACCGCCGCGACTTAGACAAAATTCATTACAATATCACATTAACACACCGATACAATAATTTTACAACACCTATGAGAATAAAACGTTATAAAATATCAACACTAGTAACAAATGTTCCGAGAGAACATTACCGTTGTGCTGTCTCATACAACACCGCTTTTTTTCCTTCTCATCTTTACACTTTTTGTCTTATACTTATAACTATCGAAATCCAGGTCTAAAAGAGCAGGCAAGTTATTCTTGGCCCGTTCAAAATTAAAATACCTATAAATACGACGATGGGAGTTCTCAGCTTATTTTGTATGTAATTTGATAATTTAATTAGGTATCAGATCCCGGCTATAGGGTGGGTGGGTGGATATTTCCTCAAAACCACAATCTCCCATGCGGCCTTTTAAAAACGCGCTGTGCGATTAATTTTGGTCATCTTTGACAGAGGAATAATATATAATTAAAGATAACGTAAACTTGCGACTTGAAGATGGTACATTGGTATAACCTATTGAAATTATTAAATTGCTTACAACAAGCGAATGAAGGATACACAGCATTCGACTCTCGCGAAAGATGATCCATCGATTTCTCTCTAATTTGGGTCTTTGTATTATGGAACACCTATTATAATAAATATGATTAACAAATATCTAAAGTACCTGCGTTTCCCTTACGCTCCTAACACATACAAACATTCAGATATACTAACGGTATACATTGATCATTTACATAGGTCAAAACTAATTGAGTCATTTATTCGTATAATTGCATAAAAATACTGTGACGGTTGATACATTTCTGTGTCAAAAAAGGAATTAAAAATCTCATACAATCTCAAACTTTTCGAAATACTGACTGAATAATTGATGACCTTTGAATTTTATACTGATCGAAATTTCCTCCTTATAATATAATTTTAGATCATTTAACAAATCCGTTTTAGTAAAAATAAAGGCGGAACCAATAGGCGTTTTCGAATACAATATATACTAGTGAAATCGTCCAAAGCTAATTTAACAGCTGTCATTTTATTTAATTAATTAATTAGCTGTTTTTTTAACCCTTGTACATCTTTGTCTCGGTTGCTCTATATTTGAATGGCTTGAGTATTCATAAGAACGAAAACTCGTGTATGGTTTCTTGAAATATGTGAGAAATTCATATTTCAAACGGTGTTAGCCAATCGATTATCGAGCGATTCGAAATGCGAACGGAAATGTGTGGAATTCGAGCAATTCATAGGTTCCTAGGTTTTATAACTTTTCATTCATAAGACTGACGTTTCTAGAATGTTTCAAGGCCACACTCTGTGACTTAATGGTTTATATGGGTCATTGCATGACGTGTACGCAACGTGTAAAAACTAATATAGTTGAATGCCGCATCCACAGCGCGTGACTTGAAAACTAACTAATGTGACCAGTCAATAAGCTTGTATCACGCCGCATCAGCTTACAAAGTAATGTGATCTTAATTACTTAGGATTTAGGTTGATTATGGCTCTTTGGCTTATCTACCTTTTTGGGTGACTTTCGTCAAGTGTTACATAATATCGAGCCTGCGCTACGAAACCTACTTTAACAATTTGAACTTTAATGGTTAAGAAAATATAGCAGTAATATAGGTAGGTAGGGTATTCCGTAAGCCATAGAACGAACGAACGGAATAATCAGCTTTATCATCAAACTATACATTTCAAAACAACAAAGTCACAGGCTTGGATAACAAGATTTGTAAAGCCAAAGAGAAGACAGATCCTAAACTATTATTTTTCTGTGGTCAGCTTTTCCTTACATAATACATGTGCAAGATCTGAATGCAAAGCAATTGCAGTTCGTTGCACACACACATACACTATAATTTCGTTGTTTAATGAACTTAAACGCCCATTGTGTTCATAGATTCAAATCCATTCTCAGTGGGAAGTTGAGTAACTATGAATATAAAGTCCTTCCTATGGCATAAAATAGACCGACATAGTGTAACATTTCTTCATGAACGGGTTAAACTATTCGCCTCACTTATCCTTGCTTGTAGAGCGAGCGGGCGGGCCATAATATCGCAAAAAACTGTTTCATAATAAGGGCATACCTCCAGGGCTAAACTCCATACAATATGAACAGGACCAAAAGTTGAAAAGTAAACGTCTCTATTTTACGGAACCTTTTAATATTATATTGAGTTTGGCCATGAAGTCGTCCGAGTGGAGTTAAGTTATAGTTCATATTTTTTAAATAAAATTAACGTTCGCACATTACTACGTTTTAAAGATCTTACAAATCAGGATGTATTTCTTAAAAATCATCAATAACAATATCGTGTGTTTTATTATGATTTAAGTCGATTATTTTCGAAGATGAAATTACTTTAATTTCAAAAAATATTTTTTAAAGTCAAACACATCATTGAAAAGAGTATATATACAATGAACGAGTAACGATATTATATAATCAACGAGTGACAGTTGTACATTCTCTAAAATAAATATGTTAACAAATCGTGTACCTACCTAGTTAATTTTTCTCCACGATATATGACAATTACCATTGGTGTGATTATTTATTCTTCAGCTTAAAACTATTAGTACTTTGATGCAACTTCATTGTGGTGGCAATTCGATACTAACTTCGTACCGAAGTCCAATTGTCATTTCAAACCACCTATTGAACTATACACACAAAGTTAATCCAAATCGGTCCAGCCGTTTAAGAGTTAGGTGACGTACACACGTACAGAACAATTATATATATATTAAGAAGATAGTCGCATTAAAGTATACAGTTAAAAGAAAAGGTCGATCAGAAAAGATAAAAAGTAAAAAAAATCTTAACTTTCAATGATTTTTATAAATAAACACATACCAAGTCGTATAAAATCTCACTGGGACCTTTTTACAAACTACTATTTTATTTTGGCAATATAAACACCTGCATTCTGACATTTCGTTACAAATTACAATTTAAATTAAATCATAATTATATCTCCATATTTTTACAAGTTTTCTGAAAACTTAAGTTAAGTTGCACCGATCTACATGTACACAAGTACAAAAATAATAATTACCCATTAATAAATCACAGAAACATTTTTGGAATGGACTTAGATACATTTCCTATCTTAAACCAATTTATGAATCACAGAACATAAATTTGGAATGGACTTTGATGTATTTCCTCTCAGAAAATTCTAAATTAAACCAATTTATGCATCACAGAAGCTTATGAGCACATGGAGCGTTCCTATCAGAAAATTGGATCACCATATTTCTATACAATGCAAGACTTAGTATCATTTCAGTTCGTTTGGGTGACGTCACACATTCTCGCATACCCCCAGATTCATTGTGAATGCACAATTAGAACGTAATAAGTTAATACCATCAATACCTCTAACTATTAACTACCCACTAACTCAAAAATGGTTCTTTTTTTAAGGGGATTTCACCAAAATTGTGTTCAGCATATTAGTTTACAAACATTCTGTGCAAAAATGTTTAATGAGAGAATTTAGTGTTTGCTCGCGTTATATCAGATAGATATTTGTTTGGCTACAATCTCACCTGATGGTATGTAGTCTAGAAGACGACTATTCACTCTTGACGCAACGATACTTATTTGTATGGGACCCAAATGGCTAAAATTATAATAAACAATAATATTCAGCATTGTCTCACACTGCTGGAATTGCGCCTTTACTGTTGAGGTGGTCTGGGGATCTTTGGGGGCTTCGGGGTATCCTGTACAAAGCACTGCATGTAAATTCCTTTTACAAACGGAACCGTTCATCGATTGCCAGTGTCACTTTAAACTTAGAAAAGGTGGCACAGATAAAGCAGGCAACACCCTCAGTCCACGGTAGCCAGTGGGTAGTCGGCGGGTAGTGAACCCAGCACTTCCTTGGACAGCTCTTTGTACGCCGTCTCCATGATATTCCGCACTTTGATTATGAGTTCGGGAACGTCGTTCATGGTGAGCCCGACTGTGGGTATCGGCTCCAGGCATTGGATGACCACGTGACCTGGAACATGATACAAATAGTTAACAGAAATATAAAACCTACTGCGAACATAGTTGAATTTTAATTTATTTTATGATTTTAGGTACAGGCAACGAGCTATAGAGGGCTATGCTCGGGGTTTCTTTACGCGATCGAATCAGAAATGAGGAGATGCGTAGAAGAACTCGGGTCACCGACATAGCCAAACGGATTAGCACGTTGAATTGGCAATGGGCAGGCCATGTATCTCGCAGAGCAGATGGCCGATGGGGCCGAAAAGTTCTCGAGTGGAGGCCACGGACCGGCAAGCGCAGCGTAGGACGTCCACCAACAAGATGGGATGATGACCTGGTGAAGACCGCAGGTCAACGGTGGATGCGGATCGCTTCGAACCGCAATAACTGGAAATCCATGAGGGAGGCCTATGTCCAGCAGTGGACGTCCTACGGCTGAAATGATGATGATAATGAGGTACAGTCGCGTGTGCAGACACTTACTCGTAGGAGTGTCCAGATAGCCATTATAAAATCTATCTAGAAAAAATCGTCTGCGCAGACGACCTTTTTAGGAAATAATTACCTCTATATACTATATTAAATTAATAATTGCCGACTACCCATTGCCGGTAGAAGAGTGTTGCCCCTCCTCATTCGCCATGGATGCAGTAAGAATCTGCCAAGGGATAGTTCCGGAAGATGGGCAGCAGCGTATTTCCGTGTATCGACATTCCGTGCTGCGCTCGCCAACCCGCCTGCCAAGCGTGGCGAGTATGGCAACAACCATTCAATATCTTGGAAATCCATGAGGGAGTCTATGTCCAGCAGTGGATGTAGACTAGTTTTACAACAATTTTATAATAGTTACTGATGTTATCATGATTTTTTTTTATAAAACTATGATGACGTTCTGAGCAGACAACTTTTTTTAGGAAATAAACCAGTGTACCCTCAGAGCTGAATGTACCTGAGTGATTGCCTCAAAACTAGTCTGCACGAAAAATATCGTGATATGTCAATTAATGAGAGAAACAAAATACATGGCATGGCATTTGTAAAAACTTGTCCATTTAGACGACGGCGGTAGTTCTTAAATGTGTTTTATCAAAATCGGTTAAGAAGTTTACAAGATATGGGGGGTGAAACAGGGGATGAATAATCTAATGTTTCCAAATATACCCCAGTTTAGTATCAAATGAAAGGAAATTATGAGTAGAATGTAAAACTGACAGTTATATAGAAATCGGTCGTGCCATTCATAAGATATGGGGGTTGAAAGTAGGGGTGAACAATCGAATGTTTTCAAATATAGCCAAGTGTGGTATCAAATGAAAGGGCGTAATGTGTAGATACTGTGGGGCGCCAACATTAGAATGTTGCCCCTCCTCTCTTGCCCGTGGATGCACTAAGAATCTGCTAACGGATACCTCCGGAAGATGAGCAGCAGCTTCTTTTAGTGTTTCCAATACCCTATAGTGCGCTCTACAACCCGCCCGGCGAGTATGGCAACAACCCACTTATGGTAGTACAATCTAAAACCAGGCCCCTAGTCCCCGGCGGCCCCGCTAATCTTGGCTACGGTAGCAGTCACGGTAACGGCAGGGCTAGAGGTGCTAAGAATCCCCGGGAGACGATCGGCTACCAACCCCTACGACGACCAATGGCTTTTGCCATGAACACACAACATCCACACTTTGAGGACAGACGAAAAGATTGTTGAGTTGGAAGAAGAAATTAGTAGGTTACACTGTGACATTTTGGGATTATCAGAAGTCCGTAGAGGGTGAGGACACGATATCTTTCAAGTCTGGTAACCTACTATACTACCGGGAGGGGACCAACCGTCCCAAGGTGGTGTTGGGTTTCTCGTTCACATGTAACTCATCAACAACATTATCACCATTGGCAGTGTGTCGAGCTGAGTCGCGTACCTAACAGAATATCTAAGCGATATTTGCTTAAGATCATTCAGATATATGCGCCAACCTCGTCACACCCACATGATGGAGTAAAGACTATGTATGAGGACATCGGTAGAGGCATACACATCTACAAACAACACTAACTTCACTGTTGTTATCACTTCAATGCAAAGCTAGGCATGAGAAGCGATGATGAGTTGAGAGGGGCAATTTGGGTATGGGCAACGGAACCCCAGGTGACAGAGCCTGGCCGATTTTCTGGAGAAAGAAGGACTCTTTATGATGAATATTTTTTTCCAGAAGCCGACTCACAGGAAATGGAGGTTCCATTTCTCCATTTCCTGTGATGAGTCCCAACGGTTTTACGAGAAATGAGATTGATTTCATCTTGACCAACAAAGAAACGAATATTCGATGAGTCTCATGATCACCAAATTGTTAGAGGCACATTGCATATGAACGTTAAACTTGAAAGGTCCCGTTTGATGTAGTCTACGCTCCGACCCACTAGCGCACATATCCAAAATGTACTACTAAACTAAAACTGACCCGACATTATACGGAGGATATCCCGGAATCTGCACGAGATCAGGATGGCCCTGAAACAGCTTAAGAACGAGAAGGCACCGGGTCAGAAAAAGCCGGGAGAGCAAGAAAAGTGACAACATCTTGCTCAAGAATAACAGACTCATCTCGCTTTTGATGACTGCCAGCCTCCCGAACAAGCCGGGTTTCGGAAAGGCTACCAGTACCATAGATCACGTACATACGCTGCGGCAACTTGCGGCGACGGCAAACTTGCCGCTATGTCAAACAACGCAACCGCGAGATTGTTTGCCAACGATATTGTGGTCGTGGCAAAGTCGATGGAAGAATTCAGCACGATGCTCGAAGACGAAATTTAAGTCGAATGTCCATGTCGTGCCTGCCCTAGTTATGGTTGAGAACTCGGCTCTTGAAGTTGTGGATGCGTACGAATCGTACCTGGGACAAACAGTCCAATTAGGTAGGTCCAACGTCGAGAAAGAGGTCAATCGTCGAATGCAACTCGGATGCTCAGCGTTTGAGAAACTTCGCAACGTCTTTTCGTCCAACATACCTCAGTGCCTGAAGACGAAAGTCTCTAATCAGTGTGTGTTGCAAGTGATGACATGTAACCGAGACGTGGTCTTTCACTATTGGCCTTATAAATAAGCTTAGAGTCGCTCAACGAGCTATGGAGAGGGCTATTCTCGGGGTTACTCTACGGGATCGAATCAGAAATGAGGAGATACGTAGAAGAACTCGGGTCACCGTGATTATAGCCAGACGGATTAGCACGTTGAAGTGGCAATGGGCAGGCCATACAGCGCGCAAAAAGGATGGCCGATGGGTTCGCTATAGTTTTCCTATAAACTTTACATACACTTCTATTAGCTATAAGTTGACGGGTTTATCTCAGCGTTTTTTCAACATTTTTGTAAATAACTCAAAAACGATACGGTTTAAAGGAAAACTAAATACTGTTTATTAATGTGCAAATGAATACCTTTCATCTGATATGACCTAGTAACTTCACAAAATTTTTGCAAATTATAGAGTTTGCTATAATTTTCCTAAGTTTACATACACTTCTATTAGCTACAAAAGTTTCACGGGTTTATCTTTGCTAACTTCGAAAATAATAGAGGGGGGGACAATCGTTTTTTCAACATTTTTGTAAATAACTCGTTAACAATACGGGTTAAAGGAAAAATAAAAACTGTTTATTAATGTGCAAATGAATACCTTTAATATGATACCCCACACGACCTAGTAACTTCAATTAAACATTTTGAGATTCCCTATGCGCCCCCTGCAATCAAAATAAGATTTTTTTTTATTTTCATATTTATTATTAAAAAAGTGTTATCTTTAACCATTTCAAGTCGATAGCATCAGTGCTTCTCGAGATTTCCATTTGTGATTCTATAAGGGTTCCTTTTTACCATTTTGGTCCGGAACCCTAAAAAGGTCAGGTGTCGGGGGTTACTTAAAAATTTTAATTTTATAAATAGTGTTTCTATTAACTTTTATCTTAATGGCTTTATTAAAGGATTCGAATACAAACTGCTTTAAGGTATATCGGTAACTTTCAAAAACCTAGTAGTTTTTTAGTTTAGATATAATATATGTATGCTTTATTGTACAACCATAACAGGAAAAACATAAAATTAAACAAGATTAACAAAACAGTGGTAAATTGGCGGCTTTATCGCTAAAAGCGATAAAATACCTAGGTACTTAAATAATAATGATTGAAACAAAAGGTTTGCACAAAGATTACAAACAAATGCGGCAGGTTAAGCATGAGCAATAAAAATGCCACTCTTTAGGTTATTGCACTTGTGTATGTATTAATTGTATGAATTGCGATTGATTTAATGCACTTGAAACGCGGATTCCGGATCGTTGACCTTTCCAACCGACAATAATTATGTACGGTCTATTTAGAGTTACTTAATATATCCGGCACACAAGTGCAACAATAAAATATGCGAACGATTGAAATAGTAAAATGTGTGCGAGCGTTATCTTTTGTAGTTGTGAATGTAGTTTATCTCAGTAGCGTGTTGTTATTTCTACTGTCAAGAAACGGCAGCAGTAAAGGTACCTGCCATGCAGAGCCATATAGAGCAGGGATTCCCAAACTGTTTTTCCTTCAGACGTAGTTACATGTTGTTTCCTATATAGCCGACTATGCTAAGAGGATGATTAAGGTGTTGGCCAAGCCACACAGAGGGAGGCGGGTCAACTAAGCGCAGGGCGGTGTTCTTGAGATTGCGCGGCTGCGAGAGGAATGCCTGCGCTTCCGACGCCTGTACCAAAGGACCCGTAGGAAAAGGCGAGCTACAGACGGATTGAATTGGCGCTACCAAAGCCTCTAAGTCCCATTGGCGACGCGAAGGCTCGGTCTTGGAACGAACTCAGGGACTGAACAGGGCTCGATGGGGGCGCCCGTATCGCACGGGACTGGGCAAACTCAGACCGTGGGTCCCTCCGTTGGCGGAAACCGTGGACCCAGTGATGGTGCAGAAATATGACATTGGTCAATTACAAGATGTAAAATACCTAACACAGCGGTCTATAAAAACATATGTACCTTACAATGTAACATAGGTTCAAATAAAATAAACTTATCTACTAGCATGTAATGTCTGCTATGGTTTCACAAATTCCCGAGGGGAATTAAGGGAGCCAACGAGTTTGACGGTTCGCGTAGGTGAGTGCCCAGCGTAGTAGCGGCTAATCTGGCAGATGAGGTGACGTGAAAGGCGGTGGCCTCTTTTTGTGAGTTCGTAATGGTTCGGAAAAAGGCAGCGGAGTGGAATCGTGAGAGGGCTGATCCCGCTAGTGGAAGGCGCTGGCGGAGTGCAGGCAACGGCCGCCCTTCACCGCCTGCCCCATGAGGCTATGGCATCATAGGGCTGCGGCATCCCTTATAGGGGACCGCCTGGGTGGGGTAGTTAAGAGTGAGGGCTCAGGCTATCCCAAACGCGGACCCAGGGAGGGCGATGCGCTATCGTCGGTTCCGCGAGACGTAGTTGTTACTGACGTTAGTTGTGGATGCCCCCGGAACGTGCTTAGGCAAGGTGCGATGGCGGCACCGGCCAGTCCTTTAAAAGGAACCGGAGCCCCTTGAGCACCGCGGGTTTTAGTGAGTCGTCGCGAGACAACCTCACATAACCGTGTTTGCAGATTTCCTACTGGTCAACAAAGAAAAAAGAAAGATGTTGGGCATGACCATGGCAGGCCTTTTTTTCTGGTGGGGAAATCCTTCATGGATATCACCTTTCTAAGGGGAGAAAGATGATTATGCCGTCCTCTTACCGGCCAAACCTAACCACCTCGGTATTCCGTTTCTTCAAACGTGCAGTCTTGCCGAGACACGGGTACGCTTGCTCAATCTTCCACAGTCAAGCCTAACCTATCTTTTAATCTCCTGGCACTGCAGCGTTTCGTACAGCATGACGCTGTATAAATCAGTTATCAGTTGCTGACGCTGTATGATTAAATCAACTTTTATAGATGGCCAATTAACATTAACGAAAATAATTACTTGTTAGAGTGGAAATACTACCTAACCTACCATTTGTAGTAAAATCTCTGACCTGATACTCGACTTTTGTTATTTTATTAACTTAGCACTAATTTATTAAGGTTGATAAAACCTTAATAAATGTCACACAAAATATCAACCTCAATAATTAACATATTTTAGGATATTGCCCTTGTTGCCGATCAGTAATAGCTGAATAAATTATATCTCCTCAAAAACACTAACCTAACCTTAATTACCTCCCAAAAATAAAATAGCATCTCTTATAATTAGGGTCGAATATCAACTTCCAAAGGATGGTTACATTTTTTTTGTTTCTATATGGTTTTAATTCGTGTCGTATTTCGGTCAAGTTGACCTGTGATCACAGGTGTATGATAAATAGATTAGAAACAAACATCATTACTACAGCCGTAGGAGTGCTGTCCACATCGACTGCCGGACACAGGCCTCCCTCATGGATCTCAAAGATCATAAGAGGGTTGTTGCTATACTCGCCAAGCTCCTGTAGTAGCAGTAGTCCGGTTGACCGAACTAGTGCAACTTATCAGTAGCAGTAGTTCGGTAAGCTTTGCAGGCGGGTTGGCGAGCGCAGTACGGGACGTTGATACACGGAAAGACGCTGCTGCCCATCTTCCGGGGATCGGTAAGTTCACATCCACGGGCAAGAGAGGAGACACATCATTTTACTGCAAGCACCATACGGCAATAACTTATTTAAGTACCTTTATTACTGGTTTTTATAAATGGGAGCGGAGCATCATTGAAAAATGTTGCGTGAACGGGGAAAATGTATTCGTTTTGAGAGCTTCCGTTACGTGCGCTGCGTAGACGGTTGAGGTTACGCAGCCATCATGTATGGCGGAATCGTTCCCCTTAAACAGCCTAAAAATATTTTTAAGGTTGACCCACTATAACCGTTTTATGATATAACATTTGTTTAAAAAAAAATGTGTATTCATAAATATGGTGTCAATTCCTAACCAAATAATTACGTTATTCTTCCTAAGTATATAATTTGGAACAGAACAGTTTATTTCATTTGAATTCAAGAAATATCTTAGGAGATATCATAGTTTTACTGCGCGCGAGTTATACGTCTGCCTGCGATCGACTCTCTTATGTGACGCAGACGATGTTGCGCGGAACAGCTAATATTAAACATCTAATATTAAACATAGAGCATTTCTTGGTACGGGGGTATCAGAAAAGGAGGCGAAGCTTTCCGAAAAATGCCATTTGTGACCTTTGGTGACCTTTTGAGGTCACAATAACTCCGGTCCCTGTGACCCTAAGGTCACCAAAATCAACCTAACCTTCTCTCCTTAAGACAGTGCTAACAAAAAAGGTTTAATGTAAATCGGTCAACGCGTTCGGTTGTAACCGTGTCATGGACAGACAGACAGACAGACAGCGCTATGCATAATAGGGGGCTTCGCCCCCTAATAATTAGGCCCAGGGCAAACTTTTCCTTCTACTGTTATGTAAGTTGCCCTTGTCCTGTGATATCTAGAACAAAACTTGGAAATTGTTAGAGCTATTCGTACTAACTGCCTATGGGGGCTAAAGTCATACCATTATCGTTTCAAAGAATATTTTTCCTCGTTTTCTATACAAATAAATTAGATTAAAGAGTGTAACGTCTAAATGACAGATTTTTACAAAATGGCCATGAAAGGTTTAACAAATATTAATAATAGTTTAAAATCTTAAAAATACGCCAAATATTTCTCGGTCTTTGATGAGTATGCAAAGTTCCAATTAAATCTGATACCTTATAGCACAGATTACAGAACTTAAATTTAACTAAGTTAAAAAAACGTTCGAAAATTCCGTTATATAGACACAGGTGAAACTAATAAAAGCTTGTTAAAAACAGTAGTTTAAAAAATTGTACCGCTAATCCCCGAAACGGCTGTACCGGTTTTGTCAGAACTTAATAAACAGATAAAGGGTTATTATAGAAAAACTTGAGTGTAATCTTAAAAAATTTAATAACATTTATTTAAATTTTTGAATAATTAAACTATGTCGGAACGGCGTTTATTTTTGGGTTTTCTTTCTCCTTATATTATTTAGTTTCGTCCAAAGTTGGGCTAAAATCAGTGTTGAAATACGAAAGTTTAGAAGCTTGTATTTTTGAAATAAATACTTTTTTTACGGTTTGGGGTGTATACAAACATAGATTATGACGAGATAAATTGATATAATTATTTGTGTTGGATGGTCAACGTCAAACAGTGGAGTAGTTACCCTTCCACGTTTGTATGGAAAGATGGGCGACTCGTTCATCCTTAAGCAGATAAACTCATCAGCTTATTAGAAAAAAAGGTTTTCCCCAAGCAGAAAACCCATCAGCTTGTTAAAAAAAAGGTTTTTTTCTCGCGCAGACATGCAGTATACACTACACATACATTTCATAATCTCACCATCCCAGCCGACGCCCACTTCTGGACAAAGGCCGTCATGGCCGAGTACTGATTATGAGGGGTCATTGCCATACCAGAGCGCAGTAAGGGAGGATACATGGAAAGACGCTGCTGCCCATCTTCCAAAAGTATCCCTTGCCAGATTAAGGCATCTGCAGACAAGAGAGGAGGGGCAACATTCAACTGCCGGCACCCCACGGCACATTCATTCACTCTAGGAAAAATCCACGATTTTCACGTGCAGAAGGATAAATTGTGATTGCACTGTAAGTATGTACACTACAGTTGCTGGTGTATTTTGTAAACACTTAAGAAACCGAACGTGTTTAGGTTCAATATGTGCGCCGGCTACTAAGTGTATCCGGCAGATGTGGTGTAAGTAACCTAAGTAACGTTGTACGTGAAATATAGAAGGATTAATAAAATTAGATTATTGCGGTCGCTTCTTTTCCTGACTAGCGTGTTATCTGAAGCGGACAAATTCAATTATATTATAGTCGAACATGTCAGTTCGACTAAAAAACAAAAAAAACAACTTTATCATCATCATCATCTCAGCCGCAGTACTGCTGTTCACGTCCACTGCTGTACATTGGCCTCCCTCATGCATTTCGATGATATTATGAGGCTTCTTGCTAGGCGGGATGGCGAGCGCAAAACGAGATATTGATTCACAGGGACGCTGCTGCCCATCTTCAGGAGGTATCTCTTACGCTCTTACTGCATCCACGGGGATGAGGGTAGAGGCAACATTCTACTGCCGCCGCCGGTGACCCCAAGGCTTACCTTTGTTGAAGATGTATTTCTTCGCGTTGATGAAGTAGTAGGGCGAGAAGACGACGGGAATGATGGGCACCTGGGCCGCCACCGCTATGTTGAAGGCGCCTTTCTTGAAAGGCAAAAGCTGAGTAAAATCTTTGTTCCGTGTCCCTTCAGGAAACAGCCAGATTTTCGTCTGAAACAATAATGATAATAATATTTTGGCACCTGTTCAGAATCGATGTTGAGTTGGGTCTCGCGGTACTAAGGAGCTCCTCCTCATTGACATTGCCATTACCGAAAAGGTCAAGCGTAGCAAGGAAAACCTCTCTGCTGCTTGGATTGACTATAAGAAGGCCTTTGATTCTGTGCCACATACATGGCTTGAGAGGGTCTTAGAGTTGTATAAAGTAGATATTACTCTAAGATCATTCTTAGGTGCGTGTATGAGGCAGTGGACCATAATACTTCGTCATCCAAGAAGTAGATGGGATCCTGATAAGGATACAGAGGGGTATATTGAGCCAGGGTGATAGTCTGAGTCCTTTGTGGTTTTGTCTAGGACTGAATCCGCTTAAGTAGTACTTTACTAAAGGATTTAGGGCTAAGTTATCGCCTTCGCAGAGGTGGTGAGAGAGAGATGATCTCAAGCTTTTCGCGCTGCAGAGTTGATAGCTCTGCTTAATATTACACAGATATTTAGCAGCGCTATCAACATGGAGTTTGGTGTTGAAAAGTGTGCGATCATACATATACAACATGGAAAGCAAATTCAATAAATTTACAGATTTCCCAAAATATGTCTCTCAGGTACATATATGTATCTCTCTGAAGGCGAAACATACAAGTACCTTGGTATGTCTGAATTGTTGGATATTATAGTGGATAGGGACATAAAACAGGCGTTGTAGGAACGTTTCTTTTGTCGCCTTACAAAAGTTCTCAATAGTCTTCTGTCAGGCGGTAACAAGGTACCTGCTTACAATGGCTGGGTTATGCCCTTACTCATTTACACATTCGGCATACTAAGATGGTCTCAGACAGAATTGGATGCCCTGGATTTTAAAGCTTGTCAAATGCTAACTGCTCACCGCATGAGACATCCTCGTTTGACGGTTATGAGAATGTATATCCCGCGGAAGTGTGGAGGCCGGGGCTTTCTTAACGTGAAAACCCTCCACATCCGCGAGGAGTGCAATCTCAGGAGTTACTTTCTCCAAACAGGGTGCGAGGTGCATCGTGATGTGGTTGCAGTTGACAAAAACTTTACTCGTCTCTCGTTAGCTAAAGAGAAGTGGCGCCGACCACCGGTGATGAGCATTCAGGATCGTTAGGCAATATGGGAGAGCAAGGAGCAATATGGGGGAGCAAGGAGCTACATGGGAGATTATATAAGACCCCTATGGGGCCTGATGTAGATCTCCTAGCGTCAGTGAATTGGCTACGTTTCGGTGATCTCTTCGGAGAAAGTAAAGGGTTTGTCTGTGCGATTATGGATGAGGTAATCAAGACGAACAACTACCGAAAGTTCATCATGAAAGATGGGACAATTGACATTGTCGGGCATGTCACCACCCTGGGGAGTCCCTCAGGCATGTATTTTCGGGCTGTTCACATCTTGCTAACTTTGAGTATTTGCACAGACATAAGCAAGTAGCCAAGATCATTCACCAGCATCTTGCTCTTCGACATGGCCTTACGCCCTGAAGTTGCGTATTATAAATACGCACCGGAGCCGGTTCTTGAAAATGGCCTTGTCACGCGCTATTGGGACCGATCAATAATTACGGACAGGACTAATCTTGCGAATAAGCCTGATATCGTTCTGATAGGGCGGTCGGAGCGGGAAGCAATACTCGTTGATGTTCCACCATTCCACATGATGCCAATCACGTCAACGCCGAGAAAGATATGCTCAGCAAATATCTTGATTTGGCCCACGAGATTGCCACTATGTGGGATGCTGACTCAGCGACCATTGTTCCGATAGTCGTTTCTGTTAACGGACTCATAGCGAAGAGTCTCGATCAATCTCGAGAGACTTTCACTAGGCAGTTGGATCAAGAGACAGATTCAAAAGGCAGTACCCCTGGACTCGGCACGTACAGTAAGACGATTCCTCTCCCTGCAGCCCTTGTTACCGTTTTTAACCGACTTCAAAAAAGGAGGAGGTTCTATGTTCGACTGTATAGTTTTTTTATGTATGTTCACCGATTTTTTTATTCGAAAGAGTGCACTTCCAAGGTTGTCCCATTTCAAATTGGTTCAGTTCTGACAATGGGATCCATGAGAAAACTATATAAGTCTTAATTTCATTAAGTATTTTAAAGCAATACAATTTATCTCATTGAAGTCGGTTTTTTTTATTGTTAAATTAAAGAATCCCACTAATATTATAAAGCCGAAAGTTTGTTTGGATGGAGGTTTATGACCGCTTCACGCAAAAACTACCCCCCACGGATTAAGCTAAAACTTTGCACACGTATTGATATTGACCAGGATTAACACATAGGCTGGGCGCCATAATCGCATAAGCGACAAAGCCCTTCTTTATGAATAAAAAAAAAAAACAAAACCACATAGGCTACTTTTTATTTAGGTACATCGCATGCGAAGCGGCGGGCAGAAGCTAATTATGGTATATTTTTTACTGTAAAGTATTTGTTTTTATATTTATTTACAGTAAAAAAAAATATTTTTATGAGTTTACAAATAAATGGTGTGGAATAAAAATAAAATCTTTATTTTCGGACAAATTAAGAATAGTACAATATATGTAGCATGTATACATACATTACAATAATTGATATTATCTTTCGACATCCGTCACCCGTGGATTTTAAAAATAGTATATGATGAATGCTCGACTTGTTGGTAATAATATCAAAAACTTTGTACGATTATAATATTTGAAGAGTTCCCTCGATTCCTCTTGGATCCCATCATCAGAAGTGGGTTTTAGAAAAAAAAATATGAGTGTCTACGTTATATATCAGTCATCTGGTACACATAACGCTGCATAGCTTGGGGCTAGATGATGCTGTGTGAAGTGTCCAGCATTATTAATTTCCTTCTTTTTTGAAGTCGGTTACAGCAGGCGTATGTGAGTATTTCGCCATTGTATTTATAAAGGCGACGTCGTGTAAGGTGTTTTGAATACCAAGTATGTGAAAATGTGTACACTATAATCACTGTATTCTTGCGCATCCGAGCGTAAACGGTTTTAATAATACAAGATTACGATTAAAATCAGTAGTGAAAATTGAGATACTACATACTTTCAGCCGTAAAACATCCACTACTGAACACAGGCCTCTCTCATGGATCTCCATGACGGGTAGTTGCCGTACTCACCACGCCTTGGCAGGCGGGATGGCGAGGCGAGGCTCATGGTTTACCTAGGTAGGGGGTGGATAAGGGGTTATCCACCACTCATGAGGGAGGCCGACAGTATGGCTGAGATAATTCTGCATAAAAACACTCGTCTCTGGTCTCGAGGCAAAGCAAATATTTTGTGCCCCGGCGGGGATCGAAAACGCAACTTCCTGCATCTCAGCCGGCTTTTAACCAACTGCGCCACAAAGATCTTCAACTTAATATTTTTGTTTATCAACCTTTGCACTTTTGTATGACTGAAAAGTTCAATTACACCCAGAAACGATTAACACGACGCATTGATAAACAAAACTTGCAATGATAAAACGCGCACTAACATACAAACTAATGCAAAAAGCTACCTTGAAATGAAGAATGGTAAGCGCAAAAACAGTAACGTTTAAAATAAAAACTATTAGTTTATAAAAAATCCAACCACCATTTTAAAAAGGGGGTAAAGACTTATCAATCATCATCATCTCATGTAATATCCAATTACCATTTTGAAAACCGTGTATAGACTTATTCGTAAGGTGGGTTTCATTCTTATGTTATAGGTGAAAATCTATGTTTTTATAGAGCATTGCGAATTGAGAATTGCGTAAAGCAACTACCAATTTGCAGTGAAACACATGAAAATTAAAGAAGTGAAATATACATTCTGAATGTTTTGTAACTATAGTCTTTTTTAAACTTACGCGATCACGACACATTATTAACACATATTTAACACTTTGCTAACTTCTAACAATTTGCACCCATCGTGGTCCCGGGAAGACTATCAATTGCAATCCTGTCGAAACGTCGGGCAATAATGGTAATAAAGGTAAATAACGCGATAAATACCCGGTTCATCATCATCATCATTTCAGCCGTTAAACGTCCACTACTGAACACAGGCCTCCCTCGTGGATATCCAGGGGGTAATTGCCATACTCACCACGCTTGGCAGGCGGGTTGGCGAGCGCAGTATGGGATGTTGATACACGGAAAGACCCTGCTGCCCATCTTCCGGAGGTATCCCTTAGCAGGCTCTTACTGCATCCACGGGCATGAGAGGAGGCGTAACATTCTACTGCCGGCACCCCACGGCATACCCGGTTAAATATGTGTTAATAATGTTTTGTAACTGCTGTAAAAAGTTGTGATCCCACATCGCCAGTGCGCCCTCGTTTTTTTATTTTTGCTTTAGGGCATCGCAGTTAAAGTTATATAAACAGTTGAATAATTGAACTACGCCTATACGATTTCAGTTTTGGTTATTTACGCCTAAAGATGCGATAACATTAGTGTTGAAATACGAATCTTACGGGACTCATAATTTCAAGATACTTTTCATTTTACTCTGGTGACCTACATAGCAGGCATAGATACGGAAGAGACAAATCGATTTCGAGCTTAACTTTGGACGTACGATGTCAAACTTTGGAGTAATTACCCCACAATGTTTGTAGGGAAAAATGTCGACTAGCGCAACCTTACAAGCTTAGTAGATAACAGGAGAACAAGTAAAAATAAATTTAAATAATAATGCGGACAAGAAGGGATGTGGTGCGGGTAAAAAGGTCCCCATCTCAGCATTGTGTAGCACCTGGCAAAGGCTCAGATGCTACGCTGGTTTAAAGTTGGGGCCCCGGGTGATTTCACGACTACAGATGGAAAGGATACTTTCTGCTTAGTACCACAGATTACAGAAACTTTAGTACTAACAATAAAATTTAGAAGCTAGCTGATTAGTGATGTTTTAAAATAATGTTGCGTCTACCTGCTGCTGTAAAATATTGAGTTTTGTTTTTTACCTGAATGTTTTGTGTATCATAAAGTATTTTTCTTGTTTTGTAAATTGAGTAACTTAGTAGGTACTTACCTAGTTATAAACTCTATGTATTGTTTCGACACTAGCCTAACTAGTTTTGCGCCACGAACATAGTACGAGCCAGCGACTTCTTTCAATGAGGTTCCATTGCATTTGAACCTGATTTTACGTAGCGATCTGGAATGTGTGTGATCTACCGCGTAAAATTCATCCAACCATTATTAAAATATGGGATTATCGGGTATTTATCGCGTCGTGGTCGCGGGGAGACTTCTCTCCCCGCGACCACGACCAGGTGCAATCCGGTCGAAACGTCGGGAATAAAATAAAGGTAATTACGCGATAAATACCCGATAATCCCATATTTCATCCAACCAGTAGAACACAAAACAAATGATATCCTTATTATCTTTTAAGTTGGGCGTAGACGTCATTTACAGCTCCGCGTTTTTGTTAGACAATAGTCTAGTCTAATAGCTTTTGCGCGGCCCTTCTGATTTAATTTACGCAACGAAAATTAGCTTAGTACGTCTCCTGGTTCTAAGCTACGTCCCCACCAATTTTCAGCCAAATCGGTTCAGCCGTTCTTGAGTTATAAATAGTGTAACTAACACGACTTTCTTTTATAATACACTTCTATTAGCTGTAAAAGTTTCAGGGGTTTATACTTTATCTCCGCTAACTTCGGAGATAGGGGGAACGGTATTTTTTTCAACGTTTTTGTAAATAAATCGAAGAAAACTTTTTTTTTATTATTGTGCAAATTAAGCCCTTTCATTATGATAACCCACATGACCTAGTAACTTCACAAACATTTTTGACCCCCTTTCCTGCAATCATAATAAGAATATTTTTCAACATTTTTTTTATATGGTATAGTCAAAAGCGTTGTCATAAACAATTTAAAATTTCAAGTCGATAGCATCAGTAGTTCTCAAGATATCCATTTGTGACAGACAGACAAAGCCACATCTTAAGGGTTCCTTTTTATCATTTTGGTCCGGAACCCTAAAAACCCAAAACATTGATTTTCGCTTTACAGGTGAACCGATGTACTCTAAATTTTCTTTACATATAAGTATTTTCTGCCGTGGGGTGCCAGCAGTAGAATGTTGCCCCTCCTTTCTTGCTCGATCAGTACTCGGCGATCCATGAGGGAGGCCTATGTCCAGCAATGGACGTCCTACGGATGAGATGACGATGATGATAAGTCTTGATACTCTTTAAAAAAATGTTGGATGGATTTTACATTACTTTAATTTTAAATGTGAATTACTGTTTTGGCGCTTACGACGTTTCATTTCAAGCTAGCTTTTCGCGTCAGTCTGTATGGAGGCGGCCCCCTCAGTCCGCGTTTTCTCACGGTAATTCGAAAAATTACATTCAAATAATTGTTTATCCATGCGTCGCCCGACGTGGAGCTCGCGAGTTCACAGCTGGAAGAACACCAGTACAATAAACAAATCCTACCTACCTTGTTCTTGATCATCACTTCTGAAGTGATTTTCAGTTGTTTGTAAGCTTCCTTCGAGTTATTCCTGTCTATGAAGACCACGCCGCTTAGATATGCGGCCAGGCCGAATGGCCACACGTAGAATATCTCCTTCCTCGCGATCGCCGCTACTTTGTCTGCCACGTGCCAAACGTTGAACATGCCTGTAAGATTTCGCACATTGGTAAAATAAGAAATGATTTATTTACGACTCGTAGGTACACAGGTAAACTAAAATTACATAGTCTTTTCGATTCAGGTAGTTAGCTAATTAACTTCTTAATCATCATCTTAGCCGTAGGACGTCCACAGCTGAACATACATAGGTCTCCCTCATGGATCTCCAAAAGTAGGTACTGATATGAGGAGATTGTTGCCATTCTCAACACGCTTGGCAGGCGAGTTTGCGAGCGCAGTACGGGATGCTGATACATGGAAAGATGCTGCAGCAAATATTCAAGAGGTATCCCTCGGCGGATTCTTACTGCATCCATGGGCAAGATTGGAGGGGCAACATCGTACTACTGGCACCCCATGGCTTGACCGCTGGTACTAATTTAATTATGTTAGATTACTCACCGAGTATATCAATAGATGATTGATGATTCGACACAACAACTGCACCACGGTCTTCGGACAACACTTTCCCATTTACCAAGTGCCATTTTACTTCTATCAATTTGGTGATATGCTTTATTATCATTGTAGCAAATCTGCAAAGAGATCAATTAACTAAATATGTTTGTATAACTAGCCGCACTCCGCGCGAGCACGGAGAGTTCTGGCGTAAAGACAAGTCAAGATGTTTATTTTTTCGGAGTCCATATTTGGAGCTGTGGTTGTTTGACAGTGCGACCTCACCCGGGGATTGTATGCGCCCCATGCTCTAGGGGGTTACCAGTCTGTCATCGGCGGTATTCCCACTGGAGACGCCGGGCACTGGGGGCCTGTTTCTAAGAGACATCACAGGGAAGGGGTTTGGAACATTACCCACTACGCTGGTCCAAAACGGGTTGGTAGGTAGGTCGCCAGAACCTTGTCTATTATTTAGCAGGGTGTAGGTACCACTTGCAGGTAAGGTTGGCTTGGGCCTCAAATATGTTGGTGAGACCCCCCTTATAACCTGTTACAATTATTACGCGCGGACGGACATTCAATCCCATGATGATGATTTTCTTGAGAAATCGAAACGTGTCGTAATAATCTTCGACGTTACAATAACGCTACGAGTAATTCCCGTTTTTACAAAATGAATATTATTGGGGGTGAATGAATGAATGAATCACTTTATTATTCACCAAAATCAAGAGAGTTACAGGAAAACGAAGAGTTATTAAAAATAAACATAGGTGTAATGGGCGGCCTTATCGCTAACAGCGATAAGGGGTGTATGTGTATATGGGGTGTTTAAATATTTTAACATTATAGGTGATAGATAAAAGATATTGTTAAAATAAATAAAAATGATAAATCACGGTATTTAAGAACCTACCCTTACTGCCTACCAGTTTTGTAAATAGTGGTGAATTCTCTTCTAAACTACCCATACTAATAAAACAAACTAAGTGGCTTTTTGTAATATTTTTTTCTAATACACAACAACACCGTCTAGTCCCAAACTAAGCAATACTTGTACTATGGAAACCAGATGATTGATAGATTACTTAAATAAATTTTTTTAAATACATACTTATCATACATAGAAAAACACCCAGACCCAGGACAAATATCTACAGAACGGTTACAAACATTTGTCCCGTGGCTGAACCCGCTACTTCCTACATATCAGTCAGCTACCAACTGACCAAATGAGCCATCAAAATAACAACATTTTACTAATACTTATGAAAGTATATACCTACAATTAACAAACTTTACCTATCTTTAACAAAAAATAAAATTCTCAGTCTCTCAATTCTTGATGTACTTTTTTTTCCAATCTCCGAAACGCCTGGACTGATTTGATAATATAAAGAGTAACTTTGGCTACTAAAATTTTAGAAAAAAATAAGGTTCCACACAAAAAAATAAGAAACAATATAATAACGAAAAAATAAAAAAGCAGCTACTAATGAAAATTTATTTTTTTCATAGTGGCATCGCTGCACCAATAATTATCAATAGGAATTAATAAGGACCAAATCTTATCCATGATTATAATAACTCATATCAGTAAAATATCAGGAAATATTTTTAATACTTCTTATATTTTATCCAACTAGTTTACTGCCAAATCTTGGTTAATAAATAATTTACATGGAACATTGCTATTAATAATTATTGAGGAGTTTTTAATGGTTTTTGTTTTTGAGAAAATTATGAAGAAATTTAAACTTTTAAAAATGTTACTTAAATTTAACAAATTATTACATTAAAATCAGCAAAATTGATGCTAAAATTATCTTGATAACAATATAATCTATTATCAAAATACATTTCTATAATTTAGTAGTTTATATGAGAAATTCAGTTAAATTTATAACTGAAGTTCTGTGAGAATCAGTATGGAGTTTTTAAGAGGGTATGATCAGACGATCAGAGGGTCCCATCAGGGACATGATTCAATCCTTGGATCTCCTTACTGATCCCTGATTTGGAAACATTAAATAATAGGATCTGGGTGTACTTACAGAGCGTTTTTCACATTTTTTGGGTTGAATACAAAAAAGGGCAATAATAGCACAGACGTAAAAGAAGTCACAATGTAAAATATTAAAAATTTTGAGTTAAATTTCACGGCATTTGGTGTTTCTGAAATAAGTTGTTTCAGTACATAGGTCACAAGCGTTACTATAATTACGTAAATAATTTTATCTAACATTTTGGATATTATTGTAATAAACAATAAACCAATGCGAAGGTAATTTATTTAAATGCCGTATACAACGAACCCGCTCGATCGCTCAATTCAAGATAAATGCAATAACGAAGCAAGCAAATCCACAACAAGTCAAACAAAACTACCAGACCAACAAGAACAACGGATGGTCGGATGCGTAAACTTTCTGTTCCATAATTTGTTGAGTATTTTAAGCATAAAGTAAATTTCTTTTTTTTCTTATTCTTATTTTCTGGCCTTTGTGTTTGGTTTTACATAATTCTACCAGTGCAAAGTAACATTAAATTTTATTATAATATAGGGTTAATTCTATCGTTTTTCTCACGTGTTTGCCATTACTCTTTTACTCATCCGCTAAGTAATTTTGTTTCAAGTTTTTCTTTTTCATATGGTTTTCTGTATCGATCGGCTGTCTCATAGCATGACATTTGACAATGACAGTGACTTATTTATATTGTCAATGCCGTCATCTTTAAGTGTTTCCACATAGATACTTATTTTAAGTTACTTCCAAATGATTGCGGTACTTCATCCAGCTGCGCAAAGGAGGATTATGACAGACAGGGGTACCTATGTGTTGATGTAGATTCCCGAAAGCCTTAAACCTAAGCGATGATCTCGCACTTTCGGTTCGCAGACGATATAGCCTAGCTTCAGCCTCGCGATGGTTAGGTCTTGTCATGGCATTTGGAGAAAAAACAAATACAAAGTCTTGATCAATGACCACAATAATAAAATTTGGGTATAGGCGAATCGAGGAGAGAAGATAATTTACAAGGTTGGCGTAAATGAACTGTCAAGTTCTTTATTTTAGATACATTTACCTTCAAAGTATTTAATTTTTTTACAGGAAGATAGTTGTGAATACGAATCTGTGATCAATAATTGAAAACCTAATTAATAAATTAAAAACCTTATTAAATTATTAATTAAAACCTAAATAATACTTTTAATATTGCCTTGATTTATTTATTGTTTTGCAACGTTTAGAATTGCTTTAATATTATATCAGGCGTTATAATATTATATTGGTGTAAATTCTGTTGGCGCACTTCTTGGTTAGGAAGTGGCTATTTTACTAAACTAAAATTGCGTAAAATGAACTAAATTGTCATTAGCATTCGATTAGTGCCGTTCTAGAATGAAAACGGAACAATTTTACGTGTGAAACAGAATAATCCACAACATGATGTTTCTAAATTTAGAGATGTCATCATAAAATTGAGTAAAATTGTTCCGTACCTACACACTTATGTGTATGTAGTATCCAGAATTATTTAGAACGGTACCTAACCACTAGGCACTATTCGAATACCTATATAATGTCGGATTAGTTCGTTTTACGTCAATTTAATTGTTTTGCCTTGTCTTCTTATTTTATAGCTTTTTGTGTTTGGTTTTACACAATTGCGCCAGTGTCAAGTTAATTTATAAATTATTATGTTATTTAGCTGGCCATGTTGGCGGCCATTAGCATTAGCCAACAGAATCGACACCATTATCTCGATCATATGACATGTGTCAATCACTCTCTGCATTTGCATTTCCTGAGAAGATAGATGCGTGTGTTGCAGAGTTGCAGCAAGTGGCATGCATCAGCCATTAAAAAGAAAAGAAGAAGAAGATGCGTGTGTACCTACACAATACATCCAATAATTAACTATAAGTTAGAGTTTTAATCTATTCATAGAATTAAGCTCCCTTGTAGGTAAGCTAAAACTATGTAGTACTTTCGTAAATAATTAAGCAAGTGTTTCAGAATTTCTCAAAAATATCTTTAAAATAATCTATAATAATATGTTTTATAAGCTATTCCTTGTATTTAAAGTGTAAACCCACACTGAGGTATCATTTATAGAAATGATAAATGCAATCAAAATTTTGTCTCCGACGGGACTCGAACCCGTAACGTTCAGACGAACACCTTCAACTTTCGGCCACGGAGCAATTAATAACCTTATAAAATTAACTAAAAAGCGACATCTCTTCACTGCTACTGACTACTTGTTGTCGGACAGTGGGCAAGAATATCTCTAGGATTTCTGCTAGATGTCGCCACTCGGTTCGAAACCGATAAAGGCAGTCAAGATTTTCGACCCGACGGTTAATTGCTCCGTGGCCGAACGGTTAAGGCAGCCTGCGTTGAAGGTGTTCGTCTGAACGTTACGGGTCCGAGTCCCGTCGGAGACCAAATTTTGATTGCATTTATCATTTCTATGTATAATAATATGTGTTATATTTATACGGTTGGCGTTTCCTTTTATAATCTTTTGATATAAGTAATTGTAGTTTTTGTTAGTTAAAATTATACAATCGGATATATTAAGCATGTGGTTTGAAATATATTTTCGAACCGCATGCACGACGCTTTGGTCTAAAATGTAATGTGACATTACGACCCGAACAGAACACGTTAATATAGAATTAAGCAAAAAAATACATGTTTCATACCTACTTATTTATAATTATAATCTTTTTTTTATTTCCCATAACTAGATGCATAACCTATTAGGTAACCTATCTACAGGTTGTTAATAAAGAAAATAGTCCTAGTAAAGCAGAAAATCGTTTAATTCGAAACGTAAAAAAAAATAACAGAATAAAGTTGCAAGTTGTGACAGTGTCGCGAAATTTAACACCCTCTTCCAAAGTACGTCATACCTTAAAACTATTATAATTATCACCCATAATATTTTGTCATTGTACCTACACGTCTAAGAACTTCAGCTTGGTAGATTTGTCTACCTATTCTATAAAATATCCATCAATAACGTAATGGAATACTTAGGTAATGGAGATTGCATTACCCTATGTCCTTAAAATAGAAGATCTGTCACTTACATTATACTGATAACCCCTCATAAATAAAACCGGGCAAGAGCGAGTCGGACTTGCGCACCGAGGGTTCCGTGCCATCATACAATATAATATATGATAAAGGCGGTTTATATTTGTTGGAGAGCCTTGACAGCGCCATCTCTTGTCTGATAGCGGAACTTATGTAGATTTTTACACTTTCGATGATTTTTAAAAAAGTACCTATGCTAAATAAAGAGTTTGTTAAAATTTTCCCGTAATCTTTATATAGGTACTCTTCTAATAGCAATAAAAATTTCAGAGGTTTATCTATCTCCGCAAACTTCGAAGATAAGAGGGGGAACGCTATTTTTTTCAACGTTTTTGTAAATAAGTCGAAAACTATACGGCCTTAAGCATATCTAAAAACTGTTTATTAATGTGCAAATGAATATCTTTCATATGATACCACACATGACCTAGTAACTCAACATTTTTTTTAAAAACACCCCCTTCCACCCCTCTTGTTAAAAAACTATGCAAATTAGAGAGTTCGCTATGATTTTCCTATAAACTTTACATACACTTCTATAAAAGTTTTACGAGTTTATTTCTGCAAACTTCTGAGATAAGGGGGGAAACGGTCGTTTTTTCAACATTTTTGTAAAATAACCCAAAAACGATACGTCTTTAAGAAAAAATAAAAAGTGATTAATGTGCTAATGAATACCTTTCATAAAATATCCCATACGACCTAGTAACTTCACAAAAATTTGGAAACCCCCCTTCCTTCCTTGAAACCTGAAAAGGGGGTGCCCCTTGTCTAAAAACTATGCAAATTAGAGAGTTTGCTATAATTTTCCTATAAAGTTAACATACACTTCTATAAGCTATAACATTTTCACGGGTTTATCTCTGCAAACTTTGGAGATAAAGGGGGGGAACGGTCGTTTTTTCAACATTTTTGTTAATAACTCAAAAACGATACAGCTTATAGGAAAACTAAAAACTGTTTATTAATGTGCAAATGAATACCTTTCATGATGTTACCCCACACAACCTAGTAACTTAACTTAATAAAATTGAGATCCCTTATCCGCCCCCCCTGCAATCTTAATAAGAATATTTTTTAGCATTTTAATATATGATATATTAGTAAAAAAGTGTTATCTTTAACCATTTCAAATTTCAAGTCGTTAGCATCAGTGGTTCTCGAGATATCCACTTGTGACAGACAGACAGACCGACAGAGTGATTCTATAAGGGTTCCTTTTTACCACTTTGGTCCAGAACCCTAAAACTGAGTTAGGTTCTGGTCTGCCAGAACAAACTACCAGAAACAAATTTTGGGTGACTGATCTACTATTTTAGGAACAATATAAAATAGAATCATACCCTTATCAATCTAGTATATTTAAGTATACATGTTCTAATATGTAAATAGATAAACCAATTATTTCCCTCGTTTAATATCTATACTTAGCTAAAACCTACGATCGTGAAAGAAGTTGTCAAACTTATTGTACCCAGACTTGCCGTTCTAAACGGAAGATACTTAATTTTCTAAACTTCCTAAGAGTTGGTTTTGTGACAGAGTTAATAGTAATTTATATTGAAGGGAGCGGTCACAACTCACCAATATCGACAATATCGACAACCTCTGTGGCGCAGCGGGCGAAGGTCCGCCTGCGACGCAAGGGGTTGCGGGTTCGATTCCCGCCTCGGGCAAATGTCTGTACGATCTGCAGATATTTGTTCAGGGTGTTCTGGGTGTTTTTCTATATATAATAGAAATATCTATCTATGTACATAGTATAATGTATTAAGTATATCAGTCATCTAGTACCCATAACACAAGCTCTGCTTAGCTTGGGGCTAGATGATGCTGTGTGATCTGTCCAGCATTATTTATTTATTTATTTAATATTTTGAGAAATATATATAAAAACCAACAGAAAGAAAGTTATCTTTAGGTTAAGTATTGACAGTTTGTTATCAATGTTTGTCACACCATAAAATATCATACTTATAATGTGGTGTCAAGAAACATTTATTTTCTATAATCATAATAAAATCTCTTTGGCAAGTGGAGTATCCATAGGAAGATCGTTCAAGATTTCCTTGGAAAGTATTTCGAAAGCGTCCAGGACTATTTTATGAAGGCGTTCTTGCAGCTCTGGGATGTCCTCAGGCGTGAGCCCTTCAGTAGGCACCGGCTCCAGGCATCTCATTATGGCTTTACCTGCAACACGAGGAAGCCTTAATTTCTAATTTGTTATTTATTTATTTTATTTTTATTTATTAGGGAAACAAACTGTACATATTTCTTAAGACTAGAGATAAAGTTAGACAATACAAAAACCAGCAAAGTTTCCGCCATTAGGTTGTACAGTTACAGCAGGTGAACAGTAAAAATGAAGAAAAATAAAAATATATAATAATTATAAAAATTAAATGTTACAATACAACTTTAGAGACATTAAATTAGGTAGTATACGAGATCTTAAATAAATTAAATTAGACTAAATTGTGGTATAGTGTTAAACCGCAATTGGACATAACGTTACAAGGAAATGAAAAACTGTGTCAAAATATTCGATTCTGGTTTGGTTTCCAACCAGTCGGTCAAATCAATTCATGATCCTTCCTAAAGCTGAACCTTAACCAGTTTAAGGGTTAATGGGCTTTTCATTTCCTTAACTTAAGGATTATGAGGTTTTAACTGAATTCAGAAAAAGGAGGAGGTGCTCAAGTCTACAGACGAATTCAGAACCTTCTCTCTTTTTTCTGAAGCTACCAGTATATTAATCTTTATTGCTTTGGTTTTTTTATTATTTTTGGGTTCGACTAGATGCACTTTTAGATTATGATTTGAATGTAGCTTTCTTTGTTCGATAGGTAGCTTAATCTTCTTTGTTTAGTGTAAATCGGACTAGTAGTTTCCAAGACAATCAGCTATTTTAGGTACTGTACGTGGCGATCCAAAGCATAAGTTTCAACGAAGTTCAGGTGTAGGTGTATTCTAGACCTTTGTGTGCGGGAGAGGCGAAACACGTGTCGTCGTGTGGGTTTGGGTATGCATGTTGCACTAACAGCCTGGTTCCCCCTGCATGTGCATAATAAGCGGGCGGGAGGGCGGTGCATATGCATCTCAGCATTAGCGGAATTAAAACTAGATATTTTTCTTTGTTTATCATAATTCTAATCTTGAAAACTACCTACATATGTCATCCCACTAATATCTTTTTAAAGGTACAACGCATGCGGAGCGGCGGGCACAAGGTAGTTAGAATATAAAAATAGATTTACAGTGTTATACGAACAATTAGTTTTTAAGTTTAATTTTAAATGCGCCTCCTAGTGCAATGTTGCTATCCCCTAACATGGTTTATGTTTGAAACAGTATATCTACCCAAGACCTGTATTTACAACATAAGTGAAATAAACGATTTTGATTTTGTAGATTCCGGTTTGGAGATTCAAACAAAAGTCTACCTGTAATAAAAATAAAAGATACCCTAGAATCTGATGATGACCAGAGTATAATGAATAGGAACGGATCTAACTGACTTTCCGTTTATCAACATACCATACTGCGCTCGCCAACCCGCTCGTCAAGCGTGGCGAGTATGGCATCAAGCCCCTCATGGGCCGTAGGACTGCTGTCCACGTCGACTTGCCTCCCCTAATTAATAATCTCCATATTAGGGTCCCGCATGCCGTGGGGTACCGGCAGTAGAATGTTGCCCCTCCTCTCGTGCCCGTGGATGCAGTAAGAGCATGCGAAGTGCTACCTCCGGAAGATAGGCAGCAGCGTCATTCCGTGTATATCCCAACATTCCGTGTATATCAACATCCGGTACTGCGCTCACCAACCCGCCTGCCAAGCGTGGTGAGTAGGTATGGCAACTGCCCCTTATGGAGATCCATGAGGGAGGCCTGTGTTCAGTAGTGGACGTTTCACGGCTGAAATGATGATGATAATGTCCAGCAGTCGACTTGGACAGCAGTCCTACGACTGAGATAAAAAACAATCATTTATTGCGTAAAATCAAATTAACAGAGTGTGTTTGGCGTTGACTCCTACTAACTACTGACTAGGGTTACCTGTATGTCAGGAGTCAGGTCTTTCCAATAGTGATTACTGTCTAAAAAATGTTTATCTTAACTAAAGCCATACATATAATTAAACGGCATTAATTTATTTATATTACTAATTGCATTGTAGATTTAAGAATGTCAATTTGCATGACATAATAATGATGAAACCTCAGTTCTCCCGATTGATTAAAAAACTCAGTTCGATGATGGTATCCATGAGGAATCAAGGAAACTTCTCAAATATCAGATCAGATATACATTTATGTACATTTAGCGTTTATATTCGGTCGGTTTTTTCGTTAAAAAATGAGAGAAAATCATTTTATATAGGTACAATTTATTAGGGAGGGAGGGGATCATTTGATAAAAGAAATAAATTATTATATTTACTGATGACACAAGTCAACATTTGTTTTATAAATCAACGCCTCATATATTTAGCTCCAATTATTCCACACAAAAAAACAATTGCAATCTGTGTAAAGTACACAAACAATGTTTTTGACTTTGGGGAATAGTGTACCACACCTCTCATTGTTTTGGACAGGACGGGATTGGATACGTTCGGGCAGTCCTGAGGGAGTTTCGGGTGTTAAATGAAAAACTTATATGTACTTTTTATAATAAACCTTTGTATATAGGTAGGTACGTACATCGCACAATTGAATTTAACTTTAAATAAACATGTACCTAATTATGCAATACCTACCACAGATTACAAAAAATACTACAACAGTAAGTTATCCTTGAACATGAAAAGGTTATATGCATAATTTATTTAATTAGGTATAACCTAGAAGGGTTTGTATATTTTTAACCGACTGCAATAAAAGGAGGAGGAGCTCAAGTCCTCTGTAAGTATTCTTTATTTAATATTTTTAGAGTACCTCAAACGTAACTCAAAAGGAAAAAAACGGAACCCTTATAGAATCACTTTGTTGTGCGTCTGTCTGTCTGTCTATCCGTCTGTCGGTCTGTCAAAACCTTTTATCTCGAGAACGTGTTCAAATTAAAAACATAATTATACTCACCTCTTAAAGCTGTACAAAATCAATATTCTAAGTTAACCTAAAAAAAGATACTGTATTTCATTTATTCCCTCTGTAATCTGAAATAGACGTGTTATGCCGAAAAAAACGCATGTTTCGACAACATCAAAGGAATCAAAATTCATACCTACTTCCCCTAGACCTAGAACTATGAAACTTGGCAAGGCTTATCGTCTTATTCTTTAGATACAAAGAAAAATCCAAAAACTGTACATTTGCAATGGAATCATAAAAAAAAATTAAACAATTGTCTTAAAAATTTAAACTTAAATTTCGTACAATAGTCTTTAAAAAAAGTACGATTTCAATTATCGAGGTTAAGCAACAATACGCGCGGTCATAACTTAGATGGGTGACCGAATCTTTTTGTGCATGTTCAAAACCTTTACGAAATCAGATCAGTAAATTTTTAATAATTATTATGTTCCTACATACCTACTGAAAAAAAATTAAAATCTTTGTTACATCAGAACTCCCGTCGTTTATGAACCGATTTGAAAAATTGTCTTTGGGTTCGTAAGATACACTTTGAATCAGGTCAGAACTGATGATGATTCCATCATCAGTTTTGACCCATGAGGAATCGAGGGAACTCTTCAAATGTTGTAGGGAAACAGCCATTTCAGCTTAGCTCAAGGTCAAGCACTTACATTCAGAAAGTATGATTTGGTGAAGTGGACCTGACGAAGAAGACCACAGATGGCTATCAAAACTCCTCAACCTGTGGACTCCAAGTTACTAAGCATAGAAGGACCTACCATCGTTGTAAAAGATGCATTTCTTCTCGTTGATGAAGTAGAGAGGCGAGATCACGACGGGGATGATGGGCACCTGGGCCGCCACGGCAATCGCAAACGCACCCTTCTTGAAGGGCAGCAATTTCTTTTTCCCGTCCGTATTCCTTGTGCCTTCCGGGAACATCCAGATTTTTGTCTGAAATGAAGTTTGCAGAGATAAAACCGTGAAACTTTTATAGTTAATAGAAGTGGTATGTAAAGTTTATGGGAAAATTATAGCGAACTCTCTAATTTGCATAGTTTTTTAGACAAGGGGGATGGAAGGGGGTTTTTCAAAATTTTTGTGAAGTTACTAGGTCGTGTAGGGTATCATATAGAAGGTATTCATTAGCACATTAATAAACAGTTTTTATTTTTCCTTTAAGCCGTATCGTTTTCTCGAGTAATTTACAAAAATGTTGGAAAAAAGCGTTCCCCCCCTTATCTCCGAAGTTTGCAGAGATAAACCTCTGAAACTTTTATTGCTATTAGAAGTGTATGTAAAGATTATGGGAAAATTATAAATAAATCTATAATTAGCATACTTTTTTAAAAATCATCGAAAGTGTAAAAATCTACATAAGTTCTGCTATCAGACAAGAGATGGCGCTGTCAAGGTTCTCCAACAAATATAAACCGCCTATAACATATATTATACTTTATGATGGCACGAAACCTTCGGTGCGCGAGTCCGACTCGCTCCAGCCCGGTTTTATTCGATTTAGAGTTCCGTTTGCCAAATATTAAACTGTTCAATATTTTTAATCGATATCTTACGAGTTATAAAAAAAAAAATATTTCGCGACAAAATATTTAAGTACCTACGGTGCGCGCTGTGTGTTCACACCAAAGACATTTTCCACACGTACATACGACAACTTTTCGCGTGTAATATCTAACCATTGTCTAATGAAAAACAGCTCTAAACTAAACATCGTTTTTAAAGACATCTTCATAAGAAGCAATGTTGGTAAATTGTGTCATCTCATGGTTTCCATGTACCTATGCAACCTGTAAAAAAAGCTTAGAAATCAGAGAGGGTTGTTGTGTCCACCAACCCGACAAACTTTTGTTCTACGACTTTAGAAAAGCATATTTTTTAACTCTTCATACAAGATGACTGATGATTTGTTCATTCGTACTACTGTGCGAAAAGGGGCGCGTTGCTAGTTTATTTATACATATACATATATAGATAATTAGATGGTCGTAAGGTTTCCACAAAAGGGCCTTCCTCATGCAGCTCCAAGATAGGAGATTATTATTATTAGGAGATGGTTGCCATACTCACCTCGCTTGGCAGGCGGGTTGGCAATACACCATCCGTATACGGGCACTGTTGACCCGTATCTCAGGTGTTTAGAAACATTTTACTGGCACCAGACTCTTGCAAAACTGGTATTCTAAATAGTATTTTTGAACGTACCTATTATTTTGCCAGAGAGAAATAATTATTCTATCCTAATTGGACGTTAAATACATTAGTGGCTTAACAAAAAAATAACCTTGGAGTTTCCCCAGCAACTGACGTGGGTTGAATATTATATTAAGTTTTTTTGGTATAGTTCGCGCAAAACTTCTTGAGCTCTGTGAAGTTAGCTTCAGTGACTGCGCAGTACACAGTTTTTAGGGCGTTGAGGGGAAGGAATGATAAAAGGGGTTCGAGAGGGGCTCAGTCTGTGAAATTAGGGTTGCCAGCGCGAGTTTTGGTGTATTTTCGTTTTATTTAGCACACATTTTACTATGCATTTATTTATTTTTCAATTATTAAAACAAACATATTTAAAAATCAATTATTATATTAAATTAAGGATTAATAAAAACTTAAATGCTAGAACGAATTCACCTTTAATATCGCAAGAAGCCAATTTTTTAATACAAAATTTCGACTATGTGGCAAGATTATTTATAACCTAGTTGGCAAAATTGAATGAACATGTCAACATGCGCAACTTTTCATTTGCCGCAACGTTCACAGAGCTCAAGAAGTTTTGCGCGAACTCTACCTATCTATAATTTTCTAGATTAAACACTAGTGGTTCGCTACGAACCGTGTGTTGGTAAAATATCTCTTTGTTTAAATTTTATGAATATGGGCGAGTTATGCTCGGACCAAAAAACATCTCATCAATCTCGATTAATAAATTCCCATATCGCAAAAACTTATATGGAGTAAGTATAAATAATATAATAAATAAAAAGATTCCCCCACGACAATCGATTTGTATTGATGTAATCTCTTTTTTCATTAAATCCCATGATCCGTTTAAGAGTTTTCCTCGGACAAAAATTGCGGACAAACATTCAGCCGAAACATTCCGCCGTGGGGTGCCGGCAGTAGAATGATACCCCTCCTCTCATGCCCATGGATGCAGTAAGAGCCTGCTAAGGGATACCTCCGGAAGATGGGCAGCAGCGTCTATCCGTGTATTAACATCCCATACTGCGCTCACCAACCCGCCTGCCAAGCGTGGTGAGTATGGCAACTACCCCTCATGGAGATCCATGAGGGAGGCCTGTGTTCATCAGTGGACGTTTTATGGCTGAAATGATGATGATTCAGCCGAAACGCCTAGTTGCCACTAAGAACTTCGTTCGTTTCGCTTACTCGTTCGAAAATCATCAGAAAATATCCTCGGACGAAAAAAAAGGCTTAATATCGTCGTCTTACTGCAAGAAGTCATTAATCGCAAAAAGTCACTAACTGCGTTAAATACACCAATGAGTTCGCCTCGATCAGCTCTACATTTTGGTAAAACTCTTCAAACTTGGAAGTTATGACTTGGTAATAAAGTCGATAACTACATTTTTGGGTATATCTGGTGTCATAAAATTTACTATCTTACATTAATAGATTTTAGCAATAGAAAAACAACACATTTGCCATTTTTTTAAATACATAACTCAGGTATGTGACTTAACAACTTTTTAAAAATGCTTTCACGTTCACAAACGTTTGAAATTTAAATAATTATTTACACTTTTGTCGTTTTTAATTTTTATAGAATTCATTATTTACATCTAATTGTTTTTTTCATTACTTTTTTATCGCAAGAAGTCATTAATTTTGTATATACAGCGTGTCCCGTAATTGGGGTACTAAGCCGAAAGGGGGGTTTTCTACCCCCCCTGGCAAACAACGTTTGTTCTACGACTTTCTTGATTTTCAAGTTTTTCAGTGATAAGATAACGTTCAAAGTTTATACCAATTTCATAAGAGTGACAACCCTGCTCTCAGCTGTTACGGGCAATGACCTATTGACCGCCGGGGATTCCCGCGGCGCGCCCGCAACGCGCTTGTGCGTATATTGAATGTGGGTATAGGTGCGTGGTGTGCGTAGGCGCGTAGGTATGTATTACGGACACACGTCTGTTATACATTAGGGTTGGCAGCGACTTGGAAAACTTTAATTTTGTATGGAAACCTGAAAATACGTTTTTCTGAAATCTTTCTTCGCCTTTGCATTCCTTTGGTGGGGGGTAATTTGCAGCTCCTGGCTTCATACCCCAGTTACGGGACACCTTGTATAGCTTTTGAAAAAATTGCACTATTTGAATGTGTACTAATTTCAGATGATTATAAAATAAATACATATCACTATATATTGGCGTTTAAATTATTTTGATAACTGTCGTAGTTTTAATGATATAGGCTCATAAATACATAAAAAGATAAAAACTGCTTTTGCCAAACTTTTGGTTTATGCTGTTTAATGACTTCTTGCAGTAAGCCGACGATATATTATATCTCAAATATCTCAAAAACTAGCACATATATCAAAATTCCCTCACGCCATTAAATTTGTATTGATGTAATCTCCTCAAGTTTTAAATTTCATCAAAATCCGATCATCCGTTCAAGAGTTACACAAACTCGGACAAAAATTGCGGACATACATACAAACAAACATTCAGTCCAAACGCCCCGTCGTTGCCACTTCTTAGGTTCTTACCTCGTTCGCTTGTCTCCCTTGTTCTATGAAGTAGACGAAGATCCGACTGACAAGCAAAGGGTTCTAATCCTGCCGCGACCTTTTTTTTCAAGAACCATATTTTAATTATAATTAATTAGTTACATTCAAATCCATTGTTTCCATCTAGCCGAGGGTTGCCGGCGGCGGCAGTAGAATGTTGCCCATTCTTTCATGCCCGTAGACGCAGTAAGAATTTGCCAAGATGAGCAGCAGCGAGTATCAACATGCTCTAACTGCGCTCGCCAACCCGCCTGCCAGAGTGGCGAGTATGGCAACAACCCCCTCGTGATCTTGGAGATCCATGAGAGAGGCCTATGTCAATGCCAATGTCAATGCCAATGTCAATGTCAATGCCAATGGGCGTCCACAGCAGTCTTACGGCTGAGATGATGATGATGAAATCCATTATTGGGTTTAAGTTTAATTTCTATGTTGTACTTATTTACTTCACTACTTTTACTTTTTTAGAGCAGTGGATTTTGTTTAGATAAAAAAAACATATTTTTGCTAATAAACACTTCCAAATTATCATCTTGATATTGTAAGTGTTCACTAGCAATAATGTATAATTTTCCAAAAATAAATAAGACAGATTAAAGTAAATAACGCCACCAGATTCCCGTGGAACTTATAAGCTTTGTTTAGATTTATCAGATTGCAATTGAGATAATTTGGCAACAACCGCCAAATAGGTAGCATACGCCAATCACGGGCACAGATGTCGCTTTGGCGACTACGAAACGTCTCAATTTAACGTTGGCATGGAGCTTTGAAGGTACATTCGGTCGGTGGTTCGGTCCTAGGGCCTATTATGAAACACTCGAGTGCGTAGGTAGTCATGACTCGCATGACTTATTCGAGAACTCTAATTAAGTTTTGTTCGATTTACGCATGTGGTAATATAAAACCACCAGACAATGAGGCGTTTTCATTAAAAAGTAAAAACTTCAAAAATAGTTACCTCGAACCTTATAGATGGCGTTAATTTTCTTTTACTGGTAGGCACAATTTGACAATGACAGGATTAATCACAAACTTGCTTACTCCGCTTGCCAGCTCCATCTGTTAGGTTTAGTAGAAAACTCTTTTTGTTTTGTTACTGAAAACGGCTCATTGACACGATTAGTCACGATTAATCAGTGATTAATTGTGTCAACTAGATGTACGGAGTTCTCATCGTTATAATAAGTGCGATGTCAAATCGTCAGATACGCCCTTACCGCGTGATGAGACCGCGCCGTTTTGTTTCCACACGAAACGTGATAGCTTGCTCATTTGGAATCAGTGTACCTCTAAATATGTATATGTCAGGCGGACGTGGTGTGTGTTGTTTTTAAACGAAAGTTCTTGCAATATTGCACAATAAATGGTAACAACAACGGTTTGGTTTATTGCCAAGACCAGTGTGCGTGCGGCGGCTTGATTGTTGACACACATTATTGTTGGCCACAGTCTTTGTTGCATGAGCACAGTTAACCATTTTAATATTTGGCCTGGAAACCTTAACTTACCCCATCATGTAGCACTTTGCTTATTCTTTCCAGCGCCTCATAAGCCTTTTTCGGGCTACTTCTATCAATAAACTCCGTACCACTTTTGTAGCTGGCTAAAGCGAGTACTCCAAGCACCCACAACTCTCTCTTGACTACAGCTATTACTTTGTCTACTTTATCCCAAGCTAATAATAGACCTGTAAAAAAAAACAATAAAAACATGTTAAAATAAATGATATATAATTAATAATAAATAAATAATAATTATGTTAAATCCTTCCCCTCAAATACACACACACCTACTTTGGTGCGCCTCTGTTACCCAGATTCATTGGAGACTGGAATAACGGAGGCGCATACAATACTTGCACACAAACCTCTCTCCTCACATTCATTCCTTACACACACGAACATGGTTCACCTGCTACCCAGTCTCTTTAGAAACTGGAGTTAGCATGTGAGCCTACACACACTTACACACACACACACACACACACACACACACAGGTTTCACACTATATATTATAATAAAATTCAGCATAATTTATGTTATATACATTTATTACTTATGTATTTCATCAGCGACGGTCTGAATACATATGATCTAATTGTAAAAATTAAATCCATTATTGGCTTTATGTTATGTATATAAGTTTAATTAGGTAGTTTTTAAGAGCTGTGTGATTTTGTTTCATAATAAATAAATATAATAAAAAATAAAATGTTTTCAAGACAATATGTTTCTATTTTTATTCTTGTACCTACTATTCATGTTCATGGTCATGACCGCACTGTTTAAATCACACTTAGCTAAGAAAACGTTATTCAAGTCATTATACAAAATCCTGAAGCACCTAGCATTTTTTTATTTCTATTTAGATTTAAGATTTATTTATTTATCAAAGAATACCAAAGAGTACATAATCTGGGGATTATTATGTTTATCTGGACACTAGATTCTCGTGCAAAACAGTAAACTATTTCAATCAGGAGGGAACACATCAAATAATAACTAAGCTACCTATTTCAAATGAGTTTGAAATAGTTCGGTCATCGAAATAATATCTACTGTAAACATCCAAGCCAATTTTTAAGAAAATCTTACAACGCTCCAACACGTTATGGAAATTCCCATTGCCATGCAATGGGAAATAAAACCGGGCCAGGGCGAGTCGGACTCGCGCACCGAGGGTTCCGTGCCATCATACAATATAACATATGACAAAGGCGGTTTTATATTTGTAGGAGAACCTTGACAGCGCCATCTCTTGTCTGATATCGGAACTTATATAGATTTTTTACTCTTTCGATGATTTTTAAAAAAGTATGCTATGTAGAGAGATTGTAATAAATTTCCTCTAATCTTTACATACACTTCTAATAGCAATAAAAGTTTCAGAGGTGTATCTCCGCAAACTTCGGAGATAAGGGGGGGGGGAACGCTATTTTTTCAACATTTTTGTAAATAACTCAAAAACTATACAACTTAAAGGAAAACTAAAAACTGTTTATTAATGTGCAAATGAATATCTTTCATATGATATCCCACATAACCTAGTAACTTTCCAAAAATTTTGAAAACGCCCCTTCCACCCCCATTGTCTAAAAAACTATGCAAATTAGGGAGTTCGCTATAATTTTCCTATAAAGTTTACATACACTTCTATTAGCTATAAAAGTATCACGGGTTTATCTCTGCAAACTTCGGAGATAAGGGGGGGGGACCGGTCAATTTTTCAACATTTTTGTAAATAACTCAAAAACAATACGGTTTAAAGGAAAACTAAATACTGTTTTTTAATGTGCAAATAAATACCTTTCATACGATACCCCATATCACCTATTAACTTCACAAAATTTTTGAAAACCCCCCTTCCGCCCCCCTTGTCTAAAAAACTACGCAAATTAGAGAGTTCGCTATAATTTTCCTATAAAGTTTACATACACTTCTATTAGCTATAAAAGTATCACGGGTTTATCTCTGCAAACTTCGGAGATAAGGGGGGGGGGAACGGTCGTTTTTTCAACACTTTTGTAAATAACTCAAAAACGATACGGTTTAAAGGAAAACTAAAAACTGTTTATTGATGTGCAAATTAATACCTTTCATATGATACCCCACACGGTCTAGTAACTTCACTTAAAATTTTTGAGATCCCCTATCCGCCCCCCTGCAATCAAAATAAGAATATTTTTTAACATTTTTATATATGCTATATTAGTAAAAAAGTGTTGTCTTTTACCATTTTAAATTTCAAGTCGATAGCATCAGTAGTTCTCGAGATATCCACTTGTGACAGACAGACAGACAGACAGACAGAGTGATTCTATAAGGGTTCCTTTTTACCATTTTGGTCCGGAACCCTAAAAACTTCGAAAGATCTCCATAGAAAGAGTTATTTCAAACTAGCTTCAATTGTTTTGCATCTACGTAGATTTGTCAGTCAAAGTTAAACTTAAAATTACGATTTATGTAACTCGCTTACCAACTGTATCCATGGTAGACTGGTGGTTTGAAATGATGACAGCTCCTCCTGGTTTTTCCAGGTACTCTTGATTTTGTATCTGCCATTTCATACCGAACATTGATGATGTTCTTTGTAAACATTTTAAACCGATTCTGAAATACAGAAAAAAAGTAAGGCCCTCACATCTATTAGAGATAATTAATACAGCGTGAACAACTGCTATTTACGCTGGCCAGAACGCTGCAGTGCCTGGGACATTGTATTGTTAGATGGATTGGGCTTGCCCAGCGACTATACCATCCTCCCAGCTTAGTCCGATATTAGTCAGAGAAAAGTAATAAAAAATAATCGATCACTGATCATGATAAAAAAAATATACGCATCGAGTTATGAATCCTCTCTATTTTTTCGTCGGTTAAAAATCGGTCATTCATCACACCCGGCTGGATAACAATATCAGAACCAAACTTGATTAAAAATTTGCTACTTTGAAGCTTGAAGTATCCCACTAATATTATAAAGCCGAAAGTTTGTTTGGATGGAGGTTTGTTACCTCTTCACGCAAAAACTAGGCTACGGATTGAGCTGAAACTTTGACAGTGGTCACAGAGGTACTGATTTACGGGCGGCACGCGGTGCGCCTGCAGCTTTTCGAATAAATTAATGATTAAAATTATTTAAGAATCTTTATCAAAAAACTATCTTAGCCAGAAACTAGATCAACATGTTACCTATCTTTAACAATAAATCCCAAGTTGATCTTCATAGAAGTTAACAAAATATTTACATTTTAAATTGTAAAAAGTATCATTTTCAAAAAATGTCTTTATCGAGAAAAGTTTCTGCTATTATGTTTTCAGCTTAGCTAGAATCTAGGTAGGAACCTGAAGTAATATAATATTAAAAAATTGGAGACGTGGCTTGTTTCGAAGTATTATTTTTTTCTAGTTGAAAAAGAGCAATCGTCGACATGCAGCGCCTTAATATTTTTTTATAAGTATATTGCTTAATTAAATTTTCGCAAGGTTATTGGATAATTTGGATATTCATGCAAGGTGACATCATGGCTTATTGCGGATGAACCTAGCAACTCCTGGCCAAGAGTCAATATCATTCCGATAATCATCTAATCTATGGAGTAATAATATAAATATAATACAATAAACTTTTGATTGATAAGATTCTGTTTTATAAAAATTTGATGTGGGATGCCAGCAGTATAATGTTAACCCTCCTCTCATGTCCGTGGATGCAGTAAGAGCCTGCTAAGGAATAAATACATCCAGAAGATGGGCAGCAGCGTCTTTCCGTGTATCAACATCCCGTACTGCGCTCGCCAACCCGCCTGCCAAGCGTGGTGAGTATGGCAACACCCCTCATGGTGATCTATGAGGGAGGCCTGTATTCAGTAGTTGACCTTTTACTACTAAAATTATGATGATGATGAACTGAGGTATCATAAATAGGTAGTACTTACAGTCTATTGCTTACGTCTCTCTTCTTAAACAAAGTTACGGACAAGTTACCGAATGCCCATATGAACATAAACGAATAAATGTAGAGAACTTTTGCAAAATATTTAACTTTGTTCGGCTTGGTATCCCTCATTTTAAGTAAAACATAAAGAAGTAAACACAGTGCTGATAAAATAATTTCATGCCACATTATGAATATTTTATCTAAAATCAAAGGTATATTTTATAACGAGACAGGTTGTATATTTCATGTAACGCACTACACGGGTTGACTTTATAAGATATAATAATAGCTTTCAAACCAAGTTTTGTGAGAATGCATCTATGACCTTTAGCTTTTTTTTTACCTTATTGACATTCAAATTTATCACGCACGAATGCAGGTAACTTGTGACGCTGCAGTGATACTAATAAATTGTCTATGCATTTGCATAGGTCATCTGTTTGAAAATACAGTTTTACCTACCTACAAGATACAAATTTTTGCCACTAGTGTAAATGTCATAAATACTCGTATATAATCATCATTATCATTTCAGCCGTAAAATGTCCACTGAACACAGGCCTCCTTCATGGATCTCCACTATAGAATGAATAATAAAATTTGACATTGCAGTATTTTAATTTGTTTATCTCAGCTTTGCATCTTAATTAATAGCGTCTTGACCTTAAAGTCGTTTTCGGTTTATTTTTCAAAAAAGTTAATCTAATCTAAACAAGAGATCTAAAATCTTTGTTTCTGATATCTGTGAATCTAAACATCTCACTGGTTCGCAGTGCTGGGCAAAGGTCTCCGTTGTTGTCAGGGCCGGATTTAGGGGAGGGCAACCGGGGCGAAATACATAATTGAACAGATTCAATTATGTGCTTTAATCTATTTATTTGTGTTGTTTTATTTTGTAATTTGTGACGCGTCAATAAGGTCCATGCGGCCGCACTGAATAAAGTATTTTTTGATTCTTGATTCTTGAAAGCCCCGGGGCCTCCACAAACGGGGGGCCCCCACAATAGGGACTTAATTTTTTTTTTCAAATTCCAACTAAACCGTCTATCAAAGCTTTCTCCTGAGTATTGAAAGCGATTTACTCAGAGAACTGGATTTCAGCGAAATCATCAACGTTTTTTCGGCGAAAAAAGCTCGAAAGGTTCCGTTCGTTAACACTAAAATTTAATTTCAGATAATTCTTATTTCCGGTTATATTTATATGTGTTTGTTAAATACTAAGAGAATCTACTTGGTTTCACAATAAATTATTTATTGAAAAACTCGACTGAAAAAAATTTTTCATTTTATTTGAATATTTTTCAAATAAAATGAACAATTTTTTTCAGTCGAGTTTTTCAATTACTGCAAATAACTTAGCAGTTATTTGGGGCAAGGGGGCCTCCGCTCCCTTGTTGCCCTGAGGCCTCCAGACCTCTAAATCCGGCCCTGGTTGTTGTCGTTATTAATCAATAGGTAATCGCTGAATGGATCTAAGGGGCCACCTCCATTCACAAGTAAAACTATAATTTAAAATATAAACATGGTTTATTTAACAATAAATAATAAAACTTATAAAATAAATTACATAAAACTAAATTAAATCTAAATAAATCGTCGACCAACTTAAGCTTACATTAACATCTAAATCTTAATAGGCTTTTTGTATCTACCCTGATAAATTGGTAGGTGTATATAGTTATTTTTTAGGTAAATATGACTCGAACTTGAACGGTTTTAATTATTTCATTTACCAGCGAAAAATACCAACATCAATGAACCTGATGATGGTGGTAGTAAGATGATTAGTGAATAGCTTATTCATTACAAAGCCAAAAAGCCTGTTTTTTATCGATACAGAGTTTCGATAGACATTTGTGGTCTTTTTTTAAGTTCTACTCCTCCATATCACGGTTAATACTAAAAAAAACAATACCGCATGGATTCCGGAATCAGAACTGACCCTGTCAAAAATCAGCTGGAGTTTAGGTTTTCATTACCGTATAATCAGCTGTTGAAGTAAAGCTTTCGTGGTTTTTCTTTAATGAAAATCACTAAGCCAAACTGTTGAATAAATTAAGTTTCTATAAATATTAAAAAATAACGAAAATCAAATTTGATCTGATGATAATTTTGATAAGATTTCTGGGAAAGGATGTATCTCTGAGAAGCTTTACGGCTTAAAGTTATGATTAAACTCAGTTATTTACAGTCACTGCCCTATTTGGTATTAGCTTGTGACTTCGTTTGCGTAGATGCTTATAGGATCTCAACTCAATGCAAGCTCTACCATTTTAATCTATTACTATGAAATAGTCACAATATTTCAGAACATAGCTCAGACTCTTTCTATGCAGCACTTAAATCTTACTTAAATAGAGGTTTTGTTCACATATTTTCACAAAAAAATGTCAAAAACCATAATTTCTTATTGAATCTACGCTTAAGCGTCATTTTAAAATACCACTCTAAAGCGGATGCAGGACTCTAATGATGCGTTCGAAGTACATTGCTGGCGTTTTTTAGGGTTTCGTAGTGAAACACGAAACTATTATAGTTTCGCTTTGTCTATCTGTCTGGCTGTCAGTCCGTCACCAGCTGCGAAGAGACTATTAGCTATTAGTACTAGAAAGCTGTAATTTTGCATGGACATTGCAATAACGCCGATATAACGCTACAAAAAATGAAAAAAATCATGAATGTAGTTTTATCCATGAACTTTATATGAAAACTATGATAAGCATAGCTATTTTAGTTTCAGAGAAATAGTCTCTTCGTTTAGGTCTTGTCTTGGCATTTGGAGAAAAAACAAATACAAAGTCGTGATCAATGACCACAGTAATTTGGGTATAGGCGAATCGAGTAGAGGAGCGTGGAATGTTTGGTTATGAACGATGCTATGAAAAATAAGAAGAAGAACGGAGAAGAATACTGAATACCTCAGAATAAAACGTAGGTAATAGAAACCAGGCTAACATAGCAACCAAAATCAATCATTCTATACTCTTTTTACTTATGACATTTTAAAGGAGCTAGAAAGAGACGCTTAGACAGTTGTATCTTTGATAATTTACAAGGTTGGCGTAAATGAACTGTCAAGTTCTTTATATAAAGCCTGTATTACATTACACGGTATTCAGGGACCCTTACCCTAACTAAGAGTGGTGTAATAAGAGTTAGAGCGGACGGCGACCGGTCGGACCCGGCAAGCCTTGCTCCCTAATCGCCCTAACTACCGGGCCCTGAATACCGTGTAGTGTACAGCTTTAACTTTACGTTTAATTATTGCTAGTGATGTAACTGTGTCGACTTTAAAATCGAGAAAAATAATGTTTTGTTAACCGTATAAACCGAGGTATTAATTTTAAATAATAGTATTGTTTTAAAATTTAGATATAGCTTAAAATTATTTCTCACAAAATAGAATACCTACCTTATTCTATTTAAATCCACCTGGAAAGCCTATTTATTTACTTGTGCTTACCTTCAAGGTATTTAATTTTTTTACAGGAAGATAGTTGTGAATACGAATCTGTGATCAATAATTGAAAACCTAATTAATAAATTAAAAACCTTATTAAATTATTAATTAAAACCTTATTAATACTTTTAATATTGCCTTGTTTTATTTATTGTTTTGCAACGTTTAGAATTGCTTTAATATTATATCAGGCGTTATAATATTATATTGGTGTAAATTCTGTTGGCGCACTTCCTGGTTAGGAAGTGGCTATTTTACTAAACTAAAATTGCGTAAAATGAACTAAGTTGTCATAATAAGCATTCGATTAGTGCCGTTCTAGAATGAAAACGGAACAATTTTACGTGTGAAACAGAATAATCTACAACATGATGTTTCTAAATTTAGAGATGTCATCATAAAATTGAGTAAAATTGTTCCGTACCTACACACTTATGTGTATGTAGTGTCCAGAATTATTTATTTATTTAATTTTAGAACGATACCTAACCACAAGGCACTATTCGCATACCTATATAATGTCGGATTAGTTCGTTTTACGTCAATTTAATTGTTTTGTCTTGTCTTCTTATTTTATAGCTTTTTGTGTTTGGTTTTACGCAATTCAGCCAGTGTCAAGATAATTTATAAATTATTATGTTATTTAGCTGGCCATGTTGGCGGCCATTAGCTTTAGCCAGTAAGTGCAACAACAGAATCGACACCATTATCTCGATCATATGACATGTGTCAATCACTCTCTTCATTTGCATTTCCTGAGAAGATAGATGCGTGTGTAGGTACCTACACAATACATCCGATAATTAACTATAAGTTAGAGTTTTAATCTATTCATAGAATTAAGCTCCCTTGTAGGTAAGCTAAAACTATGTAGTAAATACTTACATAAATAATTAAGCAAGTGTTTCAAGAATTTCTCAAAATATCTTTAAAATAATCTATAATAATATGTGTTATATTTATACGGTTGGCGTTTCCTTTTATAATTAAATAAATATATATAATCTTTTGATATAATTGTAGTTTTTGTTAGTTAAAATTATACAATCGGATATATTATGCATGTGGTTTGAAATATATTTTCGAACCGCATGCACGACGCTTTGGTCTAAAATGTAATGTGACATTACGACCCGAACAGAATACGTTAATATAGAATTAAGCAAAAAAATACATGTTTGCATACCTACTTATTTATAATTATAATCTATTTTTTATTTCCCATAACTAGATCATAACCTATTAGGTTACCTATCTACAGGTTGTTAATAAAGAAAATAGTCCTAGCAAAGCAGAAAATCGTTTAATTCGAAACGTAAAAACAAAGTAACAGAATAAAGTTGCAAGTTTGTGACAATGTCGCGAAATTTAACACCCTCTTCCAAAGTACGTAATACCTTAAAAGTAATATAATTATCACCCATAATGTGTTGTCATTATAACTTCAGCTTGGTAGATTTGTCTACCTATTCTATAAAATATCTATCAACAACTATAATAATATGTTACCTATGTAATGTAATACTTAGGTAATGCAGATTGCATTACCCTGTCTTTAAAATAGTAGATCTGTCACTTACATTATACTGATAACCCCTCACAAATAAAACCGGGCAAGAGCGAGCCGACTCGCGCACCGAGGGTTCCGTGCCATCATACAATATAATATATGATAAAGGCGGTTTATATTTGTTGGAGAGACTTGACAGCGCCATCTCTTGTCTGATAGCGGATAACTTATGTAGATTTTTACACTTTCGATGATTTTTAAAAAGTATGCTAATTAGAGAGTTTGTTATAATTTTCCCGTAATCTTTACATACATTTTGAACGGTACGCTTAATAACGCGGTTTGAACGGTACGCGTAATTTTGGGAACGCTATTTTTTTCAACGTTTTTGTAATAGGTCGAAAACTATACGGCTTAAAGCATAAATAAAAACTGTTTATTAATGTGCAAATTAATACCTTTCATATGATACCACACATGACCTAGTAACTCAACATTTTTTAAAAAAATACCCCCCTTCCACCCCTCTTGTTAAAAAACTATGCAAATTAGAGAATTCGCTATAATTTTCCTATAAACTTTACATACACTTCTATTAGTTATAAAATTTTCACGAGTTTATCTCTGCAAACTTCTGAGATAAGGGGGAAACGGTCGTTTTTTCAACATTTTTGTAAAATAACTCGAGAAAACGATACGGCTTAAAGGAAAAATAAAAAGTGTTTATTAATGTGCTAATGAATACCTTTCATAAAATATCCCACACGACCTAGTAACTTCACAAAAATTTTGAAAACCCCCTTCCACCCCCTTGTCTAAAAACTGTGCAAATTAGAGAGTTTGCTATAATTTTCCTATAAAGTTAACATACACTTCTATAAGCTATAACATTTTCACGGGTTTATCTCTGCAAACTTCGGAGATAAAGGGGGGGGGGGGGGGACGGTCCTTTTTTCAACATTTTTGTTAATAACTCAAAAACGATACAGCAGGAAAACTAAAAACTGTTTATTAATGTGCAAATGAATACCATTCATAATGTTACCCCACACAACCTAGTAACTTAACTTAAAAAAATTGAGATCCCTTATCCGCCCCCCTGCAATCATAATAAGAATATTTCTTAGCATTTTAATATATGCTCTGGTCTGCTAGAACAAACTGCCAGAAACAAATTTTGGGTGACTGATCTACTATTTTAAGAACAATATAAAATAGAATCATACCCTCATCAATCTAATATATTTATGTATACATGTACTAATATGCAAATAGATAAACAAATTATTTCCCTCGTTTAATATCTATAGCTATCCCAAAATCTACAATCGTGAAAGAAGTTGTCAAACTTATTGTACCCAGACTTGCCGTTCTAAACGGAAGATACTTAATTTTCTAAACTTCCTAAGAGTTGGTTTTGTGCCCGAGTTAATAGTAATTTATATTGAAGGGAGTGGTCACAACTCACCAATAATTGTGAAATATGTATAAAAACCAACAGAAAGAAAGTTATCTTTAGGTTAAGTATTGACAGTTTGTTATCAATGTTTGTCACACCATAAAATATCATACTTATAATGTGGTGTCAAGAAACATTTATTTTCTATAATCATAATAAAATCTCTTTGGCAAGTGGAGTATCCATAGGAAGATCGTTCAAGATTTCCTTGGAAAGTATTTCGAAAGCGTTCAGGACTATTTTATGAAGGCGTTCTTGCAGCTCTGGGATGTCCTCAGGCGTGAGCCCTTCAGTAGGCACCGGCTCCAGGCATCTCATTATGGCTTTACCTGCAACACGAGGAAGCCTTAATTTATATTTTTTATAAGTAGTGTTAATCCGCACTTTGATATAACGTTACAAGGAAATTAAAAACTGTATCAAAATATTCGATTCTGGTTTGGATTCCAACAGTAGTGTGTTTACCCGCGCGCTAGAATGAAATGCATAATGATTCATTCCTAAACCAAAAATATGTGAATAGACTTTTAGCACAAGGGTTATTATAGAAAAACATGAGTGTAATCTTTTCAAAATAACATTTATTTCAACTTTTGAATTATTAAACTATGTCGGAACGGCGTTTATTTTTGAGTTTTCTTTCTCCATATATTATTTAGTTTCGTCCAAATTTGGGCTAAAATCAGTGTTGAAATACTAAAGTTTAGAAGCTAGTATTTTTTTACGGTTTGGGGTGTATACAAACATAGATTATGACGAGATAAATTGATATAATCCTTAGTGTTGGATGGTTAACGTCAAACAGTGGAGTAGTTAAACTTCCACGTTTGTATGGAAAGATAGGCGACTAGTTCATCCTTAAGGATTATGAGGTTTTAACTGAATTCAGAAAAAGGAGGAGGTGCTCAAGTCTACAGACGAATTAAGAACTACAGACGAATCTCTCCTTTTTCTGAAGCTACCTACCAGTATTTTGTACCAGTCGTCAAAGCCGTATATTAGTCTTTATTGCTTTGGTTCTTTTATTATTTTTGGGTTCGCTTGGATGCACTTCCAGATTATGATTTGAATGTAGCTTTCTTTGTTTGATAGGTAACTTAATCTTATGTTTGTTTAGTGTAAATCGGACTAGTAGTTCCAATAATAATCCAAAGCATAAGTTTCAACGAAGTTCAGGTGTAGGTGTATTCTAGACCTTTGTAATCGATCATCGCCCACATCGTCGCTTACCATCAGGTGAACCTCAGGGCGACCTGAAAACCTAAGACCACGAAACAGACTAGCTCAACCTAACTCAACTTTGAAATGAATACATCTCGGCTCATATGGAATGTGTGTAAAAATTTATAATAAAATCCCAAATAATATTATATAAACATATAATAATATAAACGAGGAAGATATGCCCAAAAAAATTAAAAGGTACTTTAAATTTTTTTGGGAATATCTTCTATTATATTATTCTAAAGACGTACCTAAATGAAAACAGTTTTTACTCGCTGCACGAATTTCTGGATGATTCATGATCTATGATCGTCCCTCTAAGCCAATTAATATGTAAGTAGGTATAGTTTATTAATTCTAATCTTGAAAACTACCTATGTCATCCGACTAATATCATAAAGCCGAAAGTTTTTTTGGAGGTTTGTTAACTCTTCACGCAAAAACTACCCAACGGATTGAGCTGAAACTTTGCACACGTATAGATGTGGACCAGTAATAACACATAGGCTACTTTTTAGCCGGGTACAACGCGTGCGAAGCGGCGGGCACAAGGTAGTTAGAATATAAAAATAGATTAATACAGTGTTATACGAACAATTAGTTTTTAAGTTTAATTTTATGCGTCTCCTAGTGCAATGTTGATGTGCCCTAACAGGGTTTATGTTTGAAACAGTCTATCTATCCAACACCTGTATTTACAACATAAGTGCAACAAACGATTTTGATTCTGTAGATTCCGGTTTGGAGATTCAAACAAAGGTCTATCTGTAATAAAAATAAAAGATACTCTAGAGTCTGATGATGACCAGAGTATAATGAATAGGAACGGATCTAAGTGACTTTCCGTTTATCGACATCCCATACTGCGCTCGCCAACCCGCCCGTCAAGCGTTTATACGGCCCATGAGGGGCTTGATGCCATATGCACCGTATGGCATCAAGCCCCTCATGGGCCGTAGGACTGCTGTCCACCTCGACTGGCCTCCCCTAATTAATTGATCTCCATATTAGGACAGGCCTATGTCCAGCATGCCGTGGGGTACCGGCAGTAGAATGTTGCCCCTCCTCTCTTTCCCGTGGATGCAGTAAGAGCATGCGAAGAGCTACCTCCGGAAGATGGGCAGCAGCGTCATTCCGTGTATATCCCATACTGCGCTCACCAACCCGCCTGCCAAGCGTGGTGAGTAGGTATGGCAACTGCCCCTTATGGAGATCCATGAGGGAGGCCTGTGTTCAGTAGTGGACGTTTTACGGCTGAAATGATGATGATGATGTCCAGCAGTCGACTTGGACAGCAGTCCTACGGCTGAGATAAAAAAAAAATAAAAAAAATAAAATTCATTTATTGCGTAAAATTAAATTAACAGTGTGTTTGGCTCTGACTCCTAAACTAGGGTTACCTGTCTGTCAGGAGTCAGGTCTTTCCAATAGAGATTACTGTCTAAAAAATGTTTATCTTAACTAAAGCCATACATATAATTAAACGGCATTAATTTATTTATATTACTAATTGCATTGTAGATTTAAGAATGTCAATTTGCATGACATAATAATGAGGAAACCTCAGATTCTTCTCCAGATTGATTTAAAAACTCAGTTCGATGATGGTATCCATGAGGAATCAAGAAAACTTCTCAACTATCAGATCAGATATACATTTATGTACATTTAGCGTTTATATTCGGTCGGTTTTTTCGTTAAAAAATGAGAGAAAATCATTTTATATAGGTACAATTTATTAGGGAGGGAGGGGATCATTTGATAAAAGAAATAAATTATTATATTTACTGATGACACAAGTCAACATTTGTTTTATAAATCAACGACTCATATATTTAGCTCCAATTATTCCACACAAAAAAACAACTGCAATCTGTGTAAAGTACACAAACAATGTTTTTGACTTTGGGGAATAGTGTACCACACCTCTCATTGTTTTGGATAGGACGGGATTGGACACGTTCGGGCAGTCCTGAGGGAGGTTCGGGTGTTAAATGAAAAACTTATATGTACATTTTATAATAAACCTTTGTATAAAGGTAGGTACGTACATCGCACAATTGAATTTAACTTTAAATAAACATGTACCTAATTATGCAATACCTACCACAGATTACAAAAAATACTACAACAGTAAGTTATCCTTGAACATGTAAAGGTATGCATAATTTATTTAATTAGATATAACCTAGAAGGGTTTGTATATTTTTAACCGACTGCAATAAAAGGAGGAGGAGCTCAAGTCCTCTGTAAGTATTCTTTATTTAATATTTTTAGAGTACCTCAAACGTAACCCAAGAGGAAAAAATGGAACCCCTATAGGATAACTTTGTTGTCCGTCTGTCTGTCTGTCTGTCTTCCGTCTGTCGGTCTGTCAAAACCGTTTATCTCGAGAACGTGTTGAAATTAAAAACATAATTATACTCACATCTACAGCTGTAAAAAATCAATATGCTAAGTTGACCTAAAAAAAGATACTGTATTTAATTTATTCCCTCTGTAATCTGAAATAGACGTGTTATGCCGAAAAAAACGTTTTTCGACAACATCAAAGGAATCAAAATTCATACCTACTTCCCCTAGACCTAGAACTATGAAACTTGGCAAGGTATTATCGTCTTATTCTTTAGATACAAAGAAAAATCCAAAAACTGTACATTTGCAATGGAATCATAAAAAAAATCTTAAATTTCGTACAATAAAAAAATAATATCGACATCAAAAAAAACAACTCGGAGATAAGAAGCATGGATTATTTGGACCTCACAGCTGAACTTGGCTTTTTACCAGCACATCATTTTCCTACACGTTATGGGAATTATCTCGATCATGCTCTTCTTAAGACACAATCTGCCGCTCTGTGTTTTGTTATTCAAAGTGCTCTTACTGATCATCTACCAGTCCTTCTGTGTATATCAAGCCACTTAGCTAATTCTCGGTCATCAATAGATTACTCTAGCAAAATAAATTACAATAATGCTTTGGAGCTTTTAAAATCGGCTGATCTGTGTAATATTATTAAGCTGAATGATCCAAATGACGCTGCATCTGCCCTCACTGACGTTCTCAGGAATGCAATCAAACTTTCCACAACTCTTAAGCTGATTCCTTGTCGGAAGCGAATATGTAAGCCGTGGATTATTCCGGGTTTATTACGCTGCATAAGACACAGGGATAACATGCATAAAAAGGTATGCAACGATCCCAAAAACCTTATTTTATTAAAATCTTACAGAAGGTACAGAAATTTCTGTAACAATCTACTTATAAATCTTAAGATAGCTCATGAACGACTGCCGTGCTAAGGGAGTCCGCCGTAAGCAACATTTTTTTCAAAACTGAGTTAGTGCCATATTCGGAATCGTCGTGTCGAGATCTATAACTTTCTCTTTGACAGTTTCTCAAAAAAAAGCCTGTAAAGGCTTTTTCCAGTTGTGCTAAGCGCCGTAACTACAATTTATTTTTCGAGTTTCTTATAATTAAAGCCGTAAAGGAACATATACTATCCTGTCCTAAAGTTCTATAGAAAAAAATCATGGAGTGCTTATATTAATCGCATTAAAGACTTATAGTGGCATTACACTAAGGATGCGCATTTTAATTGACAAGTACTTTTCATACATTAAGCGTGGTAACTACCAATTACGGCGGTAAATTAGGTAACAATCACAGTCTACATTTTGTGACCCTTATGATAATAGCTGGATGTGTATATACCACGCTAATAATAAGTAATACCAATACTATCGCCACGATATCAATCCTTAAAATAAGCGCCATAATTATACATTGCGACGCTCAAGCTAAGCAGTAATACAAAAAATAGTTTTTGTTTGCTTACATATTGATCCGCATCAGTCACTATACGGCTCTTATTGTAAGCAACTCGCAACTAAAGTTCGCATACGCTGTCCGTTACGTACGGGGGTGAGAGAGAAAGAAATAAATTTATTGTGAGTCAAAGCGGCCTAAGCGCACGTATTGGCCTCGCTACCCGTTAGCTAACGCGCGCGCACGGAACTTTTAAATGGTTCTTTGATCTCGGCAGTGTATTCTTAGAATACGTCTGTCGAGTTCAGCCTATCGCCAAAGGCGATTGAGTGTTGTGTGGTGTGCTGTGGAGCAGGAGAACGTTGGCAGAAGACGGGATCCCCCGAACCCCGCCCGTCTGTTAAAAGTTCACGCGTTGGAGTACGACCCCCGGCTACTTGCTTGAACCACCCAAGACTCAGCGGCGACTGAAAATGTCGGACCGCAACAGTCGTTCGAGCCTACTCGTCCTTGAGGGACGAGCTACCCGTAACGACCCCACAAGCTCAGACAGCGAAAGATCTGCCAACTCCCAGGACGTCCAAGGTCTCCTAAGGCTGCACACGACGTTGATCTTAACGTCTATGTGCAGCTTAGGAAACAGGGGATGCTCAGCCCAAGCATAGCAGAAGTGCTGAGGACATAACTCCAGGAGCAGGAGAGGCTACTGCGCGGCACACCTGTGCCCGCGCCCCTGCCTCTGGCCATGGAGTCGTCGGATGCCCCGCTGCCTTCAACACCCGGCCAGCGTCAAAAACGCGAAGAACCCTCACCTGAAGAGCGGAGAAAGCGGGCAATCGACCGCCAAACGCAAGATCAGGACCAAGACCGAGCCGAAGAGAAGGCGACGTCTACGCGTCGACGACGTACGCGTCCCTGGCGGCCACGCGGCGGTACTGTTTATGATTATATCCACCCGCTCGCCCACTACAGTCGCCCCAACAGGGAACTACGGACCGCCCTTCTGAGGCTGTGCGCCCAGGACCATCCCACACAAGTTTGTCTGACGAGCCAGCTCAAGCTGCAAAGAAGACCCGCTTCCTACCCATTGTCGTGGAACAGATGCCGAGCTGGCCACGGCATTTCAAGACTATCAAGGGCATACTAGGCCACACCACTAACGCCAGGCCATACGGCAAGGGCGTTCATTTCACCCCGGAGTCGGCTGACGAATACCGCGCCATCCAGAAATACCTCATAGTATTGGATGAGCCATTTAGCTGGTTCTCTTACGCACGAGGAGCGCCAGGTAAAAGTTGCCATTTGTGTTATCCCAGTCGACACGCCACCAGCGGAGATAGCGCAAGATCTCCAGACCAAGGGCAAGGACCAAGGCCGAGCTCATTAATCCCATTTGAAGCGTTAGCGAGCAAGGGACGTCCCGGCTGCACATTCCTCGGCATTTTTAAGCCGATCCCGAACCTCCTGCCCGCGATCTACGCGGTCACGGAGGTGCTACTGATGCCGGGAATAAAAGTGGAAAGCTGGAGAGGTAAGCGGGGCCCTGCGCAGTGCCACCGTTGTCGAGGGTTCCGTCACTCCAGCCACCACTGCCACCGCCCTCTCGCCGGCGTCCGTTGGGGAGGACCTCACTAGGCATGCGACTGAGAATGCGAGAAAGAAGGTAAGTCTGGCCTTACCTTCCGACACCGAAATGGACTCCCGTCCCAAGTGAACGCGCCGGCCCACGACACCAGCAATGGACCAGCCGAGATCCGCCGCAGTACAGACAACCACCATGACGACCCAGAAGTCCACACCGGACCTACCGCACCCTGGAACCACCACCATCACACTAACTACCCTTCAGCACAACCAGGCCCACGTATGTAATTGGAGGTATTGGACGCAGCACTGCAGATCCTGCACGACGTCCTGCTAGCGATCCGGCAGGGGACGAGCCCGATCCCACTTAAATTTTTTGAACCAATACGTTCATGTCGGCAGATAGTTTTCACCACCAGGTGGAACTAACATTGCAAAGAAAAGGTCTATGATTTTAATGATTTTGTAGACTCGGTCCAGAGACAGAGAAAAAAGAACATTGTGAAGATCATGGACATATCCGACTTCATTTCTTATGACGATTTGTCTTCGCAACACAAGTTTCGTAAAAATGAACCTAGAGTTTATTTAAGCAATATTATGTCTCTGAGGGTAGAGCGAGGCTTGTACGAACTGAAATATAAATTTCTTCACAGTGAGGAATTTAAGCCAGAGACTGAATTTTCTGCAGGTCAAAATAGCAAAATCTGAAAAGTTTCTAGCAATGCAGCCAAAAACAATTCCTAGAGGCATAACACAACAAATAAAATCAACCATTATAGAAAAACTGTTTCCTTTGATGCCCCAAGGACAAAAAACCTTCTGTCTTAATTTGCCTACCACAGAAACAGACCCTGCAATAAATCTGTTAACAGAAAATTAATCTGAATTATAAAAAAACATAGTTCCTAAGTGTTTCAAGAATGTTTTTTTGTTATTGAACTTTGAGAATGTGTTTGATTTTTAAAAAAGGTTTATGTTTTATTATTTTGAGACTTACTCAATAAGTATGATTATGTATGAACTTATCTCTACTTATATGTATATGAAACGTGCTACAATTAGTTATTTTAATTAATATTCTATACGACTGATTAAGAAATAAGTGATCACAAAATTGACACTATAAGTAAAAATCTGATTGACTGTAATTTTATAATAATAATTAGTTTTTTAAATAAGGTATATGTTCCTAAGTTTTTATTAAAAAAAAAGGTTTAAATTAAAATATTGGCTGGATAGATAACCATTATTATTATATAATCATATATTATTTAAAAAAATAGTATTTCATGCTACTCATAACATTTAACAGGTATTGGAATCACACCTACACTAACTTGCAATAAGAGCCGTAAATATCGTTTTATCATGAGGTAAAGATGAATTTTAAGTAGGTATTCCTTAACATGACAGTGGTAAGGTGTGCAGTTACGGCGGTTAATCATAAAATTACAAATTTTAATGATTATGTTTTCTTATCAAAACCGCTTTAAATGAGTGCCCCTTAACTTAAGCGCGGTATGTGTGTTGCTTACGACGCTCATTTTAAGTATTCGTCTATAAAATACAGTAGGCTTTCTCAGCATGACGAATTTTTTGATGTTTTAATGTACTTATTATGGTATTCTAATTTTAATTTATCAACATATAAATACTACACCATTTTGTCTACAATATACTTTTTTCAGTTTTAAAAAAAAGTTAATTTTGTAGACGTAATCGACAAAAGTATTTTGAAAACTTTAAGCGCCATTTTCTCGAAACTAGTAGACATGCACTTACGGCTGTCCCCCTTAGCACGGCAGACGATCTGAGCTGGAAAAAGCCAGTGGAAACCCTAAGGACACGTGGAAGGTAATAAAAAATATCGCAAATATTTCACCTCAAAAATCATCCCCGTCAGAACTACTTAAGTCTAGTCTTACCCCTCAATCTTCAGTGAATGAGACCTACTTCTCTAGTATTGGTAAAAAATTAGCCAGCAAAATTGCCACCAATATACAACCAAATAACGTATCTTCCGAAATTGGAATACTATCACATATTAGGTCATTTGTTCTTCTTAATACGGATGAAATTGAAGTGAGAAAGATTATCCTTAGTCTCAAATATAATTGTACCTACATCAGGCTGGGATGGTATTCCTTCAACTTTGCTTAAATTAGCTAAAGATCTCATAATACCCCCCACTCACTCATATTATAAACTTCTATATTCTATATTATAAGCTTCGAATCAGGAATCTTTCCGGACTTCTTTAAGCGTTCAATCATACTGCCAATTTATAAGAGTGGATCTCGCGACACTGTTTGTAATTACCGTCCTATTTCAATCTTGCCAGCTCTCTCTAAAGTAATCGAGAAAATACTAAATAAAAGGTTGATCGAATATCTGGAAAACGAAAATATTATTTCTGACAACCAATTTGGCTTTAGGGCGGGGAAATCTACTGAATTGGCTATCTCTTCTTTAACGCAATATGTTGTTCAAACCCTGGATAACAACAAGAAATGTATAGGTATATTTTTAGATATGGCAAAGGCCTTTGATACCATCTCAATTCCACTACTTTTGGCTAAACTCGAACGAATTGGTATACGCAACATACCCCTAAAACTATTTGAAAGCTACGTCCTGCGTCGAACTCAATCTGTATCGGTTGCAAATATTATAAGCTCATCCGAAGTAGTCACCTACGGAGTACCGCAGGGCATCCTAGGTCCGACTCTATTTTTAATATTTATTAACGAATTGTGTCAATACAAACCTTACAATGATGATACTACTAATGATAATACTGATGATACGGCCCTGGTCTTTGAGGGTGATACTTGGGAAGAAACTCGTAGAGACGCTGAGCGTGGTCTTTATAACACTGTACTCTGGCTTAACAACAATTTGCTTTCTCTGAACTTTGATAACACAAAATATATATGTTTTAGTATTATGAATCATACAGCCCCTTTAAATAGCACTTTTAGAATCCAACCTCATACCTGTAATCCTTTTCTTAATTCCATTTGTAAATGCCCTATTATTCAACGAGTAGATTCAATCAAATATTTAGGTATTATCATTGACAATAACCTATCCTGGAAGCCACACATAAATGCATTAGCAAACCCCGTTCGTAAACTTATCTGGGTTTTTAAAAAATTAAGGAACTCCGCCACGCCCGACTTGCTCCGAATAGTCTGCTACTCTTTCTGTCAGTCGATATTAAGTTATTGCATATCCATTTGGGGAGGGGCTTGCAAAACTATGATTATAATTCTGGAGAGAGCGCAACGCTCGGTACTAAAGGTTATGTTATCAAAGCCCTTTAGATATCCCACAGACTCACTGTATACCGAATGTCAGCTTCTCTCTACACGCCAGTTATTTATTCTTCACCTAGTCCTTAGCCACCACAAGAAGACCCCTGTTGATCTGGACCAATTAGACAAGCGCAAAGGAAAAAGAGTATGTGAAGTGCCTAGATGCCGAACTGCTTTTGCCCGACGCCATTCAGCCTTCTTAGTAGCATACATATGTACATCTACAACAAACTTAATGTATCCCTACAATTTTATACAGCACCTAGTAAAAATGTAAAATGGTAATAAAAAATTGGTTACTAAATTTAAACTATTTGCAAACTGAAACTATTCTTACTTTATTGTCATAATATGAATATACACACGCTGCTATTTACCTGTATTAATTATAAAGTAGTATTTTAAATTTATATGTCTTTTTTTTCTTAAATTTATGTCTCATGTTTTAAATTTTAATGTGTTATATTTTATTTGTACTATGTAATGTAATCTAATAAGGTGATAAAACCTTAGTCTGGTGGAGAGTATAGGTACGCCGTAACACAGTATTTACCTAGCTTGGGTACACCTATGTTTTTCTAACATGAACTGTTTATATGCATAAAAACTCTAGATCTAAGTTATATGATTTGTAACGTTTGTAAAAGAAAATAAATTATTATTATTATTTTGGGTATAGATTTTCATCAGCTCGGCTTTAATTTTTATTATTATTATTAATAGTCTTTAAAAAAAGTACGAAATCAATTATCGAAGTTAAGCAACACTACGCGCGGTCATAACTTGGATGGGTGACCGAATTTTTTTGTGCATGTTTAAAACCTTTACGAAATCAGATCAGTAAATTTTTAATAATTATTATGTTCCTACATACCTACTGAAAAAAAAAATTAAAATCTTTGTTACATCAGAACTCCCGTCGTTTATGAACCGATTTGGAAAATTGTCTTTGGGTTCGTAAGATACACTTTGAATCAGGTCAGAACAGATGATGATTCCATCATCCGTTTTGACCCATGAGGAATCGAGGGAACTCTTCAAATGTTGTAGGGAAACATAGCCATTTCAGCTTAGCTCAAGGTCAAGCACTTGCATTCAGAAAGTATGAGTTGGTGAAGTGGACCTGACGAAGAAGACCACAGATGGTTATCAAAACTCCTCAACCTGTGGACTCCAAGTTACTTAGCATAGAAGGACCTACCATCGTTGTAAAAGATGCATTTCTTCTCGTTGATGAAGTAGAGAGGCGAGTACACGACGGGGATGATGGGCACCTGGGCCGCCACGGCAATCGCAAACGCACCCTTCTTGAAGGGCAGCAATTTCTTTTTCCCGTCCGTATTCCTTGTGCCTTCCGGGAACATCCAGATTTTTGTCTGAAATAATGATTGTGCGGAAATGTGCTTTTAAATGAAATGATTGTATATTTAAATACATTTTGTTTTGTAAATTTGATTATGCATAGAACAATTTCTTGTATGCATAGAGACATATCAGCAGAAAAGAAAACATTAATGTCCTACGGCGGGAATCGGACCCGCTACCTTCTGCGTAACAGCCATGTCTATACATATAATTAAGTAAACAACAAACAAACAAATAAAATATAAGTGTCCGTTTGTAATGTCCAAATAGTCGTAACTGGTAAAACCCAATTTCCAGCTCTGATTTATATAGTTTTTAGCTCTTAGATTGTTAGATGTTCGTGTTGTAATATAATTTCTTAATTTTTAGGGTTTCGTAGTCAACCGTGGCGCCGCGGTCTGTCTGTTTATCAGTCTGCGGCTTAACGAAAAGACTATTAGTCCTAGGAAGCTGTAATTCATCATAGACATAAATTATATAATTAGTATAAAGCAATCACACCGATTTACCAAAAAAAACTGAAAAAGTAAATAATTTATAACAAAATAAAAAAAAATTGTAGATGATTTTTAGGGTTCCGGACCAAAATGGTAAAAAGGAACCCTTATAGAATCACTATGTCTGTCTGTCACAAGTGGATATCTCGAGAACTACTCATGCTAGCGACTTGAAATTTGAATGGTTAAAGATAACACTTTTTTTTACTAATATAGCATATATGAAAATGCTAAAAAATATTCTTATTAAGTATGATTGCAGGGGGCGGATAGGGATCACAAAAATTTTAAGTTAAATTACTAGGTTGTGTAACTTAAAAAAAATTAAAACGTTTTCAACATTTTTGTGAATAACTCAAAAACGATACAGCTTAAAGAAACACTAAAAACTGTTTATTAATGTGCAAATGAATATGGGGTATTCATTTGCTTATTAATGTGCAAATGAATATGGGGTATTCATTTGCTTATTAATGTGCAAATGAATATGGGGTATTCATTTGCTTATTAATAAACAGTTTTTAGTTTTTCTTTAAGCTGTATCGTTTTTGAGTTATTCACAAAAATGTTGAAAACGTTTTATTTTTTTTAAGTTACTAGGTTGTATGGGATATCATATGAAAGGTATTCATTAGCACATTAATAAACAGTTTTTATTTTTCCTTTAAGCCGTATCGTTTTCTCGAGTTATTTACAAAAATGTTTGAAAAAAGCGTTCCCCCTTATCTCCGAAGTTTGCGGAAATAAACCTCTGAAACTTTTATTGCTATTAGAAGTGTATGTAAAGATTATGGGAAAGTTATAACGAAATCTCTAATTAGAATACTTTTTAAAAAATCATCGAAAGTGTAAAAAACCTACATAAGTTCTGCTATAAGACAAGAGATGGCGCTGTCAAGGTTCTCCAACAAATATAAACCGCCTTTATCATATATTAAACTTTATGATGGCACGGAACCCTCAGTGCGCGAGTCCGACTCGCTCTTGCCCGGTTTTATTCGATTTAGAGTTCCGTTTGCAAAATATTAAACTGTTCAATATTTTTAATCGATATCTTACGAGTTATAACGAAAAAAAATTGTTTCGCGACAAAATATTTAAGTACCTACGGTGCGCGCTGTGTGTTCACACGTACGACAACTTTTCGCGTGTAATATGTAACCATTGTCTAATGAAAAACAGCTCTAAACATCGTTTTTAAAGACACCTTCATAAGAAGCAATGTTGGTAAATTGTGTCATGTCATGGTTTCCATGTATGCAACCTGTAAAAAAAAGCTTAGAAATCAGAGAGGGTTGTTGTGCCCACCAACCCGACAAACTTTTGTTCTACGACTTTAGAAAAGCATACATATTTTTAACTCTTTGTACAAGATGACTGATGATTTGTTCATCCGTACTCCTGTGCTAGGGGCGCGTTGCTAGTTTACATATTATAAGATCTTTACGTAAGATTAGATGGTCGTAAGGTTGCCACTAAAGGGCCTTCCTCATGCAGCTCCTTGGAGCTGCTAATAATCTCCTATCTTGATAGGAGATTATTATTATTAGGAGATGGTTGCCATACTCACCTCGCTTGGCAGGCGGGTTGGCAATGCACCATCCGTATACGGACACTGGTGACCTGTATCTCAGGTGTTTAGAAACATTTTACTGGCACCAGACTCTTGCAAAACTGGTATTCTAAAAAGTAGTTTTGAACGTACTTGCTATTTTGCCATTTACAATTAATATATTCTAATTGGACGTTAAATACATTAGTGGCTTAACAAAAAAATAACCTTGGAGTTTCCCCAGCAACTGACGTGGGTTGAATATTATATGTGTATTGTTGAATAAAATACAGAAGCAGCAGCGATACCAGTTTATTCATCAGCGGACGAAAAGGAAAAGAGAGCTGTACAATCTTGATTTCTTATTTTATAGGCTTGTTCTAATACCCTCTTCACTTGGTCGGGCCTACCGACATTCGTCATGCCGGCCCTCTCGCGACAGATGGCAGCACTAGTCTTAACGTATCCGATTCGTAACGTTTCTTATAAATTATTTTAATTGTGGCCATACTGTGACAAATACCATGGAATGATTTAAAACGAAATGTCAACGTCAAGACCAGCTGTCAAAAGTCACTTTACTGTCAATACATGTTTACAAGATTCTCGCAAATTAGTACTTGAACTGTTTACATTTGAAAATATCAATTATAAATTATAATGCATGAGATTGCGGTTAAAATATTGTAAAAGTCACTATTAATGACAGTAAATAACAAGAATAGTGAATACTAGGTTACAAAAAGGTGCAAAGCTTGCATTCAGACATAGTGAATACATGGATTACTGAATTTATTTTAAATGATGGCTTACACTCGGCCTTTCCTGACAAATGGTTACGCCCTCGGAACAGTGTTCTAATAGAAAAGATAATACAAAGGGCCTTTCAAAGTAACATTTTGAAACAAATTAAAATAAAAGTTTATCTTAATCAGCAAAACATTTTGACCAAATTTACAATTTAAAACCAGAAACTTAAAAATTAACCATCACATCACATTCGATTTCACATCCGCAGTCGGCCTTTCCTGACAATATTACGTCCTCGTAATGCATGTAGTACACAAATTTAATGAATACTAAATACATTTATACAATATTTCTCTTTTGCAAATGAACCAGTGCTTATTGTGATTTAATAAAATTTCTTATGCTATGTTTACACAGGTCTTGATTTTCATTTTGTGGTATTTATAGAGTACAGTAGGTATATACCATATAAATTATTATTCTAAAACAATAAATGACAATTATAGTTGGCTAAAATAAACATTTGCTATCATAACATTTTGTTTTATTTGCTTACAGATTCAAATCAGTTTATAACAGTGGGACAAACCCGTTTTATAACAGTGGGACAAACCCATTTTAAAACAGTGGGACACACCCGTTTTATAACAGTGGGACACACCCGTTTTATAACAGTGGGACACACCCGTTTTATAACAGTGGGACAAACCCGTTTTATAACAGTGGGACACACCCGTTTTATAACAGTGGGACACACCCATTTTATAACAGTGGGACACACCCGTTTAATAAAAGTGGTACAAACCCGTTTTATAACAGTGGGACACACCCGTTTTATAACAGTGGGACACACCCGTTTTATAACAGTGGGACACACCCGTTTTATAACAGTGGGACAAACCCGTTTTATAACAGTGGGACACACCCTTTTTGTATCTGTGGGACAAACCCATGGGACAAACCCTTTTTGTATCTGCGGGACAAACCCTTTTTGTGCATATAATATAATTGCTTTAGATTACCTGTATTAAGATTATAATAATTCATTAGATTATAATAATTCAATTATAATTACGAATATACGAAAATTTAACATAGCAACCTCCTACAAAATTATTAATATCAAAATAATATATTTATAGTTTTCTAGATCAAAGTAATGAATTATTTAAAGGTTCAACTTCATTTACATTGCATTAATACCTGTACAATATTCATAGTAAGACAACATAATTTGGTATTACTCTTATCTTTATTACTACAGATATTATTGTAAATATCTTTAGTTTGAATAATAAAAAAAAAACAGTTGCGCTAATTTATACTCTTATTTTTATATATGTATTTTACTCAAATATCAAATCAAATATATTTATTCACCAACAAAATAAAGTACTCATAGTTCAATAACATAAACAATGATTTATAAAAACTGTGTCGCAGTTGCACACTAGTCTACAACCAACTAATTGTTATAACATTATCATAAACATTTATTTCTTTACAGATACCAGCATACTTTTCTAAACTTGTTTTTAATTATTATTCTATGTTCATCATTATAATAATTATATTCTTAAATAAAATATATATTTTTTTTTTGTAGTAACATTTTGTGCAAGAGCTCGGAGTTGTGGTATATTTATTAATAATCATTTATCTAGTAAATTGATTTTAAAGTAGGATCTAACTTCGAAAGTATGGATATTTGTTAGCAGTGCTAGTGTATGGGGTGTTGATACCCTTGCATTGTGTACCCACAAATTCTCATCAATGTGTATATACATATGTATATATTTTTTTTTAACATCGCACTAAGAGATACCAAATACCTAGAACAGTTTGACTATTCAATTTGCCTATTTATGCGAGAGCATGTCACAGAATTCAAAATATGCCTTATTTGTTTGCTGTTATAAATCGATTCAAAATCATTACTGGTTAAATCGTTATCTGTGCTATATAACTGCCGGATCACATACTTGACCCCCCTAGCCTATTCTTTAAAAAATAGAAAACTAACTTAAAATCATGGCTGGTCGAGAAGGCGTTCTACAATGATGATGATTTTGTGGCTATAATTTGTTGACATAATTTAATTTATTAACTGACATTGACGAATTTATTATTTTATCAACTATTATATTGTTTTACTTGTACCTATCTATTTGATTTGACTTGTGCCCAAAATATATTGCTTAATTTTACATATAATATTTTGTCTAATTTAATTTTTGCTGAATGGTTGACCTCATAATTTTTATAATTGCTTTGTCATAAGTAATATTATTATTTGAATTAGAAATGTTTAACCTATAACGATTGTTGTTACCAATAATTTGATTATGTTGATTATTCTTTACCTTTAGAAAATAAAACTATCGAAAATAACTTTCTACCTTATAAAGTGCCACGTGGTTCATGTAAGTCTGTTGGTGTAGTACCTACACTTTTGATAACGGATCACTATCTATAGTACTTGAATTCACTTTACTAGGTGTAATCATAGAGACTCACTCAAATTGGACACCACACACACAAAAGATTAAATCCAAATTATCAAGCTTGACATACGCACTCCAAAAAAAAAAACTGATTTAAACGTTCCCTTGCAATTTATTACGCCTACTCAAATAGCTACATATCTTAATCCTTTATCTTATTAAGGAATAGCACCCATGCATAGGTGGTCTTTACGCAACAAAAGAAATATGCAAATCTGTTAGAAATAATAAACAATTCTATAAAACTCGTGCGGGAACCTACACAGCTTACTCATTACGTTATAACAAATTAACCTTTACTTATTTTTAACTGAAATTGCATTCATCTAGTCCATATGCTATGTCGATAAAAATATATAATATGAAACATTCGATTTAAAAAAAATGAGATTAAAGACCATCTATTCATAAAAACTAAAAAAAAAACCTAATAAATGAAATGTTATTAATACGATCGATGAATACTTTAGTAATAATCTTCATAAACGCTCTAATTTGTATTATATTAACATTTTTTTTTTTATTTTGACCTACATAAACCTGACTTAGATATTTAACTTTTAAATGACACAAGTTTAACTCTCACGATTACAAAATCGTTAACATAAACTTAACATAAACTTTCGGTTTTATAATATTAGTGGGATATTATAACCTTATCTAGTATGAACATTAACAATGACGTCTTCCCATCTGACTGTACTTAACGTGTAAACATGGCTACGTACCTGCCTAGACGGCTTTTTAAACAGAGAATCGACTAAACGCATCATCGACCAAGCGCTACGGCGGCACTATAAAAGGGATCTCGGCAAAAGAAGACTTTGACGTAACGAGATTGATTTTAAGGGGTTTCGAGCCAACAAGAAAACGACATGCCGGGAATTATTCCTCTCTTCTATAGTTATTGTTGTGCCCTACAGGGTCTGTAATGCTACCTATCACCATTGCCAACACCCCTGTAGGTACCTACATTATAGAACAATAAAATATTGAGTGTTGATTATCGGTAAGATTCTTCCTAGTTTACGTTAGTAGTTGTCGATTTAGTTTTTCAAGCTATAGCAAGCTAAGCTAAGCTTTCCCCGTACCAATGCTTGTTGAACACGATAAATTCCCGTGTTTATGTTAATTTTTTTTTTGACTACCCACTTCTATCTCATCATTTTGAATACTCGTAACAAAACAAAATTATTCTAGGAAACTTTATGCTCTTTACGCATGTGACGTAGTTTGTTGTAATGAGAACACATTTTAAGCCTACAATTCTCAGTTTTATGCCCTACTTTTCACATGAGCCACTTCGAATAGAATCTCTACAGACTGCCACAATATGACTCCAACGACCACATGAAAATATTTAGTTTGCCTGATATCTTTCTCTTTAGTAACGTTAGCTTCTTTGGGATGAGATGACGTATCTAATGAAGCATTGTTAATTAACTAAGTAAAGAACGCGTACCAATACCACGAGCTCCTACGTTCAATAAAGGGTCACTTAATTTAAAAATAATTACATCTCATATTAGGTCATCAGAAAGTTTACAAGATTTACCCTTAGCAATTTTTTTTTTTTTAAGTAGAAGTTAAGTACCTTTTCTTCCTGTTGCATGTTCATGGTGACGAAGTAGTAAAGCTTTGTTGCTAATCCTCGGCAGGCTGTCATGTGGTAGACCAGTGTTCATTAATCCCAGCCGTAGATTTTCGCCAAGGACTCCAGACGGTGTAACCATGTGAAAATAGAAGTAGCATTAATGTCACCATCAAATTTCAGTACGTTTTCAAGTTTTACATAAAATGTGAGGTAATGGATATTCTTATTTGGGTTTCTGTCGATTGGATGTGTTGGATCTAATGATACCTAATGACAACATGCTTGGAATTGAAAATTATTGAGGGTAGATAGCAAAATTTATGAACTGGAATGTGCTAATGTTTCTAATCAATCGCCTGCTACATTTTCAAAGAATTATTTTTTTGTGTACCTTGTATTTTCTGTTGAGGCGTCGATGAGGTTATTGTTCTATCCGGTTGTACCGTTGATCCAGATCACCTGGCTGCTTGATTGCTCATGAACTGCTCCAGAATATTTTCTAGCCGATCGTTGTTGGTTGGACGAGGTGGATTTTTCTTTTCTTCTTGGAAGGTGGCTCCCGTGGCGATGGTGGTGGTGGCGTTTCTTGCGGATCCGGTTCCTCGTCATTGCTTATAATAGGAAGCCTTCGACGTTGGCTCATGGTTCAGGATAGAGCACGCAGCGTGGACTCGACGAACACTTCTGATTTGTTGAATAAAATACAGAAGCAGCAGCGATACCAGTTTATTCATCAGCGGACGAAAAGGAAAAGAGAGCTGTACAATCTTGATTTCTTATTTTATAGGCTTGTTCTAATACCCTCTTCACTTGGTCGGGCCTACCGACATTCGTCATGCCGGCCCTCTCGCGACAGATGGCAGCACTAGTCTTAACGTATCCGATTCGTAACGTTTCTTATAAATTATTTTAATTGTGGCCATACTGTGACAAATACCATGGAATGATTTAAAACGAAATGTCAACGTCAAGACCAGCTGTCAAAAGTCACTTTACTGTCAATACATGTTTACAAGATTCTCGCAAATTAGTACTTGAACTGTTTACATTTGAAAATATCAATTATAAATTATAATGCATGAGATTGCGGTTAAAATATTGTAAAAGTCACTATTAATGACAGTAAATAACAAGAATAGTGAATACTAGGTTACAAAAAGGTGCAAAGCTTGCATTCAGACATAGTGAATACATGGATTACTGAATTTATTTTAAATGATGGCTTACAGTATGTATTATATGTTTTTTTGGTACCTATCTATAATTTTCTAAATTAAACACTAGTGGTTCGCCACGAACTTAGTACGGGCGATCGACTTCTTTCAATGAAGTCCCATTGCATTTAAACTTGGTTTGTGGCGGGAATAGAACCTGCAAACTCCTGCGTTTCAGTCGGCTACTAACCGTGTGTTGGTAAAATATCCCTATGTTTAAATTTCATGAATATCATGAGTATCATGAGTTATGCTCGGACCAAAAAACATCTCATCAACATCGAATAATAAATTCCCATATCGCAAAAACTTATGTGGTAAGTATAAATAAAGATTCCCCCACGACAATCGATTTGTATTGATGTAATCTCCTTTTTCATCAAATTCCATGATCCGTTTAAGAGTTTTTCTCGCAAAAATATTGTAAATAACGCCTTCAGATTCCCGTGGAACTTACAAGCTTTGTTTAGATTGTTTTATCAGATTGCAATTGAGGTAATTTGGCAACAACAGCCAAATAGGTAGCATACGCCAATCACGGGCTCAGATGTCGCTTCGGCGACTACGAAACGTCTCAATTTAACGTTGGCATTCCCTGCTTTAGAGGTACATTCGGTCGGTGGTCCTAGGGCCTATTATGAAATGCTCGAGTGCGAATAAGTCATGACTCGCATGACTTATTCGAGAACTCTACTAAGTTTTGTTCGATTTACGCATGTCGTAATATATACGCATGTCATAATATAACGCAATAGAGTACCTAAGCTCTGTAATGTTATAATTATGTATGTATGATAAATAAATAAAAATAAAAAAAAAAATAAAAAAAATAAATAAAATAAAATAAAATCACCAGCCAATTGACACGATTAGTCACGATTAATCGGTGATTAATTGTGTCAACTAGATGTACGGAGTTCTCATCGTTATAAGTGCGATGTCAAATCGTCAGATACGCCCTTACCGCGTGATGAGACCGCGCCGTTTTGTTTCCACACGAAACGAGATAGCTTGCTCATTTGGAATCAGTGTACCTCTAAATACATGTCAGGCGGACGTGGTGTGTGTTGTTTTAAAACGAAAGTTCTTGCAATATTGCACAATAAATGGTAACAACAACGGTTTGGTTTATTGGCAAGACCAGTGTGCGTGCGGCGGCTTTATTGTTGAGACCATTGATATAAAAGCATAGATGAGCCCTCACCGTACTGAGACCGCGCCGTTGTGTTTCCAAAGGATATGAGTGAGCTCACTCATGCAAGAAAGAGAAAATAGTGTTAGCAAATAATGTGGGAGAAAAAAAGATAACACTATTTTTTCGGTACGCATGGCGTGTTGCGCATTCGTCGGCAGTATTGTAAACACAATGCCAGAGTTTTTGATGTGAGGGCTCTTCTATGCTTTTATATCAATGGTTGACACACATTATTGTTGGCCACAGTCTTTGTTGCATGGGCACTGTTAACGATTTTAATCTTTGGCCTGGACACCTTAACTTACCCCATCATGTAGCACTTTGCTTATTCTTTCCAGCGCCTCATAAGCCTTTTTCGGGCTACTTCTATCAATAAACTCCGTACCACCTTTGTAGCTGGCTAAAGCGAGTGCTCCAAGCACCCACAACTCTCTCTTGACTACAGCTATTACTTTGTCTACTTTATCCCAGGCTAATAATAGACCTGTAGAAAAAAAAAACAAAAATTCAATAAAAACATGTTCTCAAGACAATATGTTTCTATTTTTATTCTTGTACCTACTATTTATGGTCATGATCATGACCGCACTGTTTAAATCACACTTAGCTAAGAAAACATTATTCAAGTTATTATACAAAATCTTGAAGCACCTAGCATTTTTGTTTTCTATTTAGATTTAAGATTTATTTGTTTATCAAAGAGTACCAAAGAGTACATAATCTGGGGATTATTATGTTTATCTGGACACTAGATTCTCGTGCAAAATTGTAAACTATTTCAATCAGGAATCAAATAATAACTAAGCTACCTATTTCAAATGAGTTTGAAATAGTTCGGTCATCGAAATAATACGGTAAACATCCAAGCCAATTTTTAAGCAAATCTTACAACGCTGCAACACGTTATGGAAATTCAAAAACTTCGAAAGATCTCCATAGAAAGAGTCATTTCAAACTAGCTTCAACTGTTTTGGATCTACGTGGATTTGTCAGTCAAAGTTAAGCTTAAAATTATGATTTATGTAACTCGCTTACCAACTGTATCCATGGTAGACTGGTGGTTTGAAATGATGACAGCTCCTCCTGGTTTTTCCAGGTACTCTTGATTTTGTATCTGCCATTTCATACCGAACATTGATGATGTTTTTTGTAACCATTTTAAACCGATTCTGAAATACAGAAAAAAAGTAAGGCCCTTACATCTATTAGAGATAATGAATACAGCGTGAACAACTGCTATTTATGCTGGTCAGAACGCTGCAGTGCCTGGGACATTGTATTGTTAGATGGATTGGGCTTGCCCAGCGACTATACCATCCTCCCAGCTTAGTCGGATATTAGTCAGAGAAAAGTAATAAAAAAATAATCGATCATGATCAGCGGATCATAATCATACATAAAAAAAATATACGCGTCCAGTTATGAATCTCCTCTGTTTTTTCGTCGGTTAAAAATCGGTCATCCATCACACCCGGCTGGATAACAATATCAAAACCAAACTTGATTAAAAATTTGTTTTAAAAATTTGCTACTTTGAAGCTTGAAGTATCCCACTAATAAAGCCGAAAGTTTGATTGAATGGAGGTTTGTTACCTCTTCACGCAAAAACTAGGCTACGGATTGAGCTGAAACTTTGCACACGTATTGATGTTGACCAGGATTAACACATAGGCTACTTTTTATTCGGGTATATTTTTGTATATTTCATGCGAAGCAGCGGGCAGAAGCTGGTATAAAATATTATTATATGCCTGATAAGGAATACCTCCAGAAGATGGGTAGCAACGTCTTTCCGTGTATCAACATCCCGTACTGCGCTCGCCAACCCGCCTGCCAAGCGTGGTGAGTATGGCAACACCCCTCATGGTGATCTATGAGGGAGGCCTGTGTTCAGTAGTGGACGTTTTACGACTGAAATGATGATGATGATGAACTGAGGTATCATAAATAGGTAGTACTTACAGTCTATTGCTTACGTCTCTCTTCTTAAACAAAGTTACGGACAAGTTACCGAAGGCCCATATGAACATAAACGAATAAACGTAAAGAACCTTTGCAAAAAATTTAACTTTGTTCGGCTTGGTATCCCTCATTTTAAGTAAAACATAAAAAAGTAAACACAGTGCTGATAAAATAATTTCTTGCCACATTATGAATAAGTATTTTATCTAAAATCAAATAACTAGGTATATTTTATAACGAGTTAGGATGTATATTTCATGTAACACACTGCACGGGTTGACTTTACAAGATATAATAATAGCATTCAAACCAAGTTTTGTGAGAATGAATCTATGACCTTTAGCTTTTTTTTACCTTATTGACGTTCAAATTTATCACGTTCGAATGCAGGTAACTTGTGACGTGATACTAATAAATTGTCTATGCATTTGCATAGGTCATCTATTTTAAAATACAGTTTTACCTACCTACAAGATACAAATTTTTGCCAATAGTGTAAATGTCATAAATACTCGTATTTATATACAATATAATGATGATTATTTATCATCATCATTTCAGCCGTAAAATGTCCACTGCTGAACACAGACCTCCTTCATGGATCTCCACTATAGAATAAATAATAAAATTTGACATTGCAGTATTTTAATTTGTTTATCTCAGCTTTGCATATTAATTAATAGCGTCTTGACCTTAAAGTCGTTTTCGGTTTATTTTTCAAAAAAGTTAATCTAATATAAACACAGAGATCTAAAATCTTTGTTTCTGATATTGTGAATCTAAACATCTCACTGGCTCGCAGTGCTGGGCAAAGGTATCCGTTGTTGTCAGGGCCGGATTTAGGGGACAACCGGGGCGAAAGCCCCGGGGCCTCCACAAACGGGGGGTCCCCACAATAGGGATTCAAAATTTTTTTTTTCAAATTCCAACTAAACCGTCTATCAAAGCTTTCTCTCCTGAGTATTGAAAGCGATCTACTCCGATAACTGGATTTCAGCGAAATCATCAACGATTTTTCGGCGAAAAAAGCTCGAAAGGTTCCGTTCGTTAACACTAAAATTTTATTTCAGATAATTCTTATTTCCGGTTATATTTATGTATATGTGTTTGTTAAATACTAAGAGAATCTACTTGGTTTCACAATAAATTATTAATTGAAAAACTCGACTGAAAAAAATTGTTCATTTTATTTAAAAATAATTTGGGGCAAGGGGGCCTCCGCTCCTTTGTTGCCCTGAGGCCTCCAGGCCTCTAAATCCGGCCCTGGTTGTTGTCGTTATCAATCAATAGGTAATCGATGATTGGATCTAAGGGGCCACCTCCATTCACAAGTAAAACAATAATTTAAAATATAAACATGGTTTATTTAACAATAAATAATAAAACTTATAAAATAAATTACATAAAACTAAATTAAATATAAATAAATCGTCTACCAACTTAAGCTTACATCTAAATCTTAATAGGCTTTTTGTATCTACTCTGATAAATTGGTAGGTGTATATAGTTATTTTTTAGTTAAATATGACTTGAACTTGAACGGTTTTAATTATTTAATTTATCAGCAAAAAAATACCAACTTCAATGAACCTGATGATGGTGGTGGTAAGATGATTAGTGAATAGCTAATTCATTACAAAGCCAAAAAGCCTGTTTTTTATCGATACAAGTTTTGATAGACATTTGTGGTCTTTTTTTAAGTTCTACTCCTCCATATCACATTTCCTGAATGCAAATACTTGACTTACGGTTAATACTAAAAAAAACAATACCGCATGGATTCCGGAATGTTTGACTGATGTTTGAAAAAACGATAACAATTAAGAAATTTCTAGTTCTGAGGTAACAAAGATTTAAAAAATACAAATGATTTGAGTAGGAACTTTCTACTTTTAGAAGTTGGTTAAATAAATATTACTTATTAAACCAATTTAAGCTAGTAAAAACATTTCATAAATATATGTGATTAAATGAAAGGATTAAGCACAGATTATCCAATATACAAACGATTAAGACGTTGGAAAATCCAATTGCAAATGTTAACACCTTTTAAAAACTGACGTTGCATGAGCATAACTTAAGTAGCGGTTTTATGAACTAATAAAGACGTTTTATGAACTAATAAACGAATAGTTTAAAAATCGTTAGTTTAATAATTCCACTAGCGTTTTCGAAAATACAGTGGTGTCAAATCATTACTAAAATCTAAAAACATAACGCCTACACAAAACAACTGAGCAAACCTGTTAGTCAGTAAAATAAAAAAATAAATAGAAGTGGGGGGGGGGGGGCTCATGACGTCATAGCTGAGTATTAACTGTACTTAAGATGTATCGCTGTTATTTTTTGATAAGGGTCTTCGCGGAGGTCAATGACCCTGTCAAAAATCAGCTGGAGTTTAGGTTTTCATTACCGTATAATCAGCTGTTGAAGTTAAGCTTTTGTGGTTTTTCTTTAATGAAAATCACTAAGCCAAACTGTTGAATAAATTAAGTTTCTATAAATATTAAAAAATAACGAAAATCAAATTTGATCTGATGATAATTTTGATAAGATTTCTGGGAAAGGATAAATCTCTGAGAAGCTTTACGGCTTAAAGTTATGATTAAACTCAGTTATTTACAGTCACTGCCCTATTTGGTATTAGCTTGTGACTTCGTTTGCGTAGATGCTTATAGGATCTCAACTCAATGCAAGCTCTACCATTTTAATCTATTACTATGAAACAGTCACAATATTTCAGAACATAGCTCAGACTCTTTCTATGCAGCACTTAAATCTTACTTAAATAGAGGCTTTGTTTACATATTTTCACAAAAAATGTCGAAAACCATAATTTATTTTTGAATCAACGCTTGAGCGTCTTTTTAAAATACCACTCTAAAGCGGATGCAGGACTCTAATGATGCGTTCGAAGTACATTGCTGGCGTTTTTGAGGGTTTCGTAGTAAAACACGAAACTATTATAGTTTCGCTTTGTCTATCTGTCTGGCTGTCTGTCCGTCACCAGCTGCGAAGAGACTATTAGTACTAGAAAGCTGTAATTTTGCATGGACATATAACAATAATAACGCCGATATAACGCTACAAAATATGAAAAAAATCATGAATGTAGGTTTAACCATGAACTTTATATGAAAACTATGATAAGCATAGCTTTTTTAGTTTCAGAAAAATAGTCGCTCAAATAAGTGATGCGCTTTCCCAAACATACCGGTAGCCTTTAAACCGAAAACTCAATTAATTCCTGTTAATTTGTTTTGGTAAACGTAAAAAACCAACGGAAACGTACACCAACTTCTAACAACCAGATCGACGGTTAGCTACGGAACCCTGCATAACGTGCCCTACACCTGGCCTAATCTATTTGTAATTCTTCGTATCAATGCACACAATTTCAATTATTGCCAGTAATGTACTTCGCACAAGTCATTAATGACTCCATCCATCTCGTGGAACTCATTAATGAGCCATCACATCTCGCAGTGGCCGTAAGCTAAGAATATTAACTAGTTAAACAACTACCATTCGGTGGCAGTTGAATTATTTTGTTTCGCTGTCGAGTAGTATTTGTTTGACTGTAGTTACTTCCTAACTCTATCCTACGTTGGTATAGGGATAGTTGACGGGCAGTTCGTTGAGAACTTCCTTGGACAGCTCCTTGTAGACAGTAGACATTTTCTCGTGAACCTTCGCAATAAGGTCAGGTATATCTTCGTTAGTGAGGCCCGCTGTTGGGATCGGCTCCAGGGCTTGAATGACTATGTGACCTGGAATATATTTAACTGGGTATAAATTTCGTACTAGTGATTGCTAAAATGAACGAACTTCGAAAATGTGTAAAAAATACCCCTATTAAATTATGCCCCTAATTTACCCCCAGTAAATATTATCAATACATAGAGCCAAGGCAGTTTCTAAGTTTTAGTTTTAATTTTGTATCACAGAATCATTTTTGTAGACAGTTAGAGGAAAATTTACTTTTGTAACACAGAGAAAACAAAATCACAAATAAGTGTGCAATTTAATTTGAAAACATATGATCTTGTGAAATAAAAATATTTGTGTTTGTATACCTTTATATAGACATAATGAGTGATTACACTCCCTAATCCCCAAAGTAAGCATTAGTGTATTTCTGTGATTGATATATCCCCGATTGAGAGGAAATAAGGTCTTTCGAATTCCCACAACACATAAGTAATTTGTCACTAATATAGCGCCATCTTATTCTATGCCTAGCTGTTCCGCGCCACTTCGTCTGCGTCAGATAAGAGAATGGGTCGTAGCACAGATAATATAATACACTAGTAGTCGTAGGCACCTTTAATATAATTTCAAAGGAGCTGAAACTTTATTTTATCCACGAACCACTGAGGATCGAATCTTCCACATTAAGTACTGAGTAACTAACGCACCTATCTAGGTGTATTAACGCACATGTGGCTTGCACAGCTTGCCAGCAGGTCAATCAGTTAAAACAGATTTGGCCTGACGCGGTTAGAATCTCGAACCGCCTATGTGGCCAACGTACCGTGTTTGAATCCTAATATTAAACAAAATTTGTTAAAATTTTGTACATTTTTAGTATTTTTGTCTAATGGATAATATGCACATGATTCCGCATAATAAAAATGTGATATCTTGTAATAAGTATATTTCTTGTTGTAATATTCCTTGAATTCAAATGGTGTAAAAGGCAACTATTTATGTTAAAAATTAAAACGTATTTATTTGGATAAGGGTTGATACTATCTTTATAACAAGTTAAGCTAGAATTCTTCTTTTACTTCTTCCCAGCCCGGAATCACCCACTGCTGGGTATACCCAGGCCTCCCTAAGGTTTTCTAGCTTCCTCTGTCCTGTGCATTTAGCATCCAGGTGTGCTGCTAGAATGCTTTATAATAAAAACACATCACAACATAATACATGATTTCCTTTAATTTAATACCAAATTTAGGTACATCTGGAAATATTCGATTATTTATCCCAACTTTAACCCCCCTTCTCTATATTTTATGGGAAATAATACCTATTCCTGATGGATGCTTAACTTAAGCCGATTGCGCATCGCACGTAACGGAAGCTCTCAAAAGGAATATTTTTTTCCCTTATAGGCAACATTTTTCAATGATGCTTCGCTCCTATTGGTCGTAGCGCGATGTTATCTAGATACGCGGCAGCGTGTCCGCTTTTCATCCCTTCATAACTCAAAATGTATAAAACACAAACACGAGAAATCTGGTTTTCATCCCCCATCTCGGAAAGAGTATTTTTGCCCTTCGATATCTGAGTGCAAAAGCCGTTTTTATCCGCTAGGCTAGAGGATAAAATAAATTGAATTTAGAACATCGTGTGCATTAAGTTTGTGAATTCAAAACATCATTATACTATTTACTTCTCCCTCCATGGTGCCGAATTTATTATACAACCATTTTTAATTTGTTAAAAACTCAGACTCGGAACCTTCTTGGTGTACTTTTTTTTAATTTGCTTTGCGCGCGCCATTTTCTTTTCACGTCTTATTGTTAAAAACAAGTGATCTTGTGATTTTAAATGTTTTTTTTTTGCATTTAGTAATTTCCTCGCTGAGGAAAAGTTACGTCACTTGAGTGCAAAGATTTTCCACCTCGTGTTCTATTGATTCTTTCGCTAACGCTCAGGATTCTAATTTTTGAATCACGAACGCAAGAATCATTCGCTTGCTCGGTCATCAATATTGAGCACGCGGTTAAAAAGCAATTTTGCACACTGTATAACAATTAATTATTATTAAGCCCCATTAAACTAACTAGTAGCCCAAATCATACTTCATTATCAAATCATACATATAGCTCAAACAGATTACGAGATATCAAAATCTAAATATCGGCATCGAGATAGATAGCTCTAGAGATAGATCAAAATTCTAACCCACTTCTACATGACCTAGAAAGTTCAAATTTGGCATCCAGCTTGGTATTTGTGTGGAGGAAGAATGAATAGGAATAAATCAGAAAACTTAATTTTTTAGGTTTGAAAAAAATTCGAAACATTGGTTATTAGGTAATTCTAAATCCTGTGTAGGTAAATTTTAGGAATAACAATTTTCCCCCTTTCTGTTGACCGTTTGACCTGGAATTTGGTACACATCCTTGTTTCTGATGACAAAACAATTATAGATGTTCAGCATCATTGTAAAACCATATTGTATTCTGTGTACCTACAAGGGTGGCATGTTCATTGTTGAACAAACCCTTTAAATAAAATAATAAAAAAAAGAAAGATGGCCGGCACCACAAAATGGCGGACTAATTTTTTTCATCTTTGTCAATTATCTCAAAAATGTGGGATAGTTGGCAAAGATGAAAAAAAATTTTGTCTAAAAAAATGAATGACATTTCCCCTCTATTGAGTATGTGCTCGATGCTAATAGCTGACTGAAGATGTTGTGTAGGTTCAATGTTCGCGGTGTACATGATTTGTAGATTTTCACTTTCAAAACACGTGACCTGCACTATTCATTCTAATATCAAAAGGGTCACCCGCGTCACTCACACCCTGATGATAATTTCCCTGCAAGGAACTGAACACGTTGGATTCCTGTTTTCAACTTTTAATTAAAGAGAGAAGAATAATACCCGTTTGATATTAAGACTATCGATATTTGTTGCATTTTCGTAAGTGTTCCTATAATGTTGTTTTCCTTAGTTCCTTTTTATTCAACTTGGTGCTACATACACTATACTGTGTAAGTTCCTGGCTTTATTTATTTATTGTAATGTCTGTTCAAAGGGAGCTTTTTCTAAAATAATGTGGTTTGTGTTTCTTTACATTTCATTTATAAACCTAACTCAATTTTTTTTGCGGTCTCATTAACACGCCATCCCATACTACTGTAATTGTACCTACTATTCGAACTCAAAAATAATTTTCCAAACGGTTCATAAACGATGTATTTCTGAGGTTACAAACATTAAAGAAGTTTATAAAATTCAAAATTTCCAGTAACCCCAGACACATTACCTTGTTTCGGAGGTTACCTATATTTTTTTGTAATTTGTTTGCAATCAATATGTAAATCCCTTTAATTTGATACCACACTTAGGTATATTCCAAAACATTCGATTGTCCACCCCTATTTTTAACCTGCATGCAAATCGATCTACTCGTTTAAGACCTACGGTGCACAGATAGACACACAGACACACATTTTTTCTCAGGGGTTAAAAAAAATAGCTAAAGCAGGATTGAGTCTCCTTTTTTGGAGCTCTCTCTCTCTCACCCTTGCCGAAGATGTGCTTCTGCGCATTGACGAAGTAGTAGGGCGAGAAGACCACAGGGATGATGGGCACCTGGGCCGCCACGGCGATGTTGAAGGCGCCTTTCTTGAACGGCAGCAGCTTTGTGTAGTCCTTGTTGCGCGTGCCTTCGGGGAACAGCCAGATCTTTGTCTGAAATATTACATTTATTTGCTCACACATACATTATTTTACATACCATTCATTTTATTCAAGCCTTACATGCACCCTGGACACTGCATGGTGTTTTTAATTGGCAGCTATAGAATTAAGAATCAAAAATACTTTATTCAGTGCGGCCGCTTGGACCCTATTGACGCGTCACAAATTACAAAATAAAACAACACAAATAAATAGAATAAAGCACATAATTGAATCTGTTCACTTCAGATGACACGCGAGTTAGGAAAAGAAGTGAACAGAAGAACCTAACTCGGTCGATAGTCATCATTCAACAATTTTATTTTATAGCACAATAAATCTATATACTAATATATAAAGCTGAAGAGTTTGTTTGTTTGCTTGAACGCGCTAATCTCAGGAACTATATCGGAAAAATTATTTCAGTGTTATTATAGCCCATTTATCAAGGAAGGCTATATAACATCACGCTACCACCTACGGGAGCGGAGCAGTAACCAAAGATGCGGGTGAAACCGCGGGCAACTTCTAGTACCTAGATAAAGCTAAGCTGTCATTTAATATGAAAAAGCCGTGTTGGCCGAGTAGGATGTGCCACGATTTTCGATCCGAAGGCCGTGGGTTCGATACCGGTTCTACTACAATGTATTTTTCTTCCTTATATAATATAAGTGCTCATTTAAACTGAGCGGATGGCATAGGTTCTGGGCAAGTCTATGCCGTCTAACAATGTCCCAGGCATTGCAGCGTCCCGTACAGCATAAGAACAAGTTGCTGACTTTATTATACAAACATCTATAAAATAGATAAATAAATAAATAAATAATTCTGGACAAATCACACAGCACCTTCTAGCCCCAAGCTAAGTAGAGCTTGTGTTATGGGCACTAGATGACTGATATACTTAATACATTATACTACATAGATAGATATTTTTATTATATACCTCTATAGAAAAACACCCAGAACACCCGAACAAATATCTGCAGATCGTACAGACATTTGTCCCGAGGCGGGAATCGAACCCGCAACCCCTTGCGTCGCAGGCGGACCTTCGCCCGCTGCGCCACAGAGCTTGCATTGCAGCGTCCCGTACAGCATAAGAACAAGTTGCTGACTTTATATACAATCATCTATATAATAGATGTAAACTTTTACTCCTTCTCATATTATTATGGGCGCATAAGAGCAGTAATTATTTGAAAACAAAACTACGTAAGGGCGCGGTTTTGAGATAGAAATCAACGTGTTTGTGACCACTGAACGTCGAAACTGCTGAATGTTTATGATGAAACCGAATATAACATGAACGTCGAAACTACGAATGAAAAAATGTATGTGAAAGGTAACATAAATATTTGTAACCCCATATATTTATGTCAATATTATTTGTTACTTTCACTTTGGTTGTTTACTATATTACGAGTATGTAGGGACAAGAGCTTAAGTAGGAGCTTACTAACCTTATTCTTCACCATAACTTCAGAAGTCTTTTTGAGCTGCTTGTAGGCTTCCTTAGGGTTGTTCCTGTCTATGAACACCACCCCAGCGAGATAAGCAGTGAGGCCGAAGGGAAACACGTAGAGTAGTTGTTTCTTAGCAATAGCTGCGATCTTGCCGACGTGGTCCCATATCGTGAACATACCTGAAATATTATGACAAATTGATGAGCAGATATTCAGCTAAAATCAAATTATATCACCTAATAAACTCAACAGATACAATGCACTTGATATACGTCAAAATATGAGAATGTTTCGGGAAATAAAGATGTTTGAACTTGACTGGGCACGCCTGCCGACACTTTGTTGAACATTAGTACAACTGGCATAAATCCATTAGTGCACCTTATAGATATACTAGCCGCACCCCTCAGTTTCACCCGCGTAGTTCCCGTTCCCGTGGGAATTTCGAGAAATCCCTCCTTAGTGCACCTCTAGGATACTCAAGGTATTCAAGGTAGTGCCAAATTTCAAGTCTCTAGGTCCGGTCGTTCCCTCCTACTTGGAAAAAAGTCTGACGAACTAACTCAAGATTCATCCAAACACCCGCGAGCTAATTACGTATCTCGCGACAGGTTTGCAACAGGCGTAAATCTCGCGATAATCGCTGTCAAACGTCACTTGCAACTTTAACGTCACGTCGACTTTAAGTTGAACATCACTAATGAACTTATTCCTATTGAAGTTCTTATCGTTATTTTTCAATTTGAGGGAAGGCCTAAGAGGATTTGGCGAAACCAGCATGATGCGCAGCTTCTTAAGAAGTAGAAGGCAGTGGAAGGCGAAAAAAAGGTCTTTAGCCAAACGATAATATATAAAAAAACCCGGCTATTTGATCATGATTGTCTTAAAATAACGTCGAAGGCAACACGAAATATATTATGCGATGGTACAACATCACGGTTGTCTATGTTTTTCATACAAACGGTATGCAATGTTTAAAGTTCAAGTACAAAGTCATTATGTTATAAAGATAACAATAGCAAAGATGCCGTGGGGTGCCGGCAGTAGAGTGTTACCCCTCCTCAGATGCCCATGGTTGCAGTAAGAATCTGCCAAGGGATACCTCCGGAAGATGGGCAGCAGCGTCTTGTATTAACATCCCGGACTGCGCTCCTGAGTATGGCCCTCATCAGATCTGTGAGGGAGGCCTGTGTTCAGTAGTGGACGTTTTAAGGCTGAAATGATGACGATGATGTATAGCAAAGAAACATACATACATAGCTGGTTAAAAGAAAATATTCTTTCAGTGCGATACTTGAGATTGTGTGCTGCTGAACAAATATGAAAATTTCTTGATTGTGAACATTGACTGCGCTTACATTTTTATCGCTATACTAGCTGACCCGCGGGGTTTCACCCACGTACTTCATCACGTATAGCCAAGACATTCATAAATAATAAAATAAGGTAATTACGTGATAAAGTCCCGTTAATCATTCATAAAGGTTAATTTGTTAAACAGCACTAGCACGAATCGCACTGGGTTTTTATTTGCACCGAGGTGGCTGTGCTTGTGACTGTGGCTACCGCCACTGCTGCACAAATATCAGTGGATTGTGATCCGTTTGGCTTAGTCTTAAGATTGGCGAAGATTAAAATGCTAGATTATACGTAAGATCGTACCAAGAATATCCAACGTGAGCTGGTGGTTTGACACAATAACAGCGCCTTGTTCTTCAGACAGATAATTTTGCTCGTCCCTCAAGATCCATTTTACATCGTGGATGCGGTTAACAATGTTCCTTATAATGCGAGTTCCTATGCTGTAAAGAAATATGAAAACATTTTGATTAAAGAAGTCGACCGAGAGCTTATAGTTATTAATTCGTAAATTTATTTATTTATTTATTAAAAGTACACTGACATCGAAATTATTTATAAATTATAAAAAACACATGTAAATTTTCATATACATATATTATTATTTAAAACTTTGCATCATAATACTAGATAAGGCAGCAACTCTATCACAATTTTGTGTCAATCATTTCAGCCATAAAACGTCCACTGATGAATACAGGCTTCCCTCATGGATCTCCTGAGGGGTAGTTGCCATACTCACCACGCTTGGCAGGCGGGTTGGTGAGCGCAGTATGGGATGTTGATACACGGATGTCTATCCGTGAGACGCTGCTGCCCATCTTCCGGAGGTATCCCTTAGCAGGCTCTTACTGCATCCATGGGCATGAGAGGAGGGGTATCATTCTACTGCCGGCACCCCACGACGGCAATTTTGTGTAGTGAGAGTATATAGAGTCTGTGACATGATTAGTTGGATGTGACTAGTTCAATGTAAAGATATGTTCTGGTTATATGCATAATTTTTCATTGGCATTTCATTTTTTAAACGAAAGTAAATCTTATATTTAATGTTTTCTTAATTATATCTACTGCTTGTTTTTGCTCCTTAGATATACTAAAATATTGGATCGGTCGGGTAAAAGGGTATTTTTATTAAAACCTTTATTTTCCAAATAACTTTGTTATTTTGAATGCTCATAAATTGTCAAATAAAACCACCTAGTTATTTAAAAAAAATAGTTGTTTTGTTAATAAGCATATTACATTACAAGATAGAATGAACTCTTTTGCAATATTATAAATCACTAGCTTGTGCCCGCCGCTTCGCATGCGGTGTACCCAGATAAAAATTTGCCTATGTGTTAATCCTAGTCAACATCTATTTATACGTTTGAAAAGTTTCAGCTCGATACGTATGCTAGTTTTTGCGTGAAGAGGTAACAAACCTCCATACAAACAAACTTTCAGCTTTATAATATTAGTGAGATTTAAGATTGAAGAAGAAATTAAAAAATTTGGAATTGAAGAAGATTTGAATTGAGAAGTGTCTCCCGGTTGCCGTTATTAACATCGAGCAAAAAAACGCCATAAAATCACTTTTGTTGTATGGGAGCACCCCTCAAATATTTGTTTTATCCTAATTTATATATTTATTTTTCAAGTAAATATATAATTTTATAATGTGTGTGTATTTCAAGCGTCTACCTGTTGCAATTAATATCGAGCAAAAAACAGCATAAAAATCATGTTTGTTGTATGGGAGCCCCCTTAAACATTTATTTTATTATATTTTTAGTATTTGTTGTTATAGTGGCAATAGAAATACATCATCATGTAAAAGTTTCAACTGTCTAGCTATCTCGGTTCATGAGATACAGCCTGGTGACAGACAGACAGACAGACAGACAGACAGACAGACAGACGGACAGCGGAGTCTTAGTAATAGGGTCCCGTTTTTACCCCTTGGGTACGGAACGAAGTGCCTATTACTATTACTCAGCAGTGGTACTAACACGAAAAAATGCTTTTATAAAAGCTCCTGTACACAGTAAAGGAAGAGTATTAGATTCAATGTTGTGTTCATATTTGAAGCCATCCTGATAAAACTGCAGCCAAACCTGCGCGTCAGAATGCGGGACGCAAAGCGGGAGCTTCAGCCTTGATATATACTAGCTGTCATCAGAATCAACTACCTACTACCACATCTTTTAACTAATACTCTACTACTACTCTACTTCTACTCTACTTCTACCCTACTACTACTCTACTATTACGCTACAACTACTCAACTACTACCCAACAACTACTACTACCTAAGAGAGTCAAAAAATATAATCAGTTTGTGTTAAGTAACTTATTAAAATCCCAGTGACACCGTGATAATACGCTAGGCTAAGGTTACATTAGAAATAATTTAATATTCTTAAATTTTCTAATTTTTCGCGCAATTTTCTTATTTTGTTCTTCCATAACCTTCTCGTGACAATAACAAACACAACAAAAGAGAATTAGCGAAATTGGTCCACCCGTTCACGCTTGATATCGTGACCAAGGGAAATAGAGATTCATTTATATTTATATAGATTATATTTACTTAGTGCTATTTTAAAATTAGAATGAAGCCAACAATGAGTATATAACACTAAGTTAAGAAGCCTTTGACATCTGTGAAGTTAGAAACGTCATAATATATGTAATTATAATTATTAATGGTAATTATACAATGGTAACAACAGATTTGTGACCGCTAGTCACAGAAGCCAAATAAAATAAGAAGAAGAAGACACCAACTGGTGCTTTGTCGCGTTGTTTGAAATATTGACAATTTGTTAGCATAATATTTTTTTTTTTTTTTTAATGGCAACTTATTCCTTTTTGTTGTAGGAATACTACTGCCAACTTCACGTAGCTGGTTCACGGTATAGCATAATATATATTTACCTAGTTTGTCCCAATTGCGATTCTGTTCATATAGTAAGTCTTTATTGGAGGCGTTATTTTTGTACTCTTATATTCCTTCTATAAGGTTTTAATGGCTAATTCTAAGATGTCATAAATGTTGAGTATAGTGTACCTACGTTTGCTATTGCTATCTTTTGCGTTTTTCATCGTTTTTTATATTTTATTTCTTTACTTACCCTTGTTATTTAGATTTTCCTTAATATATAGATTTTAACATCTAATCCTGTAATGTTTTATCTATTATGCAATAAATAAGTAATAAATTATAAATTAATTGTTCGCTATGAAAATATAACAATATTCTATTCTATTCGATATTTTAATCCGGCTGGTCAGATAGACAAGGCAAATCATATTTTCTGGGACAACTTGTCCCACAAGTAATTAGATTTCTTCCTTCTGCCCTTCTTCCTATCATTACCACACCCAGGTAAATGGGCTAAGGGTAGTAGGAAGTAAGATATAATTAATTTATTTATGGAAGAAAAAAATAGAAGAAATACACTGCCCATCACTCGTCACGTCAGATTCACGTTCACACATTTCTGGCCATATACTTTCACGTAGTTTTTTTCTCCCTCGTCCCTTATATTCATCCATTTTCATATCCTTTCTTTTCATATGCACCTCTCATAAAATGTCCAGGGGCGGATTTACAATTTTGTCGCCAGTAGGCTATTAGATTTTTGCCGCCCTTACTGACTTAAGAAATTAGAAACAATAAAATTGTAACTTTATGATTTTTACTCTATCATCCTCATAACATCAATAAAATAAAATAAATTTAATTTTGTTTTCGCATTCTGTGTAGGTATATTTTGTTTTGTTTCTATAATACTATAAAATAAATTGTCTAAATCTTAGATAATATGCCGCCCCCTGAAATCTGCCGCGCTAGGCTCCAGCCTACTCAGCCTATTGGTAAATCCGGCACTGAACATGTCCATGTAAGTAAGAACAACAACTACGACACAAATAAAACTTACTTTGCATTTCTCACATCTCTGGACCGCAAGAGAAAAAAAGGCCAAATAAATGCCGCGACTACGGATGAAATAAAATAAAATATGAAGAACCTATAGTAAAATCGAACTGGATTAGGTTCTCTACTCGTTATGCTTTTGAAGATGTACAAAAACACGATGGAAGTGAATACTAAAAGCACTGCACTCCACATGTTGTAAACAATGTAAATTATTTATTAAATGCGGACAATCGAGTAAGTCCAAGTCAGTACAAGAACTGATTTAATATAATTATTGATAAGAGTGATTTTAATTTATGATACGTTTATAATCGACACAATTCAGAGATAAACTAGTAATGGAGCAAATTCAGAAGAACGTTTGTATGTACTTACTTATACTAGATAGATAGTACTACATTATATATTTTGTTTATCAATAAGGATATGTTTTTTAATTTCCTATCTGCGATATAAATACAGAAGATGAACTTGAACGGAAAGAAACTTGATTTTAAATCGACTGCATTCATTTGGAACCTGTTTAAAACGTGTTGTGATAAATTGATTGTAAATGTATGTATGTCTGCCAGGCGCGAGGCAATAACCCCTCATGATACATGGGGGAGGCCCATTTCCAGCAGTGGACAAATTGTAACACATTTTGTATTAGGAATTGGAAAATTATTTTTGGATCGAATACACTTTCAATTTTTTCAAATCTCGGTTCAGATGATGGGGACTATATAATTTTAATGGTCTACTGGAGTCCCTCTAGGCATAGTTTCATCAAAAATTATTGTAGGTATGCGTATTATTATATTGTGCATATTCTGTTTATATTGTCGTTTTTTTTTTAAATAAACTTAATCAACTCTAGGGGCTCTAGCGTCGGGCGAGGTGGGTCGACGAGCTGGTACACATCGCAGGGCGTCAATGGTTGCGACTGGCACAGGATCGTGATGGATGGCACAAACTTAGGGAGGCTTATACCCAGCAGTGGGTGAAATCGATCTGTGGATGATGGTGATGATGAAGTTAATCTATATTGTCTACCATGAAAATTTTAACTTACAGTAGCACCGTGTTAAAAATCTTTTAAAATTAGGTATCTTGTGTATATGTGTAATACTGTGTTGGTTGTCCTATTTTAAATAACCTAAAGTTGCGGTCATGTCGTACAAGGAAGTCATGCAGGCAGCCTTAGAGAGAAATAAATGAAAACAGTTGCATCAGTTGGGCCGACAACAGTGAAACTCTTAAATTAGAAGAAGAAGAAGAATGGCAGTACCTAACCTTGAGTCGTATCACAAGTAGTCTTATGCATCATAGACCGTCAGACAGACAGGAAGTCATAATTATTAAAAATTTTAAATCGGACGACGATTTTTGTTTTACATATGTACAATTTAAAATGTATGCAAACTTATCATATTTATGCCAAGGAAGGAAGCTTTACATAACTTTTCAGTTTAACTGAATTTAATTTACATAATTATGTATCTCTTAATGATCCTGGCATTTATTATTTTAAACAAATCCTCCGCCACGTCTGTCTGTCTGTATGCTATCGATAAACTCAAAAAGTACTTAAAAAAAACGTATATATAGATAACGTTGTTTTAGACGAATACTTACGTTATAATCCTTATCAATTTAAATAGATTAGTTATCATGGCAAATTCATGCTACTTATGATTTCCAGTGGTGGTGGAACAGGCGTTCATAATATGCTTTAATTAATTTAAAGTAATATTTTAGGCCTAATAATATTTATAGCTATACCAGCTATACCTAATATTTATAGCCGTGGGGTGCCGGCAGTAGAATGTTACCCCTCCTCTCATACCCGTGGATGCAGTAAGAGCCTGCTAAGGGATATCTCCGGAAGATGGGCAGCAGCGTCTTTCCGTGTATCAACATCCCGTACTGCGCTCGCCAACCCGCCTGCCAAGCGTGGTGAGTATGGTAACTACCCCTCATGGAGATCCATCAGGGAGGCCTGTGTTCATCAGTGGACGTTTTATGACTGAAATGATGATTCGCAAAATTAATTAGGTATTTAAACCTATACCTGAACCTATTTATCTACTATCGGGCCGCACATAATGATGTGATAGTAGCCCACACAGGTATAAACGGAAGCGAAGCGAGGGCCGGGCGGGTCGCTAGCTTTGTTATAATTATGCTTTATAATGGTTTGGTCTCGGAGGATCGTACCGCAACCTTGTGTCACTGCGTCACGTGAGAGGAATCATTGACACCTTATCAAAGTTGCGTTTTCTTTCTTGTATGTCCGTATGTTCCACTTTTATTTTAAAAGTAATATTATATACATTTTGTATGCAACACGCTCGGATATATCTACAAATAATCTTTATCATTAGTTAAAATAACATCTCGTGGGACATTTTACCCTAATTTTATTTGGATTTTCTTTTATTAATTGTAATACTATACTAACTTGGTGATTATTATGTTAAAATTATGATGATATTGATTGCTAATTAATTTTATATTTTTTTAATTTATTATTCAAGAGTTTTACGTTTCGTTACGTTTTCGTTTTCGTTTTAGATCAAAGTCATCAAACTCATATTATTTCGATATTGCCATGGACAGGCCAAAATCAAAATCAAAAACATTGACTTTATCCTTTGTTTGTAATTAATCTTGGAAACCTCCTGTAAAAGCAATATCTTTATAGTCTTGAGGTAATATGAAATAAGGTACAATAAATCAGTTCGCTTCCCTGTTTGACGCACTATGATAGGATGCGATTAAAACCCACAGCTTATTAATAGTTTGTATTTAGATGTTTCGTTTTTTTTTATTTGAATTGTTCCATTTGTTTATGCATGTTATTGAAGAAGCGTGTACCTTTGAAAGATAAGTTGACCCCGTATGAAGCCTCATAGTAAGCAACGCAAATGTATCTCTCATTGTAGTATTAACATTGTGCGTCTTAGTTTTCTTAGGAATTATTGCAATACCTTATTAAGTTTTATTAAATTTACTATCTCACTAATATTATAAAGCCGAAAGTTTGTTTGTACCCCGTATCGTAAGTAGAAAGGCAGTATGCCTCTAGGGCAATGGTCCTCCTAAATTTTGTTTACCCCTGATGTATCATCATTTCAGCAAAAAAACGTCCACTGATGAACACAGGCCTCCCTCATGGATCTCCATGAGGGGTAGTTGCCATTCTCACCACGCGCGCGGATAGACGCTGCTGCCCATCTTCCGGAGGTATCCCTTAGCAGGCTCTTACTGCATCCATGGGCATGAGAGGAGGGGTATCATTCTACTGCCGGCACCCCACGGCAACCCCACCTGCCAAGCCCCGATGTATACAACCCCTGAAGTATACCTATATCAAACTATTTAAAGTTGACTTAAAAAAAATATATATTTGTTATCTTTTTAACCGACGAAAAAAAAGGATCTGAATTCGACCGTATTTTTTATGTGTGTTAGCTGATAACTTCGTCGTTTACAAACCTATTTTGATGGTTATTTTTTTGTTGGAAAGGAGATATCCCAAGGGTGGTCCTATATCGAAGTCGAAAAAAAACAACTCCAACGTGGGTCAAAATATGGGTTTAATGATAGAATTAACAGTTATTCTTGAATCTCGTTTTGATGTACAAGGGCTTTATAACGCTGACGACACCTTTTTAGTGAGTTTACTTGCTTTTTACCAAAAAAAAGTAAGCCGACGAATATTATATACTAAATTATATACTAAAAATTTAATTAATTATATACTAAAAATTTGAAAAATATTACTTATTATCTGCTTTTTTACTATTATTGTACTATGGCGGATTTGGTATGAAGCACTATAAAAAGCACTTATTTTTAAACCAACGAATAAAAAAGGAGGAGGATTCTCAATTCGACCGTATATATTTATATATATTTTTGTTATAAATGTTGTTAATAGCAGTTTTACATTATTAATACCCAAAAAAATATGTATTTTTATAAATTTATACAATAATGTTTTCAATATAATAATAATTTATTTAAATAATTAGCTATTCAAAATAACGGAAGCCAACAGGTACCACCAACATAATTAGTATGTTTATAATTGACATAATACGGGAATACTTGTCATTATTAATCAATGCATGGTATATAGAATAATAATAATCCACCTAGCCGTTTTCGGCTGCAGCGAGATGGCTTTCTTTAGTTTTTTTAACCTATTTATAGACATATAAATAATAGATATTTGTTTAGCTCTTAAATGACATAAGTACCCGATCTTTGCGCTAAACGTACGGAAGCATACATCGCAAGCTAGGGTACCATTAACGTAGTTATATTTTATATTGTATTTAGTATAGTATAGTGAATAAATAGTATAGTGAACAGAATGGTTCTCTATACTTAAATATAATTATATATGTATTCGAATTGTTTGTTTTGTACGTGGGGGATTTAAACTGTCGCACGCATTTAAAATCAGATTAACTTCTTATCAACGTTGACGTATCAAAAACATGTTTAAGTTGCGATGATTATTTCTTATTATCTTTTCTATCTAGCTTTTTAAAATAATAAGAGTTATGATAAGGTAATTCCCTATGTGTATGTATAGGTAATAGAGATAAGACATGCGTGCGAAATAAGGGTGGTCTGATTAACTGTGGCATGTTATTGTGGATAGTTTATAACAAGTGATGGTAATAAAAGTAAGATTAAATTATTAATTTATTGTTTTAAATCTTTTAGGATATTTTAAGGTATAAAGTTTTTATTGTGGAACAGAAACACACAGATGATAAATGTTGGCACTGCAAAAGTTGAATAACTCTGTCCCAGTGTCAGCGCCCGTAATTACAGACAATGGTATAATTAAAAACAAAATAAGGAAAACGTAATATAAATGAGTCTTTGTGGCGAGTACACTATTATTTTCTGTTTATTTAATTACTATCTGATCCAACAGACGGTGTCCCGTTGGTTTTTTTTGTCTATCTTTATAATTAAAGTTAAAGAAACCTATAGAGTTTTAGAAATAGTGTGGTTGTGCTTTATGCAGCGTCCTCAACTGGTATTCATGGTGTACTGTGCATCGAAATCTATGGTTTAAACTTTATATATACATACAAACGTGCTAAATAAGATAATATAATTAAGGTATATGTTTTACTTACTTAGAATTCCTCACGTCTTTTGGTCGAAGTATGAATAAGGGCCACAATACAGCTGCAGCTAATGACGTAACGATGTAGAAGAAGTAAAAATTAAAATAATATTTATAGGTGTTCGGTTCTCCCCTTCTCACTTTCTTGAAGAAAACCGTCGTCAAGGAAAATATCACAAACATATACGCGGCGACCCACATTATGAAATTGTATTGAGTGCTTCAATATCTTCAGAAATATTGATAGGTACTTTGTAAGTTCTCAAGTTCCGAAATATTGAATGAAGCCCAAACGGTTTTTGGACACGACTGGTTCAGCACAGCTAGGACTATTGTTTGGCGTGCTTGTAAACATTCTCAATATAAAAGCCGAAATCATTATAGACGTCACTTGAAGGAGTGGAACTATGAAGGCTCGCCCGACTGCTCCGAGGAAGGTTATGTGTAAGTTCGTTGCACGGAAGCCTTGATTGATACTCGTATAAAAATAACATATAAAATCGAAATGTATTGTTTAAATACTTATATATTGATTGTAAAGTTTGGAACAACGGAAAAATCTCACAACATCATCAACAATACCGTTCTATCATGATTTTTGATCAAGGTAGCTCTTATACTATATATGTACGTTAGATAAAAATGCTATATTTTCTATTAGTAAATAACAGATTTGTGTTTAACAAATAAGAATTTGTTTCATCAAAAGTACTTAATCATAGTGAAATTAAGTGCCGTCAGGTATCGGCAGTAGATTATTGCCTCTCCTCTCTTGTCCGTGAATGCAGTAAGAATCTGCCAAGGGATACCCTCGGAAGGTGGGTAGCAGCGTCTATCCGTGTATCAACATTCTGTACTGCGCTCGCCAACCCGCCTGCCAAGCATGGTGTTCATGAAATCCTTTCATGATCAGTACTTGCAGATTCTTGAGGGAGACCTATGTATGTCCAGCAGTGGACGTCCTACGGCTGAAGATGACAACTAAGAAGATGAAGATTACTTCATGTTCTTTTAGTCCCTCAATCACTTGGAATTGTGCGTTTTCCACTAATATAATAGTAAAAAATAGTCAACTGGTCAATACATTTTCAGGAACAAAGCCAGATTTATTTTGTTACACATCCTACTAAAGTTGAAAAGTGTAGGTTTGACTTATATGATGACATTAATAGCTAATTATTATCGTTATTCGTAATGTTTTAAATATTTAGTTCAGTTATTTTTACTTACTATGGTTACATTCATACTTACTATGGTTATATTTTTACTTACTATGGTTATATTCAGTTATTTTTGCTTACTATGGTTTACAATGGTTGGTGTGATGTGAAGATGGTCTTGAGGTGACCTATAAAAAAATGTCTTTGTAGTTTTAAGTATTTTTATTTGTACCTGTACGCTCTTTGCGGAGGTCAATGACCCTGCCAATAATCAGTTGGTTGTCATTATCGTATAATCAGCAGATAAAACTTTCGTGTTATTTTCTTGAATGAAGTTCACCGAACCCAATACAGAACAGTGCCGTGGGGCGCCGGCAGTAGAATGTTGCCCCTCTTCTCTTGCCCGTGGATGCAGTAGGAATCTACAAAATAAACTGGTAAAAGTACTTTACAGCTATGACTACCTGGCTAGCACTAACATAGTCTATGAACAAACAAAAATTTTAACCATCAGGCAACTTTACACATACTTAACCTGCATACTTGTTAGAAAAATTCTGACTGGTAAAATCCACACACAACTCACACTAACTAAAAGGACCTTTAAACACAATCTTAGGAATAAGAATAAGCTTGCACTACGAACACCGAGGACTGGATACGGAAAGAGAAGCATATTATACGAAGGTGCTCAGCTGTATAATAACTTGCCTGATAGTATTAAAAACTGTTTACATATGCACACTTTTAAAAAACGGCTTAAACGTCACATTTTTGAAAAACCTCCGTCCCGATAACCACTTATCAATACCGATACTTTTACTACTAAGCTAGACATAAGTTAGTTTAGTTAGTTATAAGTTTTATGTACCTACCTAACTTATTTAAGTGAACCATGTTCTTTATGAGAAATAAATGCTCTTTAAACATATCTGCTAAGGGATGCCTCTGAAAGATGGGCAGCAGCATCTTTTCGTGTTTTCCATACCTTATACTGCGCTCGCCAACCCGCCTGCCAAGCGTGGCGAGTATGGCAACACCCCCCCCCTTTATGATAACAACATAAACTCACATGTCACAATATAAAACCAGGCCCCGAGTCCCCGGCGGCCCCGCTAATTCTGGCTACGGTAGCAGTCACGGTAACGGCGGGGCTAGGGGTGCTAAGAATCCCCGGGAGACGATCGGCCACCAAACCCTACGACGACCACTGGCCCTGGTAACACACAACATCCGCACTTTGAGGACAGACGAAAAGATTGTTGAGCTGGAAGAAGAAATTAGTAGATTACACTGGGACATTTTGGGGTTATCAGAAGTCCGTAGAGATGGCGAGGACACGATATCCCTCAAGTCTGGTAACCTACTATACTACCGGGAGGGCGACCAACAGTCCCAAGGTGGTGTCGGGTTTCTCATTCACAAGTCACTCATCAACAACATTATCACCATCGACAGTGTGTCGAGCTGGGTCGCGTACCTGACACTCAGAATATCTAAGCGATATTCGCTGAAGGTCGTTCAGGTATATGCACCGACCTCGTCACATCCAGATGAAGAAGTAGAGTCTATGTATGAGGACATCAGCAGAGCCATACATACGAAAAAACTCACTTTATTGTTGTTCTGGGGGACTTCAATGTAAAGCTAGGCATGAGAATCGATGAGAGTGGGGCAATTCGGATATGGGCAACGGAACCGTAGGGGACAGAGGCTGGCCGATTTTCTGGAGAAAGAAGGACTCTTTATGATGAATTCTTTCTTCCAGAAGCCGCCTCACAGGAAATGGATCTGGATGAGCGGTTCCACGAGAAATGAGATTGATTTCATCTTGACTAACGAGAAACGAATATTCAATGATGTCTCTGTGATCCACAGGGTGAAAACCGGCAGTGATCACCGAATTGTTAGAGTCACATTGAATATGAACGTTAAACTTGAAAGGTCCCGTTTGATGAAGTCTACGCTCCGACCCACTCGCGCACATATCCAAAACCTCGAGAGCTTTCAACTCGAACTTGCAAATCGCTTTGACTGTCTAGAAGTAGATGCATCGGTAGACGAGATCAATAACAGGTTCGTAGAAACAGTGCATACGGTGGGGTCCCAGTTTTTTAAGACCCCCCGTACCAATAGACCTCAGAAACTTTCTGATGACACCCTTAACCTCATGGCTGAACGACGTTCTTTGAAATTGCAGTCTCCCGATGATGCTCAGTCACACAGGCAGCTCAATAGAAAAATATCCACAATATGGCACGATATCCGTATTTTAATACAGCTCGTATTAAAGATACTATAGAGCGGAATAAAGGCTCCAAAGTGTTCGCGAGAGATAATTCTATTGGACAGAGCCAGATGACAAAGCTGAAGAGGGAAGATAGCAGCATAACGTCAAGTAAAGCAGAAGTATTAAGGGAAGTCGAAAGGTTCTATGGACGGCTCTACGATTCGGTCACTAAACCTGTTTGCAGTGCGGCCAACGACCCAAGAGCCAAACTGACCCGACATTATACCGAAGATATCCCGGACATCAGCCTGTACGCGATCAGGATGGCCTTGAAACAGCTTAAGAACGACAAGGCGCCGGGTGAGGACGGAAGCACTTCAGAGCTACTGAAAGCGGGTGGGTACCGGTACCGGTACTTAAAGTCCTTCAGAAGCTCTTTAATTCCGTCTTGCTTGAAGGTACGATGCCAAAAGCATGGAACGAGAGCGTGGTGGTTCTGTTCTTCAAGAAAGGTGACAACACCTTGCTTAAGAATTACAGACCCATCTCGCTTTTGAGCCATGTTTATAAGCTGTTTTCAAGGATCATCACGAACCGGCTCGAACGCAGGATTGATGACTTCCAGCCTCCCGAACAAGCCGGGTTCCGTAAAGGCTACAGTACCATAGACCACATACATACGCTGCGGCAAGTCATACAGAAGACCGAAGAGTATAACTTGCCGCTATGTCTTGCGTTTGTGGACTATGAGAAAGCCTTCGATTCGATCGAAACATGAGCAGTGCTTGAGTCTCTCCAACGATGCCGTATTGACTATCGGTACATCGAAGTGTTGAAGTGTTTGTATAAAAACGCCACTATGTCAGTCCGAGTACAAGAACAGAGCTCGAAGGCGATTCCATTAAAAAAAGGCTTAAGACAGGGGATGTCATCTCTCCGAAACTGTTTACGACCGCTGTGGAAGATGCCTTCAAGCTCCTGGAATGGAAAGGGCTGGGCATCAATATTAACGGCGAATACATCACTCACCTTCGGTTTGCCGACGATATTGTGGTCATGGCAAAGTCGATGGAAGAAGAGCTCAGCACGATGCTCGAAGGCCTAAACCGAGTCTCCCAACGGGTAGGGCTTAAAATGAACATGGACAAGACGAAAATTATATCGAATGTCCATGTCGTGCCTGCCCCAGTTATGGTTGAGAACTCGGCTCTTGAAGTTGTCGACGCGTACGTATACCTAGGACAAACAGTCCAATTAGGTAGGTCCAACTTCGAGAAAGAGGTCAATCGTCGAATCCAACTCGGATGGGCAGCGTTTGGGAAACTTCGCAACGTCTTTTCGTCCAACATACCTCAGTGCCTGTTACCAGTGATGACATATGGAACCGAGACGTGGTCCTTCACTATTGGCCTTATGAATAAGCTTAGAGTCGTTCAACGAGCTATGGAGAGGGCTATGCTCGGGGTTTCTCTACGGGATCGAATCAGTAATGAGGAGATACGTAGGAGAACTCGGGTCACCGACATAGCCGGACGGATTAGCACGTTGAAGTGGCAATGGGTAGGCCATATAGCGCGCAGAACAGATGGCCGATGGGGCCGTAAAGTTCTCGAATAGAGGCCACGGACCGGCAAGCGCAGCGTAGGACGTCCACCTACAAGATGGGCAGACGACTTGGTAAGAACCGCAGGTCGGCGTTGGATGCAGGCCGCTTCCAACCGCAGTTCCTGGAGATCAATGCCTTTGTCCAGCAGTGGACGTCCTACGGCTGATATGATGATGATGATGAACCCAATAAAGTTGTAGAACTAAAGTTGTTCCTTGAGGTGGTTAGAAGTGACTCAGGGGGTGACCCCTTTCAGATTAGTACATATATTATTATAAGTAATATCTATTCATCATAATATACAATCATCTATTATAGATGATTTATACAGCGTCAGCAACTGGTAATAATGCTGTACAGGAGGCTGCGGTGCCTGGGACATTGTTAGATGGATTAGGCTGGCTAGCACCTATACCATCCTCCCAGCTTAGTCAGCTATTAGTCGGGGGAAAGAACAAGTCAATACGTCTGAAGCTAAGCACATTAAGCATGACGTGTTAAATTAGAACATACATTTTTAAGAAAAATCGATTGATTCAAGAAAAATCCATTGGTTCACGGCCGGTATAGAACCCATTGCCGTGGGGTGCCGGCAGTAGAATGTTACACCTCCTCTATTGCCCGCGGATGCAGTAAGAGCCTGCTAAGGGATACCTCCGGAAGATGGGCAGCAGCGTCTTTCCGTGTATAGAAGAAGAAGAAGAAGAAGAATAAGAAAATCATTTATTGATCCACAGTCCACAATAGGCTTAGATAGGTACAATTAATAGAATCAGGCGTTACTTTGCGGAAATCCATATTATTATGATAAACAAAGAAATATATCTAGTTTTAATTCCGCTAATGCTGAGATGCATATGCACCGCCCTCCCGCCCGCTAATTATGCACATGCAGGGGGAACCAGGCTGTTAGTGCAACATGCATACCCAAACCCACACGACGACACGTGTTTCGCCTCTCCGCGAGGCATCTTCAGGTTAAACGCCGAGATGTTGACTGGTCGGCGGCTGGAACGAAAGTGAAGCCACAACGTTTAACCTGAAGATGCCTCGCGGAGAGGCGAAACACGTGTCGTCGTGTGGGTTTGGGTATGCATGTTGCACTAACAGCCTGGTTCCCCCTGCATGTGCATAATTAGCGGGCGGGAGGGCGGTGCATATGCATCTCAGCATTAGCGGAATTAAAACTAGATATATTTCTTTGTTTATCATATTAAGTAGGTACGTAAAATTAATAATATAATAAATTAATTCTAACACTAGTAAAAAATGTAAAAAATTTGTGGACCAAAAGGTCCTACCTCAGCATAATGTTAATCCTTAAATATAAGGATTAACGCTGGTTTTCAGGTAGGACCTTTGGTGAGTGTCGCACATACAAAAAAAAAAAGAAGACAAAGTAAAATAAAATGGCTAGGTTTAGGTTTTTAACTAACTATTTAATAACTAAACTATAAAATATAATGGAAAGCCCATTCAACACGGGATCAGCTCAACAATAAACTAACAAAATAAATAAACTTCAAACGGACGGCTAACTGGCAACCAAAACTGGCTTGACTGTGACGGAATGGTTGTCAAGTCACTTGACATTAATTCCGTGTTTCTGAACGAAACTCGTATCCGAACGCATTTCGTCCGCGCGTTTTTCGCGTACATAAACAAGTTTGACATTTGTTGTCAGCATACCTAGTGAAAAAAGTGAGAAATACTTAAACCAAACTAACATAAGTTAACTCAAAAATCAATAAAAACAAAGTGAACGCGTCCAATTAAGTGAAAAGTGCAGTGTGCATGCAATATTGGTGAGTATAAGTTATGCTCAGAGGGGGGTACACTATGTGATGGCACTTTCTTTCTGTAAAACTAAAAGTTCATTCTTTACATGCATTCTAAAGGTGCCAACTGTTTTCAGGGCACGACTAGGAGGATGAAGACAGTTCCAACATTTAGACGCAGAGAATCTGAAGGATCCACGGAACGCCACAGTTCTATGAACTGGCGTGACGAACACGTAGCTGCACGCCCTACTTGGGTACCTTGACTGGGTTTCGGCCCAAACTAACTTGTCATATAAGTATCTGGGAGTTCTGCTGTTGAGTATACCAAAGAGAAGGACTGACAGATGTAATTTCCTGCGTGCAGCCATCTTTAACAGGTTTGAGTCATTTAAGAATGGTGTTATGTGTGTCCTTGGTGGTACCCGGAAGCAAAACCGTCCACAGGCATTCTGGACTCGCTGTATGAGTTTCTCAGTTCGGCTTAGGATGCAGGGGCCATACACCACATCGGAGTATCAACATCCCGTACTGCGCTCGCCAATCCGCCTGCCAAGCGTGGTGAGTATGGCAACTACCCGTCATGGAAATCCATGAGAGAGGCCTATATGAATATAGGTAGTGGATGTTATATGGCTGAAATGATGATGATGATAGAACCCACGACCTTCGCATTGAAAATCGGGAGTACCTACCACTCGGCCAACACGGCTTTTTACATCTTATAAAACATCCTGTTTTTACTGTGCCAGTATCATTAGCAAGTTTTGGTGTGATATTGTAACCGAATGTGAAGTGCTTATAAAAAAGTCAAAAGTCAACATTTATATAACTACTAAGGATATTTTTTAAATAATTGGTGACGTAGTACACATGTACAAATGATTAACACATCTTCAATAATCTATGCTTCCGTTACGTCATGGTGATTGCGTTACTTCCGAGTTGTCATACTATTTTGTTATATCAGTATGACACAAGTCGCATGCATCAGCCATTAAAAAGAAAAGAAGAAGAAGAAGATCAGTATGACAACCAGAACAAACAAGGGCTTGTTGTCATACTGTAATAGAAACTAGCTCTTTCCTTCCCCTGCATACACAAATACTTTCCTGTATGTTGACATACTAATGCAATAGAACCGTCAGATGGATATTGATAAATAGATAGAAAACTCTTTATTGCACACCACATTAAAAGAACATAAACAATTTAGAAATAAGGTAAAAAACACAGGAGTACAAAGGGCAGCCTTATCGCTATGAGCGATCTCTTCCAGGCAACCTTGGGATGGACAGGAAAATGAAGGAGGCTATATCGTGGCGTAAAATATAAGTAAAGAAATAAAACTAACATGAATAAATAAGTAAATAATCTTAGATTAGGTACAAAGGTATTTTACTCGAAAATTTAACACATAAACATAAAATATTATAATAAATATCTATAATAAAAATAATTATAGTGATAAATAATACTGATTTACAAGATTTTTGAAAATAGGCAGAGATTTTGCACTTCTGATGTTCAGGGGGAGAGCGTTCCACAGACGAATAGCTTGCACAGTAAAGGATTTCTCATAGAAGGAAGTTGAGTGAGATGGAATTTTTAAGGTCAGAGTTTCAGAGGAGCGCAAGGAACGGGAATGGGAGTCAGAGAGAAACTCGAAATTCTCTTTGAGGTAGTACAGACTAGGTGGATGGAAAAGAATACTGTAAAGAAAGGATAGTGAGTGAGTATTCCTGCGATACCGGATAGGCAACCACTTCAGCTTTCTGCGATATTCAGATACATGGTCATATTTGCGGAGACCAAATATGAACCTGATGCAGAAATTCTGAAGGCGCTCGATTCTGTTCAATTGGTCTTCAGTGAAATCCGGATAGCATACATCGGCATAGTCAAGGATAGGGAGTAGGAGGGATTGGACGAGCATAACTTTAGTGGTAGTTGGTAGGACATTACGAAGTCGCCTCAATGAAGCAGCAGACGCAAACATCTTACGGCTCAGCTCGGCCAACAGCGGGACCCAAGTCATCTCATCATCCAAAATTAAACCCAGGTTTTTGATGGACTTGCTGATAGGTATGGAGACCCCATCAAAGGTGATAGGCAGTAGAGTCGACATATCGATTCTGCGAATCATTTTGGGACTACCGATAATGATGACTTGAGTCTTCTTTGGGATATTGTTTCGTTTAATACTGACAGCTCATCTTTTGGTCTATCACGTTACTCTAACGAATTCTTGATTTTCTGTGTGAGGAATGCCCGACGGCTGCTTTGCCTCCAGCACCAAAAAGTTTATCTTTGAATTCCACGTCAAGTACCGCTGTAGAACTACGTGATGGTCCTCTACATTCGGATTATAAAGAAATAAATAAGTTCTCATCTAAGAAGGTGCTATGCCGCTTAGTATAAGGAAGGTCGCCTACGACTTTGACAAATAATTAATTATGGACATTTTACATAGCATTATCTAGCCCTAAAGTAAGCCGAGCTTGTGATTAGGACCAGCCGATTCATCGTCATATCAGCCATAGGACTGCTATCCACGTCCACTGCTGGACATAAAATAAAATAAAATAAAATAAAATAAAATAAAAATAGCTTTATTAATTCCACACAATAAAATATAAATAATATGTACTAGACTAAAATTAAACTTAACATAATTTTATTGAAATAGCATGCATAATTTATAAAATCTCTCTTTTTTTTTTTTTTTTTACATAATATCGCTTCAAACTTTAAAATATATAATTTTAGTATCGTAATCAATAAATTTATTCGGTTTTGTTATGGACCCCGGTTCGGGTAAAAGCCTCCTCCAAAAACTTCCATTTCTCTTTATCTTTTGCAGTATTTTTCCAGTATCTGCCTGCAGTCGCAACTATGTCATCTTGCCATCTAGTAAAAGGCCGACCTCTTTCTCTGGAGCCGCCTGGCCCCTCCCATTCTGTGGCTCTACATATCTGCTGGACATAGGCCTCCGTCATTGATCCCCAAGCACTGATCATGGGGGGTTGTTGCCATATACACCATGCTTGGCAGGCGGGTTGTTGAGACACGGGAGGACCAGAGAGGACGTCGCGCGTTTAATGAACACATCTTGAATCGATACTTTTTTCTGCAGTCGCATTTGCAACGTGCGACTGTCGCGATTGCCGTGTGGTGCCGGCAGTAGAATGTTACTCCTCTCATGCCCGTGGATGCACTAAGAGGCAAAGGGATACCGCCGAAAGATGGGCAGCATCGTCTTTCACAATTTTTTACTTTTTACAATTTGTCAAGGCCCAACCTACCTGGTATTCCACTCCGACCAACAGAACGGACCAACTTACATTGCCATTACCATTTTTTGCTAGCAACGAGAACAATAGTCCGGTGGCAGCGCTTATCACTAACAGTGGCACGCAAAATGTCACTATTCGCAGTGCGCAATGTCACTATGCGTGTGAAAACACCACATTCATTGATGATAGGCTCTCAAATCTCATAGCATATATTGGCCGTAGTTTTTGTCGGACTAATGTCAAGCGTGCTCATAAAAAAAGTTTTATGGCTTGCGTAGCGTGAGTAGTCGTAAAAACGTGAGCCACTTTCATGGACAGAATCTATGTATGTGTTCCTGACTTGTAAGTGCCTTTACATTTAGGGCACAAATTTGACTTTTCGTATACATACATATGTAACGTTTCTCTGCCAGGGGGTGTCACCCGTAGAATGTTACCCCTTTCTTGCCCGTGATGCAGTTTGAATCTTCCAATGGATACCTCCGGAACATAGATAGCAGCGTCGTCCTAAATTGGTATAAATAAAAAGTAAAATGCTTTTATTTAGACATACTAAAAAAAAAAATTAAACATTTTCCATTAAAGTTTAATGTCAACTTAAAACGTCTTTACACAATTTATGTGACAAAAAAGCTTGTCGCGAGATTTAAGCAGGTATACAAGTACTTGTATTGACTTAGATTAGAGTGATGTAATTTAATTTTTTGAGTATTTCGGGCCTTTCATTTTATATGAAAGGCCTTGCTGACAGTGTATAAAACCCATATTTTAACAGTGTGACAGGAAATTAAGATCGTATAAAGACTTACCGTAGATTATTTAGCTTCACTTAACTTTAATATCACTGTAAAACACGCTCACAATTATAGCTAGTTTTAAAACTAGCTAGGTATTTGAGCTTGCCAATACAGCGGCGTCACTTTGGAGTCACTTTACGAATATGAAAGAACCAATTAAGGTACTAGGATTTGGTAGTATGTAATTATTGAACTTTTATTAGTAATTCCTACAGTTATATTTGATACATATTTAACAACATAATACTACTATTTCATTATTGAGATTGTTAAATGTTTGTCAAAGAAGGACGGCTGTGACGTAATGCCGCCTGCTTTATTAATGTTCTTTGTGTTTACTTTGTTCTTTACTAATGTGATAATCATGAATAATCATAACTATAATATTAACTTATTTACGTATATAGTTACCGTAGAAAATAATGAGTTGTAAATAAAAAAATGTATTGTTATTCGACCAAAAAGGACTGTGATTGGTCCACGTTGCACTGGCCATCGTCGGCTGTTTCATGACGAGTAGTAAATAACGTTTTACTATAAAAGCAGTTGCAAGTGTCTAGTTCATCTTTCCTCCGTCGATCGAGACACGTTCTCGGCTTGCCCGTTGACGAGCTCATCGCCGCTAACCCGGAGGTGACGTCAACCCGTCCCACATTAGCTTCTAGGCACACTTTCAATAACCGGTCCCGCCGGCGGGGCCGAAGAATACACTCTTCCGTCTTAAGGTGCAGTTTTGCACCTAGACGTTAACCATCACTACATACAAAAATCTGGCAACAGTCCAAGCCGTGGTTCGAACCTAAGTGGTACATACATATATATATATATACAATAGTAAACAGTGTACTTAACTTGCTTGTATATTATATTGCTTGTTTAAGTTAATTTTAGTTATTTTTGTTTTTATTTTCTGTATGATTTACGCAATAAAGAGTTTATCTATCTATCTATCTATCTATCTATATATATTGTGTGTTGTTGAAACACAGTCGGAACGTTGGGAATAATCAAAGGTATTACGCAATAAACTCTCGTGTTTTTGTTATTATAAAAATTTGCGTTGTTCTATTTTGTAAGTTAGGATTTTTGAGTTAGAGCTTGCACTTGTTTATGTGAGAATCTGCACTTCTCCCACACACCACAAACTTGTACAATACAATTAATAAATAAATAAATAATTATACACATATTTAATGCACTATACTACATTGATAGATATTTTTTTTATTATATATAGGTAGAAAAACATCCAGAGCATCCCGAACAAATATCTGCTGATCATACAAACATTTGTCCCAAGGCGGCAATCGAACCCGCAACCTCTTGCGTCGCAGGAGGACCTTCGCCCGCTGCGCTACAGAGGTCGTCACTTCCAAATTCTCCAAACATTTGCGAATAACGTCTATCATTCAACTATCATCCTGTTACAAAAAAAGGGGACAAAAGCGATCTTGTTGGTGACTAAACATCTATCAGCCTCATTTCACACATTTACAAAGACACTAGAAATGCGGTTATTAAGAGCTTAAACCAACCTCCCGAACAGGCCGGATTTCGCCGCGGTCTTTCTGTTACAGACCACTTTCAATCACTTAATCAGGTTATGGAGGAACATCAAGAAATCTTTTGTTGTACTTGGCGTTTGTAGATTATTCCAAGGCCTTTGATAGCATATCCCATTCCTCACTGTTTAGCGCACTTACCAACCTAAATGCCTAGGTGGCGTCAAGCTACTTCAGAATATCTATAGTAAAGTACTGTTGCAATAAAAGTACACACTATCGGACAAGCCTTCCCTATCTCCAGAGGAGTAAAAATTGTTTACTACAAGAGATTTTTAGAAAACTGACAGATAAATGGCAAGACAAAGGGTTTGTCGTCGACGAGAACAGATTACCCAACCTACGTTTCGCCGACGATATCGTTTTGTTTTCTTCTACATCTACTGAGCTCGAAAAAAATTTAAAAGATCTTAACGCTGCAAGTGAGGTTGGACTCACGATGAACCAGTCAAAGACCAAACTATTATATATAACAGCACCAAACGCAAATTAGAGGTTGGAGGTGGGGAGATTGCATATGTCAATGGGTACATTTACCTTAGCCAGATAGTTGCATTCGAGGTGGGTCAGGAGAAAGATATTACCCGTCATACCGAAGACGTCTGGAAGAGCTATTGGGGCCATGAAGGAACTTATGAAGGGAAACCTTCCCCTATGCCTAAAAAGACAGCTCATGGACACGTGCATTTTTCCTACCCTTACCGACGGTGCAAAAACCTTGGTCCAATCTTCAAAACCTTCAAAGGTCTAAACTCGGGGATTTAAATTGACTGACCGCATAGAAACACCATACTACGGTCCAAGACAAAAATTACGGACATCAACCACATATCTGCCAAATTGAAGTGGGATGTGTACCGCATGAGAAATTACCTGTGAAATTACCACACAGTGGGTCCCACAAAGCTCAAAGAGGTCTCGTGATCGGCCAAGGCGGATATGGCGGGACGAACTGGATGCGCATTGCACAGATTGGCGGACAGAAAACCGGGTTATGTGAAAGAGGAGAAGGGAGGCCTTTGCGCAGCAGTGGGATTCAGCAGGCTGTTAAGATTTAGATAAGATATGACTACCTATGTATTTTAAAGATGTCATCGGACTGTTGGTTTAGTAATGGTATCTTCTAGATTAGATTCTAATTGTCTTTTTTAAACTTTCGCGATCACAACACATTATTAACATACATATAACCGGGTATTTATCGCGTAAATTATTATATTGAATTTACGCAATAAATACCCATGTATGTTAATATAATAGATTCTAATTAATAAATAGGTATATTTGATAAGTACATTAAGTAAATACATTTTGATTATACAGGGATCACGCCGTCCGGTTTTTCCAACAAGTACCTATTATGTAAATGTACTCGTAATAACGTGAGATATAAATGAATAGTATTATCACACGGTAAGTCAAAATAAGTTAAGCTATGTACCTACATAAGCTCATCAAAACTTCATGCTTTACTGACCTGCTTGGCTGATTATGTTTCCAAAATGTCCAACATTATGTATAATTTGTTATCAACAGTTTTGTTGCTCGGAAAATAACTTTGTTCTAGTCATCTAATAGCCATTTGGTATTTTTTGTCCCTTGTTTATATTCTACATCTTTGTGGTGACAATTCAACATACGCACCACAATTTTTCTCGTTGTTTTTATAAATACCGTTGCAAACAGCAATGGCGCTGCCTGCCATTGTCTTTCCATACAAAAAATTGTCTGAGACAAAAAATGGGATACCTAAATAAAAGAAATGCAGGGTTAGTCCTACAATTTGAAATTAAAAAAAAGTAGAGGTATATACCTCTCGGGAAAACGGAGAAAAATATATTTTTAGGTTATGTTTATTTAATTTAGCGTATTTTAGTAATCTATTTTAGTTATGTTAACTTAGTTTAGATGGGTTTTGATTTAAACTTATAAGTCTCGGTTCCATAACTCATCACTGGTAAATCACGCTGATTGTTGCGCCGTCTTCAGGCACTGAGGTATTTGGACGAGAAGACGTTGCGAATCCGAGTTGGATTCGACGATTGACCTCTTTCTTGAAGTTGAACCTACCTTATTGGACTGCCGGTCCTAGGTATACATATGCGTCGACAACTTCGCGAGCCGAGTTCTCAACCATAACTGGGTCAGACACAACATGGACATTCGACATAATCTTCGTCTTGTCTATGTTCATTTTAAAGACTACGACTGGATTGAGGCTTTCGAGTATCTCGCTGAGTCCTCCCATCCACTTTGCCATGACTTGTGGTCATAATGTTGGCAAACCGAAGGTGAGTCACGTATTCGCCGTTGGTATTCCCTAGTCCTTTTCATTCCAAGAGCTTGAAAGCATCTTCAGAGCGGTCGTAAACAGTTTCCGAGATATTTGTCTCCCTGTCTTACGCCTTTTTAAGGGCTTCGAACTCTGTTCCTGTACTCGGACTGACTTAGTACATATGTATGTGGCGTTTATATACCTACAATTTTATTGATTTCAACATTTCGATGTACCGATAATCAATACGGCATCGCTAGAGAAACTTAAGCACCATTCTATGTTTCGACCTCATCCAAGGCTTTTTCATAGTCATAGCGGTAAATTAAACTCTTCGGTCTTCTGTATACTTGCCGCAACGAATATATACATATAAAGTATACTGTAACCTTTTCGAAACCCGACTTGCTCGGGAAGTCATCAAATCCGCGATCGAGACAATTTGCGATGATCCTTGACAAATCAACTTATAAACATGGCTCAAAAGCAAGATTGGTGTAGTTCTTAAAGCAACACCTTGCTTAAGTCACCTTTTTACAAGCTTTTATTTAGCTTGCCCTGTGTGTGTGTATGTATGTATGTAACTACATATGTTTGTTCGTGGAATCTTGCAACTCAATTTTGAAGCAGATATCTTCAACCAATTGAGCTGAAATTTTGTTATACATGTTTACTTTGGATGACAATGCATGGTCAGCTATGTGACTTCACTCTGAATCCAACATGGCGGAACACCTAATATGGCGGATTACATAATTTTAATGTACCCCTATAATATGGGTATTAAATGAAAAGGCTTGCTGAGAATAACTCAAAAAATGAAATGACGTCACTCTGAATTCAACATGGCGGAACACCCAAGATGGCGGACTACTTACTTTTAATATACTTCTATAATATGGGTATCAAATTAAAGGGCTTGCTGAGAATAACTCAAAAAATGAAATGACGTCACTCTGAATCTAACATGGCGGAACACCTTAGATGGCGGACAAGTTATTTTTAATGGACTTCTACAATATGGGTATCAAATGAAAGGGCTTGCTGAGAATAATTCGAAAATGAAATGACGATACTCTGAATCCAACATGGCGGAACATCCAAGATGGCGGACTAATTATTCTTAATGCACTCCTTAATATGGGTATTTAATGAAAGGCCTTGATGAGAGTTACTCGCAAAATATGGGTATTGTAAGAGTGCATTAATAATAACTAGTCCGCCATTTTGAGTATACCGCCATGTTGGATTTAGAGTGATGTCATTTAATTTTGCGAGTAACTCTCATATAATTTTTCTTACGTTACTAAGTTACTTGAAAAATTATATGACATCACTCTAAATCCAACATGGCGGTCATGAGATGAACAGACAAGAAACCAACTGTCCAACTTAAAAGTAAAAAAAAAAATTAAACTAAAATTACTAAAATTCAACTCGTAAAATTAGGTACCCTTAATAAAAATTGCACTTGGAGTATTTTCAAAAGTAAATTGGGGTACTGTTGTAGGGTACTTACTAATGAGAATCAAACTACCTGAAACATACGGTACCTATGCTAATAAGGTACTGTACAAAAAACAGATGATTAAAGGTGAAAAAACTGGGTAGCAATGACGTAATCTCGTAATGGGAATTTAAGTTCACCAGTGGAGTCCATACGTTGACTGATAATGTTAGATAGGTACCTACTTAGACTTAGTTCTGTTTGTGTTTCATTTTGTAAAAACGGGAATTACTCACGTAGTATTGTGACGTCGAAGATTATTCCGACACGTTTCGATATTTCAAGAAAATCTTCGACGTTACAATACTACGTGAGTAATTCCCGTTTTTAGAAAATGAAATAGTATCTCACGTTTATTTTTAACTTAAAATGTTTATGTTTATTTATTATTATTAAATGTTTATTTATAACTTCAAACCAGAATGTGTGGCAACACGCTGTAACAGTCGACACTAGACAAACCTTATAAGGTTTTAAGTGTCGTTTAAATAACATTAGAATACGTTTTGACAAATAAAGAAAAAACAACATAATTTTGTAAAGTAAGACATTTAATCTTACATGCAACAGATTTAGCTAAAATGAGGAATACCTTTAGGAGATAAAATTACCTGAAATCGATCGCTCTTCGCCCTATATACAAAGTCCGGGTCCACCCGGGGGATGATATTTATGGAGCTGTTTTGACAGCTCCGATTACGTTCCAGGGTGTTTTCCTTTCCTTGCGGACCATGACCCTCCTAATTTTGATCACGTACTCTATATTTTTTCCCTTACCTGAAGAAATAGATGAACAGGAGAATGCTATATTTTATAATATAAGATATTATTATATAGCATTTTCCCGTAGGGTGCCGGCAGTATAATTTTACCCATCCTCTCATGCCCGTGGATGCAGTAAGAGCCTGCTAAAGGATACCTCCGGAAGATGGGCGGCAGCGTCTTTCCGTGTATCAACATCCCGTACTGCGCTCGCCAACAAGCGTGACAAGCGTGGTGAGTATGGCAACTACACCTCATGAAGATCATAAGGGAGGTTCGGTAGTGGACGTTTTACGGCTGAAATGATGATGATGGATATAAGATAAGCTTATTTCCATTACCATATTGGCTGCTCACTCTTGGACAGTTTTCGTAAAAGATTTAAATAAGAAATAAGGAGAATACTTTTTATGCAGGGCTAAGACGAAAACAGTCTACGCAAGGGAAAACTTTCCAGGAAAATCGGGTCATCCAAACATAATGCAAATTTCTGCGCTGCAAGCCAACCTTGTGGCTGAGAAACTAAATGCTAAATAGCTTACAGAGGAATAGTCACAGTTTTGCAGAGACATGCGATTGTTATTTCGATAAATTAAAAAAATATATGTTGCCGTGGGGTACCGGCAGTAGAATGTTACCCCTCCTCTCCTACCCGTGGATGCAGTAAGAGCCTGCTAAGGGATACCTCAGGAAGATGGGCAGCAGCGTCTTCCCGTACATCAACATCCCGTACTGCGCTCACCAACCCGCCTGCCAAGTCTCATTCCAAACTTATTTGGAGCGAGGTGTCTAATCTAAACTAAAAATGAGAACTATATACCTTACCTATGCATTTATTTGTACTAATACTAATTGCTTGCCCGTGGATGCAGTGAGAATCTGCTAAGGTAAACCTCTGGAAGATGGGCAGCAGCGTTATTCCGTGTATCAACAACCATTACTGCGCACGCCAACCTGCCTGCCAAGCATGGCGAGTATGGCAACAACCCCGAGGAAAGCGAGGAAAGCACAGGTTTTTCAGTATACCGCTGGTTTCCTCACGATGTTTCCTTCAGCGTCAAAGCACGTGTTAAGTGTGCACATCAATTTTTCAAGAAAGAAAAATCTCATTGGTGCACGCACGGCCGATATCGAACCCACGACCTTCGGATTAAAAGTCGGGGGTACATACCACTCGGCCAACACGGCTCTAATTAATAAAAGTCAACATCATCATCATCATCATCATCATTTCAGCCTTAAAACGTCCACTGATGAACACAGGCCTCCCTCATGGATCTCCATGAGGGGTAGTTGCCATACTCACCACGCTTGGCAGGCGGGTTGGCGAGCGCAGTATGGGATGTTGATATATGGAAAGACGCTGCTGCCCATCTTCCGGGGGTATCCCTTAGCAGGCTCTTACTGCATCCACGGGCATGAGAGGAGAGGTAACATTCTACTGCCGGCACCCCACGGCAAACGTTACATAACATACAGGTTAAACAATGACAGATATAACTGAACTTAACATCATGACCTCATCTAATCATCATGTCCACGTCCACTGCTGGATACAGGCCTCCCTCATACATCTCCAAGATGATAAGGGGATTGTTGCTATACTCGCCACGCTTGGCAGGCGGGTTGGCGAGCGCAGCATGGGATGCCGATACACGGAAAGACGCTGTTGCCCATATTCCGGAGCAGAGCAGACCCTTACCAGATTCTTACTGCATCCACGGGCAAGAGAGGAGAGGCAACATTTTAATGCCACGTCACGGCAACCCGAAAACTGAACAAATACTTTGTTATTATTGTACAGTTCTCGAACCGGAAATTATTAGTAGTAGTTTTGCGACTTAACTCGTATATTTTCATAAAAAATGAAACAGTAGTTATTTAAATTCCCATCATCTAGAAAAATTTAAATTAATAAAAGCTCTTCAAAACAAACATCAAGAAGTCGATTGCATAATGTATGCACTCGTACGATGTTGATTACCTTCAACAACTAGCTCTAAGGTCAAAAATCCTTTTATATGTCCGGTTAAGAAGTTTCTAGAGACAAATACGAGATAGACATAAGTACTGTTATTATGTCAATTTTAAAATTCTAAGTAATGAGTTTTGTAATAAGCTCTTGTATTGTTATTGGTTTGATGTAAATTGTGTAACTGTGATTGGTTATTTTATTCCAAAGAACAGAAACCAATTGACGCAAATAGTATTCGAATTGCAATGAATACTTGCTGTGGGGTGCCGGCTGCAGAATGTTACCTTCCTCTCATGCCCGTGGATGCAGTAAGAGCATGCTAAGGGATCCCTCCGGAAGATTAGCAGCAGCGTCTTTCCGTGTATCAACATCCCGTACTACGCTCGCCACCCGCCTGACAAGCGTGGTGTGTATGGCAACTACCCCCATGGAGATACATGAGGGATGTCTGTGTTCAGTAGTGGACGTTTTACAGCTGAAATGATTATAAAGACGAATGAATACTTAGTTTTGGTGATTTTAAGATCCATGCTCATCATTTCAGCCATAACACGTCCACTGATTAACACAGGCCTCCCTCATGGATCTCCATGGATGAGGGGTAGTTGCCATTCTCACCACGCTTGGCAGATGGGTTGGTGAGCGCAGTATGGGATGTTGATACACGGATAGACGCTGCTGCCCATCTTCCGGAGGTATCCCTAAGCAGGCTCTTACTGCATCCATGGGCATGAGAGGAGGGGTATCATTCTACTGCCGGCACCCCACGGCGGATCTATGTTAATTTAGGTTATTTGAAGAATCTGGCTCTAACTCAGTCACTTGGCTCGAAGGGATGATGGAAGATAAGCCGTTACTTAATGCAGACCACCCGCCAAATGGTCCAGTGATTATAAATAAATAATGCTGGAATTTCTTCTTTCTTTCTTATTATATATGGAAAAACACCCAGAACACCCTGAACAAATATCTGCAGATCGTACAGACATTTGTCCCGAGGCTGGAATCGAACCCGCAACCCCTTGCGTTGCAGGCGGACCTTCGCCCGCTGCGCCACATAGCTCGTCAAATATTATAAAACTACCTAGTTAGTACTTTGGTAACCAGTGGATATAAAATAGCAAGGAAAAGAATGCCGCAATGAAGAGGAGGCCTATATTTTACAATGGGTGTATAAAGATTTTTTAATTTAACTAAATGACGAGACATGCCCAAGGCCCATGTTAAACGGTAACCTCTACCTATCACAACTGCAATACCGCGGTAATCACTTTCATTAAGCACGTGACCAACGCTGTACTGCATTGCGTCCGTCACCCTGAGACATAGAGTTATAATTATTATAAGGTCTCATGTGCCCGTAATTTCACCGGCCCCCTTACCCTCCAAACCAGAACACAGAGGAGACATATACATTACTGCTTGGCGGCAGAAAAAGGTATGGTGGTAGTACTTACCCCGATGAACTCTTCACAAAAAGATCTACTCTAAAATTTTGATATCAGTGATGATGATAATGATGAAGAATCGGAAGCAAAGTTGCATTCCTCGGTATAAAAACTTGTCTTTCCGCTTTGTTCTTCCGGTATTGGAAAGGTTGAGGTGGCTATGTGGTAGTTTAAGGTAACTATGCACATAAAGAACTCATTAAATGCGTTATTTTTATTACTATGTCATGCAGATTCATGTAGCGAAATAGACATTTTGAAATGTCTTTGAATCGTCACTTCGCAATTCGCTAATGAGGCGTTTTCAGAAAAGGAAAATAAAACACAAAAATTCTCTTCAGCTATAAAGATCTTGTGCACCATAAAAAGCTTTTTCCGTAAGACTAGTGCTGGCGCCGACTTTACGCGTGTTATTGATAGGGAGGTTTATACAATTTAGTCATAAAAAACAAAATCGCTAGTTTTTCGTAAACTTTTAGTTAATCGTAGTAGAGCCATGAACCTGCCAGCTGTCTGCGGCTTTGCGGTGAGACTATTATAATATGAGAGTCCTAGAAAGCTGTAATATTGCAAGAACGGTTGCAGAATCATTTAAAAAAATTATGACGTAGGGATAACGCTACGTTTAGAGAGAGAGAGAGATGATGATGATCATCATCTCAGCCGTAGGACATCCACTGCAGGACAAAGGCCTCCCTCGTGGATCTGCAAGTACAGATCATAAGGGGTTGATGCCATACTCACCACGCTTTGTAGGAGGATTGGCGAGCGCAGTACGAGATATTGATAACACGGATAGATGCTGCTTCGAAGATACCCCTTAGCAGATTCTTACTGCATCCACGGGCAAGAGAGGAGAGGTAAAATTTTACTGCCGGCACGCCACGGCGAATATGTTTAGGTTATCGTAAAACATACACTAACTTCTAACAACAGGTTTAAGGGTACAGAAACTTAAACAGCGTGTGGCTCGACACGCATCTGGCCTATTCTTTTTTTAGTATACCTAGTTGACATGTCTGCAATATAATTATATTGTTACCTGGCTTTCTCCGCACGCAAGCTCCATCTAAGTAAGGATTATACGTGATTCTACACAATATGGGTTTAACACAACTACAGTTTACTACATTCGTGATTCCGCTCAGTTGTTATTTTTACACAATAATAGCCATAGCATTTCATCGTAATCAATATATAGCCTGGCCTATTATCTATTTCTTATATCTTTGTGCGAGTGACGACTGACATCTCAAATTTTTTTCAAAATTTTATTTTACAAAATCTACTTACTGAGATGACAGACGTCACCCGCACCAAACTATATGAAATAGATAATAACACCAGTAAATGAATACAGAACTTAATTGCACCAAAGGATAAGACCCGAGCTCACGAACGTATTTTACCCATTGGCATAAGCATGCCGTTAATATTAAACCATTGTTTAACCAGTCGGCGGATAAATCGAAGTTCATCACCGATATGCGATTCGTGTTTAGACTAACCGAACGTTTTGAACGACTGATTGAATTCTTATTTAACTACATAGGTACTGTGTGCAAATGTCACTTATTTTATTTAACTTGGCTAATGTCGGCATTTTGGCTAGACAACTTTGCTGCCTTACTATCCCTTGCTCTAAGAGAGAATAATTGATAGAGGTAGAATCTCCTATGGCAATTTCAATTAACTCTGGGTCATCTGGTAACAATAAATAATAAATAAATAATGCTGGATACTATACACAACACCATCTAGTATGAAACTCAGCAAAGCTTGTACTTTGGAAACCATCTGATCGATAGAATATTTAGATACACAGTTTCCATACAACGAACATTCTTTCTACTGGGTTCCAGGTCCTTATTAGAGCTTCATTAAACCTACAACGCCTCTTCAGAAGTTCGTACATCAGCGACGGGCATCATGAGGTAGCTTCTGTTCATGTACCCGCTGTCTGCTACATACAAGAACAGAATCATTGTGCTTCCCCAACTCAAACATTGCATCTCTTCTAGATGCACTAAACATTCGTTTCATAGACCAGGTGCTACCCGACCATCTATCATATTATTATCTTCTCTAAATATGTAGATGCGATTTTTCTTACTTGAAAAATGCATGTGCACACTAAACACGTGCTTTAACGGTGAAGGAAACATCGTGAGGAAACCCGCGGCTTAGTTAGCTTCAGACGTATTGATTTGTTCTTTCCTCTGACTTATAGCTGACTAAGCTAAGAGGATGGTAAGGTGTTGGGCAAGCCTAATCTATCTTACAATGTCCCAGGCACTGCAGCGTCCCGTACAGCATGGTTACCAGTTGCTCACGCAGTATAAAACCATCTATAATAGATGCAAAATTCCTTACTTATTTATTATAAAATCTGCAGTTCATTGCATCTTCCATTTTTAATTGGAAAAACAATCTGAAAGATGCAGTGGCAACAAGAAACACTAAAAACTGTAAACAGAACTAAACCGGAAAATCCCACGCATGTAAGGTCGGTTAAGATAAACGATTGGTTATTCAAGTTAATGTATGGTTAGAGCTTTATGAACAGCAATACATACATTTGGAGAAAAACTGCGTAACCAATTGTTGGTCTGATATATGGGGGTACTCAACAGACGCACAAACAGCCTTTATAGCACAAAATAAATGATACGCTCTGTATTTGGCTTAATAAATTAAAAGTATTTTTTTTATGACAAACAAGCTTTTATTTAAACGTACCCACTAAAAATAATAAAATAAACAATTTCCATTTAAGTTTAATGTCAAATTAAAACGTCTTTACACAATATATGTAATAAAAAAACTTGTCGCCAGATTTAAGCAGGTAGGTACTCGTATTTACATTGTTTGAAAAAATAAATAAATCAATTAGATCATGTTACAGGTACACAAAACATGAGGGTACACATTACAAAAAATAGGAAAACTTAGAGACTAGGTAAAGTTACTTAAAATTTTTAATTTTATCAACTTGTTTTTTACTGTAAACTGCTCATTATTAGGACAAACTTTCTAATTTTTCCGAAGAAAAACATTTCATGAGAATGTCTATTTTCGTATACCTATGTGATAACATTATTTAGATAGATACTTTGTTTTATGCAGAACAAAAAAACATATTACGTTATTATTATGACAAGCTGTCTTATCTGGTTCAAACACCCCAGATAAACTAACTTGGAACTCACCTATCTCTACAAAACAAACTTTGCAAGCACCTAGTTAAGTTCCTTACAGCATTTGCATCACAGAAATTCATTTTCAAGTAAGCTCAGGCTATGTAAATGTAACCTGTGCTAGTAAAGTAAAATTATCTCAAAGATTACCTACAGTACCAAAATTGCACCTGTAGTTACTTTGGAGCAGAATCATTTATTCATTTTACTAACCCGAGACATAAAACAGGAGTGTTATAAGATTGACCGCTATGTGTGTGTCTGCGTGTTCTGTGGCTCCGTAGTGGATCGATTTGCATGCAGTTTTTTTTTATTTAAAAGCAGCTTTTCCGGCGGTGTTTCTTAAACATGTTTTATCAAAATCGTTTAAGAAGTTTACCAAAAGTTTATGGGGGGTGAAAGTGGGGATGAATAATCGAATGTTTCCTAATACAAGTGTGTACAAATGTGTAGAATGCAAAACTAAAAGTTATATAGAAATCGGTTGAGCCATTCATGAGATATGGGGGTCGAAAGTAGGGGTGAACAATCGAATGTTTTCAAATATACCCAAGTGTGGTAACAAATGAAAGGGCGTGTTGTGTGGATGGCAACATTGAGTGTACGCATTACAAAAAAAAATATATAGGTCCCCTCCGAAACTAGGTAACTTAAAGTTTTTAATTTTACAAACTCGTCCTGGCTGTTTTGCATTAAAAGTGAAAATGAATTTCTAAACAATCTATGGCGACAAAATACGGAACTAAGCATGAATCTTGTCATATTTCAATGCAAATCACAGCTTAGTAACCACCAGTTAGTATTTTTTTGAATTTTTTTATTTTTGAATTTTTTTTCTTTGTTAAACCAATAACCATAATTGGGTTAATACAAGCTCGCATTCTGCTCAATTCAGTAATAGTTCAGAGTATGCGCAGACGTGCACTAGAATAGAGCTAAATTTTATTTAAATTGAAAATTTATTTATTTACAACTTAGATAACTAACATTTTACAAGATAATTAAACTATTACAGAAATCTAAGTAAAGAGGGTTACATTAAAATTGATTTCTAATGATTCCCACACTAGGCTATGCCTGTATCGTGGGAACCTGAATACGGTTATCAAAAAGAGCCTCTAAGTTCAGCACCTTTTACTTTGGTATTAGCAATACTTTCGGTTACGGTTTCTCACGTGCTGTTACCGTGAAGGTGAAGGAACCCTTCAACTTAAATACCGTGAGGATGTTCTTTTTGCTAAAAATACTAGACTAAGTAGATAAGACCGTTACCACCAATACTATCCTGCCTGGGATACTCACTGTGTCCACAGGTCCCAGGCAGTGCAATGTCCCGCAAATGTTTGCCAGTTGCTGACGTATAAATCACCTAAAATATATATTTTCGGCCTTGGGGTGCCGGCAGTAGAATGTTACCCCTCTTCTCATACCCATGGATGCAGTAAGAGCCTGCTAAGGGATACCGCCGGAAGATGGGCAGCAGCATCTTTCCGTGTATCAACATCCCTTACTGCGCTCGCCAACCCGCCTGGCAAGCGTGGTGAGTATGACAACTACCCCTCATGGAGATCCATGAGGGAGGCCTGTGTTCAGTAGTGGACGTTTTACGGCTCAAAAGGGTGATGATGATGATATATTTGTATAAAGGCCAATTCACTTTAAAATATTTAACAAAATTATATTGATTGTAAGTTGTTGATGATATATCATATTCAATAAAAAAATATATAAGTACGACCATATTTTTATTTTCATGTTTAAATAAAACCGGGCAAGAGCGAGTCGGACTCGCGCACCGAGGGTTCCGTGCCATCATACAATATAATATATGACAAAGGCGGTTTTATATTTGTAGGAGAACCTTGACAGCGCCATCTCTTGTCTGATAGCGGAACTTATGTAGATTTTTTACACTTTCGATGATTTCTAAAAAAGTATGCTATGTAGAAAGATTGTAATAAAGGACAATGCTCATGGATATATGGAATCCCGTACCAAGCTGCGTCAAAACCAAACTTGGTTTTTTATAGTCTATATTTATCATATTAACTCCTATAAATGTTGTTTTTGTAAACAAACTGGGGTTTCGGAGTAATTTTATGAAATCGAAAATAACCTCAAAACCAGACAAGTACCTAACCTATTTTATTGACACGTCATATACACACAATAAACATTATTGCTATAAAAAACAGAGTAATCCGCTTATATTAGTAATAATTGCGAGTTAAAGCGACGTATAGTCGCAACATGGTGCGGGACTGAATTCGGTGAGTTTCATCCGTCTAATGACATCTATCTAATGTCAGTAATGCCAACGCCCGCTAAGATTTAGGGATGCGATCGATAAATCGAAATCTTTAGTATGAAAATCGATTTTATGTCAATTAGCAATACTAAATCGATTTGGTGTACTGGATTTACTCAATTGTTACTATTATTCAACGAGAAGATAACAAAGGTTAAATATACATATATCTTCCGGAAATTGTTTTTGAAGCAAACGTTAAGATATTTATTAAAAAAGAAACGATTGGAATGACTGTTTAGTCGAGTCATCATATTGTTAATAATGCACTACATCCCTATAACCGGTTGTGTGAACCCCATGTAAAGGAATTAAAAACAATGTTCATACTTTTATACTTTAAATTAAATTCCGGGTTCAAAAAAACAAATCCCTGACGCGTAATGTCGTAAAAAAATATAAAAATAATTACTATAAAATTTTAATCTTGATGCGTGCGACTTTTTGGTACCACTTTTGGGCATCTCCTTTCCTCTAATCTTTACATACACTTCTAATAGCAATAAAAGTTTCAGAGGTTTATCTCCGCAAACTTCGGAGATAAGGGGGGGGAAGGGGGAACGCTATTTTTTTCAACACTTTTGTAAATAATTCAAAAACTGTACGATGTAAAGGAAAAATAAAAACTGTTTATTAATGTGCAAAAGAATACCTTTCATATGGTACCCCATATTACCTATTTACTTTACAAAATTTTTGAAAACCCCCCTTCCACCCCCCTTGTCTAAAAAACTATGCAAATTAGAGAGTTCGCTACAATTTTCCTATAAAGTTTACATACACTTCTATTAGCTATGAAAGTATCACGGATTTATCTCTGCAAACTTCGAAGATAAGGGGGGGGGGGGACGGTCATTTTTTTAACATTTTTGTAAATAACTCAAAAAGGATACGGTTTAAAGAAAAACTAAAAACTTTTTATTAATGTGCAAATGAATACCTTTCATATGATATCCCACACAGCCTAGTAACTTCACTTGAAATTTTTAAGATTAGAATCCCCTATCCGGCCCCCCTGCAATCAAAATAAGAATATTTTTTAACATTTTCATATATGCTACATTAGTATAAAAGTGTTGTCTTTTACCATTTCAAATTGCAAGTCGATCGCATCAGTAGTTCTCGAGATATCCATATGTGACAGACAGACAGACAGACAGACAGACAGACAGAGTGATTATATAAGGGTTCCTTTTTACCATTTTGGTCCGGAACCCTAAAAAGGCGTTTGTTGCTTAGCGACCATTATCATCCAAGCAAGTTATTTAATAAAATATAAATCCAGTACTTGTACAAGGAAATTATCAAGAAATTGATCGATTGTAACTAAGAACACGAATTGTTTTAAATATCGTTGCGTAGAGTATTCCGATCTTCTAACCTGGAACTCCTAAATAAATAGGCACAGGTAGTTTTGCGGTTTAAAATTTATGTCCTTTCGTCCAATTACAAACTTTGTCCGATAAGTTACAGCCGTCCATTAACTCAGAACTTTGGTGGCCAAATAAATCCTCTAGTTTCGTGAGTGGTTTGTGTTGCGCGTTTTAACGCCTACGGACCATCTAATTCTTTTAACGACTACATCTTTCTTATTTTGGCAGGCGCATGCAAGTTCCATTAATGGGCCTGTAGCAGCCAACGGCCTTGGGGACTAGGGCGGTGTCAAATATTTCCCCCGCGCCGACCGCATCTAGCCCCGGTACATTTTTACGCATACAGACCGAGTCCGAGCTCGCGCTCTCACATCATTGTTTTAGTTCTTAGTTAAGTATGTTGAATATTTTATTTAACTTATTTTATTGCCGTGGGGTGCTAGTAGGGCTTGCAAATATTCGAAAATTTTGATATTCGAATATTCGAATTTTTTTGGGTACTATTCGAATAATTCGAATATTATTCGAATAATAGAAAAAACATGTTTTATTATAATGACATCTTTTTAGGGTTCCGTACCTCGAAAGAAAAAAAGCAGAACCCTTATAGGATCATTTTGTTGTCCATCCGTCTGTCTGTCAAGACCCTTTTTCTCAAGAACGTGATAGATTTATGGATAATTTTGATAAAAGAAATCATAAACTTATGCTTATGCTTCTGAAATCTATGGTTTAACACTTGAATAATGTAATATTTTTACGAGTAGGGCTGGTTTTAAAAAGGTTAGTTCTCTGTTTTACACAAGTAATCAATGTTTATAGAACTTGTTATATACATATTTTCATTGTATTTATTATATTAAACACATATGTACTTTGTAGTATTTTGTAAACTTACAACTAGATAACAAGTTGTTCGACTCGACAACGTGGTAGTTGTTTACTTGCTTCTATAAAAAGGCCGTCGCTAGAGCGACGGGGGCACAGAACAATATTGGACGGAGGCACTTTAGTTTCAACTGTCAGACAGAACGGAGCTCTGCAAATATCACGGAGTCAAAGCTAAGTTAAATTACTTAACGGTTTACGGTATTATTAAACATGTAAAATTATGTAATTACTTATTAGAAGTTTTGGTTTAGCTATTTAGTTAGTAAATGTGGTAACGTAACTGAATAACGTAGTATTATGATAATGATGATGATGACGATGATGATGATGATGATAATGATGGCAACGACGAATAAGTGTGGCCTCATTTGCCACACTCGCCTCATTCTCCATACTCGCCACACTCGCCACACTCGCCACTCGCCACACTCGCCACTCGCCACACTCGCCACTCGCCACACTCGCCACACTCGCCACTCGCCTCACTCGCCACACTCGCCACACTCGCCGCACTCGCCACTCGCCGCACTCGCCACTCGCCACACTCGCCACTCGCCACACTCGCCACTCGCCACACTCGCCACTCGCCACACTCGCCGCTCGCCACACTCGCCGCTCGCCACACTTGCCGCTCGCCACACTCGCCACACTCGCCACACTCGCCACACTCGCCACACTCGCCACTCGCCACACTCGCCACTCGCCACTCGCCACTCGCCACACTCGCCACTCGCCACTCGCCACACTCGCCAGTCGCCACACTCGCCACTCGCCACACTCGCCACTCGCCACACTCACCACTCGCCACACTTGCCACTCGCCACACTCGCCGCACTCGCCACTCGCCACACTCGCCACTCTCGCCACTCGCCACACTCGCCACACTCGCCACTCGCCTCACTCGCCACACTCGCCACACTCGCCGCACTCGCCACTCGCCGCACTCGCCACTCGCCACACTCGCCACTCGCCACACTCGCCACTCGCCACACTCGCCGCTCGCCACACTCGCCGCTCGCCACACTCGCCGCTCGCCACACTCGCCACACTCGCCACACTCGCCACTCGCCACACTCGCCACTCGCCACACTCGCCACTCGCCACACTCGCCACACTCGCCACTCGCCACACTCGCCACACTCGCCACACTCGCCACTCGCCACACTCGCCACTCGCCACTCGCCACACTCGCCACTCGCCACACTCGCCACACTCGCCACTCGCCACTTGCCTCATTCGCCACACTCGCCTCATTCTCCACACTCGCCACACTCGCCACTCGCCTCATTCGCCACACTCGCCACACTCGCCACTCGCCACACTCGCCACTCGCCACACTCGCCACTCGCCACACTTGCCACTCGCCACACTCGCCACTCGCCACACTCGCCACTCGCCACTCGCCACACTCGCCACTCGCCACACTCGCCACACTCGCCACTCGCCACGCCTCATTCGCCACACTCGCCTCATTCTCCACACTCGCCACACTCGCCACTCGCCTCATTCGCCACACTCGCCACTCGCCACACTCGCCACACTCGCCACACTCGCCACTCGCCACACTCGCCACTCGCCACACTCGCCACTCGCCACACTCGCCACTCGCCACACTCGCCACTCGCCACACTCGCCACTCGCCACACTCGCCACTCGCCACACTCGCCACTCGCCACACTCGCCACACTCGCCACTCGCCACACTCGCCACACTCGCCACACTCGCCACTCGCCACTTTCGCCACTCGCCACTCGCCACACTCGCCACTCGCCACACTCGCCACACTCGCCACTCGCCACTTGCCTCATTCGCCACACTCGCCTCATTCTCCACACTCGCCACACTCGCCACTCGCCTCATTCGCCACACTCGCCACACTCGCCACTCGCCACACTCGCCACTCGCCACACTCGCCACTCGCCACACTCGCCACTCGCCACACTTGCCACTCGCCACACTCGCCACTCGCCACACTCGCCACTCGCCACACTCGCCACTCGCCACACTCGCCACTCGCCACACTCGCCACACTCGCCACTCGCCACACTCGCCACTCTCGCCACTCGCCACACTCGCCACTCGCCACACTCGCCACTCGCCACACTCGCCACTCGCCACACTCGCCACACTCGCCACTCGCCACACTCGCCACACTCGCCACTCGCCACACTCGCCACTCGCCACTCGCCACACTCGCCACTCGCCACTCGCCACACTCGCCAGTCGCCACACTCGCCACACTCGCCACTCGCCACACTCGCCACTCGCCACACTTGCCACTCGCCACACTCGCCACTCGCAACACTCGCCGCACTCGCCACTCGCTACACTCGCCACTCACCACACTTGCCACTCTCGCCACTCGCCACACTCGCCACTCGCCACTCGCCACACTCGCCACTCGCCACACTCGCCACACTCGCCACTCGCCACTCGCCTCATTCGCCACACTCGCCTCATTCTCCACACTCGCCACACTCGCCACTCGCCTCATTCGCCACACTCGCCACACTCACCACTCGCCACACTCGCCACTCGCCACACTCGCCACTCGCCACACTCGCCACTCGCCACACTCGCCACTCGCCACAATCGCCACTCGCCACACTCGCCACTCGCCACACTCGCTACTCGCCACACTCGCCACACTCGCCACTCGCCACACTCGCCACTCGCTTAATTATTTTAAACTTACTACCCCTTTCCTCATGAACGCGTAGAGGTTTTAAATTGAAATTCATATCAAATATTCTGGTCGTATATACCAACAGGTTTGTACGGAACCCTCGGTGCGCGAGTCCGCCTCGCACTTGGCCGGTTTTTCTATTATTATAAGTATTTTTTGCATGAACAAATTCATAATATCGAATTGAAATAAAATTGTGTCACCGTAACGAGACATAGGCGCACAATCAACCACAAATTCTTATTAAAAAACAGCTAGGCTAGTAGGTTTTGTAACAATATCTACAATACAATTTTACACAATAAAAAGTAGATAAATAAACAAGGTAAGTAACGGTAACACAGTAGTAAGTAGTTACTGGACTAAGTAGGTACACAAACATTTTTAAGAGGTCTTTTATCTCACACAATTAGAGTAACATTCACAAATTCTTAGTAAAAACAAGTCTTTAAAATCTATAACTTTGTCTTGTTGTTAACCCGAACGACGTAAACTTGTATTGTCTTGTTGTTGGATATATCGCGTGAACTTTTGTGTGGCATTTTATGCACATCAGAGTTCTGAGTTTGGTGTTCTTGATTATAATCAAGAAATTAATATTCGAATATTGCAATTTCAGTATTCGAATATTCGAACTAATATAATATTCGAATAATTCGAATATTCGAATGCAAGCCCTAGGTGCTAGCTATAGAATGTTACCTCATCTCTCATCAATGTACATAGTCGTTTTAATTCTACAACTATTCTAAATTCTAACAATTATAATAAGGGAGATTCTTAAAATCTAGTTTAAGTTTAAATTTTTTTGTGATGCTTGTATACATTTGAAGCTACAATAACACTACACAGTCACCATAATTTCCCCTTCGGCCCACTACCTTCGGCCCATCAATGGGCGAACTTTTTTCGTTGGACCAATGCTAATGGGTCGAACGGGATATAAAATAAAACAATATGGCCCACTATCAATATTTTTTTAATCATAATCAAAAAATAACCATTAACAAAATATTACATATTTAGCGCAATTTTGAAAACCTTACCTGTTATATTGTGACAGAAGTTGGCCGAATGGGCTAACAAAGGCCTTTGCATCTATTATAGATGATTTATACAGCGTCAGCAACTGATAATTATGCTGTACGGGACGCTGCAGTGCCTGGGACATCGTTAGATGGATTAGGCTTGCCCAGCACCTATACCATCCTCTCAGCCTAGTCAGCTATTATGCAGAGGAAAGACCAGGTCAATACGTCTGAAGCTAACTAAGCCGCGGGTTTCCTCACGATGTGTCCTTCACCGTTAAAGCACGTGTTAAGTGTGCACATATTGGTGCACGGTGTATCGAACCCACGACCTTCGGATTGAAAGTCGGGGGTACATAACACTTTATGGTGGCATCCTTACGTAATTCTGTAAGTAATTTGACAGTTTGATTTTTTTACACTATTCAATTTATAGTTCCGCAAGAAAGGCGACATTTGCAACTTTTCAGAACGTTTTCTGCAAAGTTGCAATGGCAAAACCGCCAAAAATTCTTGGAATGAATGTAAAAAAAATATAAACATATAAAAATATATGAGCCGGTTAGCAAATCTGTGCAAATCATTTCACATTGTATCAAGTAAACATTATAAAGTAAAACAAAAAACTTAACTGCAAGGTCAAACACACACTTGGCCGATAGAAAGGCAAAATATTGTATTTTGGCTTGAAATCGGCCAAGTGTTTTGCATTTTAATGCATTGATTACAAATTTATTCAAATGATTGAATTAAAATGGTTGTAATTATTCCCGAGTGAGCTTAAATACCTTAGCAGTCGGGTAAAAAGGCAAGACACTAATACATAATGTGTTGTAAATAAAAAAAATATATAAAAACTAATATTGCCAGAACGAAGTAGTGGGTCGATACATATGTTATTTTATTTGATATCCCGTTCGGCCAACTACCTCAACAGTATTGGTAGTGAGTGAGCCGTGCGGGATATAATAAAAAAATCACCTGTACAACTTGTTATTTAATGTTTACTTTATAACATATATGTTTTTCAAAGATATTCAATTCATTAATTACAGAGGAGTAGCAAAAGCAAAACAACGCGTTGGCCCAGCAGCCTTAAGGGCATAACTCCAACCCTTCATACAAAATGATTAGACGTATTAAATAAGCGTTATTGTCCTTATTTTACTGCCCTGTTTAACCTTTATAGGTTAAATAGGAATTAATAGTATAGATATTATCTATACTATTAATAATTGTCGCCAATAAAAAATAAAAAGTACCTTATCAGATCTTGATCCTTGCAGATCTGCACTCCCGCAAGAACGCGCGTAGGTGCGTCGACACGCAACATGCAGCGTGATGCGTGGCAGTGTGTGAACCGCCTTAAGGTATAAAGTTAAGCCAAAATATTATCGAAGTCACAAACGCTATAAATAAAAAATAAACGATTATATTCTTCTTCTTAGCCGCAGGACTGCTGTCCTCGTCCACTGCAGGGCATAGGCCTCCTTCATGGATCATAAAGGGTTGTTCGCATACGCTTGGCAGTACGGGTGTTGATATTGCAGCAGATTCTTACCGCATCCATGGGTAAGAAAGAAGGGTGAATATTGTTTTGCCGGCACCCCACGGCGTTTGCAGTATCCAGATATCCGGATCCCGAGATCCGGATGGATCTGGATCTGGAAGACTCGGGTCTTTAGTTCCGTAATTCACTGAGATAGGTAACTAGGAACACACGTTTTTAGTTTCTGGCGTGAATTGTGAAATTGCCTTGTCGGTTTATGTTTTGAATGCGGTTAAACATTTTAAGCACAAAATCTCATTGCTTCAGTGTAAGCTAAGTTCCCTTTTCGTTTCTACTGTTTATCCGGTCATTATACCAATTTAAGTCATGAATACGACTGTCCCTGCCTGGCGTGGGGTGCCGGCAGTAGAATGTTACCCCACCTCTCATGTATGCAGTAAGAGCCTGTTAAGGGATACCTCCGGAAGATGGGCAGCAGTTTTTCCGTGTATTAACATACTGTTCTGTGCTCGCCAAACTACCCCTCATGGAGATCATTAGGGAGGCCTGTGTTCAGTAGTAGACGTTTTACTGCTGTAATGATGATGATGATGAACTATCCCTAGTCAAAAAACATTTACAACTAAAATATACCACATTTTTCAATGTAGCTCTGATTGTTTCAAATTACGCGGAAAATGTATGGAAATAACAAGTAGGAATGTGGAAAACGCAGCGCATTATATCAAAATTGACTTGTTAATTTCATTAGTGATAAAAATTTGCTTTAGGCACTAAGCCTCCAAGCGGATTTGTGAATTCAATTAACAAACGGAAATTTACCTTTTTTACCTTTACTTACCTTTTTTATTTAACATTTACAAAAAGCCCTCGCCCCGCTGCAGGCTCAACTGGAGCGTCGATTCATGTCGTACAATCAGCGTGTTACTGAAAAAGTGTTCTTATAAGAGTAGATACACATAGGCTCAATATAAAAATTATAACACAATTCAACCTCCATGCGTAACCTTTCGATAAAGTCGTAGCCGCGGGCGCTGGTCAAAACTGAGAGAAGTAATTGTTTCTTCTATTTGTTGGAATTCTCAGTTTCAATTAAACACGAGCCAGATCAAACAGTCTGTGTTTTGTTCAGCTCCTACCAGTAGTGATTGTTGATATAGCTTTATTGACTCTTGATTGAATTGGGAAGTTCAGATACATACCTATTTGTATCCATACCGTAACTTTCTTTCCGTGAATAAAGTATGATAGTTGCACCTACCTTTACTTTTAGCATTCATACTACGGGAACCATAATAGTTAAGGGAATTCATGTACATTTATTACGTGAGACGATTTACGGTAAAAGGGTCACATGGGTCATCGTGACCGAGGGCTCTCAACAAGGCTTCACAAAAAGAACAAAAATTATTTTAATTTCAAAACGCGCGCACTTATATTTTTGCTTTTGCCTGTGAAAATTGACATTAATACTTCGTTTAAATAACAAGGAAGAGTTCTTTCCGTACTTGCTTATAGATTTTATAGATTAACTTATAGATTTCAAAGATTAACTTATAGAAATAAACAATTTTATTTAATAGGTATTTATCTTAAAATAATTATGTGGATGTGGATGATGCTTTCACGACCATGACGCGTATCCGGTATCGCTTAATATAATTAGAGCGAAGGAATTTCTCCTCTCTTGCCCGTGGATGCAGTAAGAGCCTGCTAAGAGTTACCTCCGGAAGATGGGCAGCAGCGTCTTTCCGTGTATCAACATCCCGTACTGCGCTCACCAACCCAAGCGTGGTGAGTATGGCAACTATCCCTCATGGAGATCCATGAGGGAGGCCTGTGTTTAGTAGTGGACGTTTAACGGCTGAAATGATGAAGGAATTTTGTGTACTTATGAATTTTGACACATGTTTTATACCTCGAAGACGTGAAATTATGCTTTTGCTCTCGTAAGGTACTTTTGATATGATCAAACGTGGCTTTTGAGTTCAGATGTTTTTCAAAAGTAGCTAACACTCATCTTGATTGCCTCCGTGGCTCAGTTGATCTAATAGCCGCCTGATACGCAGGAGATAGCGGGTTGTTTGTAATTATTCTGCAGATATTTATGTAGGTCTGTGTATTATTCTATGTATGATAAGTATGTATTTACAAAACATTCAGTTTTTTATCAATCATCTGGTTTCTATAGTACACGCTTTGCTTAGTTTAGGCCTAGGTTGTAATTGTGCGTAGCGTCCAACATTATTTATAAGCCCACTTAATTAATGACCAGTTAAATTTGATCCAGTTTGAACTTTATTAGTGGTTCTTGTAATATTGGTACCTGCCTCCTTACAAGAATCACCAACTCGTACAATGGCTAACTTTTAATTGACTTTTGAACTTTTAATTGTGTGATGCTAAAGTAGAAAAATCTTTTCTCTTAACGAATTAAAGCTGGCTTCAAAGAAGCTTTTTTTACGGAGAGACTTTTATTATAGGTATTTTGTGATGCATAATTTTGTACTTAATACCGTTTGAACGTAAGATCGTGAATAAAACCTAATAAAGATAAAGAAGATAAAGATAAAGAAACGTTTATTTTGTCACATTTTTACAATCATAAAAAAAAAAAAAATCATCAATTCGGTTTTAAAACTAGTGACAAAAATGGTCACTACTCAGCATGTGCTGTGGCAGAACGAGTCGTACCACAGCGCTGGTCTTTAATACGATGATAATGTAAAAATGTATGTATCTAATGAACAATTTTCTGCCTAAAGAGCTATTTACTCTTGTCTGGCCTCTTCACTAAATTTATTGTGAAATTCGTGTGAAAACCGCGGCACATTTATTATGAAGTGGGTTCCATAAAAACAGTCAGCGCGGTGGTATTTGAAGGCTGTACGTGCTTTTAGCGCGCTTCGGTTTAAATATTTCATGTGTTCTCACCGAGGGAGGGTTACTAAATAAACCAGTTCATATGCCAGGTTAAATATAGACGACCGACACTCTACGAGACATACTTTGAACTTAAGTTTTGATGTCTTTTCTTAACAATTAAATCAATAAAGTCATCATTGTAATCTACAAGAGCACCACGTACTTTGGATCTTAAAAATTTTGGACATAATAGAAACATAAGACTTTAGAACATAACAATTTAGAAACATAATAGGATTCCAAGAAAATAAAGAGACTTTTATTGACATCCATTTTAGATAAACAGGCCAATTCGTCTGAAGCTAACTAAGCCGCGGTATTCCGCATGATGTTTTCTTTCATTAATAATGCACGAGTCAAATGTTTTTCAAGAAACCTTTTTCAAGAACCAAAAATCCATTAGTGTACGACTACGACCAATATCGAACTGACGACCTTCAGATTGTAAGTGGGGGTACATACCACTCGACTAACACGGCTTTTTATGTACTTAACAACTATGAATATAGAATAGAAACCAGGCTCAATAAACTTTAATTTCCCAGAGCAAATGTAATTGTGGACAAATTTGCTCAGGGCGCCTGCGCCTGGCTGAGTCTGATAAAGGAGCAGTAATCTTATTTCGCTCTCGCTTACCCATTTGCGGGTTTGTTTATTGGCTCAGTTCTGTAATCTGGCGGAAATACTGAACTTTTTGCAGCAATAAGTTTGATCTCCATATTCGATTTCATCCTTTCAGTGTGATTGGTGATGCGAGGTAAGCCTAGGGTAAGCATAATTACTTTCCATTCGACCAACTTCAGTTTCTTTGCTTTTGTCGGATTGATAAAAGGATAGTAGAATTATGAAACTTTGGACACAGTTGACAAGATTAGTCTAATCATCATTTCAGCCCTAAAACGTCCACTGATGAACACAGGCCTCCTTCATGGATCTCCATGAGGGGTAGTTGCCATACTCACCACGCTTGGCAGGCGGGTCGGTGAGCGCAGTATGGGATGTTGATACACGGATAGACGCTGCTGCCCATCTTCCGGAGGTATCCCTTAGCAGGCTCTTACTGCATCCACGGGCATGAGTGGAGGGGTAACATTTTACTGCCGGCACCCCACGGCTAATTAGTCCAATGATGTTAAAGTAATATTTGTTGATTTACAGTCTACCCAGCTTAAAACCCTTTGTTCGTTAAGTCTCTTACAAAGTTTGTTATAACAGAGGATTTTGTGGGAGACAATGTTGCTTACCAATATCAATAGTAGCGACATTCATGATATCAAAGCAAATGTAAATTCAATTGACAAAAAATATGATCAATGTGCTTTTATGCTGTGTTTTTCAATTAAAAATGTTTTATTATGAATCTTACTTTAAAACGAAAGTTAGAGCATGAAATGGTGGATCGCACGTGCTTGAATTGTAGCTTTTGTTAAAAGAATAAATTACCTACTGACGCTGTATTATTGACAGTCCTAGCATACAATTTACTGCCGGGAACTTGATGAATTGACATTATGAACTTTTTATGTGTCGTGATTTCACTTGACCTAAATAAACAGACACAAAAACTCGTGTCTCTACGTCTTATGGGGTTTATACTTTGGAAATTGAATTTGGAGCTCGCGTCGTCGGTTTCCTGCTTGGAGCTGACCTCCAGAGGACACATTCAGAGTATAGTTGGTATTCGTTATGCATAATAATGTCGGTATCTCACAACACACAAACACAAGTTTTCACACAACAACCTCACATTATAGAGGTACATAAAGTAACCCGAGGATAACGTGGTGGGTTGTACATTTATTCATCCTTATTTTGTATTTATTGTGTACTAGTAAGATTTAATGTATCAACTGTTTGTTATTCCTAATAAAGTAAAATAAAAAAAAAAAAAAAAAACACATTGGATTTGCTTTGCTATGACAAACTTTTTAGTTTTTAAGGTTTCGAACCTCAAGAGGGAAAAACGGAATTTTAATACGATCACTCATTTGTCTGTCTGTCTGTCAAGAGACTTTTTCTCCGTAACCTTAACTTACGATCCTTACAATTTCCCATCTAGTTAGTGGAAGTCCTCGATAAAAAGTTTAAAACTTTAATATTTCGCAAACGGAACCCTAAATCGAAAAGTGGGTAAGTACTTACTTATTTATAGATAAGTATAGATTTTTTTAAATACCTATTTAACAATACCCGATAGGTATCCATACTACGGGTACCATCTTATGGAATGTAGGTACCCCTAATTTTCTATTTCTTTAGCATTTTTTAGCGTGGTTATTTTAGGTATTGAACATGCAAAATTACAGCTTTCTAGGACTAATAGTCTCTAAGTAAAGCCGACGACAGACAGACAAAGCGAAACTATAAGGGTTCCTTGTACTATGTATGGAACCCTAAAAGTGAAGGTTACGCAATAAATACCCAATAATCCAAAATAGTAATAATGACATTGTGATCGCAAAAGTAAAAAAAAAATTGAAAAATATTACGAGTAGAACTACGGTGAGATGGCTTAAGATGCTTGTTTTCAAAGTGATTTTCTGAAGAAACCCCAGGAGCGATCGCAAAGAGCTCTGGACAAATGTTATCATCAATTGATCCAAGGAATCCATCGCAAATACCCTCAAAATTAGGCAGCATTTGTACCAAAGCCCATGTATCTGCAGAACAATAACAAACATTTGTTCCGTGGCGGACATCGAAACCGCTACGTCCTGCGTATCAGTCGGCTATTAGCCGACAGATCAATCAGCTTAGCCACGGTAGCAGTCAATAAAAAGTCATTTAACCCGCAAAATGTCAAAGATTTCTAAAGACCCTCGCGCCGAAGTACGACCGTGAACCAAAGAGAAAGGCGTACTCACGAGAACTCCTCAACACCGACGAGACACCATAACCAAGCTTGCGAAGACAAAGGCACATACAGTAGGCTCAACTGAGCCGACTAAATGACCCTTTGATTGACATCGAGGGCGAACTGCCTCCCCACGTGGACTTTAGTCCGCATGAGCAGAAGACCCGCCGGATTTTCAACAGAGGTGGGCGCTAAATATAGTCTAGTTAATTACTGTAAACGTATGAAAGTAAAGATCATCGTTTTCGTCGATCGTCGACCATACGTATAGTTACTTGTGAGTAAGTTTGGAACATGGACAAAATACACATTATCTATAATAAGAAATTGGTTCGTTGAGGATACAAAAATGTGTTACAATATTGACTGAAGCTTTTGTAAAGAAAATCGACCTCAGGACGAGGGGGCTTGAAATAAATTACGGTGCGGATCGCGGTTAACAAACATAGACCATATTGGGACCACCAGCTTCTATTCTATTAGACATCCTGTACATATTATTTTTTTTATTTGAAGTAAATAAAATAAATATTTAAATTGTTTGTAAACACAATACGTGTTTTTTGCAATGATATGACCCACTTACTGGAATTGAGATTTGAGAACAGATTGCCACACAAACATCCGCGATGCAAATATATTACGATACAGCAGATAAATATAGATATAGAGGACAATAAGATTTACATATTGTATTTCTCAGTGTTTTAATTATCAAAAATATAAAAAAAATAGTTGAAATCTTATTTAATCCGCTCATAAATGAAGCAATCAACACGTCAGCTGCTGAAATGTGCAGGTGAATGATTCCGATCCATCGCTAAGCTGATTTGTAATCAACTCATCCCCCGCTGTGTAAATGCGCTAATGAACGCCATAAACTACTACATTTAGGCACGTACTCATCACGCGTGTTCATTCTGTTGTTATTGGCCATGCGATTCGATGCAAGCTCTGTTTATGGCTCGTCCACTTGGCTCAGCTCCACTTCGTAGTTGCGTTCCAAAAAACTATACTCACAAAAAACCTCGTCAATATGAAACAGACATGCGCCCGAATCTGAATTAAAGTTATTACAGTTTGGTCTTTATTACATTTTGTGTTCCAAGCACGTCCTTCTGTACTTTCTCACTTATAATATATATTAGGAGAAATTCTGTTTGAAACTAAATTTGTTTTTCATAAATAAATAAAAAATATCAAAGCCACCTCAAAGGGGGTCGTAGCACTGGAGTAGCCTTATTTGTAATTCAGATATCGCATTCGGTGGCGGTACCCGCGCGCGGCGTCGATTTCACGGCAGTTGGCAATTTCGTTACTGTTTCAAGCACTGATAATAATTGACTTGACGGTATGATTGCACGGCGTAACTTCGTGAAAGTCAAATACCAATTTTTTGATTTCCCTTACAATTGCAGTCATAAAGTTCTGCAGTCTCTTGGATCTTTTGTAACCTAGTTAGGTACTTAAATATTCGTTCACAATTAATCATTGTTAATTAATAAATAAAATAATATTTATTTATTAATTAACAATGATTTATATATCACAATAAAGTTATTACAGTTTGGTCTTTATTACATTTTGTGTTCCAAGCACGTCCCTCTGTACCTACGATGGCGAACATTGTTAAATCATAAAAACGCCAGCAACCCTTATAAAGCTGGATTATACAGTGTTCGGCAGAACGTTGAACATACGGAAATCACATGGGTGGGGTCGTCTGTTATCTACCCAGCCCAAATGATTTTGAATGAAACCTAGGCCCCATAGATTTTTTTATTTAGATTTTTTTTTGTATTAAGTCTTCTAATCGAAAGTCGAAGTCACATACCATTAGGCTAATCATCATTATCTCAGCCGTAAAATGTCCACTACTGAACACAGGCCTCGCTCATAGATCTCCATGAGGGGTAGTTGCCATACTCACCACGCTTGGCAGGCGTGTTGGCAAGCGCAGTACGAGACGTTGATACACGGAAAGACGCTGCTGCCCATCTTCCGGAAGTATACATCTTAGCAGGCTCTTACTGCATCCACGGGAATGAGAGGAGGGGTAACGTTCTACTGCCGGCACCCCACGGCTATATTAGGCCAATACTGCTGTTCAAATGCTTATAGTCAAATGCTTTAGATAATGCCTCTACTCTCCCTGCATGTTACGCAGCGCGGCTGAAAACCGCATTGTAACCATGTTTGTCTTTTTCGCCGCACTGCAGCGCATCGTATTTCTCATTTAAAAAGAGTTTATCTACTCACCTACCCATTCACAGAACTTTTCGCTTTATTTTAACGCATCGTAATGGTTTGCAATCAAACGTCAAACAGTCTACAGAAAATTGCTCAAATATGAAATGTAATAGACATCTGAGTCTATCATTCCATATTTGAACAATTTTCTGTAAAGACTGTTTGACGTTTGAGTCTGGGTAGCATAGATATTGATGATATATAAAACTACTTATTTAAAATCAATATCCAAGGTGGACAAAAAAGGTTTTCAACACACAATATCTAGGGTTTAGCAGAGTGTTCATAAGCGGCTTAGCCTAATAGGCAGTGGTGTTTTCTTCCTTCATACATTCTCCTTATTATCGTTATAAGCTGCGCTATCAGAATTTATATTTATCAGAATCCGTTGTATTGTTAACCCGGCGAGAGAAAAGAAACGTTATTTTCGCAAGGTTTTTCCTTTCTTGTTACGCTATTCAATTATTTCTTTCAGTAGAGCTGGGGGCATTTAGAGCGCGGTCGCTAGCTCTGATGTTAAAACGTAATGACGTAACATTTAAAAGGAACTTCGTTTGTAAAGCGAGGAATAAGATTATGACAAATGGCCGATGGCATAAAATCTATCTAAGCCGCGAGAAACGTAATTTGGATTGGTTTCATCTGAGTCATGCCTATTAGGCCGATTAAACGAGATACATTTTGGGAGTAGCTAGAACCAATTACCTTCACTGTATTAAAAACAACTTAGTAAACCCTGATAAGTACATGCTTATAATAATTTAAATATTTTTTTATAGTATTTACACACGCCTACGTAGAACAATTTGAACCCTCGAAATTTTTTGATAAAATCCTTGGATTACCTACCTATAGGTGTAGACCTAAGAATGCATAACTTTCGCATATCCTCTGTGAACCTGAAACGGGCTGTAAATAACTCTACAGCCATTTTATAACGCCTAAAGACCAAGATCAACCTCACACTTCAAGGATGTCTAGTGGTACCTACTTATTAAGATGCTGACCAAACAATTTGTCTCGAAGATTGATTAATTTATGAAATTGATATTATCTACATTATGCTTCATCTTAAATGAACCAGCATAGAAACAAAAAGCAGAGAAACAAAACGTTTTCCTTGTACACCTTAAGCCGGGTCCGCAGCGCCAATTTTATAACAAAACATGTTAACATAACATGTTAAGCAAAACATGTTTTTAAAACAGCCTGTCTGGTGTGTTCTGTTTTGTTTATTGTTTTTGTTTCATTCCAATTCATTTCAAAAATGAGTTCCGACGAAGAGGACGTAGAAGCTGTAATAGCTATAGTGGATTTAGTTCTACAAAGACGTAACCGAAATAGATTCCGGGTCCGACCCTACCTGCTACCTCGTTCCTTCAATATTTATCAAGAACTGAAAATCGATGATAGATTCGGAATAAAAACATTTTTTTAGATTTTCGGAAGAGCTGGTATCATTAATTTCACCAGATATAGAGAATTATTATTAATTATTCAAAACATAACCTCAACGAGTGAACGAACGAATGACGTCTTGCTTCAATGAGCGCGAACATAAAATGCAACGCTTCCCCTCCCCGCAGGCGAACGCGGGTGATGTTATCCATTTGTCTCGGCAAACATGTTTTTGTGTTTTTGCTAACAAAACTGTTAAGCCACGCCCCTATTCTGTTTTGTGAACATGTTATGATGTTAGAAAACACGAAAACACGGCGCTGCGGACCCGGCTTTACATATATGGTAGGTACCTACAATATAATTATTTTTTTAGTATTTTCTGTAGCGTTATCTTGGGTTATTATTTTATATGTCCATGCAAAATTATAGTTTTGGACTGATAATTTCTTCGTACAGCCGTAGAAAGACGGAAAAAGCGAAACTATAAGTACGAAACCCTAAAATGTGCATTAAAATCGGTTTAGTCATTTAAGTAAAACATTTTAAATCGTTTGACCGTGTGGTCAAACGTATAACCCCCTCTTTTAGTGTCGCGAGTTAAAACAGCATCATCACTGGAGACCTAAAATTTGAAAAAAAGACGGTTTTCATGAGTTTGAATCGTAATTGACCGTGACACTTTCAAACTTAGTAACGAAGTTATGAATTTCGACGAAATCTGAATTTGGTCTAGTAGCGATGGCAAAAGTGCCTCAATTCTAATTAAATTCTACAGACTAGAATCGTGAATTTTCTTTACTATTGACACACAAATAGACTTGGAGCTTACTCCAACTTTAATTAGGTATCTTAATACCCAATTAATTTCAATTGACATGAAAGTTTCACAAAGAACGCAGATGTACGGGTCCAGTGATGCAATTACCAAAGTTTAGGAACGCCTAATGACCACTCTGGCTCACCCATCTCCTTGATCATAGCACATTCTGCTTTATGGTCCATTCAATATACGAAAGCGTGGATTAGGTACCCTCACTGTATTTACGAGTTCAACCCGGATAATATTGATTTTGACCCACAATACGTAAAGCAAAGAAAGACACCTAGAAAATGTGTGAAAAATGAAAACATTGTGTACCTACAGCAAAAAAATTAGTAAAATAGTCCAAATATTTATCTTTCGAAAACTTTAGACAAACTAAATTTGAAAAATACGGGATCACTAACGTTATACTTATAATAAAGTCAGATAGAATACCTTTCCTCAGGGCGAATACGGACCTTCGCAAACGTGTGCGTCAGCCTCACTGAGTGTCTTGTGTGAGTGACTTGTCGGCGTGGTATCTGGATTGAAATTATAAGTCCTAACTTTTGTTAACTCAAAATAAACAAAAATCTCTTCGGCGGCGTGTCTTCGTGAAATGCATGGAAGATACAGCAAATTGCTTTTCGCCCGGAACATAAAAGTCTCAGTTGACGATGCCCTGAAACTAATCTGTTGATGTTTTTACTCCGCTGACACGTTTCACATTGGAAAGGAAATTGTATCCCTTCTGAAGGAATGTCTCGGAAGTTTAAGCTTCAAGTTAACTGACAGCATTGGTACAGGAAATTTGCATTTCTTAATAGCTGGGTACGGAGATAAGGCAAAGCTGCCTTGAGAACAACCCCAAGTAAAAACTTTGTATAACAACCGAGTCATGAGAAGTTAGTAACTCATGACTCTATTAGTTATTTCTAGCTACGAAACTACGATCTTATAATAAAGTTAAGCAAACAGAGCCATATAATCATACTTACTGCGGTGTATGGACATAAATGCGCAGGCTGCCATAGCGTCAATTATTAAAATATCAATCTTCGTGTGTTGTGAAAATATTTTTGTTATTGATACTTATGAAAAGTAGAAGAAACAGATACTTAAGTATTATTAACCTTTGTTTATCCTTTTTGACAGGATTTCACCATATCACCTATCGTGGCCTGGACCACGACAATGTGTCGTAATCGCGAAAGTGAGATAGTAATTACAAGAAAGTCGCGGCCGTGGCCGGCCACGAAAGCGTTGGCGGGACGATCTTAACACCTACCAAAAGGATTGGTGAGACAGAGTTCTTGATTTATAATAAGTGAAGTCCAGGCAGTGGGATGATATAGTCTGATCAAAAAAAAATTGCGAAAGTTAAAAAAAGACTACAATTTTTGCTGTCGAGTTCAAATTAGTTACTGTCTACCGTTACTCAATCAGATATTTAATCAGGTACTTAGGTTCGTAATCAAGTTAAGTATAGTGCCATCCGAATACCGAACAAAATACGGTATGGCGAGGACTAATCAGATAAAGTATAGGTTCTTCAGCAAGTCAACAGTATTGTAGAGACGCGTCTCGTGTTCGTGAGAAAGCCCGTTGTTTGCAGATAGAGGGTCCTTTGTTCTAGGGTCTGGTACAGACACCTGGTTTTGCCATTATTGTGCTAAAGTCATGACGCGGTGATATTGAGAGCCATCTGGCAAGACCGGTATACAGGATGGATTATAATATAATATTCGTACAAACCAGAAAAAGGATGAATCTCAATACCCCAAGGAACAACATAAATTTTACGACTTTCCAGAATTTGGCGATTTTCATTCAAGAAAAGAGCATGAAGTTTTTTAACCGACTAACCGTCACACTGCTCTGTCACAGTCTGGTGTGACTGTAAGAAAAATTCCAAGAAAATTATTTACTAATGGTCGCACTCTAACTTGATTTGTATAATAAGGTGGAGATAGACGAAAAAACATCCTCTGCGTAACACTATATCCTATTCTAGGATGTTTTTTATTATTAAATTACGTCCTTACTTCAACACTTACCAAACCAATTATGACCAGTGTGGTAATGTTTTTTAACATGTCAAAAATTAGTTATAAAAATTCAAATTCCCCTAGCATTTCTATTCTGACAGCTACCAAAATTAAAATGGTCACATCTCGAAAACTCCTTTCCAAAACTACTTGTTTTCATGGACTGAAACCCCCTTTTTGGGTTTGTATAACCCTGTATAGATTTAGTCTCAAATGGGAGATCTATAGCTTTATAAGTTAGTTACCTAATAGAAGTATAAATTGTATATTCGTATCGTAGGTAAACTACTATATAAGTAATATTTTAGTTAGGACATGCTCAGTTATCCCTACAACCATACATAAACGTCTTTAAACTGAAAACAGGTTCGTTTACAAAATCTACTTTTTTTAATAACGTGCCCGAGTGGAGGTACTTTTTTTAATAACGTGCCCGAGTGGAGGAGTGTAGCCAGTGGTACCTTATGTATAGCAAGGAAGTCAGGGGGATATACACTATGCGAAATAAAATACCCATGATACATTCAGATCATTCGATGACTGTTTATTTACAGAGTGATGACACGGAAAATGGCCGATACAACTAAAGTACAGATCACAGGAAAGTAATTTCACTGATTAATTGCAACTTACACGATACTAAAAGTCTACACGAGTTCTTCACCTATTTAATGAAGATAGAAAATGTATCTTTACAACGCAGGCCGATCTTGTCAATATGCCATAAATTATACAATGTCAACGATTTTTGTCTACACTAATAACAATATTATTGTACATTTTTAAATATAGTTAAAGGTGATGTAACATATTATTAAATTCTATGCAGTCAAATCTTTGTGGTGTAATTTTCTTAACATAAAAAAATGTCATGGTTAAAATGTATCAGTAATATTATAATGAGGTATATTATTATATAGGTAACAAACAAATTTTAATTTAGAACATATCAATCTACTGACAGAGTGTAAGTATGCATATTACTCTCAGAATATTAGATTGTGTTGCATTTGTAAATATATTTTTATTATAAAAAAAAATTAACACAGACTAAAAATGCTTATTTGATAAGTAAAAAAGATACAAAACAGGACAATCTATTGACAAAACGGAACTAAGTCATATATAATAACTTCAGTTTAATGAAATGTTTTTAAAGACCATAGTGCAAAAGGATATTGTTGTATATTTTGCAAGTTCTTGCGAAAAACTAATGTGCACCACGCATACTGAAATAAAAATCTACAAATGAGTACTAAGATTAGGTACATTCCACATATAATTTCTCTTCTACTTACAATAAACTTGGCAGTGCTGTAACATCTGTATAAATCTAATATTTCATAACAAAATGACGGATTAAAACTTCATTCATAATTTGACTATTGGTTGTAAACTCAATATCTTATTTTTCTTATATTTATCTAGCTTAAGATAGACCTAATTTTATAATTCTTTGAGTATTTTCAATCTAATTAGTCTAAAACAACCTCCATTTGAAATGATTTTATAATAATGATAATCCATGAACAAAAAGCAATATAGAACGGCTAATTTTAACGAGACAATAATAGGCAATCGTTCAAGTTTCCTGAAGTTGCAATTGAAAAGGGCCTATGAATTAAATATGTGCACAGTTTTGTAGTTACTATTTTGGCAATGCAAATCACAGCTTTTTTTGCCAGGATTTAAGTACATATTACATGTAAATTCATCCAATAATTAATACACGGAATGGCTTATTTCCGCATCCAAGGGATTCTTGTTAGGAATAAAGTTAATTTTGATATGTTATTTATTTATAGTATTTATAATATTTCTAAATTGCGATTGCGACTGTAAACAAGAGTAATGTAGGAATGTATAGTACCTTACAGTCATATTTATCGTAGGCAATGAATGCTAGGTTATATGAGATGATCATTTGTTACACATAGGTAGAATTCAAAATTATTTGTATCAGCTTGATTGACATTTAGTTTTACAAATTGCTAGTTAATATAGTTATAATATAAGTCACGCAGTAGGGAGACTCAGAACAAGCAATGAGATTTGTTTTCTCACTCGATGATGCGTCGAGATGTAGAGATACGTGTGAAAGAGTGAGATTAATGTTTAGTACGATTTTATGGATTGTGTCAGTAGGCTGCCATCACAGGATGTTGCCACAAATCTGGGAATTTCATTATTGATAATATTTTTTGTCAGAAAAATGAGTCATCTTACCAAAAAAAGATTCCGGTACATCGAAATGAGCTATTGAAATGCCTTCAAATTTCTCATTTATCAGTTTTTTGTAAAGCAAATTTGTCAAAACCGAGCATCGATCATTCGATAGCGCCGTTCCGTCTTCTATTACAGACTTGACCCCCTGATTTGTCACACAAATAAAATAGCAGTTAATAGCATCTTCAACGGAAAATGTGCTACTGTATTCAGGGGGTGGCCAATTTTCTGTTAGTATATGTATATTACTTAATCTTATTTCGGGATGCATAATTTTTGGTAACATAACTTTACTAACGAATTTTGTTTTGGGTCTTAACTTTTCAACGTTCAAACCCTATTAAAAGATGAACGTTAAAATAATACCGTATTTCAATTAATAACCAATAAGAACATGTTGTATAACATGTACACATAGGTTAATTTGTTTTAACTTACCGTAAATACATAATAAGAACACTTTATCTCTTACAAATATTATAACATTCTTCCTTTTGACTTTTGAGCCTACTTATAACGATTCCTAAACAGTCGTTTAGCTAACACTGTTTTCATTATGTCTCTATAGTCAATGAAGTAATGAATCTATTGGAATCATTATGAATAAGCCCTTAGTTTTACAGGACAACACTTTGAATAAGGTTAACCTAAACTTATACCTCTAATGAGGGTTAACTAAGGTTACCGAAGATTGCTTTGCGGCGATCAGATGTGCTCATCTTGTACATCTGCCGAGAGAAAAAGAACATTCATCATTAGTCAACAGCATTTCAGGATAAAACTACCTTTGTGACCCTTAACATCATAATTAAACGATTGCTAAAAGCGGAGGCAAGTATAGCTACAGTTAAAGCACAGAAACATCAATACAGAAGAGATAAAGACATACAGTTCAACTACACGTTACTTCTAATCCATCCAGTGAGCACTTTGTTGATTACACTAACGTACACATCTACAAACAGTACAGTATTACGTCTTCATTATGTTTCCTCTCGTGGTACGCTTACGTCTCGTTGGAGGTTACCGCAAAGGAACGTGCTAAACCTTTGTGCAACTCCTCATAACTCTTAATATGAGTAGGTGCCTAGTTGCATTAAAGTTTTTCATTAAAATAATTTAAGCATACTTCTAAGGACTCATTAATTGTTTCCCTAGTGTAATATCATGGAGTTTTATAGGTACAGCCCGAAAAAATAAGTTTTCTCATTTTCATTTTACTGCCTATATCCCCGAAACTCGGTTTCAAACTAAAGCAAGCCTTACAAAAATAAACATAAAACATTCATGCAAGGAAATCTCGTTACTCAGCAGTTTACATATTTATATATACAATTTCAAGAAACAAATTGAATTTACGAGCTCTAAGACGTTTATTCACTGAATATTAAATTGTGAGTGATGTAATAAAACATTGTGCACATAGTACCGTATTATTGAAAAAAGTGTGAGAACAATATCTTGAGTAAATTAATAATATACACCAATATGGAGTTGTATTTACACGTATTTATTACCTACAATCTCAAGATTTATAACAATAACCATTTATCAAAAGATGTTATTTAATATGGAGTGTTTAAAAAGAAACAAAATTGATTGGATATTTGATATGGATATTGAAAGATATTGAAATAAGAGAGTTATACCATACAGGTCACACGTGTAAGTAAGTTCTATACCAAAACATCCTCTGAATACGGTTTCTACTAAGCTTAGAGGATGGTATTGGTGCTGGGAAGCATAATCAATCACTTCTTGTCCCTGCTACAGGAGGTTAAATTAGTTTCAAAGAGCAAATTTAAAGTAAGAGAATAGCTAATACTTAGATCTATTTGTAAGACCGTGGTAGGATTGGAAGTATAAAATATTGGGAGGTAGGTTTTGAAAGCGATCCACTCTTTGTACCATTAAAAAATGTATATGAAAATACAGCACGAAACAAACATCCCATAGGAAAGAAAAAAATCTGCATCTTGCTTAAAACGAACCGTACACAACACAGTTTCCAACGAACCGATCGGTCTAATACAGCTAGTTGTAGGAAAAATAAAAACATCGGCTTACTGCAGTGGATTTGGAAAAGTAAACCTGAAATTCCGTGAATCGCATTCTGAGTGTATCGTGCAGTGGACCATATATGCGTCGTTCTGTAAACCAGTAAATTGTAGTATATTGTGGCGAGCGGTGTGGATGCATGCTGCGGGTGACACGGTTACTGGGTAGCTACGAGGGGACAACATCTCCAAACTACTTACATAACAAGGCGCGGGATCGGGGGACGACGTACATACAAGGAAAACTCTGGAAAACGTTTTAACCCTTTGCTGTTCGTTTATTGACTTTGGAAATGACAGTCTGATTTACTTATCGTAAACCAGGCCAAACTTTGGATTATACAACTGCATAGTAGGTATAGAAGGGTTCATCAGTCGTATCGCAGAGTTATAATTATAAAAAAAAACTCAGAGGTGAAGTTAAGTAAATAGTGGTGTTTTATCTTTTGTTAACTGAATGTGTGCATTATAGACGGAAAAGAAATTTTATCGCCAGCGAAATATTCAATTTGTTCATTGCTTTTTTAGAAATGTCCAATTCAAACAAAAACTGCAATTTTCCAGGTGTTTCGATAAAGGGCCAAATAATCGCCTAGGGGAAAGCACGCCGTCCTCCGATTTGCATCGCGACACACATGTAGCAAATACCTACGTATTCATTCATCCACGGATGGTTCAATCTGTTAACTCACGTGTCAAAATGGTCTTTTTCTCCCAAAAACCTTAGGCAACTTATAGTTTAACACAATCACATTTTGTAGCATTATAACGAGATTTGACTGCATGAACTTTTATACTACAGCTTCTATAACAAAATAATGCAATAAAACATCATGAACAATGTGGGTTTATACTATGTACTTAAATCTAAAACAATCAACGTTTACAGAAAGAAAATTTATATTAACTTTAACTTGAGCCTAGAACTATTTAATTTTTAACCTTAATTCGTGCCAATAAATTTTTAAAGTGAAAATGTAAGTATATACTCAAATATGTTATTTTACAATAACCATAACAATAATATTTAAAATGCGTAAAAGATAAATCGTTGTAGCGATATTTTTAAATCTAGGCACTAGTCAGTAGAGTTCAAGTATTCTAGAACTAATTACCTAAGAGAAGTGAATGTAGAGTCAATTTAGACATGTACATACATGTAATATACTAGAATACCACTAAATCAGTCTAGTAGGAGTTGTAGGTCGGTAATATTAAAATATAGAGTTATAGGTAAGTGCAATAATTACAATATGTGTGAGGTAGAATAAGATAAGAGTTTTATCTCTATGGCAGCAGAATCATAACGTCAAAAATATTAATTTATAAATTACTAATGACATGTGCCGTAGTGGACGTTTTACGGCTGAAATGATGAATGACATGTGCGGACAACACGAACTGAGCCTATCCGCAAAGTTTCCAAGCTATATCTACTTTGTAACGCTTCGAATCAAAATAAAAACAAGGAAAACATCCTAGTCTTGTCCTTTTTTCCTTATAGGAGAGTAAAATAATGTTAGTTTAGTAACTTTTATTTAATTTTATCTGTTGCCAAGGAGAGCCTATTTAGAGACATGACATATTTCAACTAATTGACGCACATAAGCAGGTATTTTTCAGCTCGAACATGCCCTAACAATGTAAACAGTTTTATTAATACAAATGCGAAACGCAAATAAAACATATTCACAATTAACTTAATTGTAAAACATATTTTTTGCGTCTCCTACTTCACAGCACTGTAATATTATTTTTTGCCTCTCATGAAAGACAAAATACAAAAAATAGTACTTAATAGTGTAGAAATTAAAACATAAAACTCGCACGATCTATAAAGGCCCATCACATACACCACCCATTGATTGGATTCATTAATGAACCCTTTATTGCGCAAAAGCGCTGTGGTACGACTCGTTCTGCCACAGCACATGCTGAGTAGTGACCATTTTTGTCACTAGTTTTAAAACCGAATTGATGATTTTTTTTATTTGATTGTACAAATGTGACAAAATAAACGTTTCTTTATTGTTCACAAAAAAACACAAATAATTGAAAAATAATTACTTGATAACGAGGAAACAGTTTGACGAAGATATTACGACTATATTCCAGTTCATTTAGGTTAAAAGGGTGTATATAATTGGAGATGATTCTTATTGTTTGGATTAGCATTTAAAGCATTCAAAGAAGATATATTAAAAAAGTACCATACCATCTATTGATGTACTTATAAAATTTTATCGATCAGAAATCGATTTTGTTCAAAATGCAAAGGACTGCTATAGGTACTGAGGGTTGCATCCAGCGAGCGTATTATAATTGTTAATAATGTCCTTGCAAGTATGCGTCTCCGCCGTCATTATAATGATGGACCCAGTTTACTCATAATCCTAGGAAGCCAAGATATTTCGAAATATAAATTGTTTTCCGCGAGTATACTTTGTTTACTGAAGCAGATTATGATGGAAGAATAAATCAAGATGTACCTACGTTGTTTATTTCTCGTAAGGATATAACTTTGGGAATGAGTGAATAGATATGGTCTTCTTCTCGTTTATGCGTGATTAAGGTTTAGTCAAAACTCCAAATTTCGTTTCATAATCAAATCAGTCCATCAATCTCCAAATCAGTTTCGAAGCACATTAAAGCACTGTTAGCCAGAATAAGAAATCGATAACATTTCTTCGAAACTTGAGCCAAATGTCTTAAATTGAATAGGAATGACAAAGTTATGCTACGATGATAAGGGGACTAGTCCAATGATTAGGGTTGGCCACAGACGTGTAATTAGGGTTAAGTGTGATCCATAAGGTCGAGTAATCCTACCGCAATTACACTATTTCTATAGGGAATTCTTAGCGACCGTCTTTAGTTAATTTTCCGATTGATTTAACCTTTATAAATAAATCAGAATGGGGGCTCCGAAATGTCACGTAGGTGGTAAGTAGTAAAGTTCACGTCGCTCGACATTGCGGGAAAGGTTCGTCAAAGTATAAATTGATGATCTGGCTTGAATTGTCTCTACGGTGCTGACATAATTTAACAATATATAAATCTACACTTACGAAATACCTTTAATTTGTTCCTTGATTTTATTCGGTTTATTTGTAACATTTATCATTTCAGTTTCACGTAAATTTTAAGACACGTGTTCTTATATAAATTACAATGAATTCCTATTTGTGTCGGCAAATCCAATTTAAAATGTTTTCAATATTTTTTTTATTTTATCCAGAATATTAAGTTTACCTTCGAGAATAATATGCTGATAAAAAATGGATGATTATTATTTTTACTACAAATAGAACCTTGTTTAGAAATAGAAATGAAACTAGAAGTTTTTCAAACAATATACAAACTGCTTGTTAGTAGAAATCATCTTGTTAGTAGAAAGTTATTAACCCCAAGAAATAGAGACGTAATTGAATAGGGTTAAAGGAGTCGAGTCAACTTTAGCAAACCGTCCGTAGCTTATGAATATTTTATGAGTCTATGAATTGGATTGCTTGAAACACTAGAAATAATTCGAGTTAGACCACCTCAGAAATGTGATACAAAGGAGAGGTGGTTCAATCAAGGCCATCGGAGAGGCTGGAGAGGAGTCCTTTTTAATTAGTGGGACGGTTAGCGGAGAGCCTCGAGCCGAGACCTATTACGAACAAACTTCACAAGTAGGCATTCGCATCTTTTATAGATGATTTATATAGCGTCAGCAACTGGTAATCATGCTGTACGGGACGCTGCAGTGCCTGGGACATTGTTAGATGGATTAGGCTTGCCCAGCACCTATACCATCCTCTCAGCTTAGTCAGCTATTATTCAGAGGAAAGAACAGGTCAATACGTCTGAAGCTACCTAAGCCGCGGGTTTCCTCACGATGTTTCCTTCACCGTTAAAGCACGTGTTAAGTGTGTACATACATTTTTCAAGAAAGAAAAATCCATTGTGCACTGCCGGTATCGACCCCCGACTTTAAATCCGAAGGTCGTGGGTACAAACCACTCGGCCAACATGGCAACAAGTAACAGTCGTACAAAATATAATTTATGGACAAAGTAAGAAATCGCTCTTCGGATAAGAAAATAAATGCAGAAATACAAGATTTTGTCGGAATTTAATAAATGTAGCTGTAAGCTGAATCAAGTCTATGAAATATTACAAAGATCACACTTTATTACATTTCTGCGAATTTGAATTAAATACCGACTAACTATCGTGGGGCTGAAACTGAAATAGGATTCAAAGCTTCAGAAATAGAGATTAGAGAGCAATATTTGTGGTAAGGCATGTTTGAGTTTAGAAATTCTTGTTAGCCAGAATCGATATCGATATAATATTTTGAATTTCATGTTATTATAATGTAAATTGATGAGTAATGTACGAAAATCAAAATAAAATATATAGGATTACATCATAAAGGTTACGGTTCAAGTATTTTTTTAATAGTTTAGAAAAAAAAGGTTAGACATTATTTTTAAATCATTAAACAATTACTACAGGTACAGAAAAGCCAAGGGTCAGAAGGTAGAATAAATTGGAAATTCTAAGGCCTATTACATAATGTAAAAGACGGACATATAATTTTCCAATTTATAGAAAATACAATTTTCATTTTATAAGGGTTATACGTAGACAACGCTTTAAGAAAGGTCTAGGTCTAAGACGTCGAAGATTTGAGATCAGGATGATCTCAGTTTGATCTTGGCTTACTTCTAATATATATTAGAAGTATGCCAAGAGCCGTCCACAGCGAGTGGTGTGGAATAATTAATTATATAAAGCTTGCAAGTTAAAATGTCTCATTAATGAGCCAACACAGCTTTAAGTGGACGGCGCGTGGCCTATTTCTTATACAAGATTAAAATTATTCTTGATTAAAAGTTTTCATAGTGCAACATCTAGCTAATAGTCAAGTTCACCTTTTCATTACGATTAACGAGCTATAAGTCAAGATTTTAAAAGTTATAGGATCACAACATATACAACGGGTAACGGGTTACAAGCTTTAAAATATACCAACTTTGAGAGTAAGAGAAGTGTAAGTCAATCACAGTAGTTTAAAATTGAATGGGTTATTGAGGCCTATGCTGAAATATCACAAGAGTGTGTATTTTTTTAACGAGTAAACAGATTTTATTTCAAATTCGACGATCGATGGGGTTTCAACCTGTTCCAACCCACATTATGACAGATGGTCTTACCGACTAAGCTACATGTTCAGATACGTAAAGTCCCGTTGAAAATGTTGTCAACAATTATTTTCAAATGTTATTTTTATTGTGTTATGCGAAACCTGTGAGCTCAATAATGGACGGCCCGCTTTAAAAACTAGCTCGATGGTTTTATAACTATATCTTGATAAAATATATGAGCCTCTAAAAACCGCTTAGCGATTGTCATTATGTTATGTTATTTATTCAAGTAATTAAACTTTTTAAAGGTTGTTATTTTTTTTGTTGGGGTGTAGTGGTCTCTAAAATGTAACTTAAAGACACTTATCGCGTTAGTACAACGCAGATCGTCAAAGCCAGACACATAGTTTGATAGATCGGCGCAGTTATAGAGACAGAGGCACTGTAGGACTTGTTGTAGTTGGTTGAAATACCGTAGGCAAAGCATTACCTTCCATTTACCTTCGTCAAATCCCGTCGAGACCGTTTGGAAAGTTTATGTCAACTTGTCAATTGGTCGACATGGATCAATAAAAAAGGCATGAACATTTTTTACAGCTACAGACACAGCGCGATAGATCAGCGCAGGCCGTCTAAGCCAGTTAGAGGTAAAGCCGCTGTGGATAAGAGAGAGGTTGTTATAGGTAGCTCTCAGAGAAGTCGAGGTCAGAGACAGAGGCGCGGGAGGATCTGGTGTAGTTGGTGGAGGTGCCGTAGTCGGAGGTGGCGGTGGCCAGGTCTGGCAGCACGCGCTCCGTACCTTGCGTGACTCCGTCCGCCGCCGCCGCCTCGCGCTCCGCCAGCTTCTGCTTCAGAACCCGGATGCGCTCTTCTTTCTGGTGACAAAGATAACGAATGAAGTAATAATGCTGGTCATTACAAAAAGCACCAAACGGTTACTATTCAAACCAGATGAAGTGGATACGGCGTTTATCAAATTGCACCGCACTCCGCCGTTTGTATAAAAAACACGCCTACAACGCAACGGCAGGCTGATTGCGTATCTCACGACAGGTTTGCAACAGGCGTAAATCTCGCGATCAGTGCTGTCAAAATGTAGATAAATTAGGCCAGGTGAGTGTCAGGCCACGTGCTATGTAGGGTTCCGTAGTTAACCGTAGACCTTTTGTTTAGAAGTTGGTCTATGTTTTTTTTTACTAAACCACTTCATGGTTATAAGAATTTAATATACTTATAGCCTGAAGTGATTCTTTACAGATTTTTAAAGCTAGAAGTTGAGATTTTAAAGGGGAAGGGGAGACGCAATATTTAAATCTTAATATTTCGCAAACTGAACCCTACTCGTAAATCAAAAAATCACTAGAGCGTAGTAGAATTATCCCTACAAGGTAAAATTTGTATCTTACTGTAAGTTATGTGCGAGTCAATAGAGCATTTTAAATTTAACCGGGTAATACAGTTATTTTCTTAAGTAACACCAAAGAGGTTTTAATATGCCGTTGAAAATCCATATATAAATTTGGAATAAATTAATGTATACGTCATTAATTAAGTAAAACAAACATTATTATTTTCAAATTATTCATTTTACAATAATTTGTTAAAAAATATTAAAATATTTGCATTTTATCACTTAAAATTATAATTTTCAAGAAGGTTGTATGTTTACTCACCTTGCACTGGGCGCGTTAAAAAAAACTTGCGCGCCATGTCCCATATTCCATATTCAAATATGAAAACTAAAGCTGTGATGCTTTAGTTTTCATATTTGGTTTTATCGTATTCGTCGCTGTGTGGTAAATTAATTTGTTTTTGTCTCGCAAGTGTGTTGAAAAACGTCGTATGACACGCGTAAGCATTGATCAAACATTTATTTCGTATGATTTGTAATCCAGTTAGGTAGTTGTGTGTTTGTCTTGTTTGTTATGGTAACTACCAGAAGTTTGTAATTTTACTTATCTTTTCTGATATTTAGTGCCAGTCGACGTCGAATTTAATAATATGTTAAAGCATTAACTTAAAATTTTTGTTTTATAAGTACTACTTAATGACGAGACAAGCAGAAGGCCCACCTGATGTTTAGTAGTAACCTCTACCTATAACAATTGCAATGCCGCGGTGATCACGTTCACTAAGCACGTGACCAACGCTGCATTGCATTGCGCCCGTAACCCTGAGACAGAGTTGTAAGGTCTCATGTGCCCGTAATTTCAGCGGCCTCCTTGCCCTTCAACCCGGAACACAGCAATAAAGACATTACTGCTTGGCGGCTGAAATAGGTATGGTGGTAGTACTTCCCCGGATGAACCTTTCACAAATAGTTCTACTAGGTACCTACTAGTACTACTGGACAGGTACAAAAGATTGTAGACAGTCGAAGGAGGCCTTCCCGGTTCTTAACCAAAGATGCTCCCGAAAACTACTAAATCTAAACCGTGACAAACTCCGACGAATCGTCGGTATTTTCACTGGCCAATGTTCACTTAACAAGCACCTTTATTACTGATATCCCCCTTTGTAGGGAGTGCATGACAGCAGAGGAGACAGCCGCGCACGTACTCCTGGAGTGCAGCAGCGTGGCGTCTCAAAGAAATCAATACCTCGGGGAGTCGGGGACGCCCAGGGAGGCCTGCGCCGACACTGCAAAGCTGCTGGCTTTCCTGGAGGACATCGGGTGGCTGGACTAAGCAAACGCCGTCCGACACGCAAAAAGGGCCCATCAGCGGCCTAGTTGCGGAAACCAGTCCGCTCACCAAGTACCAAGTAGGTACTAGTACTAAAAGTCTAATTAAGGCACGTAGCCTTATGAGTTGTGGATTTTGTTTAAAATTGAGTCAAAATTCTACAGATCTGCAAAATTGCAGCCAAATACGTGAAGGAATATCGTTTTAATATTATAGGTTATCACTTTTATACGACCACAGATGCAGTTGGCGCTCCTGATAAAATTCTCATAAAGATGATAGAGTTTAACAAAGTAAGGTATGAGTTTCATAGTTTAAAAAAATCTTTGTTATATACTAGTAAAAAAAAATTGTTATGATTAATTATGTATTTTTGTAGCAATCTTCTGTTCTCCATAAAACATAAACCTTTTAAACCCTTGAAAACAAGCTTTACCAACTGGTAAACCTTGTCTTCAAATGAGCTGAGGCCCGACTGAGTATTTTTTTGTACAGCTAAATGATGAGACTAGCCGAAGGCCCGCCTGATGTTAAACGGTAACCTTTACCTATAACAAACTGCAATACCTACCGCGGTGATCACTAAGCACTAAGCACGTGACCAACGCTGCATTGCATTACGCCCGTCATCCTGAAACACAGAGTTGTATGGTCTCATGTCCCCGTTATTCTCCCCTACTTCCCCGGATGAACTCTTCACAAAAAAGTTGAATTACTAAAGGGTTTTTCATTAGGCGCTGGTTGGTTTTGGCGGCCTGTTGCGGTCATTTGGTTTTGGTCGGACGCCACGATTGATATTCTGCATGAACGATTTGAGGGTAAGGTAATCTCTCGCAGGGGTGATGTGAAATGGCCACCAAGGTCATGCGATTTGACCCCGCTAGACTTTATCTTGTGGGGTTTTTGAAGTCGCAGGTTGGAAATTAATTATGGAAATAAACCGCAATCGACTGGTGTCCTAAAGGTGAACATAACACAAGTCATCGCTCAAATTGAGCCGGATCTATGCGGAAGAGTAATAGCAAATTGGAACACTCGGATTGGTGCCACCGTAAGAAGCCGAGGCGGGCATTTGCAAGATGTCATATTCCACATTATAAGACTTTCATATGAAAAAATAATTTGTTAATACCTCACTCACAGCTTGTTTTATTCCATTTGAACATCTACCCGCCCTTATTGAAAAACCCTTTACAAAATATACTTATATTATTTTCAAACTAGCCGACCCGCGTGGTTACACCCCCGTAAAGCCATGATAAACATTCTTATCGGTTGCGTCGCAGGCGGACCTTCGCCCGCTGCGCCACAGAGGTCGTCTAACTCTTATCTCTGCAAACCTCAGAAATAAGGGGGTGCGGTATTTTTTCAACATTTTAGTAAATAACTCAAAAACTATACGGCTTAAAGTAAAACTAAAAACTGTTTATTAATGCGCAAATAAATACCTTTAAAATGAATACCCACATGACCTAGTAACTTCACTTGAAATTTTTGAGAACCCCTTTCCGCCCTGCATTGCAATGCAATCATATTATGATTATTTTTTTATTTTTTTATATATTCTGTATTAGTGAAAAAGCGTTATCTTATACCACTTTAAATTTCAAATCGATAGCATAAGTAGTTCTCAAGATATCCATTTGTGACAGATAGACAGACAAACAAACATACACCATAAGGGTTCGTTTTACCATTTTGGTCCAGAACCATAACAAACAGTAACAGTAACAGTACGGTCTCAATCCGATATAACATAATCCGGAAGACGTGTCGTTTCGATTCGTCAAAATAGAAGTAATTTTCAAAAGTACTCTAGACGCTATTGATTTTTATACGGCATCCAGCTGTAATAGCAGAACGTCGCGCCACGTCGTTTATTTTTATCGTATTATAAACTCCACAAGTCTGAGTGTGTGGATCCAAGGGAATAAAATAGTGAGCGTTTAATTAGAGGCTTTGTCTGAAACTGTTTGAGTAAATTACAATGTGACCGCTGCGCGCATCTGCGTAGGTATCTAGGTAGGTCGAAATTAAACCCCTAAGGATGATGAAAGTTTTTATGTAAAATCTTTGCTTTTCACTTAATGTTCTCGAAAGTTTGCGTAAATATTGATTTACTTTAATATCTATTATAATCATATGACATCATATAACTATATCTATTATATGTTATATGATGTCACAGAAACCTCGGTGCGCGAGTCCTACTCGCTCTTGCCCGGATTAATTTTTTTGTGTGTTTTACCAAACCGTGTTACGTTTACCAAAACATATTAACCAGGTACCTATTCATTAAGTTTTCGGAATAGTTTTCCGGAATGTATGGTGAACTGCATCAGTTATGTAAGCGACATTTTCTTTGAAATTTAAAAAGCTAGCAAACAGATCATTGTTTAAACAACATCTAAAATATTTTACTATAGTAACTTTCGTGACTCATTACATTAATATTAAATAGCGAAGACGCGCGCTGAGAGAGCCTTGGCGCGCAGTGCACGACGGGACACGGAGCCTGACGAAGGCCCTCGATAAGGGTCGAAACAGTTGGTGCCTCCACCAACAATAACAAGTACGTGAACATTCCCGCTATTTAATATGAACATCTAAAATACATTTAAAATTTCTCAAACGGAACTCTAAATAAAAAAACATCTTTATACGTTAAGGTGGAAGGAAGGAAGGGAGGCCTTTGCCCTGCAGTGGGACAGTACAGGCTCTTAATAATAATAATTAATAATAATAATATAATACGTTTACAATGAGCATTATTGCTCTCTGTAGAGCAACTTTCCATGCAACTTAAATAAACTCGAATCATGCAGCAGAGAGGAAACCAAGGAAAGAGCTTTGCGTTTTCACATAGAACGTATACATTCTTGGTCTTTATTAGCCATTATGGTGCTCTCTCGTTGTTTTTAATTTGGGTAAGTTGGTTAAATGCACCACGTTGGTTATATGAAGCAGCACTGCACCACACCAAAAACAATAAATGTAGAGGTGTCATTGTGTTTGTCAATCGCTTGATGGTACCTACAGTGCCTGAGTTTTTTTTAATAAAACCATGAAATAATATACCTGACATTATTATTTTTTTACATATTTATTTTGTTCACATGCAAGTTTAAAATGTTTTGTTCAATGAAGCCGAAAATCGAAGTAACTCTAACCTTGGTGTTCTATTAGAAGCATTAATAGTTGAAACAAGCGAGTTGATCCCGGTATAAATATGGCCAGTGAGCCGCATGATTCGCGGCAATCCGCAGCCGTGATTACTAATTAAACAAGTGCCGGAGTAGCTACGTTGCTCCCAGGTGGAATCAGCGATTCCATAAATGAAATTAAAAATTTATCCAAAATGCTTTTGGGATAAATGTTTATAAAATTTCATAGCATAAAATTACTAATCGCTTATTCTATGAAAATTTGTCTTAGATTTAAAAAAAAAACATATCAAATTCAACGGAGAAAATGTTTATATAAGGGGATTGTTTTCGAAGTAACATCTTACTAAAGTTAATATTTTTATAGACCTTATCCAATCCCAAGGGCAAAATATAGAATGTAGAAAAAGTTTCCGTGTTATCCGGTGTCTTAGCCGAAAAAAGGAACATATTATTTTACAGAAATCCCACCTTTTGCCTCAGCAGTATTTGTATTACTATCGGAAATAGAGACAATTCTTTTGGTTGAAGAAAATGTATTTCAAAAGGTGAAGAGAAAGAAAACATATCTATAACAGAAATTGCTTTAAAGATAGTTAATAAGGAGCATTCGTATAGAACGTTCCATAATTGTTTTCATAGTTGGCAGAGTATCCAGTAATGATAGCATGAATTGAGATATTAATTGACTTAATAGTGCTCCTTTTCGTTTAAAAACCACTGAAAGCAGTTCATCGGAAGTGCTTCCATAAATTGCTGGTCGATGAAAGTGAGCATTCAACGTAGGCGATGAATTTGATAAGATAGAAAATTTATTTATATTTTATATTTTCTATAGTATAATTGGTTAGGGTCACGCACGGTGAGTTTAGTCGAGCGTATTTAATTTTTTTGTAATACCCGTAGCAGTACTGATTAAAAATAACACAGGGTGTCCTGTGGCAAATTACATACTTTGAACCTTTCTAGTTTCTGAACGCAGCTAATGAGAGAAGCGGAAAGGCTTTATTGAAAGCTCAAATGTTGCAGGTTTTTTAAGTAGCTATAAACTCATGGAGTAATTATCACCAAGCTTTTGCTTTCAAGGTTTACATTTTGAGTTGTTTTGCGAGGGTTAAGCAGACTATCAATTTTAAAATCGGTACCGTATGCGAGGAAATATACTGGACCATTAATTAACTCGTAAAGTCATGGTTGCTAAAATCACGTGAAAATCAAACTGCACGTGAAATCAACAAGGCATAAAGAGTGTACTATAATATGTATACTAAGGGGTAATTTTGATCACCCCAAGAAACTACTTTTGTTCTACGACTTTTTAGGATTTAGGTGATTTTCAATTAAAAAAAGGTTTTAGCTTCAACAGCTGATTATACGACAATAATAACCTAAAAACCAGCTGGTTCTTTACAAAGTCAACCTCCTCCGCAAAAAGTTGCCATACAAATAAAAATACCTAAAACCCCCCAGATATATATTTTTTTAATTGTAAAAAAAACAACTATGACCTCAGGAAGATCTTCACATAACACTAACAAAAAAATTGTAAATAACGATAACAAAACATTTCTTTTTATATCTCATGAGCTGAAACCCCAGGGTTTCGGGTTAGCACACCCTGCTAATGCACCCTGTAGAAATAGACCAACACTTATCCTGAGAACAGGCACTAGTGAAAGTTTAGAATGAGTTTAGAACCGGTCCATTTCCTCCGAAAACCAGCGTAGCAACTATGCAACTAAGAACGCGGTGAGATAATCCGGTAATTTTTTTAGAGTTTTTAATCTCAAAGAGCAGAAATGTCTATTAGTTAATCGAGACACTAAGTTTCAGCAGGATAAATAATCACAAGGTATGCAACAGGCACGGATCTCGTGATCATCTCTATCAAGCGTCAATTTTATAAGCTTTTATTTAGCTTGCCACGTATATAACTACTACTACTAGTATGTAACTATGTTTGTTCGAGTGGAATCTTGCAACTCAATTTTGAAGCAGATATCTTCAACCAAATGAGCTGAAATTTTGTATACACGTTTTGTTTGGATGACAATGCGTGGTCAGCTATGTGACGTTACTCTGAATCCAACATGGCGGAAAACTCAAGATGGCGGACTAGTTATTTTTAATGCTCTCCTACAATATGGGTATCAAATTAAAGGGCTTGCTGATAATAATTAGAAAATGAAATAACGTCACTTTGAATCCAACATGGTGGAACACCGAAGATGGCGGACTAGTTATTTTTAATGCACTCCTATAATATGGGTATCAAATGAAAGGGCTTGCTGAGAATAATTCGAAAATGAAATGACGTCACTCTAAATCCAACATGGCAGTATACTTAAGATGCTATGAAAGTATATTATGTTGGGGTTGTTGGGTTGGTTTGTACAGTACACAAAATGCAGGGTAGTACTGTTGACCGTGCCATTATTTACTTGGGCTTGAAGCTTTTCGTTAATGATCAAGCACAAGCATACCATGGGTGCCAGTGGTCTTAAGTAGGGTAACATCATTAGAAGGTCTACTTATAGAAGAGCTTGTTCCAAATTAACCGGCAAACGACCTTGCAATAATGATGCGTTGAATGAGATGAACAGACTGAGAAACCTGTCCAGTGATAACTAAAAAGTTAAAAATAAATTAAAAGAAAAAAATCTTTTTAACAAACAAGCTTTTATTTACGTAGGTACTAAAAATAATAAAATAAATATTTTCCATAAAAGTTTAATTTCAACTTATAACGTCTTTACACAATTTATGTGATATAAAAGCTTGTCAAACATTTATTTTATTATGTTTAGTACGTTTAATTGAAAGCTTGTTTGTTAAAAAGTTTTTTTACTTTTAATTTATTGCTTTAGCGAACGCAAACCTGTGGCGAGATACGTAATCAGCCTGCCGTTTTGAGCTATTGCACGGGAGTTCGATTTCGTGTTTGTACGATTCTTCAAAAAGTTTCAGATCTGCCGCAACGGCCTTTTGACGAGCTCTGTGGCGCAGCGGGCGAAGGTCCGCCTGCGACGCAAGGGGTTGCGGGTTCGATTCCCGCCTCGGGACAAATGTCTGTACGATCTGCAGATATTTGTTCAGGGTGATCTGGGTGTTTTTCTATATATAATAAAAATATCTATCTATGTAGTATAATGTATTCAGTATATCAGTCATCTAGTACCCATAACACAAGCTCTGCTTAGCTTGGGGCTAGATGATGCTGTGTGATTTGTCCAGCATTATTTATTTATTTTTATTATTTACCAAATTTCAGATGTTCTTATACTTGTGCCAAAAAAGCTCCCAGCATTTCTTTCAGAGTCGTAAGGATTTTGAAAGCGTCCTAGAGGTTTTCCATTTTTGCTTTTATCTAATTACTTTTTTGTATAACTTTTAAATGACCTTGATTTTTGAAGGGGCTGCCCGCAGGCCTTGATGTTTGGTAAACATTTCAAGTTGATGACTTCAGCCGCTTTGGAGGACAACAAACGAGTGAAGCTATAAGGGTTCCGGTTTTTCCTCTTGAGGTTCGAAACTCTAAAACCACCCAGACCCGAGACAAATATCCTTAAAAAATCAAACATTGACCCCCCGGCGGCGATCGAGACCCTCCTGCGTCACACTGAGCCACCGAGGTCGTCCTATAAAACGCACCTGTGATATTAGCCTCTGCAGTTCTTCGTTCTCCTTGACGAGCTCTCGGTACTTCTCCTCGTCGCCATTGCCATTGCCGGAGCCGGAGCCGCGGCCGCTTTCCGCTCTCTCCGTAGGATGGCGGATCACTTCGATCACCTAGGCCACAAAAACATATATCCCATTAAAATAATTCATTATCTATAATAATATTATAAAGAGACAAGATTTGTGTTTTTGTATTTTGTTTGTAATAAATAAACTCAAAAACTGCTAGACAGATTATAAATTCATTCATTGGCTATTATGTAACATATTATGTTTTGACTCAAAAGATAGCACTGCAAATAGGGGTGCGGTGCGATACGAAGTTCGCCGAGTCAACTTATTCGACACCTAGAACATTTCTATATTCTAGGTGTCGAAGAAGATTAAAGCAACCACGAATTTAGGTACCTACTTTCTTACGCTTACTTACGCTAATGGTATGAAGATTTTGATTACAGCGGTACCAATGACTTACTAAGGCAGGACTTCACACCCGGCCAGTAAACATTTGTTTTATAATTTGTTTAAAGTGTTGATTAGTTCAATTAGCGTTTATAATTAATCGGGGTACGTTTTTCAATTCACCTACTTCCCCGTTTACAGTGTTGAATAGCAAACTTTAATATGAGATGCTTGGTGCCACTCATGGTTTCCGCACAGTTTGATAATTTCGAATGGCAGTTATTATATGTATTGAATTCTGCTCTCTCAGCAATAGATAATGTTTTGTTTTGCAGTTAAATCGTATAAAAAGAAGCAGAATATGTGAAAACTCATCGTATGAGAGCCTGTTTCCTCGTCTCGGTTGTGTGGCTAACTTCGATCACCTTTGTAAATGAAGATATATCATTAATCACGTAAGAGCTCCGAAGCCATACAAATAGAGGATGAATTGAGGACGCCGTTGCTCATTAATTGCAAAATAAATACGATTTTATATTTAGTTTACCTTTGTTTATTTGAAAGACATTCAGCGTAAAAAAAACTGGTAAATAAAACCAAACCTTTTCGGACAAGTCTTCGGAGCTAATTGGTCTATCTTAACTTTTAAAAGAAACTTGCCTAATCTCGGTCGGAACACAATTATTATTCATAGTAGCCCAAAGGCATACAGTTAAAACAGGGATTTTTCAGCAATATTTGTCTGTAGCAGTATTTTTATTTAATTTTATCTTTGTTTATCGCAAAGGGTACAACTAAGCCAAGAAATTCCTTATAGAGCATATGCCACAGAATTTTAATTATATTGTGTATGTGGATTTGTCGAGTAACAGACAAAACAACTGAATATTTCTCGTTTTTAATTTAAACCCCTAATCTCGAGATAATAAGCACGTCAGTACCAATGATAGGTAACGCGGCTTATAATGAAATTTTCATCTAAATGTTTTTTACACGAAACGATAAGACTCACAAACCGTACACTCAACGAAACTTATTTATTCGGACAAACTGACTCATTGTTATTAATTTGTCTGTCAGATTGATATACTGCTTCTCATCCTTGTGTCCATGGACCATCGTTGAGCGCCAATAAATCTTAATGTTTAAAGCAATATCTGCGAGATGAATTTAGGTTTGTTGGCCCAGATTCAACGAAAGCTAATTGGAAAGCAGTCGAAATAGGCACTAGTAGTTTACGGAGAAAATCTATTTTCCAACGGCCCAATTTTGAAGAGAGCATCAAAAGTTTATTACATAACACGAAGTTGCTGATTCAATTTGTCATTCCAAGTAGTTTCATAAATCTATATAATACAAGGCATATAATGGCAAGAGTTTTATTCCGTCATGTAGATTATCAAAATTTGTTGGATACGTTTTATTTTGTATAATGTAATTAAAACAGCGGCGATATATCCTTACCGTAACATTAGCTGAGTGGCGACCATTATTGTTGTCAGTATTCCTAATTTTGTTATTGTTTTATATTTTGTGACACAAAATAAACGTTTCTTATTCTTATTTTCTATGACTCACCTTAGGGACGAAGATGAGCGCCATGCTCAGAAAGCAACAGAAGACGATAGCGAGTGAGACGAACGCGAACGCCGCGTCCTGCTGACTCGCGATCACCAACGTCACGGGCGCTGTGATGAGGCACAGGACCACCACGTTGTAGATACTCATTCCTACGTAACGGGAGTCGTTGATCGACCGCACCTTGATCGACCTGGTCTCGTATGCGAGGAATAGGCCGAAAACTAGGACTAATCCTTTGTATCCGTATAATACACCTGAAACAATGTTATTGATTATGGGATCACTTTATTTTCTGATTGTGCATATATGTACATTTATACAAATAAATACAATGAAAGTCTATTTTTGTTGTATCAAAAATAACAGATTTTTATTTGTTTCTTATTAGAGCACCAGTACGAAAAACTGAATTATGATTTTGTTGTCTTTCTGTAAGTCTGTATTTTTGTTCTGGTTAATAACCAAAATGGTTTGAAAGGATATTTACTGGCCGATAGCTGATTTTAAAATAAGCAAGACTTTTATTACGAAAAATAATTAGTTAAAAGCGGTCAGCAAAAAAATTAAATTAAATTGTGTTCGAAATCTGATTTAAAAATGTACAACGCGGATATAACACAAGCAAAGCCACGCGTAGTAGTGTAGCGAGTCAACCATGCTCTAAATACCAACCATAATACTAATATAATCTATAATATAATCTATAAGTATGTTCGATAAACAGATACATTTAGTATATTTGCAATCGTTCTATTTACAAAATTGAATGTTCATGGTCTGAACATAATTGCAAAATTAATAGACTAGCTTCAACCCTCAGATTCACATGCATTGTATTCGGATAAAAAGTTGCCAATCTGTTAATAAGGCGTCAACATCTCGTATTTATGCTGTACGGGGTGCTGCAGTACTTGCGACATTGTCAGATGAATTAGGCCTATACGATCCATCCATCATAGAGGAAAGAACAGGTAAGCACGTCTGAAGCTGACTAAGCCGTCCTCACGATGTTTGCCTTCACCGTTAAAGCACGTGTGCACATACATACATTTCTCAAAAAAGAAAAATCTATTAGTGCATGTCCGATTATCAAACCCTCGATCAAAAGTCGCGTCTTTGGTCGCGGGGTACCAAACGGCTAACACAGCTTGGCTTCTGAATATAATCGTAAATTTAGTTGACTAGGCTATTTTAAAGTCAGCCTCGCACACTTACCCCCCAAAAAAAGCAGCCTATGTGTAAATCCTGGTCAACATTTTTATATTATGCACAAAGTTACAGGTTATCTTGTTCGGCAGTTTTTGCCAATAAACTTTCGTATTTATAATATAAGTAAGATAGTGAGGTTGCATAACATCATTACAATAAAATTAGACAATTGTTTGAGTAAAACAGACCATTCACAACGAATATAAACTGATGGATATTTAATGGAAATAGAATATCAATTTGGATGTTGAATGTGCATCAACAACAAAGTGAATAAACGCAAGATAACTTATTTTGTATAGACTTAATAGACAAAAAAAATATTAGAAAGAGAAAAGCTTCTTTCGTTTTACAGAACCGATTGAAAATCTTCATTCTGTCTTGGTTTTCTTGCTGGTGTGGTAGTAGAAGTAAAAAACTCGACTGAAAACTTTCAGCGTTTTAGAGAATAGGTTTGTTGCTTACGTTATCAAAAAATAACGGCTAATTACCAAATTTCGCGTTCACTGATTTGCTTAGTTAAAATTATCAGAAAAACTCTTTGGTCTTGGAAATGGAAGTACGTAAAATCCTTGGTCATAGCGCTTTATTTTTTATTTGTGGTTAGTTGTTGATTCGTTGACAGCCTACATTCATTGATTCTGAGCATTGATTATCTTAAAAGGACCTTATTCTTCGTAAGAAGCGGACACTTGCAACGAAATTACTTAGCGGGTGACCAAATCGTTTATCGTTTTTCTTACGTGTAATGGCAAACTAATGCCGGGTAATGGCAAACACGCGAGAAAACGATAAAATTAACCCAATTTTTTTTTTTTCATTTATTTATCTTTCTTAAAAAACAAATACAAAAATTTATCATAATAATAGCACAGGTAAACCACTAAGGTTTGTTTTATGAGCTATCGGAGTCTAAGTAAGTAGCACTGATAATAATACACTAATAGTAGGAGCTAACAACTAAGATATTTAAATTACGAGTGAAATAATTGCATTCCAAAACTATGTGACAAAATATTTATCTAAATTCGAAACAAAATACGCTTTAAGTTTGACCTTGATATTTTTTGGGGTTAAATTGTTAACAAGTTCCTTTGGGAGGTCATTAATAAGTCGAGGGACTAAGTAGCTGGCTGTTCGCTCGCCGTATGCATTGTGAGCGCGCGGCGTAAACAATGCTTGATTTCGTGTTTATATGATTCTTCAAAAAAGTTTTCTTTTAGGGTCATGTAGATAAATTGAGTGTGGATAGGTAATATATGGCAATGTTTAAATATCGCAAGTTCGTTATTGAGAAGATTATTTTGAATATTGTTTGAAACTATTAGTTTTAGGATTTTAACTTGAAGTCTATAAGTTTGGTTTAGATATGTAAAGTATGTACGTCCGTAGCTGGTAAGTCCATATTGGATGTGTGAATCGGCTAATTAATTATAAAGCATTAACTTTACCTTAAACGGGATGCGGTTTTTTAATAAAGTTAAATTAGCTAGAAATTGTCTCAGTTTATTGCATACACGTTCCACTTGACTAAACCAATTGAATTTATTGTCCATTGATACGCCAAGGTAAATATAGTTGTTTACAAATTCTATGGACGGACAGTTGCAGTTAACTGCTGGCGTGTGTAGGCAACTGTGGTTGTGTGCGACTAAACTATTTATTTGTGTAGACTTAATATAGGGAGATTTAATAACAAGTAGCTTTGTTTTTTGTACGTTCAAGACCAGCCCAGCATCGTGGCACCAACGCAAAAGATTAGTAAAATCTGTCTGTAACAGATTACAGGCTTTTTGAGGATCCTTGTCAGCGGTGATAAGGCATGTGTCATCTGCAAACTGATAGCAGGTTGCGTAATTAATGTGTTTACTCATGTCATTTACATATGACAAAAAATGAAGGGGGCCTAGAACTGACCCTTGTGCTGTACCTTCCGTTGCAATCAGGGGATCACTCAGAGTGTTATTTATTTTAACTCGGGATTGTCGGTTGTGCAGATAATTTTCACACCAGCGGAGTAAGGGACCTCTGATTCCACATTTATCTAGCCTATCTACTAGCTGTTTATGGTCAAGTGTATCAAAGGCGCGTGAAAAATCAACAAATAGTACCAGAACATGATACTTATTATCTAAGTACATGTTTACTTCATTACTAAGGGTGGAAATGAGACTGGTTGCACTTTTACCTTTTTGAAATCCAAATTGGTTTTCATATAATTGACGTTATGTTTTGTATAAAACAGTTGGATTTGGTCGCAAATGAATTTTTCTATTATTTTATCAATAGATGACAGTAGCGTGATAGGACGATAGTTAAAGTAATCATCACGTTTCCCTTTTTTGAAAACTGGTCGAATGCAACCAGCTTTCAGTTCATCCGGGTAAATGCCTGAGCTGACGCTGCAGTTGATTAAATTAGCTATAGCCATTGTTAGGTCATCTCCTACACGTATAACATCCGAAACTCTTAGGTTATCAAGTCCAGGGGCTTTATTGCCACTAAATGATTTCATAATTTTATGGATGCTGCTGCCTGTGGCTTTTTTGTATAAAATGCTAGACTGGGTAGGCTCATCAGGGATATGCCGATCTGTTAGCTTTACACTACAGTTAGGTAGAATGTTTTTAACGGCGCTATCGAAGCTACTGGCAAAGTTGTCCACTATGTTGTTTGTTGACAGTCCTTGAGCATCAAAGGCTCTAAGTATCGCAGTATCAATGGATAGTGTCACACGACCAAGCATCTGGTTGACGAGCTTATAAACCACTCGGGTATTTTTAAAATTTTCCTGAATTTTATTAGTATAATACGAGTTTCTTTTGTTTTCTAATTTTTTTTTGTGTAATTTATTTCTTGTTTTGTTATATTCTAATTTAAGAATGGGATCATTTAAACTATTTTTCCATAATTTAAACTGAGTGTCACGTTTTTTATAAAGCTTATTTATATTTTGATTCATCCAAGGAACTTTAAACCGAGGGTTTGTCGTCCTCCTGTCGCTGTATGAACAACTTGCCACCTTTTTAGCAGCCTGAAAGGAATCTAAAATAAATTTTAGGATTTCAATGGAACTATTCATATTTTCTGTCAGGAGCCAATTAACATTTTTTAATTCTTTGTTAAGAATGTCATAATCAATAAAAGTTCTTTGCACATCCTGTATACACTCGGCAGTTGCATAGTCAACGCAAGCGAAGATAACTGCTCGGTGGTCAGCCAGTACTACGTCTAACACCGCCGAGTACGGATGTAGTGTGGGAATGCGTGCAAAGATGTGGTCTATGCAGGATCTTGTGATATTATTTTTATTTGTCAAGTTATTTAACCTAGACTCAATTCGCGTAAAATCAGATATACCACACATTAATCCGTGCTCGCTGAGTGTTTCCAAGTATGAATCCTTGACAGATAAGTATGATTTTATATCAATGTTCGTGTCCCCGATCAGTAAGATATTTTGTTTCGAGTTAAAGCTTGAAATACATTTGCCGAGTTCATTTACAAAGTCACCTTTTGCCGTTGAGGGTGGTCTATAAACAGCGCATACAACAAAGTCCTGTTATGCTAATTGTTACTTGACACTGACAGAATTGTGTAAAACCAAACACAAAAGCCATAAACGAAGAAGAAGAAGAAGACCTCATTCTCATACAACAAAAACAACCAGACTAGGCGCGACTTGCCCGCTGACTTCGAGACCGCAGCCAGAGGTACATACGTTATGGGTGCTCTTAAACTTACCTAAATGTGCTTCTCTTCCAGCCGTGGGAACACTGCTGGACAAAGGCCTCCCTCATTGATCACTAAGTACTGATCGTGATGGGGTTGTTGTCCGTATGTCCGTCTCTCGAGAGAAAAATCCAAAAACTATACATTTTCAATGGAATTATATAAGTACGAAATCAATCATCGAGGTTAAACATCTAAATAAAGTGGATGGGTGACCGGATCTTTTGAAGCAGAGATAAGATTAGTTAATTTATACTAATTATTATGTTTCTACATACTTACGGAACCCTCGGTGGGCGAGTCCAGCACGCACTTGTCTGCTTATTTTATTAAGGTGCACTAACTAGAATTAGGGGTTTCAAGCAACACTGGCATTTTTCGAGGTTGTAAGATTTGCAAAAAAACCCTTGCAGAAAGACTAATTGAATTTTAGCAAAAAATTATTATATTAATGTAACCGAATAAATTTTGTTTTGAAGTGGGAGTAAATACAAGTATTTTTTTATATTTTCACTTCACCTCTTTGAAGTAGGGATTCGCAACAAAATAAACTTTTAAATTATATAACAAAGGGAACAGATGTTATTAACGACTTTTATAAAAAAGTTTACGTTTTGTCGGAAAAGTTAAGCGTACAAATGAGTCGCGGTGGAGTTAAAAAGATTGTTAATGGAATTTATTGTTTTAAATAGCAAAATTCCTGTCTTAGATTTTTCCGTGAAAAAAGCTTGATAATTGGGTCATTATGAAACTTTACAATCCATTTTAGGCAGTGCCAATTAGACGACTTCCTTGGCAAAGTTGTAATAGCCGTTTGAGATGCAGGAGGTTGCAGGTTCGATTCCCACTTTAGCTTTATTTGGAGATATTTGTCTCGAGTCTGGGTTGTTGGATGAAAAATATGTAAATAAAAAAAAATATTAAGATTATAATTCTATGAATCATCTGGTACCCAAAACAAAAATTCTGCTTCCTTTGGGACTAGATGGTGCTGTGTGAAATGTCAAGTGTTATATATCTCTACATAGTATAAAATGAAGTCGCTGCCAGCGTCTGTCTGTCTGTCTGTTTGGCTTTCTTCTCCTCCTAAACCACGCAACGGATTTTGATGCGGTTTTCACCAATGGAAACACTCTATTTCAAGAGGAAGGTTTAGCAGAAAATTAATTGAGGATTTGTGTATGTTCGCTGAACTATGATGATGATTGTTGAGGTTGTCGGAATTACCGATTGGGAGTTATTTTGGCGTGCGCTGCGTAAAATCATTAAAGTTAAGTGCAAGTGAGGTATTAAATAATTGTTCCTCTTTTCTAAAAACTGGATCTAGCGAGAGTTTTCTAAAAGGATCCAGACTGGATCGGTTGGCTGGATCTACTGAGAGTAATCCTTTTTAACAGGTCTACAAAAAATCAGTGACGGCAAATGACTAAATCTTTAGAACAACTCATTGTAACTATTTACCTTATTTAATTTTTGTTAAAAGTATGCATTATTTGCGAAGTCGTTTTAACTAACATGGTGTTAAAATATATCTTAACAAATAATTTGAATCAATATCTAAATAAATAAATAATATCATACGAGTTATAGCGAAATTTATTTATTTATTTACTAAGTATGACACACAAAAAAGTATACATGCAGATTATGTAACATATGATAATATTAAAAAAGGTTTTATGCTAGATGGTATTCCTATTGTATACACATGTAGCTAAAGTAGAATTAAAAAAAAACAAGATAATAGAAAACCGCTTAATTGAAAATAAATAGTACCCACAAAAGAAATAACAAAAATAATTTAGGTGTGAGCTAGCCATTCTTCATTAGGATGCCTAGAAAAGTATTTTTAAATTTGGTATTCCTAACTAAGTATACACAAATAGCTAAAGTAGAATTAAAAAAAGCAAGATAATAGAAAAACGCTCAATTGAAAAAAAATAGCATCAAAAAAAATAACAAACATATTTTAGGTGTGAGCTAGCCATTCTTCATTAAGATGCCTAGAGAAGTATTTTTAAATTTGGTATTCCTAACTATGTATACACAAATAGCTAAAGTAGAATTTAAAAAGCAAGATAATAGAAAAACGCTTAATTGAAAACAAATAGTACCTAAAAAGAAATAACAAACATAATTTAGGTGTGAGCTAGCCATTCTTCATTAGGATGCCTAGAGCAGTATTTTTAAATTTAGGTAAATTCATACTGAAAATGTCTATTCCATCACTATTTTTAAATAATAATTCGTTGTAGAGGCGGCACATTCTGGCGAGCGGATTAAAGTACGAAGTGTTGTTCCTATAAACCTTAAGAGCGAAGGTGTTTAGGAAGGGATAGCGAGGCTTGGGATTTGTATTTAGATCAACAAATGACAGTAGAGCCGATGAATCGCGCAAAATCTTGAACAAATAAGCAAGGTCCTGTGCATTTCGTGAGTTTCAAGGGACATGCATAAGCACCACAAATGGAGTATTTATGTTAAGTTTAGTGTTTAAGTTAAGCAAGTTGGTAGTAGTTGACCTCTTCCTTACAAATCCATGCTGTTTGGTAGATATGAGCTGTTGAGCGTGGTAATATCAGAACCGTATACGAGTGACTCGCACAACTTTCCAAAACAAGACCGTATACTTATGGGCCGGTAGTTTTCACAATGAGATTTATCCCCAGATTTGAAAATTAGCACTACGTGAGCTGTTTTCCATGCAGTTGGAAAAACACCTGAACGAAGTGATGCGTTAAAAATATATTAAGCGGTACACTGAATTCTGTACCGCATTTTTTTATAAAAAGCGGAGGCACAACGAAATATGTCACTACGAGTATTATCGAAAACAGAGCCAAAGTAGGAGATAAGTTCGCAAATCCCTTCACCATCTGATGATGAAATGCTTCCATATCTCATTGATTAGGGGGATACTATTACCTGATTTCATACTATTTACGTAATTCCAAAATTGTTTAGGATTATTTTTTAAAGAAGATTCCGCTGAAGATATGTAAGCCCTATGATGAAATTAAAACTCGCGCCACAAAATATTTACGGCGGCGGGAGTTGTTGCGTACATGTGAACACCGGGCAATATCTAAATATATTGTAATGAAAAACAGCTCTAATCTAAAAAGCAATGTTGGAATATTGTTTTATGTCTGGTTTCCACGTATTCATCATCATCTTAGCGGTAGGACTGCATATTAAATTTAAAAAATTAAAATTAAAAATTTATTTATTTCTCTTTAAGTACTTACATAATAATACAAACCCTTATTACCAATTTTTTTTTTTTTTTTTTTTTATTACCAATATAAGTTTTATAAACTTGTGTTATGGTAATGAGTGCTTTCCCATGATTTATTTATTTATTTAATTACAGTACTGATCAGGGTATGCTTATGTTTTATGGTGATAAATTCAGTATGCAAATAACATGTATGTAAATCAACAGCATTTTGGCAATCATAAGTAAAAATATAAAATAAATTTAAAAATTAAATTAATATGACAATAGGTTGATTTTATGTATACGCTGGATTAATGTGAAATAATAATAATAATTCTTTTATATAATTCTATTTTTAAAAGTTAATGTTAAAACTGTAATTGATTTAAATATAAAACTAAATTTGTAGCTAGTTTAAAATTAATAACAATAATATTATCAAAAATACTTCACAAATTCATAATATAAAGAGTTGAAATTAACAATAAATGATTTTATAGTATAATATTCATAATAAATAATAGATAAATTATAATTCCTGATGTAAAATAAATGTAATATTAGAATTATATTTAGTTCTAATCAAATTGCACAAGTCAAATCTCAGTAGGTGTGTATGTGTTTGTGTCTGTGTGTGTCTGTGTTTGTATGTGTGTGTGTGTGTGTGTGTATGTTTGGACTGTGTGATAATGAGAGTAAACAGATAATGTGTCGTTATTCAAAAGGGTTTTGATGGTAGTGCTTCCTAATGAAGAACTGAAAAAAGATCTTCCGTTTCATCATAGCTTAAAGCTTTGAGCCAATCCATAATTAACACTTTGCATTTATCCGTCGACAGGTGATAAATTTGCAGCAATTTGTTTGCTTTGTTATAAAGCCGAGGACTCAAAACGTCGTAATGACGAGCTGCAAGGGCTAGACGATGTCGTGGAATTGGGAAAATTTTATACTTAAGGCGCTTGGTAATGTTGACCTCCGGATTGTAAGGAGTAGTAGTATGTTTCCGGAGGATAGTTTGCATTACAAACAGCTGCCTCACAGTGAGTAAAGAACAATCTTTTTTTTTGGTACAGTTGGTAACTTGGGTATAAAAATGGTTTATTAAGCATTACTTTCAAAATACATCTCTGCGCTCTTTCCAATTGTAGCATGTGGGTTTTAAAGGTGCCTCCCCATGCTGTTATACAGTAAGAAATCAAGGACTGTGCGAGAGCGAAGTATACCATTTTCAACGTGGCAGGTGAAGTAACTGCAGCGAGGGTTCTAAATACATATACTAATTTTCGGATACGAGGGACAACTGTATGCAAGTGCAAATCCCAGCTCAGAGTACCATCCATACTGACACCTAAGTACTTTATATTATCAGTACGAGATAATGACAAACAGTTTTGAGTCTGACAAGGGAGACCACCACTGCAAATATGTGCAAAAATTTCAAAACCATGAGTTGGTGGCTGAGATTGTGAGTTCGCAGAAAACGTTATGTATTTAGTTTTGTTTATATTTAGAGTTAGAACATTGTTTTTAAGCCATCTCATTGTACTCATAAGGGCCATTTCAGCATTAAGACGAGCTTCGTCCCAACTCTTGCCTTTTATCAGGAGGGCAGTGTCATCGGCGTAAGTGAAGACCCATATTGAGGAAGGTTCTTGCCATACTCGCCACGCTTGGCAGGCGGGTTGGCTAACGCTGTACTGGATGTTGATTCACGGAAAGACGGTGCTGCCCATTATCGTGGTTATCCCTTTGCTGATTCTTACTGCATCCACGGGCAAGAGTGGAGAGGAGACAACATTCGACTGCCGGCACTCCACGGCAACCCCAAGGCCATGGGTCGTCTGTTTTCCTAAAAAATTAATTAATAATTTTTAATTCTTCATATAAAATGACCGATGAATGGTTCATCCGTACACCTGTGCGAGGCAGGGGCGGGCCGCTAGTGTTATTATAATGTTGAACAAAATTTGCAAATTGCGTGCCATGAGCAACTTACAGTGATGAGATATTCAAGGCCCGGGTTAATCCATTATTACAATGCATGTTCTGATCGGTTAGTGAATTGTATACATAATACATAATAAACAGTATTGTTGCAAGGCAAAACACCCGTGTTTTTAAATTAAGTGAAACGTTTTATGAACTAAGTGTATTGTAATAAATATGAAAAAAAACAATGTTATAACGAGTATCAGGGTGGAAAATATGTAGCAATGTTGAAACCGAAACTTTGTCCTTATAATGTCTGAGTAATCCAACTTCAAGGCGTTGTGTTAGTATGTTTACTCACTCGGGTAAGTTATTAAAGCTGTTATATCGTACGTAGCTCACCACCTGCCGTCCCTAGCGGGCTACAATTGTTATTACTTAAGAAACTTTGGTTTGAGGTAAGCGCAAGTGTATGTAGTTTCTAATGGGGTTGTAGGCTGTCCAAGACACACCAGTTTTGAAATTGGGTTGTTTCGGGTTTGTGAATTTGTGTATATAACCGACAATGTCTCTGCTATCTTCATTTACACACAATCTCAGACGTTGAGGTAAAATTTCATATTATAACTAAATTATCATAAATACCATTCGAAATTTTAAGGTAGTAGTTCAGTCAAATTCAATGTTAGTAAGCAAACTGCCACACTTAAAATTTAATTGCTTCCTGAGGGTTGGTTTTTTGACCAACTTTATATTAATTGATTTTGCAGGGAATGGTAACAAATCCCTAATAAGCTATTTTTGTATTTAAAGTGTAAACCCACACTAAGGTATCATTTATAGAAAAAAATTTGATTGCATTTTCCATTCTATAAATCCCTAATAATTGAGAAATGTATATGTATAAAAATGAACAAAAAGAGAGTTATTTTTAGGGTGTATTGATAGTTTTTTTACAAATATTCTACATCGACTCCGGCTGAAGTATAGTGTACTGTGTACGAGTATTTTGCTAAATCTTCGATTAGATTAACCCTTTATTGTACACCACACTGCGTGACATGAAACAAATACATAGCTATAGTATATTACAATTTCCGGCTTCGTGCGTATCTTATGTATTTAACTGAATTCTATCTCATAACACTGTTAGCTTTTGCAAACAGGGCTTATCAGTATGCTGATCAAACGTATGCGAATAAAATCAGTCTGTATGCCTCTTTCACATAACTCCGTAGGCCGCATAGCTTACAGTCGGGAAGGTAAACTCATTAGGCTCTAATGGCATTGCAGCTCAAACAGACATCATTGATGCTACCGCATTGCAGCACTGAGTTACATCTCTAAACTGATGAATGGGATAACAGTGGAGACTAACAATCTCAATGCAAATGTATCAATTACTTTAGGTTAGAAGTCTCTGTAAACGCATGTATTTACCTGTCTTTACAGCGTACAAAATTCTAAAACAAAATTGCAAAATTTTGGGCTCCTTATGCTTTTCATAAACAGTAAGAAAAAACTTTCTTACTATAAAGGAAAAGGTAGCTGCTTCTCTCAAGGAGCCCGAGAGAAAATTTTGCCCTAACCTGTATATATGTAAAGTATAATATTATTTGAAATGTTTTTCAGTACTTACAAGTTTCATTATGCACGTAGTTTTAATATAAACAAAATTACTAAGTTATTGTTTATAGTCTCTTGTATAGTAAATAAAATTAAATGTGGTTTTCATTTCATTTTCATTATTTCATTGGATTTTGATAATAATAAACTTATCGTCCATAATAATCGTCCATATAACGTTCATAATAAACTTATTTCTTCCTGTCGTCCTCTCAAGCAGTATAATATAAAATTTCCTTTGTGCCGATCCACCAGAAAGGCTTACTTAGTGGCGAATGCAATCCAATACCACTAAGCCAATAGACTTCATAATGATTTCTATTAAAAATGCGGTGGATTCTAACATCGCTTGAAGTAAATTGAATGAATTCTAACCGCTTAGAGATATAGATTTGAGAAAATAAATATATACAATTTATATGGATGTTATGTTGAGTGACGTGAGTTAATATTGTGATACTGAGTGTTATGATATAACACTTGTCTCGCGGCGGGAATCGTACCCGCTTCCTCCTGCATCTCAGTCGGCTATGGCCATGGAAGTTGTTAATGAAACAACGTTGGACCAACCGTATAAATAGCGGGAAGCCACTTTATTTCAACGTTTACAATGGAAATGGCAACTTGTGTTAAAATATGCTGCGTCGTTGTCCAGGTGCCGGTAATTTAACATTATAAATTTGAATCTCTTCTATGGTCTGAGGTGGCCATTATAGCAATGGCTAAGTTCGTCCGGAATGACGTCAATAAAGTATAAGGTTGCACAGGATTACTCAGCGTCTAATTAAAAAATAAGTTCTTCGTTACTCATCGTAACATTTTTAGTCTGTTTATTGTTGGAAGATATTGTGTGCCAGATATAGGACCCATCTAAAAATTCTTTAGGTAATTAAAATACATCTTCCATAGAAACAAATTTATAAAATTAAAAATTGTAAGTAACCCCTAACACTTTCTCTGGTCTCGGAGGTTACAATAATTATAAAGTCCCTGTGTTGGTACATAATCGGAGATGACGCCTTTTCCTTTGTTGCGAATAACACTGGAAGACTGGCGTCTTCCAGCCAGTCTTCGTGTGACCATAGCTGAATGCAGCCAAGTCGAAATGTCAGGTTATAAAATAGATAATTATTTTTATGCGTGGTGATTGCGAAAGCTTACGAAAAAAAATACATTGTCATTCAAAGATTATGGATCGAGCAACGATTTGTTGTTCTTGTTAACTTACCGAGCCAAACAGTGTTATGTTCGCTTTCGCAATGTTCTAGTTCAGGTCTTATGTGGACGTCATCGTCGTTTTGACTTGGCGCTTCTAGAGGAAAGGTCTCCACCTTCCTCTGCAGAGGATCGCGGATCTGCCACGCGGAGAGCAGAGTCACATCCAGCACCAGTAAACCGCCGACCATTGTGAACAGTTTCCATCCGTGTAGTCCTTTCTGTACATACAAAAATACAATTTTTATCTTTCTGCCCTTATTCCACTGTATGTGGAGTCGGCACTACGTGCTTTCTTCGTTAGGACCTGTTTGAAAATCAGCGCCAACACAACACACCCCGTTTTGAGGTACTTACCTAAATAAATATTTGAGTAAAGTCTTTAAATTATGTTGTATTTGCCTATGCTGTAATTATGTACCTACCTATCTTTTTATATGTCCTCTCTATTTATTTTTTTGTCTTCGGTCAAAAAGGATGTATTTTCTTTTTTTTTCAATAGTTATTATTTTTCATTCTCCTCTTTCCCGCTCAGCGTATACAAGGTAAATCGTCTAAGTATACGAGTACTACTATTCTTACTCATTTTATCTTTCACACAGTCCATCGGTTTCTTTTGTTTACCTCTTGCTGTATGCATGCACCTACGTCAATTCGTTTTAGTTTTTTGTTATCACATCCATTGCTCCTCATCACGCATTTATGTCAAAGCTCTGAAATATGGATTCTATTACGCACCAAATTACATAATCAAAACATAATTATGGCCGATATTTTGAGAAGAAAGCAATTTGTAACGAAGAGACTTCAAAGAAGAGGTCCTCAATCCTAATATAAATGTCAAAGGCAATCAAAGTATCTTTACTAATTAATTTTCTTAATCTCTATGCGAATTAAATGGAGCTGAGGTTGACAAAAAAATTATGCAATTTGACAATAAACAAACATTTTAAAATTGCTAGAAATGTCCTTTCAAGGAAAAGTGACTGATTTATTAATTAATATAGCAGTTAAATATCACAAAGTATTGACAAATCAATTTCTTACAGGACGAAGACCCCAGCCTGAGGCTTTAGATGTACGGGTAATTCCCTTTTATATTTCTTGACAACAAATGCAAAGGCGTATCTCAAACTCTGTTCCCCATTGAATGTAATACTTCCTTGAGAGAAAACCAGACGGTCATTCGACGATGTTTAGCCTAGTTTAAAGTTTTCGCTGCCGTCTTAGTTGGATCAGTATTCTTAATGTGAGTTTAAACCAATACAATTGGACGGGATTTACGCAGAATTTTAACGATATACATACATATTTTGAAAAATAGTTATATGTTCACAATCTGAGATTAACTCAACTTTAGTGCTGGCATATTATGCTGTTCGTTATCAATATTTCAAATGAAAACAACAAAACTCAGTATGTCAGTGACCCAGGATAAAATGTTGTGCATATGTAACGCAGATATGGAAAACGGAGTATAAAACATTGGTACCGAAGCGCCAAAACCCATATATCCAGTATTGAATATCGCAGCTTGAAACGACGCACTTAAATATTTATGTTCGATTTTATTTCAACTTGCGTCGAACAAGCGTTGTTTTTGGAAGAATGTAATGCAGATTGATAACATTACCTAGGTATTAAAAACTCGTATTAAACAAGACATGATGTTAAAGTATTTAGTTTACTCGTTTAAAAAAAACATTAAAGTTTTGGAATATACCATTTTTACATACATATTTTTGAAACTGAACAATATTTTGATCAGAGCTGCGGAAAACAGTTCAATAGATCAGATATTGAGCTGCATTTACAGAAAAAAAAAAATGAACAGTTAGCAATAAAATGGAATATTTACTAAACATTCTCACAAAAGCCAATATCGGACCATATAAGGTCCTACTAGAAATTCAAGAAATCAGAAAATGAGAATATATCTTAGGAGTTATCATGCTAAGGTCATTTACTTACTCCCTTTCGACCAACTATAATGCCCTTTTAGAAATCGCAAATAAAATTTTCTTTGTTTTATTGCTACAGTTTTTGTGACTACGTATCCCTAAGGCTGAACCGAAAGCCTCGTCAGAACGAGGCTTTGGGTTCAGCCTTAGGCTTCGTCGTATACTGTGGAACGCACCACACTTTATAGAGAAAATAGCTCCCTAGGTCATCGATAATCCTGTAGCAAGGAGCCAAGCTCAGTTCAAACATAGTTCGGAGAAGGAAAAGGCTGACACCCATCAGCCGTCTACATCAAGCGCTATCACAGCCCCGAAGGCAGGAGAAAAGTTCGTACTTTTCTCAGGAGTTTCACAACTATGCTACAGTCTTCTAGTACTTACCTCTTTTGACGAGGTTTTTGGTTTAATCTTAGGCTTCGCCGTATGCCGCTGGACGTACCACACTTAAGTTAACATAGCTCCGTAGGTAATCGAGAATCCCGTAGCAAGGAGCCAAGTCTAAACCGCACTTAGCCCAGGGAAAGAATAGTCTTGCACCGATATGACGTTTACGCTAGAAGCCACTGCAGCGGCAGCTAGGTTTGACGCAACATCCATACTTTTCTTAAGAGTTTTAATGCTATAGTCTTCTTAGTACTTACCCCTTTTGACGAGGTTTTCGGTTCAGCTTTAGGCTTTGTCGTATGCCGATGGACGCGCCACACTTTAGTGAACATAGCTCCGTAGGCCATTGAGAATCCCGTAGCGAGGAGCCAAGCCCGAGCCGCACAAAGGCCGGGGAAGGAGGAGGCTTGCACCCATCTGCCGTCTACACCGAGAGCCACCGCGGCCGCCAGGCAGATGCAGCACCCGCACAGCATTACCGTGTTGCAAGCCGGGTGCGACCAGAGGATTACCCTGCCACAACAACTTTGCATTAAGATACCTTTAAAAAGAAGAAAAATTATAAAGTTTGCTTAATACATTGTAGTTTACATAAAGACGCTACATTTACCTGAAGCGTGAACATTTCACAATTGGAAGTAAACTATTTTACGAAGTGGTTAAGACTCGAATTATTTTATATATAGTAAAGTATGGTCTTTGCATTTATAGTAGATGATTTATACAGCGTCAGTAACTGGTATTCATGCTGCATGAGATGCTGCGGTACCTATGACATTGTTAAATGGATTGGGCTTGCCCAGCGCACCTTATACCATCCTCTCCATATTATATATGTATACAGATATGTAAGTTTATATTCCAATTTCATTATAATCTGCTATTGCGTTTGAAGAGAAGATTACATGTGCCTATCAATACGGGGTAAGTGTCAATTTAATATGAAATAGCATATTATTATACCCACTGTCAAGGACCTGAACCTAAGTTGTTTCCTAAAGATCTTCGTTAAATTTGCTAAACTAAGCGAGACAAGTTGAGATAGCTCTAAATAAAATATTTTTACGTTCCGAAATTCCCTTGGAGCTGGCTTGGAAATTGGTTTGGTTTAAGTTGTACACTAATAGTATAGACGAAAAATAAATTCGTATATCGTTCTATTTCAACTGTTTAATTTTAAGGTATTCGGTCCTTATGTTTAAGTTTTTCGTCGATAGCTAGTCAGAATGTAAATCTAACAGAAAAACTTTACCAGATAAGCAAATACCAGAGGTTAACGACGCCTCTGTTCACTCGCAATAAAAACGGAAACAATGTATCCACTCACTTTCAACGATTTCGCATCGCGAGAACAATATTATCGCTAACCTATTGTAAATCGGTTCAAAACATGAACCGATTTACATGCAGCCATTCGAAAATAGACTGAAAATAACTCTAACTACCTACGAAAATAAAAGATACAATGGGCCTACCCTCGATTTGGTAAGCCCATGTCTGGTTTGGTTTGCTATGACACCGAAAGCAAAATTGTTCACTTTACACACAAAAAGGAAAAACAAGATTGAAAAGATGCGTGTCGGCGAAATTTAGTCTGTTCGTGTAAGAAGATAACATTTGCCTTTGAACGTTAACGTAGTCTTTAGTGCCATTCATTGATCTGATACAAAAATACCGATGTAGTGAAATGCTTATGTATTCTTCGCTATTCACGTTCTGAATTTCACGGTATTATTTTGGCATCTCTTTTATTTATTCGGAATTGAAATTTAATCGATATCGATCCGAAGCACCGCATTTTTTGTCGGTTGGAGTGCTTTAAAGCCCCTGTCGAAATGGAGATGCGCCCTAACTTCTCTTATCAGCAAAGGACGTATATGACATTGATGCGGGACGCTTGACATTGAACGAATTCTCCTGACTTTTTTACTCGATTGCGTGGGTAGGCAGAAGGGTTTTTCTATTGTCAATGTAGAAAACCTATGTCACTATTACCATTCCGTTCACGTTTGCGTTTATGTAGGTATGTGTAGGACGTTCTTATTTGTCTCGAATGTTTTTGGTCTTGTACCTTACAAGGGTTGCGGGATCCCAGAAATACAAATGAACTTTTAACCCAAACGTGTTTTCTCTCAGCTTGTAAAGTAAAACCTGAACTACGTAATAAGATGTATGAATGTACCTTCTCCGCCTGTGAACGATATTGAAGATAATAAGAGCAATGGCTGCCAGAATCCCAGCTATGCAGAGAGCCGTCATACAAGCAAACAACGGCAAAGATACCGTCCGAAGTTCTTTCACGATCACCGTCCGATCGGGAGGCACTTTCCCACCTGCAAACAAAAAGTTAAGTAGAAATGATTGCTGTTCAGCAACAAGTCACACCTTATTTATGACACAAGAAACGTTTTATAAAATTTCTATAACTAAGAAGGAATAATAATTTTATAATTCCATCATAGTTCATTCATCTAAAATGCGTCAAATTACTTTCTAATTCTCTCAAATATATCCATATCTCGAAGAATTCTAATTCGGGAAACCAAAAGGGATAAAATGAATAGCTACCAACCTAATTTTCGACTAAAAGAAATTAACATTTTACGGGCAATAGACGCTTTTGCATAAAAGATCAAACCTACTTCCAGTAATTCGTGTCAGGGTCAGGCGCTTGCAAAGATCATAAAATTGTCGTAAAATATTCGAAAACTGGCCCGCCAAATGTGTTGTGTTGCGCAACAACGGATTTATATCCATGGTTTATTTGGAAAACAAATTGAAGATACTTATGATTAATAGTCGATCCGAAAATAAATGAATCTGATAAATCTTTTACGTTGTTTCCAACGAGAAATATTGTTTGTGAGATAAAAGTTTTGCATTGAACAGTTTTACATTAAAGCGAATTTTATTTGTAACTGTACTGTATCGTACCTCACTACAGTTTTTACTGTAGACTCGTTGGAAACAACTTAAAAAATTTATCAGATTCATTTATTTTCGGATCGACTATTAATCATAAGTATCTTCAATTGGTTTCCCAAATAAACCATGGATATAAATCCGTTGTTGCGCAACACAACACATTTGGCGGGCCAGTTTTCGAATATTTTACGACAATTTTGTAGAGGACAGATATGTATGAACGACGACGTATATGACTCTACTATAACACATTTTTGTAGAGGACGGATATGTACGTATGACGATGTATATGACAAAGAAATAATGAGTTAATTGTGTTAGAGATATGAAAAGAGTGAATCTCGATTTGAAGTAAGACAGGATACGAATAGTTAAACTGGAACTTAATTTCTGGTTTCCATGAAATGATCCTTTGAAAAATTTCACATTTTGGGCTGGATAATTTTTTTTTTGATTTATTTTAGTTATCGAATATATTTTCATATCTTACAATCCAGATAACACAAAAAAACCTACCTAATCTACGATGTAATTTGTAAGTAACTTAGATACATATTCAGTAGTTTCTTGGCCCCATCAGATAATGGTGAGGACAAGAAACTGCTACAAGTGCCTACGTTACTATTATTAACATATAACCTAGAACTAAGACGCTGCGTCTCGTTCCGGGCACACTCGGTCAATACGTGATGAACATCTTCAACAATTATAATATAATAACAAAAACACGGCAATGTATCGCGTAATACTGTGTTTAAAACTATTTTCAACAATGTTGCAAATTAAACAATTTGGGGTGGCAGCTAATTTCACACAAAGAATTGAAATTTGTTTGTTGGAATTTGCAATAAGCTATCTCTTTAATTGAAGTAGCACTACCATTATATCTTTTAAGGTTGACTAACTATAACTTTTTTTATGGTAATAAAATTTGATTTAAAATAATGCAATTTTTGCGAAGGTGTTTTTATAAACATCGTACCAAAGCTTATCCAAATAATTACGCTATTCATCATAAATATTACATTTTGAACAGAGTTGCCTATTAGAACTTTTCTATTCGAGGAATATCTTAGAAGATATCACAGTTCTACCGCGCGCGTATCTTAATCATGCGCAAACATGTGCGGTTATCTTAAAATTACCGATAAAATTTAATAAAATTTTACTTTATGATTATCAAGTGGCTTGTCGATAAAACAAATAAAGTTTTGGCTCCATTATATACGTTTTTTAAGTGCCAACGACCCACACTTTGTTATATGACGTAGACGAAGTTGCGCGGGACGGCTAGTTTTATATATCCATGAAAATTACAGCTTTTAAGGATTAGGACAGATGGACAGACAGGCTGACAGACAAAAGAAAACTATTAGGGTTCCTTGTATTACTACTGAACCCTAAAAAGTATTAAATTGCGTCGAAATATCGAGAAACTCAAAAAGAGTCATATAATGGTAAATATCCCGTAAATAGGTATTGCATAATATTATGAAGTAGTGTCTACTATTGACTAATCTTTCGTATAATAGTAATCGATAAGCAATATAGATGAAAGTGCAAACATATAAGTAAAATGATATCATAATCGCTGGATTACAAAATAATCAAGTTACATTTTTATTGCACTTCCGCTGGAGAGACGAAATTGCCTCGCTATTTACACAAGCTATAAAAGCCGCTTAAACTCGGTCGCGTTGACGTGAAATTTTTACATTTGAAGAGCTATAACGGGAGTGCAAGTGGAATGAATCGTCTACTATTCCACCCGCTACAATTTTTCCCTCTGAAACGTTCGCTCAAACACAAAATATGAGATTCTGCACATTTGACTTTTACTCCAAGCTTTTTACCAGAGCTACGCAAATTGAAATGAATAGCTAGATTCAAACGTACAGAAGCTCGTCGTATGAACATGTGCAACGAGTTTCATTACATTCTTCCATTTGCATAATTAATTTTATTCGTTACAAACACGGTATAGGTGATACGAGCCAGTTTAATAACATTTGTTATACCTACATTTTACTATGTACTAATGATTACACATATTGGACTACATTGGAATAGCCTTTCCATTCACTGCTGGAAATTGTAGACTTACCTACATTAACCCCAGACTTGTCTCGGTAGCTCAGTGGTCTAATCATCATTTCAGCCATAAAACGTCCACTAATGAACAAAGGCCTCCCCCATGAGGGGTAGTTGCCATACTCACCACGCTTGGCAGGCGGGTTGGCGAGCGCAGTATGGGATGTTGGTATATGGAAAGACGCTGCTGCCCATCTTTCGGAGGTATCCCTTAGCAGGCTCTTACTGCATCCACGGGCATGAGAGGAGGGGCAACATTCTACTGCCGGCGCCCCACGGCTAAGTGGTCTAATAGCCGACTGAAACCTTAGACGAGATAAATCCTCGTCTAAGATTGAAACGCAGGAGGAAGCGGGTCTGATTAATTTTTGTTTTTTATAAAGGAGACATTAATTTTATAAGCTATTTTGTATTTAAAGTGTAAACCCACACTAAGGTATCATTACAGACACTAATTTCCCAAGCAGGGATGATGGATGGGTTATGTTAGCGTGTTATACATGTTATGTCTTTGTTTACTTACCAACCCATCGCTCGCGGTCGAGCCACGTCAGATTATCAGCTTGCGTGTCGTAGTAACCGAGTTTCACGTAGTGGTTGTCCGTCAGCTGTTCGATCTGCGTGAGCGCTATCCTGTCGCCTTGAGATGAGAATGCTACTAGTCCCTGCGAAGAAAAACTGTGTAAGTTATATTCTAGCTAGCGAAATTATATGTTGTCAAAATGAAAATCAACCAAAACATAATGAAGGGTTCATTGCTTTAGAAACAAATTACGACTTTTTAACCCCAGACAAAAAAGAGGAGTGTTATAAGTTTGACCGCTATGTGTGTGTGTGTCTGTATGTGTGTCTGCCTATGGCACCGTAGCTCTTAAACGAGTGAACCGATTTGCATGCAGTTTTCAAATTAAAAGCAGAATTTCTAGCGGTGGTTCTTCAATGTGTTTTATCAAAATCGGTTATGAACCTTACAAGATATTTAGTAAAAGAGTAAATGAATAATCGGATGTACCTAAATATACCCGAGTTTGGTATTATATGAAAGTAAATGATGTGTAAAATGAAAAACTGAGGTTATACATTGCAAAAAGTAATGTTTGCCCTCGGGGGCATATAATTTTTTTTAATTTTATAAATTTGTTATTTTATTTTAATTAAACGTGATGTAGGTACTCTTAAGTCTGGGTTTATTCAGATCCATGAATGTTAGAATATAGAATTACTCAGTACATATTTGCCTAGTAGCCTCTTAATAATAACCATAGTTTCGCTACTACAATTACATAAGTTTGATTAGCTAAATATGAGACAATACTGATTCGATTACTCAAAATCAATGAGGCGTTTTAGCGTTTACACACTAATTAACCGCTAATTACATGGTTAACGTGACTAAGTGGAGCCACGCATTATACTCGAACAAGCTTATTCGTACTTTAAAATTTATCAAAATTCTGAAAGTGAGAATATTCTCATACAGCTTAATTTTTTAACAAAAAACTCACTTCAAGGCATTCTGATTATGATGATGATGAACATCGAATAGTTTTTCTTTATCAGTTCCACTTCATCGAATTACTTGTTCTGAATACAAATACTTTATTTTTACAATTATTATTCTTTTTAATTATTATTGGCAGACATGATGACACGATTATCAGCTGAAAGCAGCTGTTGCCTTGATGTCTCGTTGTTGTAAGATAACAAAGAAAACAAAAAAATGTTTAAAAATAGACTACTTGTAATCCTTTCTTTGAAGGCGGTTAAAATAGCTTTGATTAAAGTCATTAACTAGTCACTCGTAGTCCCCTGACATTACTTTGATGCTCCATCTGTATTCTATTCACGGTATGTACCTGTTTGCGCGAACCCTTGCAATAAATAGTGGCTGTGTATTCCCCTGATGCACACAGTAAATTACTCATAGTATACACATGTATCTACATAAATATGTTAGTTATCATGACATAATGCCTAAACCTCAGGGATCTTTGAATCATCACATATGCATAGCTTGGTTGCTCACACCGGCATAGCTATAACACTTTACCGCACTTTATCAATTCACCACTACCAGAAAATTGTGTGAAATGTTCTAGAAAATTGCTTGTGACCGAACGAAAATCGATGCGAAACTTAGCACGTACTGAGGGCTTATATACACGAACTACTAAGTACCGGACATTTTATGTTGTTTATGTTTTTATAAAACCTAACAAAACTTTGCAGGAACTAATATTTAATTATTAGTTTATGACTCAGATATCGGTATTTTGTAGTCTATCTAACTGGTCCTCCGTGATTTATGATAATTTGATTTGGCGATAACCTTTATAGATATTGTGTTTACAGACATCGTATACGAAATTGCTTCAATATAATTTGAGAGGCAATCAAAATGTAGCTCTATAGGTAATTTATAATTAATGACAGAGTTCAAATAAAATTAAGTGACAAATACTTCCGCACCTAATTAGTGTAAAGTTTTTTTTATGTACTGTAAAATATTTAAAAATGTGTGTGGTTTTATAAATATTATTATATATATTAAATGTGTTAATTATTTGTATGAGATGATTATGATAATGTGTATTTTTTTTACTGAAATATCTTATACTTAGTTTTTTTCCATTAAAAACTTATCTCTACCGTATTTTTGGTAGGCGTAGCGCTACGGTTAAGTGCTACGAAATGCGTAGCATTCCGCCGCTAAACGCATTTCATTAATGAAATTAAATTTTCAATACGTGAATCTCTATTATTTGAAAACTTAGGTGTGTTATGATTTTAAATAAAGTAGATTCACTTCAATGCCTAACTTTAGCGCCTGAGTTAAGTCAGTGAATTACTCTATAAATATAATACGGCTTTTACGACGTACCTAACTTATTATTATCTTGCTGACGTTTCGTAGACCAATTAGAGGCCCTTCTTCATGAGCACCGTTCGTGGCCACTTCCGAGGGCCGCGAGACGAGAACGTGGTGAAAACCGTATTATATTTATTAAATTATGTCAAGCCACGATAATTTCAATTTAGTGAGTTACTTTTAATAAAAATTAAAAATAAAAGTGCGTAGTATTGTATAGTATAGTTTCTAAGGACATGTTGTAAGTGCATTCCCCGTAAAAAGAGAGTTGAGGTTGCTGACTCTTCTCAGCCATAGAACTGCTCTGTCCACATCCACTTCTGGACATTGGTTGCTGTACTCGCCATGCTTGGCCGGCAGGTTGACGCGCGCTGTCCGGGATGTTGTTACACGGAAAGACACTGCTGCCCATCGAGATTGCTATACCTTCTTGTAATTTATGTGCACTATTTCTGACCCGAAATTCTATTTCTATACTTCTCCGTATCTAAAACGATGATAACTTTCTAGCTTGGGTTTTTTGCAGATGAAGGGGTGGTAAGAGTAAGAGTATACATACATATGCACAAATAATTATAATTAATCTTTCCGTTTCGTTTCCGACCGATCCTACTGCAAATAAGAAGAATAAGTTTTTATGATGTACAATATCTGACATGTAAGGTTTACTTATGTGTTTGGTGTTAATCTTTGGAATAACTACTTGTATTTAACTAAACTATTTCAAAACATACGTTAGTGTTCTAAAAGCCACATCGTTACCATATCTTTATGTACAAAAGAAAAAGAAACAGTAAAATTTAATCTCAGGCAATCATAAAGTAAGGTAGTGTTTATATTCCTTTCTGATAGGTGCACTGGTTTAAGAATATTTATACAAATAATAAACATCATGTATTACCTTTCCAATGGGCTTATTCCATTATGCTCCCACGGTAAGCTCTACATAATTCTTAAGAGAATGGATCATATCTCTAGAGCTATCGTGCGTCAAGACGGTATACTTACAGAAACGCCAAGAAACGACGTGGAGTTTATAGCCTCGTAGATGTCATCAGCTATTTTCTTGTTCGTGTACGTGAAATTCTTCAAGCTCAACCCGCTTTTTTCGAGTTTCTTCATCGTTTTATTGAAAGCTACAAAACAGAGTCACAAGTAAATACGACAATACATCAAATATGCTGAACGATTCATACAGCACCATCTCGGTGCAAAGTAAGTAGAGCTTGTGTTTTGGGTACCAGATGGTTGATAGAATAGCTAAATTAAATATTTAAAGTTACTTATCAAACAAAGAAAAATGCCCTGGTCAGAAACATCGAATCCGCTACCTCTTGCGTATCAGTAAGCTTTTAAACAAACTGAGCCACGGAGGCAGTCAAAATAGACATAAACTTTTTTGTTAAGCAATTAGAAGAAGTAAATATTTAAACTTGGAGGATTTTAATAGTTAGCTCTAAGAAAGTTCTCGTTCATTATGCAGTTCTGCTCAGTAAAAAACAGGACTTTAGTTTTAAACAAACTTCCACGCTTACGAGGCTCGCAGCAAAAACAGCAATAGCTTTAGAGTCAGCTAGTGTTTAAAGTAATCTGATCACTTTGCAATTAGCTGGCGTTAATTTATTAATGCAGTCACAGATAGACAGTCGTTCTAGTTTTGAGTTCTATTTATTGAACTTTGTTTTTGAGTGGTAATAACCTAATTCTCACATGCTTAATAAGATAGTTCATGTTTTTGTCAGAAGTTATCTCTTCTGGCCATGAAAGTAGAACATTTTCTAAATTATAATTTATTGGTTATGTTGGCCTGTGGGTATTTTTTTTGTCGACTAAGGGTAAGAGTATTTATATTCACTGTCGGTTTCATAGCAGTATAAAATAATTTCTATGAAATACTCCAATGAGTTCTTTTGTTTATATTGTGTTTGATACCTAGTAGATTTTGGGACTTGCTGTTATCGTAAATTATCCCACACAAATATATTTATGACCTCTGTGATTTACAATCCTTTCTAACGTGGCTTCATATTAATGGCCAACTCCAAATTTATATCCCATTGGTGATCCCCATTAATGTTATGTATGACCTTTACACACCACACAAAAGGATTCAAAATCACATTTTTATTATATGAAAAATTATATTGATCGAACAAAACTTGCAATATATGGGGTTTGTTCTATTAGTTAGGTAACAGATAACTACGATAATGTAGTTGTTGAAACATACGCCTGTCTTAATAGCAAAGCTAGGTCAAATCTTGGAACTCTTTGGTGGCATAAGCACTGATATTTCAACCGAGAACTAAGTCGTTTGCTTTCAAGAAGCATAGTCCGACCGCAGTTGAGCTGCAGCTTATTTATGACGTTTATAAGCTGGCTTTGCACGAGTTGTACCAACGTAAATTGTCCATTCCAAAACAAAGGGAAAATAATATTCCAATGATACTAGTGTTTTTTGAGAATTATTTCTGACGTTGTATATCAAACATTACCCCTACACTCAAATTCAAATTGCGTTTATTCATTTAGGCCCAAAGACCACATAGACAGGTCAATTAAAAATAAACCGGACAAGTGCGAGCTGGACTCACCCACCGAGGGTTCCGTGGGTAGGTAGTTTTAAAAATGCACAAAAAGATTCCAACTCTATTTATAACCACGTGTAGGGTTGATTCGTCCTCGATGATTGATTTCGTACTTTTTTTAGGGACGATTTTTTTTATGATTCCATAGCAAATGTATTAGTTTTTTCTCTGTTTCTACAGTATAAGACGATATAACTTGCCAAATTTTATAGTTCTAGGTCTACGTGAAGTACCTTATGCATTTTAATTCCTTTGAGAATGAACATGCGTTTTTTACAGCATAAACGGCCGTATCTTTTTTTCAGGTTAATTTAGAATATTGTTTTTTTTACAGCTTAAAGAGACTGCAGATTTGAGTATAAAGTTTAAATTTCAACTCGATACCTTTACACGTTCTCGACGGATAACAAAGTGATCCTATATGGGTTCCATTTTTTACGTTTTGAGGTACGGAACCCTAAATTACATTTTTATTCAACAAAATACGTATTTGAATTATTTTGCTTCTGACGACACGTGACAGAAGCAAACCCAAGAACTTAAATCGGTCGTTATAGTCATCATTAATAAAATGTTTTCGTCTTAAAATAATATTTGAGTTTGTATATCTATATTCTCTAGAAAAATAAAATAATAATATTGAAATACCGGCGAATAATAGTCGAAATGTCGCATGACGTCACGGCGTGTCTCAGTTTAAGCCACGACCCCCCACTCCTTTACTTATACAAGCTTTATCTTAATATATTTGAATAATTTAGAACGGCAAAGATACCTGTGTATTATTTTTTTTTCTAACTGACTGGGCGCGGACTGGGTATTCCAAATACTCAGGTATTTAAATAAAAATCCTATACATGAGCACGTCAGTTAGATTATAAAAAATAACACACACTTCAACATGCCTATTATTCTTAGACTTATTTATCAGTTTCTTACAGTTATGTATAATTATGGTAAAAATATAAATTACCTAGTGCAACGGACCATACAGCGTCATAAGCTAAAGGTGCCTCCTGATATCCCTCCGGATATTTCTCTCCATCAATGTCGTAGCCAGCTGCCTTCAAGGCTTCGTTCAAACGTAACCTGTAAAGAAAAACAGGTAAGATTGTATTTATTATTTTAACCCTGGTTTAATTTACTCAACGAAAAGCCCTTTGTCCATCTCCATAGTCTAATCTATTTCTATACTAAAATTAATTAAAATCGGTTGAGCCGTTATGACGTAAAAACGGAACATACATACGTACATACATACATACATCCACCTTCTCTTTTATATATTAGTAGGGATACCATTACAATTACAATTACAATCAGCCATAAGTGTCCCACTGCTGGGCAAAGGCCTCCCCTCCAACTCTCCATGTACCATACCAGGGATACCATATAGATGTTAATTGAATAAACTTCTGCGCACTTAGCACTTTTAGTATGAGTTTCCTCCAGAGATGTACGATGGATAGCGAGCGATGTGTATAATAATCATTTTAATTTTATTTTTATTTTGACCGTACACACTAACATTGTAATTTTTTGTTAACCTCGCACTAGGAATACCTGTGGGATGAAAAAGAAAAATAATTGCTGTTGGTTGAATAAAGAATGGAAATCGGTAAGTAGGTAACTTGTTGTGAAATGTGTTTATCTGGGGAAGTACTACCACTATACCTATTTCTGCAGGCAAGCAGTAATGTCTCCATTGCTGTGTTCCGGTTTGATTACGGGCACATGAGACCTTAAAACTCTGTCTCAGGGTGACGGGCGGAGTGAACGTGATCACCGCGGCATTGCAATTGTTATAGGTAGAGGTTACCGCTTAACATCAGGTGGGCCTTCGGCTTGTCTCGTCATTTAGTAGTATAAAAAAAGCTAGGAATAAATAAATTAGACCAGGTGCGTGTCGGGCCACGCGCTGCGTAGCGATACGTAGGTAGTTACCCGTAGATCTGTTGTCAGAAGTTGGTATATGTTTTTTGCTTACAACATTATATTGATACGCATTATGGAGTTTTCGCTTTGAAATGTTCCGCTAAGTTTGGTAAAAAGTATCACTTATTGAAGCGAACATTTCTCAGAAGCTATAAAAGCAAGCATCATTTCGAATTGACAATATATGTTTTTGACCGCAGATGGCCATGACAACGTTACCGGACTATGGCGAGCGCAGAAGGCGCCCAGCCGCAAAAGTTAGGTTGGGGCAACAAGCTCAAGGGCACCACTTAGGTTCAATCCACGGCTTGGGCTGTTGCCAGATTTTTGTGTGTAGTGATGGTTAACGTCCAAGTGCAAAACTGCACCTTAAGACGGAAGAGTGTATTCTTCGGTCCCGCCGGTGGGACCGGTTATTGAAAGTGTGCCTAGCAGCTAATGTGGTACGGGTTGACGTCACCTCTGGGTTAGCGGCGGTGAGCTCGTCAACGGCCAAGCCGAGAACGTGTCTCGGTCGACGGAGGAAAGACTGAACACAGGCCTCCCTCCTATTAGGGATAATTGCCATACTCACCACGCTTGGCAGGTGGGTTGGCGAGCGCAGTACGGAATGTTGATACACGGTAAAACGCGGCTGCCCGTCTTTCGGAGGTATCCCTTAGCAGGCTCTTACTGCATCCATGGGAATGAGAGGAGGGGTAACATTCTAGTGGCAGCACCCCACGGCGACCAAGTAAAAAGTTAAAACTACATTTAAAAAACTAGCAGTATAGATTTTAGAGGAATGAGGCGCTAAAGAAAGGTTAAAGTTTAGTTTAGTCTTTATATCGCAAACGTTTGGACTTAATTTTATTGCGCATTTTGTAAATAATAGGAACACGGAATCTGCATTGGTTTGGTACGCGAATAAGTATCCATTGCGACAAGTACCATCAAGAAAGGTTTTGAAAGATCTCAAAGAAAAAGGTTCGTTCAAGAAGTTAGTGCGGCAGCCTCGTATACTGGACATAGACACGTAGATTGCTATTTTAACCTATGTGATTTTTGATGTTCGATGAATGGCTCCTGTCAGAATTGCGAAAAGATTATTTTCAGCAAGATGGCGCTCCGCCACACAACAGCCGCCTTACACGTTCCAGTTTGAATAGGTAGTTCGGGTCACAGTGGATAGATGATATACATGGTGCAACTAAGTGGCCACCTATTAAAATGATTTATTTTATTATTATTTGTTTTAGTTCTAATGTAGTAGAAGATTATCGATGCAACTATGATGATTTTCTACCAAGGTAGGCGCTTTTGCTTCTAGGTACAGTAAGTCATGAGGCCAGCTTGACGAAAACTGTAATTATCCTATACCCCCTGTTTTCCGTACAAATGTATGGGAAAAGTTTTTCGCGATTTCTGACATTTCTAGTACTTAAACCTTAGTCGGTCCAGTAGAGACTTTTGATCCTTGTAAGAAACAGGATTAATTGGCATAAAAAAAGTTTTTGTGTAAAATGACCATTTTCTTGCTGACTGTACATTTTTTTCCAAAATCTGTAAATGCAGTTCAGAACATCTTAAAAATTTATGGATAGTCTCCTATAAACGTTTTCCTGTAACTGTAACGGTTAAGGTACCTGCCCTTACTGTCCCGTCTCAAAAATTCACCCTGTATAATAGTGGTCTTAACTCGGATGAGAAAGCGCGGCTACTTATTTCCGACTCGACTTTGTCTGAACTACTTTCGTATCGATTATTTAATAAAAGCTGATCTTATGATGCTAACATTCTGTGACGTATTCGTTGAGGTCAATTCATTTAGATGATTTTGATGAATTTATTGTTCTGAATTCCGACACAGTAGAAGACTAACTTTGCAGACCGCAACACAGGCTTGACCAAGCACGGCTGCAAAGGAAAATGGAGGGTTCTGATCGTCTTCCTAAATTTTACTTTGTTCTTAGTATCTAAATAGTATAACTAGGTATGTGTTTTGCACTTTACATACAAATGCATAAATAGTTTGTTTTAATATTCGAATAGATTATAATTATATATTTACTAGCGGACACCACAGACGTCGTCCTGCTCGCTGTTATGTAGACATGCTGACAGCAGCGCCATCTACCGGGTTCATTTGTGTTGGTCCAACTGTTTAGGAGGAGTTAGACGTACGCCCGCACCGATGTAATTATTTTGTCGCGCGAGAGTTTTAACTCGTAGGGTATTTATTTAAATTATATGGTCCATATGAACTACTCAAGATGTTAAAGAAACTTATTTGGATACATATTTACACCATCTTTGTTGGAAAAACTTCGCAATAAATGTATGTGTTTTTGTAGACCTTTCCTTTGAAAGGTCTTGAAAGGTAGTGCAAGTGATGTCTATAAGATTTTGGATTTTCACTAAAATGGTTTAGGCTGCGCACGCCAAAATAACTCCGAGTCGGCAATACATTTTCCCACATGTTCAACAGTTCAGCGAACTTGCACTAAAACTTAATACATTTTTGCTGAAAATTCTTCTCTTGAATTACTCTATCTATTAGTGAAAAGCACATGAAAATCCGCTCAGTAGTTTTGAGTTTTGCGCGAACAGAGAGACAGACGCTGCGGACGATTTTGTTTTATAATATGTAAGGATAAATTATATTTTCCTAGCTAGGAGCTCCGATAAACGCGTGCGATCGCTGCTAATCATAAAGTGCTATATAGAGGTAGGGCGAAGCGCATCAACATTCTAGGCCGCCGGCCCCCCGGCCGGTACCGTCGCAACCTCTATGTCCTTGCATTTTAAATCTGTAGTAAAAAATGTAGTATCTTCGAAAATATTCATTTAATTTACATGCTGTAAAGGGCCATATTCATTTATATTAAATGCACAATGTATTTAAAGTACTTAATTGGATAAGGATTAATGCTGTATTGCTTAAAATCGCTTCGTAAATAAGCCATTATTTCTCGTAAAAAGTAAAGATAAAAAATTGTTATTGTGGGTTATCCCTAAGAGATAAAATATATAGTTTCGTAGACTTTTTTGTAGATCTTTTTAAGGTGTACAATACTGTACTACATTATTTTGATCTATCTCGTAGGGTAGGGTCCAACCAGCGTTTGCAATGTAAGCGCAAAAATATATGTTTATTTACGACATCACATTAGAAACCTCTAAAATATCAGTGTATTATACTATAATATTCGAGACGAGCTCTGTGGCGCAGCGGGCGAAGGTCCGCCTGCGACGCAAGGGGTTGCGGGTTCGATTCCCGTCTCGGGACAAATGTCTGTACGATCTGCAGATATTTGTTCAGGGTGTTCTGGGTGTTTTTCTATGTATAATAAAAAAATATATATCTATGTAGTATAATGTATTAAGTATATCAGTCATCTAGTACCCATAACACAAGCTCTGCTTAGCTTGGGGCTAGATGATGCTGTGTGATTTGTCTAGCATTATTTATTATTTATATTACGCATGTATTGTACATAAAAACCTTCCTCTTGAATTATTCGATCTATTGAAAAAAAACGCATCAAAATCCGTTGCTTAGTTTTAAAGATCTAAACAAACAGGGACAGACAGACAGCGGGAAGCGACTATGTTCTATACTATGCAGTGATTTTTAATTAAATTTATTTGCTGAGAATAATTTTTAAATGGTACATGAAGTCATTATTGTATGTTTCTAAACTGTATCTTTTTTGTGGTAAATAAATAAATTATTAAATTATAAATTATTATTAATTACAAATATAAACTCACAAAAAGTTGTTGCAGATAAAAAGGAGACAAAGAAAAAAATACAGATAATCTTAAAAGTAGGGAAATGATGTGCGTAAGCATTACGGCAAAGAGTCACGAAATATAATATTCGTGGCAAGAAATACATATGTGATCAAATTTGAATAATCCGAACTAAATCTGATGCAGACAGCTCGCAAGAAGTTGGTTGAGTTTCTCTTCAGTAATTTCGAGATAGATGTTAGAAATTGCGTGCAAGCGTATCGCTCGCAGTTTTCTCCCTTATACCACTCGCAGTGGGTGGTCTGCTCCGAAATCAACCTGAAAAATGCGCTACCCTAAATTTTAGGGTTGCAAAACAAAAAGTAGTTAAACTAGTGAACAAAATTGCGCATTTTTCAGGTTGATTTTGGAGCAGACCACCCACTGCGAGTGGTATAAGGGAGAAAACTCGCAAGCTTCACATTGCATCGCATTGCATTACATTTCTAAAGACTTTCTAAGGGCCAGCAGTAAAAGCATCTCAAAATTCTTTACAATCCAAGTTTTCTACGCATAAAACATAGCTCTGTGTTAAGATGCCAGTCATTGTATCTGCATTATGTACGTGTGTTTTGCTCGCAGTAACTACGATGAAAGGCGTATTGCTATAGTCCCCCGGGACTCCGCCGGTGCTTAGCTTTGTTGAAGAGCGGAGTCTTTCTTGAAATAAGTGCACTGTGCAGCAAAGGGAAAGCGAACAAGATGGATGCATTAGAATCTCTGTAAAATTAAAGTATTTGTATTTTTATTATTAAGTAGCCTACCATTTTTTATTAGTAATTAGCCGTGGGGTGCCGGCAGTAGAATGTTACCCCTCCTCTCCTACCCGTGGATGCAGTAAGAGCCTGCTAAGTGACACCTCCGGAAGATGGGCAGCAGCGTCTTTCCGTATATCAACATCCCATACTGCGCTCACCAACCCACCTGCCAAGCGTGGTGAGTATGACAACTACCCCTCATAGAGATCCATGAGGGAGGCCTTAGATCAGTAGTGGACGTTTTACGGCTGAAATGATGGTGATGATTATTAAGTAAAAAACATGGTTTAACAAGTTTTTTCTGGGATATACCCGTTTAGTTGCCTTTGTCATAATAATGATTATTTTCAAAGATAGATGTGAACAATAACTGCTCGACGTAAATAAAAAGTGAACGATTTTATTGTTATACACTTAGCATAGCAAGGTGCATCATCAGTGCTATGAACGAGGAATTTAAGCATCAACCCGAGGAGAAGATTAGGCTTAGGTTTCAACTAACATTATTACTTTTTAATATGCAAACTGATTGTCGCGAGTATTTTTGATAAATGGGGCAGTTTTTCATATTTGGGGATTGGATTTAATTGTTTTTTTTCCAAGAATCATCGTCATCATCATCATTTCAGCCGTAAAACGTTCACTACTGAACACAGGCTTCCTTCATAAGGGGCAGTTGCCATACTCACCACGCTTGGCAGGCGGGTTGGTGAGCGCAGTATGGGATGTTGATACACGGAATGACGCTGCTGCCCATCTTCCGGAGGTAGCTCTTAGCAGGCTCTTACTGCATCCACGGGCAAGAGAGGAGGAGCAACATTCTACTGCCGGCACCCTACGCCAAAAAATACCAAAAAATGCCAAGAATACCATCTTAAAAAAATCATCCTATTTTAATAAAACTTATAACATTCGGAGGTAACATGATAACACATTTTTTAGGGTTAAGTGTGTCTACCTTGAGTTGTCACTGTTAGATCGCCTGCCGTTACTTCCGTTACGTACTAAATCTGACAGATGTCATACATCTGTCAGATTTGTATCTCATGGTACCAAATTCTATGAAAATGAAGTCCAAACTACAGTGGCTGTTGTATAGTTTACTTCGTGTTTTAGTACCAAACTATCTGCTAGAGGCGCTGTCAATCAATCCATCAATCATTTATTTGCGAGAATATAGCACTAAGCACGTGACCAACACTGCATTGCATTGCGCTTGTCACCGTGAGACAGAGTTGTAAGGTCTCATGTGCCCGTAATTTCACCGGCCCCCTTACCCTTCAAACCGGAATACAGCAATGGAGACATTACTGCTTGGCGGCAGAAATAGGTATGGTGGTAGCACTTTCCCGGATGAACCTTCCACAAAAAGTTCTACTCCTACTAAAATGGTATTAAAGTGGTGAGCTAGGCAACAACAGAATGATGGCCGAGGATGAGGCATAGAAGTGTCGGGCGACCGGTGGCGAGGTGGGTCGACGAGCTGGTACACATCGCAGGGATCAATGGATGCGACTGGCTCAGGATCGTGGGAGATGGCACAAACTTAGGGAGGCCTATACCCAGCAGTGGGTGAAATCGGGCTGTGGATGATGATCATGATGACGACCAACTCTCCCTCTCACGTGACGCAGACAACCTCGCGCGGGACAGCTAAACAAAGATATGTACGATGTATTTTCAAAAAACTTATCGTCATGCCCACAAACTCTTCATAATTCATACTACAGTTGCTTGCCTATACGTTTCACATCTACATAATTAATGAGCTTGCTTTGATATTTTTCGCTTAGTTACATTTTCGCAGGCAAAAGGTAACGAGGGATTCAAAACTAAGAAGTATTACGATTACGCGAAATGCCAGAAGATATTTATTTCAAAAATATTTTTCTTTTACATTGTAAAAGAATTCTTCTTAGCCTCTTAAGATCGTTTTCTAATTAGTAAGAACGAAAGGTACAATATTTATCTCAGCAAAAAATTCGTATTTGCGTGAAAGCAGAGAAATAAAAATTAACAATGGATTCCCTTTGTAAGGCGAGATTTGCGTATCGCGAGATAAGTGCTATATTGTAGCAGATTACTTTTGTTCAAGATGGAAGGAACTATTCTGTGTATGGATATATTTCATGAATTTGAAACTTAATATGTAAAAGAAATTATGAATATGATACAGATTCGGTATGAAAAATACCTATGGTTTTACATTTGATATTTATAATGTTCAAACGGAGATTTTATTAGGTATTGTAAGAAGTATTTTTGTTTTTCTTTCTATTTTCAGAAAAGAGAAACGTAACGTTTTAACGTTTTTTGTAATAAGAAATAAGAAAAAATATATAAACGATACGAAATAAATACGAAGAAATTGTTATGTTTGAACTGAAAATTGCCTAAAATAAATCAGTTCAACACCTTAGAGTGGGAAAGGAAAGCGAACGCACACGCGATCAAAGCGAGCCGGCGCGTCAGCTCTGCACAGTAAAGTCTATTACATCGGTTATTCTCACAATCGGGAAAGCAACCCAATTCTAGAAAAGCTTAAGAGGATTTATAGCAAACCAGCCAAAAGCCCAACTTGAGAACTGAAATTCAATTACATTAATCTTCTTTTCACTATTTAAGTTTGTAAAGCTCCTCGTGAGCTCGGCGAGACTATTCATAACGGTATTGAACTTGGACATCAATTGCACTATTATTTTTTAGGGTTCCGTAGTACGACAAGGAAGCCTTATTTTCGCTTCGTCTGTCTGTCTGTCTTTGGTTTTACGTAGAGACTATTAGTCCTAAAAAGCTGTAATTTAGTATGGACGGACATATCAAATAAATCACTTCGAGATAACGGTACAAAAAAACTAAAAAAATAAATAATTTGGGGTACCCATACACGTAAGATGGGGATTAACTTTTTTTCTTGATTTTCCCGTCATGTTTAGTATCGTTGAATAGGTGATTTAGGGTTTCGTTTGCGAAATATTAAAGTTTCAAACGATGTTCAAGCGTCCCACCCTCTAAAATCTTTAAAAATCTAAAAACAAAATGAATGTAGTTTTAAATATAAAGTTTCTAAGTTAGGCTAGCCTTTTGGTTTCGAAGAAATTGTCGCTCAAAAAAGTGATACGGTTTACCCAACAAAACTCTCACTGCAAACAGCTCAAGACTTTTACTGCATCCACGGGCATGAGAGGAGGGGTAACATTCTATTGCCGGCACCCCACGGCAATCTCAATAACACCTGTTAATATGTTTTGGTGAACGTAAATAAATGATAAACCAATTTCTAACAAGAGCCAACTTCTTAACTACGGAACCCGTGTGTGGATCAACACTCACCTGGCTTAATTTATTTCTTCGTGACGACTCTGTTCGGGTTTAAATAGACTGCGCAGAGGATTACACAAAGTTCAGTATCAAGATACAATTTTTGCTCGAGCTTAAACATTAAGATGAAACTACATTGTCTTCCAGCAACTTAAGTTTCAGATAAGCTTATTGGCAACAGGCGGATCTCAGCGACGATGCTAACCTTCAAACGTTGAAGGAAGCCATTCAATGATCAATACTATGTTTCGAGTTTGGTAGGTTTACACAAACAATGTCCTCCATTTTGAATTCCTAATTGAATAAACAGGAATTTCATTGAAACTGTAATTGTTGGTATAAAGTGCAATAAGCAGCGGCGACACAAGTTGAAATTAGTTTGTAAATGTAATATCTATTGCTCGGGATCATGAAAATTATAAACTGTTTTAATCATAAAATCTCTGAGATAACCAGAACGTTAGTAATGGCAGACACTAAGGTTAAATTACAGAACACTTCTTAGATTTGTTTGTAGTTCAAGTAACACTTGTACCGTATAGTAATTGAAATAATTAAATGACGTTATATGAAATATAAAAAAAAGTTTGACACACTACTAAGAATTGACGCGTCACTACTTGTTGCTACTAATTTGTTATATTCTTCAAGTTGCTACAAGAACTTCTAGAATAAAAAACCTCCTTAAATCTTGATTAGCCTCTTGGACTTAAACTTCTTAAATAAACAAGTAAAATTATATATCTATATTTATCTAGCACTTACCGAAAATCCTCTGACGTCATCCCAGATACAGTGGTTTGGTTGGAGTTTTGGTTCCACATGAGAGCTTCTGTCGTTAGGTGTCCTTCTGCCGCCTCTCTCATTTGTTCCACTGTGCAGTCGATACCCTCCCTTTCTAAGTTCGTTTCAAACCAGTTGTCTTCGTACCAGCCTGTCGACATGTTTGTTGATATTATAGGATAGAAAGTTATTTATTTATTTCTTAAAGTAAAACACAAGAAAACTATACAGCTATAAATCGGTCGCCAGCTCAGCACGCACCGAGAACACGGGACTGATTTTCAGTACCGCCGTAAAAACATACAGAAAGATACTATGTAGAGAGTAGTTTATAAGGAAACGGTAATTATTAGCAATTTTAAAAACCTTATATAGTGCAGATTTTACTTATTCTATATCTCTTTCTCGATGCAGTTATAAATCCATGACCGATTATGTCCGATAGCTTGTTAAATGATGCCAAATGTGTGGGACCTTTCCGTGGTTAAACGGTTTAAAATAATGGTGACTATCATTATTTGATAAACCAAAATATTTACGAATGTATCCAACATAGGCCTATAAAGTAATTCTCATGTATTTGTGCGCGGTTTAAACGTAAAATTATTCGTTATTTGTACGCACGTAGCGTCGCACTCTCAGACCATTATTTATCCTCCTTCTATCCGATTCCTTTGTCCTGTTTGTTGTAAGAACCTGAGGCGAACAAATGTATGTTTGTCTTCCGTTCCATCTCGCTTGCGGCCACCTATTTTCATAGACGTTGTACGTGTCCGGACAAAGTAATATCTTTAATATATATTTTTGTGAATTGTATTAAGTCGGCTTCATCTTCATAGTTGAAATAGTCCTGGTTTAAATAACGATACTTGTGACTGTCATATTGAAATTGATTTTAAATTATATTAACATTCTAATGCCTAACATGACGTACTAATTGCTTATTACTAAATAAATAGAAATTGTTTAAGTCGATCAAAATGCTAATCAAAAGGAGACGACTGTTTGACATCAACCTTCTCAAATACTTTATTTGACCGTTATTTGAAATATTTCAGAAAAACGATGTTCCTAACCGAAAACTAGTTCGAAACTGGCTATTAACATTGATCATCGTAAAGTACAGGGATTGACGTAATTTTGATACGGATAATGTCCCGGACATAAAAAAATATGCAACCACATCGGCTCAAAGCTAGCAGACGTGTCGATTATTTTTATTATGAAATGATCTCTTTAGTGGGCAATTTTATGATGTTATAAAGTTTTATTGCGGAAGAAAATAAGATTCTCAAAGGTTCTAATATTAAGGCCAAACGGACGTTGATAACCTGCCGAACTTGGGCTGACGTACATACCTTTGGCGACATGCCAAACCGCGTTGTGAGTGCATACACTTATCTATCAAGCTGGATCGGGACTCGAGCACCGCACCTTCAACTAATTTGAAGCGTTCTGTTCTCGAGGAATATACAGGGACATGTTGAAGTGAGATTTACCTTACCCACACATTGTAGCTTGTACCAAAAACATATGAATACATTTCTCTATTTGGTTTTATTAGGGTTCCGGACCAAAGAGGTAAAAAGGAACTCTTATTTTTTTGGTAAAAAGGAACCCTTGACTTTGTCTGTCTGTACGTCTGTCACAAATAGATATCAAGAGAAATACTATTGTTATCGACTTGAAATTTGAAATGGTATAAGATAATGCTTTTTTACTTAAATGGAATATATAAAAATGTTGAAAATAATACTAATATTATGTTTGCAAGGAATGTAAGTCTCAAAAACTTCAAGTGAAGTTACTAGGTCATATGAAGTATCATAAAAAGGTATTCATTTGCACATTAATAAAAAGTTTTTATTTTTCCTTTAAGCCGTATCTTTTCCGAGTTATTCACTAAAATATTGAAAAAAAAACCGTCCTCCCACCTTATCTCCAAAGTTTGCAGATATAAGCCCCTAAAACTTTTATAGCTCATAGAAGTTTATGTATAGGTTACAGGAAAATTAAAGCAAACTCTCTAGTTTGCAAGGGGGGCGGAAAGGGGGGGGGGGGTCTCAAATTTTCTTAGGGTTTTATTTGCATATTTATAAACAGTTTTTAGTTTTGCTTTAAGCCGTACGGTTTTTGACTTATTTACAAAAACACTGGATTAATACCGTTCCCGCCCTTTGTCTTCGAAGTTTGCGGAGATAAACCCCTGAAACTTTTATCGCTACTATAAATGTATGTTAAAATTACAGGAAAATTAAAATGAACTCTCTAACTTACATAGTTTTTTAGAAATCATCAAAAGTGTAAAAAAATTATGTAAGTTCCGCTATGGGCAAAAGATGGCGCTATCAAGTTTCTCCAACAAATATAAACCGACTTTATCATATATTATATTGTATGATAGCACGGAACCCTCGGCGCGCGAGTCCGACTCGCTCTTGGACGGTTTTATTTATAGGAAAATCTGTATGATCCAAACATTAGCACAACTAATGTGCATACCTGTTTCGGCAGATAAGCTACAACTAAAAAAAACTACGCAATCAAAAAGCCAGAAAAACAAAGAATGCATACATATATTTAGTTATTATAATAAAAGATGAACGAACTTTTAAATATACCATATTTTAATTTAAAACTTGTTTGTTAACCATATGCAAAAACATGCCTATATTTTTAGGGTTCCGTACCTCAAAAGGAAAAAAACGGAACCCTTATGGGATCACTTTATTGTTCGTCCGTCTGCCTGTATGTCTATCAAGACCTTTCATCTCGAGAACGTGAAGAGATATGTACCTCTTCACGTTCTTAGAATATTAATTTATTAATTTATATTCTAATATAACCTGGAACATGATTATAAAATTTAAAATTTTAAGTTACCCCCTGACACAACCTAGTTTAGGAGGGTACCTATTTTTTTATGTGTTCCCTCAGATAAGTAATCTACACATAATGCCCTTTCATTTGATACCACAATTGGGTATATTTAAGCAAATAATAAATAAATAATGCTGGACAATTCACACAGCATCATCTAGCCCCAAGCTAAGCAGAGCTTGTGATAAGGGTACTAGATGACTGATATACTTAACACATTATACTACATAGATGGATATTTTTTTATTGTATATAGAATACATCCAGAACACCCTGAACAAATATCTGCAAATCCTACAGACATTTGTCCAGAGGTGGGAATCGAACCCGCAACCTCTTGCATCGCAGGTGGACCAACGCCCGCTGCGCCACACAGGTCGTCGAATTTGAAAACATGTTATTGTTTACCTTTACTTTCAACCCTAATATCTCATGAATGGTTAGACTAATTTCCATATAAGTAACTTTAATTTTTGCACTCTACACATTATTTCCATTCATTTAATACCAAACTCGGGTATATTTGGAAACATTTGATTATTCATTTCCTTATTCACCCCCGTTATCTTGTAAACTTCTTAACCGATTTTGATAAAACATGTTTAAAAACCAGCGCAGGAAAACCTGCTTTCAAATAAAAAAAAATTGCATGTAAATCGGTCCACTCGTTTAAGAGACAGACACACGACATACCTAAGGAACCCTCGGTGGGCGAGTCAAGCTCGCACTTGTCCAGTTTTTTTTTGGTTGTGTTTGGAGTTGATCGGGTAATGGTATTAACGCTTTTTTGAATTAACATATGGATATTACAACAAGTATACAGAGTAGCAGATATAGCTTTAGTGATAAGCATTTATTTTTATTGTAATTCGCAAATTCAGTGTAAGGCATATTTTTTGAAGAAATCTTGTGACCCGTAGCAAACTGCTACGAAGCTAAAATAATTGTCGTAGCAAGAAATATTTTATGTCATCTTAAAATGTTTGATGATTTGAAAATTCTCACATTTTATTCTGTTTATACTTCAAAATCGATCTCTATTTTGTCAAAAAGCTAAAAGCTCGACCTGTGTCATGCAAATATCTTTTAGTTTAGTTTATTTGACTCTCGGGTACCATTAGTCTCGCAGTTCGCCGTTGTTCACTTCAGCCAAGCATTTTTTCTCACTTCCATTACTGTCGCGAGCTGTGGTTTTTCTCAAGAGAATTCGTCCGGGAAATTCATTAATAAATATCTCGGTTAGACTCATGAGACTCGTTTCTAAGAAAATACGTAGACGATACAGCAAAAATACTGCGTCAATTTGTTTAATAAACAGGATATGGCTCATTCCCCTTATTGCTTTTTCAGCCAAACGTCTTATTGCATAAATTATTCTTTACAAGAGTACAAACGTATGTACTTGTAGGAATTCATTTTCTTGGGAGCTCACAACGCGCCACACACCACACATTACTCTCTTGGCTCAATTTATCCAGTTCTTACATTACAGTCACCTGTGCTCGGCGAAATTTTATTATGTGACAATTTTGCTGATTAATGTGAGTTCTAAAAAGCCTCCAAATATCACGTTTTAAACTTGAATGCCTTTTCTCACGTAAGCAGGAAAAAGACGATAATGACGGATAATATGGACTGCATTGTTGTTTATTTTCCTGTTTGTCTAAGTATAATGCCTAAACCGGATTCCTGATTGCAAAAGTGAAAAATTCGAAGTCCTCGAAATGTTTGAATGCTCGAGGCTTGACCACGGCCAAATATTCCGGATATTTAGATAATCTTAAGATTATGTATCTCATAGGATTTTTCAAATAATTGATGTTTTATACCTTTGTTGGCAAAGGTCAAATCTTCCCTACGGGTAAAATACAAAGGAAGTTTTTCGTTCAGCCATATTCAAAGCAGTCAAAATGATGGGAATAAAAAGATTCGCATTTTTTTGCCTAGCTTTACTTGAACCCTACAAAGTACGCTTAGATAGTTCCTCTCTACTGGCTAAGGTAATTTCCGTAGAATCATTATTTTAGCTGTAGGACGTCCACTGCTGGCCATAGGCCTTTCTAATGGATTTCCAGTTATTGCGGTTGGAAGCGATCTGCATCCACCGTCGACCTGCGGTCTTCCGTAGAATGATTCCCATTAAATATGATATAAAGACGTCGGTGGCTCAGTTGGTCTTTTGTACTCAGCTGAGAATTCAACGCAGAAAATTCAAAATGCAACAATTCAAAATTCTTTCATTTATTTACATAGTTAGTTTTTTTAGTTGTTTTGGAGTAGGAGCAAATTTCATTCTAAGCATTTTTGTCTTCTAGATAATCAGATATTTTATGGTAAGCTTTTTGTAAAGATTATATATTATTATTTTTTTAAACTAATTGATAGAAAATTGCTGCATTTCATAAGGAATTTTATTGTTGAAGCGTGTACACTATCCTCTGAAAGATACACTGACCTTACGTAGCCTAATAGTGGGCAACGAGAGTTTATAATTATTTCTAGTATTTACATTGTGAAAGTCACTTTTCTTAGTAAAACCACAGATAATATAATACACTGTAAAACTATTTATATCTTTGTGGGTATACAGCAGAACTTTATAATATATTGACACGGAACTGTCATTATATTAATTTCTTTAAATTTATCACGTAGGATTCTCTGGGACCCATATTGTAGGTAGATTGCACTAACAGCCCTTTACTGCAGCAGAAATACAGTGTACTACGCACTTTTATTACTGCATATGAAGCAGAACTGAGCCTGTTCGATAGCCTATCTATGTGGGGACCCCATTGAAGCTTATTATCTAAAGGTAATGCCTAAAAAGACGGTGTTAACTACAAGTTCTAGGTTTTCATCTTTTATTTGAATGTCTTCCTTGATATATCAAGGAAGACATTCAAATAAAAGGTGAAAACCTAGAACTTGTAGTGTAATTAGGAAGTGAAGTTGCTTGGTTTGGGTCTGGATGGTGTTGTCCTGCATTATTTTATTCTTAAACAAGAAGTCGCTCGCGGTTTTACCCGCATTTTTGGTTGCTGCTCCACTCCCGTAAGTCGTAGCGTGATGTTATATAGCCTATAGCCTTCCTCGATAAATGGTCTATCTAACACTGAAATAATTTTCCATATCGGACTAGTAGTTCCTGAGATTAGCGCGTTCAAGCAAACAAAGAAACTGTTCAGCTTCATACAATTAGTAACAAAAACCCTGTCCGATCCAATAAAGGCGTAGTCCTGGTTCAACATACGTACTGGAAAAAAATGTTTTAAAAATGTAACTCATAAAAATCTAAAGTTATTGATTTTTTATTTTTATAATCCATGCAAAACTTAACACAGAATATGGCAAATTTTTATAAGTTGGCAACACTCCACCCGGCGGCAAAATCTTTTTATTTTTACCTATTTTTATTTCAAAGAACACCGCCCTACACTACCGCGTTGTAGGTACTCTTTCAACTCGCCGCCGACTCTTTGATGTCGCCGACGGGTTGTTTACTTTGTTGGCAGTCTTTCGTGGAGATAGCTTTCGATCGGACGTCCGTACATATCACGCGCTATCGTTTCGCGAACAATGTCGTATTCCAATCAGGAATATTTTATGTTCATGTTAAACAAATAGTTTATAAAAGAGAGTGCGATTCAGAAATCGAAGTCAGAACTCGGATTGTGGCAGCTTTCGACTCACTTAAATCGGACACAAGTGCGCTGCAAAGAGTACGTGCAAATTTAATGAAAAGGTGTCGAATGCGTATTAGTGTTGGAGGTGGACATGTGGAGCACGATCGCGGAAGTATGCAGTAACAGCAAGTGAACGTTTTAATAAACTGATAGGTACCTGCAGTCGGTAAGTACATTGCCAAAAGCACATCACAGTTAAAAAAAAGCCCTTATGAGGGCTACATTTAATTCGATTAATAATGTTTCTTGATAAACAGAATTATTTCTGAAACACAAAATACAGTGTGTCTGAAATCCGGATCCTACAAAACAATATCAGCTGATACCTACGCATAGGTATGACGTAGCGTAACCTACGCTACGTCATACCTACCTACTACCTACTTCTTTCTCTTCTCTTTCGTTATAAAGTTTGTTTGGCGGCACGCGACAAAGCGGGTTCATGACACCAGTGCTCAGGCGGCTTCTTTGACAAAAATCTGTAGGTAACTAACTGTAGGTAGTACACGTGAACTTTCACTTTAAGGTCAGCGATCAGTGTTGCCGTTGATCAGTTTTTATTTTTTATTTTAATTTAATTAAATTCACTGGGGTAAAATAATCATCTCAAATCCATTAAATGCTTACGTATATGTGTACGCGGTACGATGCCGAATAATACTCTTAAGGATCGGACAGGGTTTTTGTTACATGCTGTATATTAGTATAGATGACGCCCAAGTCGTAACAGATTATAAAATTCAGTAAATAGTCAAAGGGAACGTACCGATAAAGAACCAGACGTGAGATTTTCCATAAAGGCGGTGCTTGTAGACTTCGCAGAGCACTCTCCGGGCTGCGACCACGTAGAAGAGGCCGACGATCACCCGAGCGTCTTGACGTCGCAGGTTACGCACAGCGTCCGCGGGGTCCGATAGAAACGACTGCCGGGTCACAATCTCAATGCTCGCTTTCTTGCAGTGCGCTTCTAAGTCTTCGACAGTCTGTGGGAAAAAGTTGCGGGTCAATAAGGAATGCCGCTCAGGTAAAATTATATCCTTAAAATTATATCTACGGGATATTTAGCACGAAACTCAATAACAGTAAATTTGATTATTTATAGTGTTCGTAACCAAGATAATTTCAAAATCTAAATGAGTAGTATTTTGCTGGAGCTAAATAGAGATAATTCTATAATATTATTATTCAAGACTTATCTCTATTCCTATCACTCATGTTTAAAGTAATTGTATCCTTCGATAAGTGCAGTTAAGCTGGCCTTTGTTTAGCTGCATTTTTTGAGTAACTAATGTTGAACTTAAACTTGAGTACGAGTTACCTCTACTTAGGTAGGTTTAGGAAGAAAATCTGTGTAATTCGTTTTCCTATTTGAAGGAGCCAAATGTTTAGTAGTATTAGTCAAAGCTGATCATGTTGGATATCTGCTCGCTAGGACTAATGTAGGTTGGTTTTAATCATATGGACTCATATGGACCAACCTACATTAGTCCTAGCGAGCAGATATCCAACATGATCAGCTTTGACTAGTACTGCTAAACATTTGCCTCCCTCAAGTAGGAAAATGAATTACACAGATTTTCTTCCTAAACCTACCTAAGTAACAAGCAATTCTATTTTCATATTTTTAGTTTTAAAATTACAGGATTTTATCGCGTACCTTTTTTATTATTTTCCCAATAATTAATAATTAATAGGGAAAATAATAAAAAAGGTACGCGATAAAATCCTGTAATTTTAAAACTAAAAATATGTTAACAAATCGCGAAAGTTTAACAAATTCTATTTTCATCAAAACTTTATAATGTGTGAGGCAACCTGTTAGATGTTGGGTGATGGGTATCTGGAGAGAACATTATCTCGCACGTGCAAGTTTGTATAAAGTACGTTAAACCAAGTATGACTACACCTATTTTATGCTGAGAGCTTTTGCTAACGTTGTTACCCACAATAACGACTAAGTAGCCGCCCACCCATTGTGAATGAATTTATTTGCAAGGTAGGTTTTAAAAGCTCTTTCTTATAGTTTATAATATTCTTGGACGTCCTTTTTCCATTTATGTACCTTTTTTTGCTTAGGTGAGTTTACTTAAGCCGTGGGGTGCCGGCAGTAGAATGTTACCCCTCCTCTCATGCCCGTGGATGCAGTAAGAGCCTGTTAAGGGATACCTCCGGAAGATGAGCAGCAGCGTCTCTCCGTGTATCAACATCCCGTACTGCGCTCGCCAACCCGCCTGCTAAGCGTGGTGAGTATGGCAACTACCCCTCATGGAGATCCATGAGGGAGGCCTATTCAGTAGTGGACTTTTTACGGCTGGAATGAAGATGATGATGAATTTACTTTGCGAGAAAATTGTATAACTAGCAACGTTTTTTGTTTATATTATATTTCAAACAAGTAAATTTGATTATTTACGTTAAGTGTTATAATATAACCAGGCTTTACTTTAGCTACACTAAAAATACGAGAACGGTTTGAATTTTAAAGTTGAAAATTCAATATTTTTGTTCCACGCGTCAGCGTATTTTTCCTTCCCATGGTGATGAAAGCAAAACAGAATGCGAGATCGCTTCAAACTCACTTATGCAGAAAAAACCGGGCCTGCTCTAATTACATTGAATGCAGCGTGAAAGACTCAGCTCTATTCATCGCGGGCCACTATACACACAACCCTCAGCGCGATATAAGTGAGTTTTTAACTTTTTATCTTACCTTACATTTCCTTTCCACTTTCAGCATGATTTTTATAAATGTATTACATTTCTGCGCCTAAATTGCGATGACTTTAAATAATTTATAAGAAACAATCGTATTTACTAAAGCGTTTGCCGCTTTTCCTTAAAATATGTTAATGCGAAATACCTTTTTATAAAAGAAGCTGGTAAATATTTGTTTTAGCATTGCATTACTAACGGAAGAACAATCTAAATTGCTTTATAAAACTTACTCCCGTGTCGTCATTTTTCACCCCCGACAAAAAAGAGGGGTGTTATAAGTCTAACCGCTATGTGTATGTCTGTGGCACCGTAGCTCTTGTACGAGTGGACCGATTTGCATGTAGTTTTTTTTATTCAAAAGCAGGTTTTCTAGCGGTGCTTTTTAAACATGTGTTATTAAAATCGGTTTAGATGTTTACAAGATATGGGGGGTGAAATAGGGAATGAATTATGAATGAATAAGAGTTTGGTATTAAATGAAAAGAAATGTTGTGTAAGAATGCAAAACTGAAAGTTATATAGAAACCAGTGAAGGTTTTCATTAGATATGGGGGTTGAAAGTAGGGGTGAACAATCGAATGATCTTTGACAAATTGCAAATTACATGTTCTCAAATATAACCAAGTGTGGTATGAAATGAAAAGGCGTTGCTGTTCTAAAAACTTACGTAAGGCAAAAAGTAAGGTAACCTCCGCGACTAGGTAAAGTGTCGGGGTTACTATTTTTTTTATTTTAGTAACTGTTTATTTAAATAACATAAGGTGAAATGAATAACCTTATCAAAAATTTTATGTCATACATGAGGTTCCGGTGGGATTCGAACCCACGTCCGTCAAATCGATACTTGACGCTTCCTTGAGCCGGAAATGCTTTGACCGCTAAGCTACAGAACCCATGTCGGGACCCGCTGAAATTCTTGATAAGGTGATGTCGGTTTGAGCAACCAAAGAGCGCCATCTACAGGTAACTACTAGAGTTCTCCTGTTCATTGTCTGAAGTTGCATTCAGTAGCAATGACTAGAGATGTCGCTATAGCTTATCCTATAATTCGTTATTTTTATAGTGTTTAACCACACTTAGGTCTAAAAACATTCCTTTGAAAATATTTTATTTTCAAAGAAAAGAATAACCTTATCAATTTTTTTTTATAAGGTTATTCATTTCTTTGAAAATGTGGTTAAACACTATATAAATAACAAAAGTTGAGTTTCCGGTAGTATAGAAATGTTGCCCTTCCTCCCTTTCCCGTGGATGCAGTAAGAATCTGCCAAGGTATACCTCCAGGAGGTGGGCAGCGCCGTCTTTCCCTGTATCAACATCCCGTACTGCGCTCGCCAACCCGCCTGCCAAGCGTGGTGAGTATGGCAACAATCCCTCACGATCAGTACTTAGATCTAGGGAGGCTTTTGTATTGCAGTGGATGTCTTACGGCTGGAAGGGAAGAGAAGGTGAGGTTTATTGTCAAGGGGACATAACTTTTTAAATCAAAGTAATTTACATCGGAAATACTTTTTTACTTGGTGATTTTTCAATTTGTTTATTTATAACATAGGTCCTAAGATGAATCGACGGCACGGATGACTACTGACTGACGTCACGAATGACAAAAAAGTTAAAGCAGGATCACGTAAAACTAGAAAGTATTTGTAAAAAAAAACCTTACGTTAAAATGGTTCTCGTACTTTATCCCGTATTCGCTTTACTTATCATACCTTTATATTCTCTTGTTGAATAATACATTGTCTATATTTCACAGAATATTAGCTTACTAGACGTTTTAGAAATAAAGTTGAGTTCTTACATATTCCGAGAAACTAAATTTTTCCGATGTTCAATTTCAATCGCTAAAGCACTATTTCTCAAGATATATGTGAGCTGTCTGAAACCTAGCTAACTTACTTAAACTGGTGAACCTAGCTGTAATGTATATAATCCGTTGCGTAGTTCAAAAGATATTAATAAAATCGCGTAATAGAAGGCTTCAAAAATGTTGACAGGTATTGGTTGCGTCTTTATTCAACACACTTGGTCCATAAAATGGCTAATGGTAAAATTTAAGCGTCTGCCATAATAAAATTCAGCCATTCACGAGGTATTCATATATCACGTAAGAAAGCCTTGCGACGCTGCCATTCCATAGAACGAGTATGCTCTCTTTATGGCTACCTACTGTTAAGTATATCGTGCGTTACGTGTGGTGTAATAATCTGGCAATGCTAAACATCTGTCTTGCAATACAAGTTATAGCCTTGAATATACATGAGTCTTGTTGTGATAACATTTGTAGTTCATAGTTTATTCGATAACAAATGAAAATAATGTTTGTTATTTTAAAATTGGAATAAACTCGTACTCGCGAGGCGTCAAGATGCGACTAGCACACAGGACCGTCGTGGATGGAATAAACTAAGCGAGACCTATACCCAGCTGTGAGTGAAGTCAGGTTGTGGATGATGATGATGATTGCTAGTGTGGAAAGTTGAAAGATCAAATAGGTAACATGTTGTCGACAAAAATACCTAAGCATACAACCCTTCAATAAAATCTATATCACCAAGCCACCCAAGCACAATCACGAAGACTATTTTGATACACGACAGACAAAGCGCTTAGCGTGTTATTACTCCACTCAATATCGATAGAAACAACCAATGTTCGAACGATTTCAATCACGCGACTGATATGGGGAGTTGGGACACGACATCGAAGTCCCTAGAATTATCACTAGTCATGATATCAAACCTCTCGTATCATTCAGCTGTTCACTGATCCACAGGTTGGGCTAATGTAAAGATGATTCTCCTAATCTGTCATATTCATAATATTAGTATCAACATTGTATTATTCGAAATAGTTGAAATGGGAACTGCTGAATAAACTGTACCCAATTTTAAAATGGAACATTTATCTGCAGAGATGTAGCTGTCGAGGGTCGTGGAATGACGTGACGACCGACGACGGCCTGGCGCAGCCGCAATTACTCTCCTATTTCTTGCGTAAACTGTTCTCTAGTACTTTCTCGTTAGCTTTAATAAGAAAAGTAAAGTCATATTTTATTTCATGGCACATTGCGTTTTTATTACTGGAAACAACGTTAAAAATAATTGCTTTGAGGCACCGTTATTTTGATATTCGAACAAAAAAACAATCATTAAGATATATCGCTTGTAAGAGCAGAGTTGCTTATGTTTTATCTTTGCGTTTTGAGGTTCAGTTACGTATGGCAGATGTCTGTTTAGGGTAGCGTGTCCATCCGTTTCCATCTGTTTGTCCTTCCGTTTTATAAGTTACACCTTGTTTACACTTGTTATTTGCCTTGTGTAAACAGTTTTTCAAGCCAAACCAGCGCTGGCTGCCAACGCTGGCGAGAATAGAGCGCCCGTCTATTTTTATTGGCGCCAGCATTACTGGCTTCGTATAAACTCTGCTTTAGGTGCGTGGTTTTTACACTGGTCAGCCGATTACATAACCGACTGATTGTTTTGATGACTGCAACAAATGTTATGCTTGTTACTTACCGATATGAAGACTTCTTCAGCTTGCTGCAAGATCGCTATTCTGGACCATCCAAACTTTTGCATAAGCTTGATCCTGGTCGGGTTGTGAACGGTGGCCGATGGATGTGTTCGGAATAGGGTGGGGAATCGCGCTCGGTCTGAGAGTGCAGGTGAGGAAGCTCCGTAGCACAGCTGAAAATAAACACAACTTATTTTTTGCACTGCGCACTTTTTTAAACTTCTTCAAGCTTCTTTGTTCTTTGGTTGGTAATGGTTACGATATTGCAATGAAATGATGATGATATAGAGCTGGGGTTTTTTCACACATCTCCCCAGAGTAATCAGACCTCGTTCTATTTCGGGTACCCGATGATTGAAGGAAAACTAGAAGTATTTTTTTGTTGATATTACAATACTATATTATGTCTCATACTTAGAGGTATATAATTGAAAACGTGAACTAAAGTCTCATACTTTAGTTCACGTTAGTCAGATGTACCTACAAATTACAGATTTTAATTGAATGGACACAAAATATATTTAGCTGTAAATGTATTGGAGATTATGATTGTTTACTTGTTAAACTTTCGCGATTACAGGATTTTATTGCGTACCTTTTTATTATTTTACCTTTTGCCTTCTCAGGGTTCCATAGTACAAGAAGGAACCCTCATAGTTTCCCTTTGTCAGTCTACCTGTCCGTCTGTCTTCGGCTTTACGAAGAGACTTTTGGTCCTAGAAAGCTGTTATTTTGTATTTTTTAAGGACATATAAAATGATGACGCCGTAATAACGGTACAAAAAACGCTAAAAAAATAATTAATTTGGTTTTTCTATCGTGTGGGGTATTGTTGAATAAGTATTTGAAAAGTATTTAGTGGTTGGGAAGAAATTATTTTCGATTTCTTAATCCGTTAGTCCCGTTTGCGAAAAATTAAAGTTTTAACGTTCTGAAAGTTTTAAAGTTGTAAACTTTACAAATCTGAAAATAACAATTACCTAATAAGTAGTTTCAACCATTAACTTTCTAGGAAAACAAGAACGGTTAAAGCTAGCTTTTATAGTTTCGGAATACATACCGAAAACTCCATTAAAAAGGGGGCGAAAGTTTCAGAAAAAGCCATTTTTGACCTTGGGTGACCTTTTGAGGTCAAATAACTCCGGTCCCTGTGACCAAAATCAATCAGTACCCTTCTCTTATTAAGACAGTGGTGACAAAAAAGGTTTCATGTGAATCGGTCAACGTGTTCGGTTGTAATCGTGTCATGCGCAGACAGACAGTCAGACAGACAGCGCTATGCATAATAGGGGCCTTCGCCCCCTAATATGTTTTGGATAACGTATAAAAATACACCAAATTCTAACAATAGGTCTACGGTTAACTACGGAACCCTACACAGCGCGTGGCCCCCACACGTGGGACCTAATTTATTTATTATTTAATCGGGATGACTGACCAGTCCTCCCGCTACCAAGAACAGTGAAACATGTTTGGAACGTCTCGGGAAAATAATAAGAAAACATATACTGAATCTTCAAAAAGAACTAAAACAACGCCAAGAAAATGGGGATAAAGATATAACTATAAAATATATAAAAGGAACTCCTAAAATAATCACACAACAGGCAAAAAACTACCGTTCTTGTTCCTGCAGGTAGTACGTCCTTAGGACCTCCATAAGGCCTGAAAAGACAGGCGGCAGCTACCGGCTGTCTCTTTAGTTTCGCATAGACATTTAGATCAATGTCGTGCGCCGCCTTCGGAGACAGCGGCCCTCTGGTGATCGTTTGCGGCAACTGTTGTTGTTTCGCGGCGGGAAGGGCTAGGGGGGCATCACCTGTGATGGGGAAGATCTTCCCGATCCCGATGTAGTTAGTCACGTCTTTTTGATGGATTTTTTGGTTCTAATCCTGGATGGTGACCGGTCACTATCCGAGCTAGCTCGGCTAGACATGGATGGCCTGGCTCGAAAGGTTTGCACGGTCCGACACACTGTGTCGCCGTTGGGAGCATGAGATATCGGCAACAGCTTGTTGTTGCCGTGGTACGTCTTCGAACGCGCGACCTTTTGGCTGGGAATCGGGGTCCGGGGAGTCCCGTTTCCTGCCAGCGTTCTCCTTCTCCATTGATGGCACTCTCACACTTAACAATGACAAACACAAAACAATGAAATTCGCGATCGGCAAGGGCCAAATTCGACAGCCGTATTCTCAGAATACGTTGTCGAGGTCGAAGGCGGAGAAAATAAGTAGGTCCGTGCGCGCGTGTGTGCCACTCGAGAACGTAGCCACTACTTAAAAAGTTTGTCGACATGATTTATTGAAACTAAATATAGGCATATAAGTTGCCGTGGGTTGTCGACAATAGAATGTTGCCCCTCCTCTCTTGCCCTTGAATACAGTAAGAATCATACCTCCGGAAGATGGGCAGCAGCATCCTTTCGTGTATCAATATTCCGTACTGCGCTCGCCAACCCGCCTGCCAAGCGTAGTAAGTATGGCAACAACGCATCATTATCAGATATTAGAGATCCATGAGGGAGGCCTATGTGGAGTAGTTGTCATCTTACGGCTGAGATGATGATGATAAAGTAAAGTAAAACACAGTGTTTTGACTGACTAGTTACACATTCGAGGTGTGAATCTCGAAATTTCAAAAAGAGAGCGTAAGGTCTAAGAAAGGCTGACCTAAATCGGAATGGGAACAAGGTCGGGACAAAGATCTTAGAGCAATGAAATGCTTGAATACGAGCGCAAACGATGCATTTCGAAAACCAGTTGCATTCCAGAGTTAAGCTTCACCACGATGCTCCTCTAATGGAAATCGTAATAGCATTATCAGGGCATATCTTGAATGTTCCTACACTAATAACAACCGCAGCTTCCGTTTGGTTTATGAAGAGATAAAAGCATTCTTGAGCAATATTGTTTATTATTTCATATCCCGTTCATTTTTCGTAGTAGATAATCAAACATACAGAACATAACACATGTACCATAAATGTGCAGGTTTATTTCAGCTCAATTCAGTAAACAGAAAAAAGCTCATGTAAGGGCTTTTTATGGCTGCAAACATTTTAGCATATTAATTGATTTCATTCAGAATCAATCAGTATGAGTGTATAACGAAATAAAATTTTATTCGAGCAATTACAGTATTCCAACATATTGGATAGGTTGGCATAATGCTTTATTTATACACCCATTAACGTTAAAAGAGAAGTCGTGACAAAACTTATTACGTTGGAGCCTAACTTAACGAGGCGTCCGAAACCCAATATTCATAGCCTATCGAACTCCCCCAATCAAAGAACATTATGTTCCCAAATATGACCCTCAAGCTTGAATGACGATATCCGTTCATTCAGTGTATTTTTAATCGATGTACAGACAAACTCACGCGTAAGGAAAGGAGAGGAAGAATGGAAACCCTTTGCGAGAATAGTCGAATAGTCACCGGGAAAAGTTGGCATTGCTCCAAAATGATGTCTTCTTCGCACGACATGGAAAACGCGTGTCCTACCCCCTTGATGGATTAATCTTGTAGGTAGTTAAGATACAGGGTATAGCTGAGGGGAAACTTTTATCACTCTTTTGTTCAAGAACTTCCGTTGTTGAAATGGTTAGACCCACTTAAAGGCTAGCTCGGCAGGCGATAAGATAAAAACTTGTATCGTAAAACAACATTTTTAACGTTCGCGAAACAGAAACAAGAAAACAAAGGAGGTTGGATTTTCAAAGACGTTCGATTACTTATATTGATACAATAAAAACCTATTGCCAAAACTCGTTTCACCGGTAATGTGATGGGCGGGCAGGGCATAGTTACCTAAAGCTAACCGCTTACCGGCAGTTTGGCTAACTGCCAGTCTTTCATTTGTAACTGAAATACATGTTTGTCTAGTATGTAAGCGGTTTTCGATTTTTCATTACCTATAGGAAACAATGTTTTTAACAGTGAGCATAAAAATCTCGGATTAGAAATAGGAAAACGGTTCATTGTTTATGGCAAAATTAAGAATTATAGGTGCGTATCACAGTAATTAAAATATAACAAAATGGAAGACTTTCATAGCAGCTAAGGTTAATATATCATAATATGACATTTAAGATTAATAAAATGTCTATGTAAAATACTTACAACCATAAGATTCCACATCTTGGCAGCTTCCGCAACGGTTGTACAGACGGTCGAACAGCCAGCAAGCAGAAGCAACTTCTGTGGTGGGTTGTACAGGAGATTGTACATCACACTCGCGCCCAAGCCCGGTTCACACTGCGAATTTTATGAACAAAAAAAGGGTATAAGTACACTGAGAAGGAGTAATTTTAATAAAAAACGAAAGACGTTCTAGTAAACATAGAGATGGAGTTAAAGTAAGAGTAAGCGAGGTTACAAAAGTCCTATTATTGTTAACTAACAGAAAAAGAACATTTAACGCCATCTATTATGTTGTAGATAACTATTTTTGACTTTTAATGAAAACGACATCGATTTTAAAGGCAATTTTTTTATGACGTCGATTGGCTGAGATTCGAGTGCAAAAACCATGCCGGTCGTAGGCAAGCGATTCTATAATATAGATTCTGGCTCATTAAAAAAATACAATTTAATCCAAGTATTTTGGCACGCGTAAGCCTGTGGGCCTTAGGTTGTTTGTTGTAATTAACAAATGCAAGGAAAATATATTCAATTAACCGTATTATTACATAACTATATAGTTTTTGTTACTTAATATTGGTATAAGTTTAACGAATGTTGTGATCGCCTATAATTGGCATATATACTCGTATAAGAACTGGTCCTTGCAATTTCAATAAGGAATGTGTTTTATATATACTGTTGGCGTTCCTTTTATAAATAAATGATGGTTTGTTGCTTTACTCGCCACGCTTGGCACGCGAGTTGGCGAACGCAGTACCTACGGGTTGTTAATACACGGAAAGATGCTGATGCCTACCTTCTGGAGGTATCTCTTTGCAGATTAATGCATGCACGAGCAAAAAAGGAGGGTCAACATATTACTGCCGGGACCCCACGACAGAATAAAATGACCAGATTTTAATTTGTTAAGAAATATAACATTACAAAATCTGAAATGGTTATGAAGAACAATTAATATTCTTGTCACTTTTAATGTAGACTTAGAAAATGTTAGCTACATCCACCAATACCACTAAAAGTATCAATGTACTCATATGAGGCAATTAAAACCAGCTAATAGATTTTAATAAAATGCAACAAGTTTGAATTATGAATTACTGAATTATGATGACCGTCATTATGATGATTGCCGTGGGGTACCGGAAGTTGAATGTTACTCCTCCTCTCATGCCCGTGGATGCAGTAAGAACCCAGTAAGGGATACCTCCGGAAGATGGCTTTCCTCTGTCGACCGAGACACGTTATCGGCTTGCCCGTTGACGAGCTCACCGCCGCTAACCCGGAGGTGACGTCAACCCGTCTTGCACTTGCTAGGCACACATTTAATAACCGATCTCGCCGGCGAGGCCGAAGAATACACTCTTCCGTCTTAAGGTACAGTTTTGCACCTGGACGTTAACCATCATTACATATGAAAATCTGGCAACAGTCCAAGCCACGGTTCGAACCTAAGTGGTGCGCTAGAGTTTATTGCCCCAACCTAATTTTTGCGGCTGGGCGCCCTCCGCGCTCGCCATTGTCCGGTAACGTTGTCATGGCCATCTGCGGTCAACAACATGTCATTTCGAAAAAAGAAAACTCCGGAAGATGGGCCGTAGCGTCTTCCCGTGTATCAACATCCTGAACTGCGCTCGCCAACCCGCCTGCCAACTGTGGTGAGTATGACAACCACCCCTCATGGAGATCCATGAGGGAGGACTGTGTTCAGAAGTGGACGTTTTGCGGCTGAAATGATGATGATGATGATGATCTGAATTATGCATGGAGTAGCTGTTGTTATATACTGAAGTTTGAATTCAAGGCACACAACGCGCTAGACGTTCTGTGTACCGTGCTTTGTATTAGAAAACAACATACCGAACATCGCTATCCCAACCTCGGTATTCATAGTTAAACCAAATGCTGTAGATACACTGAACAGAGTATCGCAAAATAACGCAGGATTTCAGTCATAAATTTTAAATATAATAAACACTGACAATAACTACAAAACAATAGTAATTTACAAGTCTCTTTTCTCATATTTATAAAAAAATCTTTTAGAGAACCTTACAATCGTCATTGTTTTATATTAGAACGCTTGTTTTAACAATAAAATTATTCAAAAAATAAATTTGGAAAGAGGTTAGTCGGTATTTTTGTTTTGAGGTATTTTACTACCATAATAAAGACACTGGCGTCGTTGACAAAATTAAAAAAAAAGAAAGATTCCATTGATGCGAATATAAAGTGTGAAACACATTCTACCAGCCTGGTAGAATATGTCGTGTGACATAGGCTATTCAAGGTGGCTTATATGTAGTAGAATACAGATATACGCTGATTTCTAAAATTGTAAGAGCATCTACCAGTGATTAAAAAGTTAAATGCAATGATAAACCACTATCACCGGCAACCGCTTAAAATAACGCATTCCTGTCATTTTGATAATAAATTTAACTGACGTCGCTATAACACTCGACCTCGGTAATCCTCTTTCGTCTAAGGCTGCTATTATAAGGGTCGGCAGGCCATCCCCAATAATTCTTCCTATATTACAGCATCAGCGTCCTTTCAGAATTTCCGATAGTAGCGGTGTTATCAATATAAAGTGATCCGGATCGTCAATTTGTCAGAGAATAGGTACAAATCGATAAAGTGGGGAATTACGTTGAACCGTTGCGGAAATTTTGTTCAATAAAATTTTCTATCGAGAACCATTTATAAATTTTCAATAATTGAATCGAACGTGAAACCCTCTAGGCGTTGGCTGCGACATCATAAGCCTACGGTTTGGTTCATTTAGATTTATGCTTAGGGAGACAGCCCGTCGTTGGTTTGAGAGGCCTTTTTGTTAATTACCAAAGTAGTTATTCTGTCAGCTGCGCCGGTTTTAGCGTAATGGATTAGGTAAGTAGGTATGTACTAGATGAGAGCGAAGACATGGCATTGACATTATGGTAATTGATAAACTTCGCTTACACTCAGCGGGAAATAATGAACTTAGTTCATGTTAGTATATACATATCATTAGTAGATTAACTGCAACAGGTAATCATAGACTCTGAATACGCTTCATGGTGTCTCTCATATTTAATTAGATTATGGGTGCAAAATCGTCGTATTGGAAAAGGATTTCATAAAATTGATGCTTTAGTTAGTTATTTTGCTGTTGTTGGTCATTGGTCAGTAAGCTCTTGGCGAAATCGCTTTTTAGAAACGAAACGTTACATTAGGACCGCATAGCTGATGAATGTTCTAGTAACTCATAGAATAATACATACCTTGCTATCATTGCTATGCAGCATCAGCTTGAATCCAGACAGCAGATCCGTCCTGTTGTTGACATCGGAGAGAGCGAGCTCCGCGGCCGGCATGCAGGCCTGCCCACCTTGCCAGCCGCCCTCGCCTTCCATCGGGAAGATACCCCCAATATGCAGGATCTCCTCCCGAAGACCCTCGCTGCAGCCGCACCCGCTCAGCCACAAAAGCAACACCAACCTCCCACGCCTCCCCCGAAACACACACTTGGCAACGTAGAATAATTGCACTAACCACGAATTAACACAAAACAATGTTCTAGTTCGAAAACTAACTAAATAACTGACAGCTTTTAATTTGACTAGCGGTCGCTTTGAAAAATATGAGTTCGCTCCCGCTCTCGGGACCTCGACGTTCCATATTCCTAGGTATTGTAGACATAGCCTAATAAGCGTGATTTTTTTTATAATATAGGGCATCGATGTCAGTGGGGGCGCGAGGAGTGCGGGACCGGCCGCCGCGGGTCCCGCGTGACCTCCGGCGCCCTGCAGGGTCATCGCCCGCGGCGGGGACATGCTGTCATTGTTCACCTCTTCTCTCATTTTCCATCCTCTGTCCTGGAACAAAATATTACAAGTTTAGCATAAACTCACCTTCAAGCAATACTTTAGGTTTAGTTATTTGATAAAGCCATAAAATATATACAGTTTTATAAAATCGATTTTGATTTAGAAATCAGAAGTTGGCACACTCGCAATTTTATAACGACAAATGATGAAGAATACGACTTTCCATCAGTGAACTCCAATTTTATTGTAACATAATAACGATACTTGTGTCTATAAAATTGTGTTACCAAATAATTATGAAGTGAACTTAAAAAAATTGTCGGAAACAAGTCTTACAATAGCTCGTTCGTCCATTGTGGTCGAGAAACAATTGTTACCATTCATCGATATCAATCTTTGCCAATAGGGCGAGTTTCAATTTAATATTGGCGCCTAGAACGCTTTCCCGCGATTCGGATAAGAGTAGATCGCATAAAGGAAAAAGAATTTACTAACTTCGTAGGACTCCATCGTAATATCAGAACCGTCGACGTTTAAAAATAATTCTGCTGACAACGGACTTGAAAAACTTTAATAACCGAAATAAAGCGCTCCAGGGCGAAATGAGAAGTTAATGATTCGTAGTTCAGATCCTTTGTAATCCGTGGTGATTAAGCGAGAGGCAATTCTGTTAAATTAAAACGTCGATTTGTTTAAATCATTTAACTTGAAATGAGGTTTTTGTTCTGTATAATGCTGGATCTGTATTTAATAAAATTATCCGTATCAGTCACGTCAGTAACGCGCGGACGTTGTTCAGCTAGCACACCCGATCAAGAAGATTTTTTTTATCAATAACCAACTTTTACCCCGCTCAGTTGATTGAAAAATAAACCGGATTATATCTGTGCGCGATTCATCATCAGATTTGCGAGGCTAATATCTGAAGAGGACACCGATTTTAATCTCGTTATAAAATGTTTGAAATTGGCAAAGTGAACATTGTGGGTAAATAAATGGATCATCATCATGATCATTTCAGCCGTAAAACATCCACTACTGAACACAGGCCTCCCTCATGGATCTCCATGAGGGGTAGTTGCCATACTCACCACGCTTGGCAGGCGGGTTGGCGAGCGCAGACGGTATGATGTTGCTACACGGCAAGACGCTGCTGCCCATCATTCGGAGGTATCCCTTAGCAGGCTCTTACTGCATCCACGGGTATGAGAGGAGGGGTAAAATTTTACTGCCGGCACCCCACGGCGTAATAAATGGATGCACCACAGTATCTCACAGACAGAAAACATAGAAATAGGCAAGTTGCCTAGTTTTAAATTTTTAGTCCCTCATGTAGATTTTCCGAAAAATCTCAGCCAAAAGTTAAAAATCTGTCACCTCTGAATCACCTAGCACCTAATATTAAAACCAGGTAACGAAGGTAATGTGAACATGCACTATACTGTGCACTATGCACGCGCGTGCATAGCGATGCACGCACGGATCGAACGAGCATAGCGAGCGTGCCGAGGTTGCGCCCGGTTCGTAACATAGTACGAATCTAGGTACTATGTTACGAACAAATTTATTTAATAAGTTATTGATAAACTGTTACCTAATTTCTATCTACTTGTGTATTCGGTAAATGTGGTAAACGATAAAGCATACTGAGATCACGTTTTGTTTATTTCGGGGACCACAAAAATAGAATATAAGCCAAATTAATTATATTTCCATAATATTTGGTTAGTGTTTTTCCCGCGCGACATCTGTTGTTTGCTTTTATCTTGTGTTATTTGCATTTGATAATGTAAATAATTAATGTTTGATTTGTGTGATCAAATAAATATTTTGAATGGCGTTCATTATTTTCATATCCAATCACGCTGCCACTCGTATTTAATAGGTATAATAATTTAATTTCCAAGTTCCTATTTGTTGTTCGGATCTTGAGAATTTTAAATTTTACTTGCCCCTAAATTATGTTATTCTAGCTTTAACTTTTTCAATCTTTATCAGCTTTTTTATTTTGGAGTAATTAAGATATACTCATAATTACAATAAATTAAGAATAATTATTCCACCCAAATGTTTTACGGCCAAGTATGTTTGATGTCGCTTCACTTCATAAAACATCAAAGAAAAATATTTTGCATGCGATTAAATTTGCAGTATTAATAATTACGAACGTTGTTTGTATCTACTCCTAAGATACCAAGCAGATTACTATTTAGACGGCAGGTGATCAATCAGAATATCGAACGCTCTAACCACTAACTCAAAGCAGTGCCAGTAGGTACTCAACTGTTTATCTCTAGGCACACAACTCTTCACTCTGCTAAATGATACATTGCTTTGGTGTGAAACTTTTGCACACACAACGCAAACGTAAACAAAACACTACAATGCGGTACAACGAAGTTTGACTAAGTACGCTGCAAACTGGCATTCTGGATGCCTTTCATCTAAGGCAGCTGACAGTTTGGTGAATATAAGGATATACACCAGAAAATACACCAGAAAGTATATTATGGCATATAGGGAAACAGTTGGAAATGGAATAGGTAAGTCTTTTTAGCCACGCTAAAATAAAACATCGCTTTGCAGTTCACGCACGCTAGGAGCATTGTGTCATTGACCATAAAGGCGTGCAAACCATTGAAGTATTATTACTAGCGTACATAACATAACTATTTACAACTCACTGGTGCGAACTACGTGTTTCTTTAATTTAAGCGCTAACTACACTGATGCAACAAAAACAAAGATCTCTCAGCTTCTTGGGGCACATTATGTGTACTTCGAAGCATTGTTTGGTGAAATAAAATGTACGGCAAATGTGCTCAGTGTAGAACTTCTACTAGTCTGACACCATGAAGAAGTCAAAGGATGCTGCACCATGATATTCACTATGCTATTATGACAGCAGCCAGTGGTGGCTGATTGTGATGGTTGCGACCTCAGCAGTGCGGGAGGAAGAAAGCCTCCCGATTCCTACCAAGGAAGAAGAAAAAATATCAGGACTGTAATAGATGAATAGAATGATTTACTAGCGAGTGCCTATACATTCATACAAAGAATACTTTATTGTGGCGGTACCTACGTTGTAGTAAATTGACTGCATTGAAACTTTCATAACAACAGAGTTACTGTGCAGTAAATTCGAAATTTCGCTGGCGAGGCTTGTCCGCCTGTGCAATCACATTTCAAATCTTATTTTCCAGATTTGTAACTTTTACATTTATATTTCAATTTAGGTAGAAAGGTTTCAATAAATGAGACAGCGGGACGGGAATGGTGAGATTATTCTGCCGTGATTAATAGTTTGACCCGACGGTATTTCACTTTTTATTGCTTCGCTGAAGTCCTGACAGAGCAGAGCTGCTTTAGCTTATAATTAACGAGAAAATTCGTCGACCTTATACAGTCTTTGGGTTTTCATCATCATCTCAGGGTAGGACTTGGGGTTAGGGCTAGAATTTAATAAGCGGTTTTTCACAGGTACTCTTTCACAATTCGTTTGGGAATAAATAAAAAATGTCAACCTTGCAAGTTGTTAAAATGTTTACAGAAATTAAGGCCCTTAATGGTAATGAACCATTAGTGCGTGGAGCTGACTAGCCCTTAACCGTCGCTATATTCAACGTAGCTTTCACTCAGTAAATAAAAAGAAGCATAAAAATGTCATTGTGCTTAAGGGCCGGTATGCGTTGAATATTCCCCTTTTAAATAAGGTTTAAAATCGCTTAGTAGAAACAAAACTGTGCAAGAGAATTTATTTATATTATTATTATAGTCAAGCTTAAGAGCATGTTCCTTGGTAATTACTATCTACTTTAATATTTTATTATACGAGGGGGTCGTATAATTACTAATAGTAATAAGATTAAAGTATACCAAAAGAAACCGAAAACGAAAAGAAAAGAGTAAGGGGGATGGGGAGAGGTCAAGCCTTTTATTAAAAAATTGTTCACATACATTTTAGTCTATACTCGTAATACGCGGCTCTATACGCACCTAGTGGTAGAACGTGGCAATACAAAAACTCTACCCACCACAAAATTCGGTTTATTTTGGGTACCCCGTCGAAAAAAAATAACATTCGCCTACGGGTATGAGAACAAAGAGTTTACTCGGGTATAATTACCAAGTGTCCTAAGTTAGTAAACATCTTAAACTTTGAATCTTCTCCGTGGCTCGATTGGTCTGTCTGATAGCCAACTGAGACACAGGAGGAGGTTGCTACGGATGATGGTGGTCGTCATCTCGGGACACTGTGATCTCAATCACCATCTTCTCAAGACGGGTGCCACAGACAGTGGACTATGTCGCGGGTGTCTTGAAGAGGAAGAAACCGTGGAGCACGTGCTACTGCACTGTGGTGCCACAAGACAGACCAGAATAGAGACAGGACTGCAGGAGCTCATGGAGTCATGCCCTTCTTCTTCCACAACATTTAAATTTCCTTCGGGGATGCTCATGGAATGCTCCCGAGTCCTTCTCCGGTATTTCAAGGAGTTGGGCTGGTTAGGTTAGGGTCGAGGTTAGAATTAAAATTAGGAGGAGGTTGCGGGTTCGTACCCATCCGGGGACTAATGTTTGCTGTTCTGCAGATATCTGTCACACCCAGATGGTGTCATATACATATGTATGTATAATATTTACAAAAAATATTGTATAAATATTATGAAGAGGTAAAGTTTGTGTTTCTGATGTTGTAGGGGGTAATCTCTGTATCTACTGAACTGATTAAAAAAAATATTTTACTAATAGAAAAGCTACAAAAGCAGTGTTTTTCCCATGAGCAGTTATAAGTTGACTTATATCTCGGATTGGACCTCCTGAAAGACAACCACCACAAGTAAATATATTTACCGCCCAACGAAGTGGGCACGGGTCAGCTAGCATATATATATAGTAGGTATATATATACCTACTTGGATTTCCTATCCATGAGTGAGGCCCTTGTCCAGCAGTGGAAGTCCTACGGCTTTGCTGATGTTGATGATGATTACTAGCGATCCGCTTCGGCATTGCACAGGTATACAAATTAACGAGGAAGTAGTAATTTTGTATGAATAGTTAAAAATAAAACGTGTCAAGAGGGAGTCGGATCTTGCCCTCTCGGAGCCGAGTCGGTGCACGCTGCCGTCGCTGCGTCGCCCGCCGCGCCGCGCGCCGTAATTATTATTTTGTCGCGCGACAGTTTTAATTTCGCTAAAACTCGTAAGAAATTAATTTAAATTATCTCAAATATATGTTGTATCAAATACTTAGGTGTAAAAACACTTATATATTATTAACATGATACATCGGTAAAAATATAATCTTTTTATTATAATTTAAATAAGTAAAATGTTTAATATGAGTTATCCATAAAATATTCTGCAGTTTTTTGTACATTTATTTAAAAGAAACAATCCTTCTATACATAACTTACGCAAACGTTTACGCAGTGCCCTCCAGAACAGCGCCCAGTTGGAATTAACTTCTGCATATTCATGCAGTATTCATCATAGTTCAGCAAACATGCACCATAATTTTTGAATTTTACTTTAAAACCTTCCTCTTAAAACACTCCATCCGTTGGTGAAAACAGCATGAAAAACTATTGCGTAGTTTTTGAGTTTATCGCAAACAGACAGAACGACAGGCGCGGCCGAGGACTTTGTTTTTTTTATATGTAGTGATATTGATACGTAAAGATAATATAATTCGATGTTGTGAATTTATAATTCGAAATTATGTTGTTTACGCAAACCCTGCCTTAAGAGGGGCCAATCCAACTTACTTTTCTACAACCGCCCGTACGTGGGTGTGGCGTCGTAATAGATCTTTCTAGGAAACTTTTGATCTAATAGGTATATTGTGCACTATATCTAGGTTTCTATCCAAACAAAAAATCAAAATTTGGAAAAAAAAATTCCGTTTAAAATTTGTTTGGATAGAAACCTAGATATAGTGCACAAGATACCTATCAGATCAAAAGTTTCATAGAAATATCTATTACGACCCACGTACGAGCGGTTGTATGAAAAGTAAGTTGGATTGGCCCCTCTTAAACATTATTCCCCGCGGGGTGGACAGCAGCTAATGGAATCAGTGTCGGCTATTGAGGCAGTTGCCACAGAAATCACATAAAAGAGCCGTTATCACATAATTTTCATAGACGTCTCTCTATAAGATCTAATATCTAAAAGTATTGCAACGATTAAAATTTTACTCGGGTATATTACCAGATATAATAAGTGTACTTAATTAGTTAGGAAATAGCATACCTAAATATGTTCCATAGTATTGCCCGTATAGATTATTTAATTCGTTGTTGAGGTTTCAAACTCAACTTTTTGTTGTTTACGTAAAACCCTGCCCTAAACATATTATTCCCCGCGGGGTGGATAGCAGCTAATGGAATCAGTATTGGCTATTGGGGCAATTGCCACGGAAATCACCTAGGAGCCATTACCACACACTTTTCATAGACCTCTATTTATTCTAGTGAGTGGAAAGAGTAGATAGAAATCGTTGTTTGTTTCCTTATTATATCTGAACTAAATCAGGCGAAAGGTTGGGTTAGTGGAATGAGTTCTTAGTGCGTGCCTCTTGATATAATGCTGACCAAATGTACCCATTAATTTTACGAGTATTAGGGCCGACAGCGACGGGCCATTTACGGTGGCTGCATTTATTGACGACATCCTTAGGTCAGTTGGTCAAAAGCCGGCTGAGAAGCAAGAGGTTGGTTCGTTTCCCGTCGGGGATAAATGTTTGTGTTTGGGTGTTTTTATATTTATGATAAGTTTTTACAAAACAGAAATATTTATGTATTATATCAATCATCTGGTTTCCACAGTCAGCTGTGGTTGCGATTCCGGACAGCGCATGTATCTATGACACAGACAAAAGGGTTTAATTTTGTTCTCTTCTCCTACTGTTTGGCAATATATTGTTGATGATGTCTTCCTCTGAAATTATTCAATAGTAATAATGAGCATAAGCAATAATCATCATCATCATCATCATCATATCAGCCCGTTGACACCCACTGCTGGGTATAGGCCTCCTCTTCAGCACGCCAACGTAAACGGTCCTGTGCAAGTCTCATCCACTGTCGTCCGGCAACCCTGACCAGATCGTCCGCCCATCTGGCAGGTGGTCTGCCTCGAAGCCGTCTTGTTTCAATCGGAAACCACTCTGTAACCGCCTTGGTCCATCGGCTGTCGTCTCGCCTGGCAACATGCCCTGCCCATCTCCATTTCAAGCTTGCGATCCGCATACCTACGTCTACGACTTTCGTACGCTGGCGTATCTCCACGTTAGGTATGTGATCAAGGAGGGAGATGCCAAGCATGGCGCGCTCCATTGCAATAATAATAAAAATATATTCATTTGTTTTTTTTCTTGCGACTGCAATAAAAACAGGAATATACTGAAGTAGCCATGTGTAAACCTCGACACCCACCATTGTTTGTTACGCTGTATTCGTTTCGGTGTATTTACATGGCAGAGCTCGTTTCTTCACTGAGTTAGTGCTTTGACTCATTAATGTACACAAGCAAATTCTTATTAAATTCAACAACTCTCTGTGATTTCATAATAAATAAAATTAAAGAAACTATAAAAACGAATATATATTACGTAATGTAATATCTGCCATATATATACATATGTAAACACAACATAGGAGTACAAAGGGCAGGCATCCTGGTCGCTATGAGCGATCTCTTCCAGGCAACCCGGGGATGAACGGGAAAATGAAGGACACTATATGGCGGCGTATAATTTAGAGAGTAAAAAGAACTATACCTTATTACCCTAGTTTATTAAAAAAAAAAACAAAAAAGTGCCGTGGGGTGCAGAATAATGTTCCCCCCCCCCCCTCCCTTACCTGTAGATGCAGTAAGAATCTGCCAAGAGAATGTATCTCTCGAATATGAGCAGCAGCATCTTTCCGTGTAACAGCATTCCGTACTGCGCTCGCCATCCCCCCTCATGACCACTAATTGGAGATCCAAGGAGGCCTCCAGAAGTGGACGTTGTACGGCTGAGATGATTTAAAAAACATGTTGCTCAACTCTAGTTTATCAACTATTCGACGCTGACTGTACCATTGCCGAGAGTTTTCAGTGCATTATGTACAACAAAGGAATACTACTCCCCAGTTACAGTTCACAAGTTTACAAAATACAAGGTAATTGCGTCCAACACAGTTGCAAGTTCTACGGTAGAGCGATAAAAGTTAATGCTCTAGGGAGTAACGGAGATTTGCAATAAACACTATATAAATTACATCCAGATGGAATAATGAAATACTTTTTTGTGTAAATAGGTACTGTTTACTTATCATACATATAAAACAGCCGCCTCAGCCGTAGGACTGCTGCCAACGTTCACTGCTGGACATATGCCTCCCTCATGACTTTCTAAGATCATCAGGTGTTGTTGCCATGCTCGCTACGCTTGGCAGGCGGATTGGCGATCACAGGAAGGGATGTCGGCACATTCCTACTGCATTCAGGGGCATGAGTGAAGATGCAAAATTCTACAGCCGGCACCTCACAGCAAAAAAACACCTAAACCCGAACAAATATCTGCAGAATCACAATTATTTGTTCCCTGGCCGGGATCGAACTATCAACTGCGTCTCGGTCGGCTAATACACCAATAATGCATTCAGATTGTTTATAGATATTATAGGGTAAAATAAATGATATTGAGATACGGTCGAAAAATGTATGTTTAAATGGAAATAAACCTAAAATAATGCTATTCAAATCATACAATACAAATTGACTACATCTTATATTAGGAGAAGTGACATTTTTTAAATTTCTAGGAGTAATTGTAAACAGATCGATTCGGTATGCCAAAAGGGTAGCAGATTTGTCTTTGCACTTAGGAAAATACGACAGACATATTATAATAAGAGAAATGTTGTTCATATGTGTATAATAATTTATAATACCTGAAGAACTGATGATAAAATTAACAAATACTTATCGAACAATTTTACTTAGGATATATTTTCAGGCAGATGTTGAAATTATATTATGAGTTATCTTAACGTGCATTCGAAGAAGTCCGTGAGTAATCATGGATAATCTGGTGATCATGATGGACACAGGATATTTCCTAGGCGCCCGTTCCACCACCGTGTAAAACGCAGACTTTACGGACATTATGTGCAAGGAAGCCATCGTGTTGGTTGGTTGCAACTAAAGGAAGCTGCGTCTTGATTAGCCTTTTCACCACACTTGCCGTATATGAAATGCATTAGGCCATAATCCATATCATTAGACAAAATCTAATAATTTCAAAAAGTCCGTTTAAACTTTGAAGTGCTTGGAGAATTCGAGCAATCCAGTCCAAATCGTAAAATCAAGTTCAAATGCAAAGATGCATTAAAAGAAGTAAATCTCGCTTGTTCTAAGTTCGGGGCGAAGAACTAGTTAAAGGAATGTTGTTTTCTGTTTATTAAAAATAAATAAAGTCTTCGTCCAATTAATTGAAAAAGTTTGTTAATTCCAATTGATCAACGAATGAAGTAGAATCGAAAGCAACAAACTTTGTTTAAAATTTTTTAATTAAAACTGAATACTTTTTTTTATCTCAATCAAAGCCTAGCAACTTGAGGAATACAAGAAACTTTGTCGTGGGACTGTGATTTTTATTCTTTTGAATCAGAGTTTAATTTGCAGTAGATACATTTCAGAAGCCTACCTACCAAGGGGTAAACAGCCGAAGAATTTAAATTTTGAGTTCTTGTAGTTGGGTATCCGTGCGTACATGAGGGTAGGTTATGTCTGTCATGTATGTTTCGCAATATACTTCTAAATATGTAATATATTAAAACAAATTTGTGTCAGGTGCGCAGTGCGCTACACAACGGCACCACAGAATACCAGCGACTACTACAACTAGTAGTTACCTCAACTATTACTACTTATGCTGAGTGGTGACTGATTTGTGCCATTTTTAGATTTAAGTTAGTCATTAATTATTGTAATATTATTTTGGCACAAATAAACGGTTTTTATCTTTATCTTTATTTTAGGTAGCTTATTTAAAGACCCGATAAAACTGCCACTTTTATTTCATTTTTATGAAATGATCTTATAAGGACCAAATTATTTTTTAGGCTTGGTTGTAAATATTAATCAACTGTTTGTATTATATTCTCTACCCGAAATTATTTAGAGATGAGATCTTTGAAAAAAAGCGTGTGCATCTCGGGACGCACGACAGAAGTGATAACTTAGGCTAGCGCTGTGAGAGAGGAGGAGCCTGCCTACCGCTGCCGTATGCGTGACAGGAAGGGCAGCCAGACAGACTGGCGCCGTAATGCGTTACGTAACGAAACGGTTTACCCTCCCATAAGAAGTTATCACTTCAAAAAGTTGCTCCAGTTGGTACGTCTTCGATTTTTTTTATCTAAGTACTATGAAGTAGATTCTCTTATCAATTTTCGGTAATAGTCTTTTTTGACTGACGAAAAAAAGGTTTCTCAATTCGGCCGCATATATTTTTAACTTTTCGCGATCACTGCAGCTACTGACGACAAGAGCTGGTTAAAATTTTTACGCGTATTTTTGTCGAGCAACTTGTATTATACTATCGTTTTCGGCATACAAATTGTTTAAAGCATGGTTATCAAAAGAAGTGCCTTTGATAGCCATCCACACATCCCTTCCAAGCTTGTACGTTCACAGACGTCATACACAAACCAGGTCTAGATTTTATTTGCTTGGTATATATATGTATTGGATTATCGGGTATTTATCGCGTAATTACCTTTATTTTTTATCCCGACGTTTCGACCGGATTGCGCTTGGTCGTGGTCGCGGGAAGACTGATTGGATCTCAGCCGTAAGAGGTCCACTTTTAGACATAAACCTCCCTCATGAATCTCCAAGAACTGATCATGAGGGGTAGTTGCCATACTCACCACGCATGGCGGGTTAGCAAGCACAGAACGAGATGTTGATATGCGGATAGAAGCTGCTGCCCATCTTCCAGCGATATCCCCTAGCAGATTCTTACTGCATCCACGATTAAGAGAAGAGAGGTAACATTCTACACCCCACAGCACAGAAAGAATGTCCGTGAAACATAAATTCATTGACGTCACATAGCGAGGGTTGAGTCAACAACTTTATTGAATTAGTTTAATATGTTTTATGCCCAATCACACTTTCTCTAAGCAACCTTGTAGTATCAATAGTCATAAAGTCGGCTAACTAATAACATAAACTTAACGAGCTTTCGCTGATAACCCATCCTAATGCCAGGATTAATTAAACTACGTTGTTTGTATAAAGCTGGGCACAAGGCAATATCCACAAGGCAAGTTACGGCAATACTTGCGACCAACATAAGCTGAAACTTGTCAAGGGATAGCTGAGGCTTTGAGAGGCGAGGCCAGACAAAGCCAACGCAAATTGAACTGCGACTGACTAGCGTCTATGACGGTATTATAAGAAACCCATTTAAAAAAATACTTCTTTTTAATGATTAATGCTGATATGATAAACTTACACAGCACCATCTAGTCCCAAACTAAGCAAAGCTTGTATTAGGGAAACCAGATGAGGATACTTATCTATGACGCTGTCTTGTAGGTACCTTACTAGCATGTGACCAAACACTTCCAAATGAACTTTAGTAATAACCCATCACAATGAAAAATGTAGACCTTATGAACGAACCTTCTTTTATCTAAAATATATATAGAGACATAAGAAAAGTTAATCAAAAACTAAATAACACTGCGGAGCGAACTGGCGTGAGAAAAAAGGAAATTACCTAAGCGCGTGTAACGTAAGTCAAGGTTATTAATAAAACCCCATGTGTTAATCCCTTGAGCCGACGGTAAGCGTAAGCTTATAGTTACAAGAAGCTGTTCATAACAGTAAGTACCTAGTAACATTGTATCCCGTAACAATGTCGTAAGAATGTTGAATTAACGTTTGCACCAGAACCATAAAGTTATTATCGGGTTTCAACTTTACTTTTATTTTGTAGATAAGTCAATAGCAGTGAAGAATTGTACATAATTTTGCGCCACAAATATAATAATGATGGGTATTCTAATCATAACAAGAGTTTTTATGCCTAAAAGTTGTATACAATGTTTTTTAAAACATCTCAACTACCTCACAGACACAGTTAATTATATACTTATTTATACTTTTGTCTTGTAGATGATTGTAACCAATAATTAATTCTATATAATTTTTTACCACAAGTATTTTCAGCATAAAATGTTGAGTATCCCATTCAGAACAGTGTTCGTATGTAGAAGTTGGAAAACCTTGGCTATAAAAGGCACCATAACCACATGTTCCAGTTGAGAACATAATTTCATCTTGTAGATAAACTGATCGCGGTAAAGAATTGTACATAATTTTGCACCACAAGTATTTTAACATTAAATGTTGAGTATCCCATTCATAACAACTGTTCATATGTCCAAAAGTTGCTCACAATGTTATTTAGAGTATAAGTTGGAAAGCCTTGGCTATGAAATACCTTAACTACCTGTCGCAGTTGAGAACATTACGCGTAGTTTTCTGATGGAGGTTGACATTTGTCTTCCACAAGATTATGGCTGAAGTAATTGAAACAAAACAGGAATGCGTCGACCTGGCTCTGCGTCGATACTCGGCTCACTCGACTCAGTGACATTAAGGTAAAGTCGTCTTGGTAGTAGGAATAGCACTAGCCCTAGAACAATCGAGTCGCCTTAGCCGCCCAATGCCAAATCTTATTGGCAAATGCAACAGATAAGGTTGCGCTGCTATGTACACAATTAGTTTTATTTCAAAATTATTATTTCCCACGTAGTGCTAGGTCGACGCAGGGGAAATCATTTCAAAACAGGAGTTGGCATTGACTCTTTGTGCCAGTCGGAATGGAAGGCGTGTAACTGTTTAGTTTTCTCATGGAATGGACGACCTCCGAGACACAGTTGGTTTAATGGCGGGGGACAAAATGTTTGATTTATCTGCATATTCTCGAGTTTGAAATTCTCGAGGCTGGGTGTATTACTATGTATGTAGTATATAAGATATTTTTTGAATTTTTAACAAAAACAATCGACTTCAATTAAATAATACTTGATTTGCTGCTGAAAATACACGAACCGCTTTATGTATGCCTATTACATTTGAGTACCTAGTTCCCTCGATTTGCTATAGATCCCATCATCGGAACTGGATGTTCAACAAGCAAACATTACAAAGTGAAACCATGCACTAATTTGAAAGTGTAGGTATTCAAACCTCAAATGGATACAATCGATTCCCGCCTCGGAACGGCGAAGTTCTAAATTATCGTTGAAGATGAAATGGTTGTTCACAACTTCTTTTTTTTGAAATCGATTAAAAATAAATATTTTTACTCACCAAAAAATGAGTATTTATATAGGTATTTTATCAATCAATCCATAAACATAACACAAGCTTTGCTTACTTTAGGCCTTTGGTGTGTAAAATGTCCATAATTATTTAAATACATCCTGAACAATCTGCAAATCGTACAGATATTTCTTCCGAGGCGGGAATCGAACCCGCAACATCTTGCGTGGCAGGCGGACCTTCGCCCTCTGCGCCACAGAGGTCGTCAATTAGTATTATTTCTTTATGCCTATTGTTAAATTATCATTGGATTTTTTTGTTTCTTGTTTAAAAGTGTTTAGTACGGGGCGCATGGGCGGCGGCGCAGGAGCGTTGCGGGAACTAAAATACACTTGCACAACGCGTTCGTCCGATCTGAACACGTCTTTATGTTTAGGTCACTTCATCATTCATAATTTCGTCTACTAATGAACAAAGGCCTCCCTCATGGGTCTCCATGAGGGGTAGTTGCCATACTCACCACGCTTGGCAGGCGGGTTGGCGAGCGCAGTATGGGATGTTGATGTATGGAAAGACGCTGCTGCCCATCTTTCGGAGGTATCCCGTAGCAGGGTCTTACTGCATCCACGGGCATGAGAGGAGGGGCAACATTCTACTGCCGGCGCCCCACGGCTGAGGTCACTTAATGGTCTACCAATATATTTTTATTATTTTTCGCCATTTATGGATTTTGTGCTGTGGATTATGTTTTCTGTCTTTCTATTGCTTTGACTGCATTCCTCACCATACTAAGGTTGTCTGGAAAAAATTCCGCTTTAAGCGATAAGGCCGCCCATTGTGTATTTATGTTGTTTTTGTAGTTTAAGTTAACTGTAGTAATTTTGGACTATTTCTGTATGGTTTACACAATAAAGGGTTTATCTATCTATCATGCATGACTATACCTAGGCTTAGGTTTATAAGTTTAAGCTGAGAGGATGGTATAGGTGCTGGGCAAGCCTAATCCATCAAACAATGTCTCAGGCACTGCAGCATCCTGTACAATATAACCAGTTGCTGACGCTGCATAAATCATCTATAATAGATGCAAAGGCCTTACTTTTTATACCTAGGTATTTAAAGACACATTGAGTCTTAGTCATATTACGTACATAAAATCGATTGTAATTCTCACTTTATTTATTTTTTGGACGACCTAAAAATTGATTTATTGTCTCATATTGTTTATCTTAATACCATTATTCATTGAAACTTCACTTTGTTTTTCGATAAGTAAATGTCCTTTGAAGTCCAAAAACAACAAAAAGATAAGCACTCCGCTAAACTTTGGATGATCAAAAGTAGCTTCAGTTGTTGAGAATTTCGAAGGCATTTCGAAGAAATTTATAACGCTCAAAACTTCGTACTTTCGTAAATTTACAAACGGTATTTTAGATGAGATGGCGAATATAAGTTTGAGCATTTCATAATAGTTTGCAGCCACATAAATACCGAATGGTGTTCGAAAGAAGCTTGCACATCTCTCGTCGTAACTTTGATTGTACCTACCAATTTAAGTTGAGAACACATTCTATAAAATATTAACACGGCAAAGCTATTGAATAATTCCACGTGTAAGAATATTTAACCACGTTCAACCGCACAAGGCATTATACTATAGATAGAGAATAACACTTTATTGCACACCTTAAAACTAAACATAATAACAAGAAACACTAAAAAACAAAGTGACAATTGGCGGCCTTATCGCTAAAGAGCGATTTCTACCAGGCAACCTTGGGATGGATTGGATTGTAGTATACAAGTGGTTATAATGGTGTACATGTAGGTTAAACTAATTACATATATACCATACAAAATTAATAACATGAGTATCATAGATAACGTATAGATATATATACTTACATGTTAATAATAAATATATAAATAAAGTGTCAATGAATCAAGCAGCTAGTGACAACAGGAGCGCTATAATAAGCGTTGGACTAATTTCAGGGACATGTTTTCATACGATTATACCAACACAGTGAGATTTACTACACTTTACGTTAAATAAAAAGCCGTGGGGTGCCGGCAGTAGAATGTTACCCCTCCTCTCATACCCATGGATGCAGTAAGAGCCTGCTAAGGGATACCTCCGGAAGATGGGCAGCAGCATCTTTCCGTGTCTTAACATCCCTTACTGCGCTTGCCAACCCGCCTGCCAAGCGTGGTGAGTATGGCAAATACCCCTTATGGAGATGAGGGAGGCCCGTGTTCTGTAGTGGACGTTTCACGGCTGAAATAATGATGATGATACGTCAATCTACAGAGCACATTCCACTGTCTCTTTTTCATATACAGACACCATGGGAACCATTTAGAAAATAAAGTGAAAGAAATAAAGAAGAAGCGTTAAATGGTCTACGAAACGTCAGTACGATGATAATAAGCAAGAGACATAGTAGAAACCGTATTATATTTATTAAATGGTGTCAAGCAACGATAATTTAAAATCACCATAGGAACAGTTTGATACTGCATGCTGTCTAGCAGTCAACAACAAGCTTTTTAAAGTATCGGCGTAAACACACGAATTTTTGCCCTGCCCGAGTGGAAGAACTAAGCATACACAGATACCTACTATAACAACTTATTCCCATTCCTTATTCAAATCAACATATATTAAATATATTTTGATTGTTAAAGTTAAAAACATTTGATAATACCAAGTTTATATAACTACTTTTTTCATTACTACTGTCATCCAGATTTTTACTTGCTACTTTTTAACATAATTATTGTTACAACTTACTATATTACATTGTTACTACCTACATATCTATTTTACATTATTACTGAGATAATTATGTAATTATTAGGTTGTTACCTGTTGTTACTCAATATAACTTCAATACTTACTAGATACTACCTTTAGTGCCTATTTTTGTTGAGTTGCGCTCAATTGTGTGCATGCTGTGGCCGCCTTTAATTGGGGGAGCACAAGGCCCTTAGTCCCTAAGTTTTAAATTGTGTTGAATCTGTGTATCTCTTGTTGGTGGTCCTAATAAATAAATAAATAAATAAATAAATAAACAAACGTGACGAAGTATGGCAAGCAGCTCACTCAACGGGCCTGAGACAAAACAATACTGGTGACCCACCCTGGTATCGGACCATAAGAGTGTAACTAGTAAGATTTTTGACTGTCGATTAATAATGTCAACAGCCAAAATAAGTCACAAATACAAACATATAATTTATAGTTGTATGTATAATGTAGTATGTATAATTTATAGTTTCCGCTTACCCAATTCAATAATTTAGGAGTTTTCGCAAAATTATAAATGTTTTACATCTACCAGGCGTCCCGTGACGGCTCAATTTTTTATACACAACTTTAAGTAATTGGTTAATGCTGAAACACTGTTTCATTATTTTTACTCCTCATAATTTACGCAAACTTTGAAGTACAATATTAGTGATAAACAACAATTAACCTTACAAACTTTTATTCTCCCTATTTTATTTTCTATAAATCCTTCCTTATTGCTTGTCTAGGCTATAAAAAGAAACTGCTCTCCAAATTTACTCGGATTGAAAGTCGGGGGTACATACCACTCGGCCAACACGGCTTTTTTATAGATTATAATAAAGAATATAATCTAGAAGCCGTGTTGGCCAAGTGGTATGTACCCCCGACTTTTAATCGAAGGTCATGGGTTCGATACCGGCCGTGAACCAATGGATTTTTCTTTCATGAAAAGTGTAAGTTCACATTTAACACGTACTTAACGGTTAAGGAAACATCGTGAGGAAACCCGCAGCTTAGTTAGCTTCAGACGTATTGACCTGTTCTTTCCTCTGAATAATAGCTGACTAAGCTGAGAGGATGGTATAGGTGCTGGGCAAGCCTAATCCATCTAACAATGTATGATTACCAGTTGCTGACGCTGTATAAATCATCTTTAATAGATGCAAAGGCCTTACTTTTTTTTTGATGTGTCAGTCATGTCCTGAATGATATTTAAATTTAATATCTTTGTAATCATCTAATTAATAATAAAAAGTAATCATCTATAGATGATGCCAAAATATTAAACAACGTTGTTTTATCTAAATACCGAACAACATTTCACCGTGTCGTAAGTTAATAACTTATGAATAAAATTAGATTCCTTTGAGTATTTGCTCTTCATCGACCCATAATGCATGTTAATTTTTTTGCTTTTAGATCATATTTAGATGTATATTTTCTTACGACTAAGTTGGGAGGATGTTATAGGTTCTGGGCAAGCCTAATCCATCTAACAATGTCCCAGGCACTGCAGCGCCCTGTACAGCATTATTTCCACTTGCTGACTATGTACAAATCATCTATAATAGACGCAAAGGCCTTACTTTTCTTACGAGAAAGTTTCCTTATGAATAAATCATTAACATGTTACTTTGATTGGTGAGGTAAAGGTACTCGGAATCCATCCTTAAAAGAAATTCCAAAAGCGGCATTGATGCGAGCAGTAGTGTCTCGAACAAATAAATAATCGGTCGTTCGTTCGAGGCGTCGAAAGGAAAAGCAATTAGCTTGAATGCAAATAGTGAATGTACCTATTGTAGACATTCTGGTGTATTTGCATGCAAAGCGGCCCGGGCGGAACAGGCCTCCTGATAGCTTCCGTTCAACTTCCAAGCACTAAAAAACCAATGGCCTGCTCGCTCTTTTATTGCTCGTCAGAACTTAAGGCCAAGCTCAACGGTACACTACACCACTAAAGTTATATTGCGATAACAGTGGCGAATACAAAATTTCCATTCTGCCCCGACATTAACATAAACTAAACTATCCACTTTTACAACTTACGTTATCTATTCAGCTTATAAGATAAACGAAGCACTAAATTGCTTTCGTAAAACAGAATTAATTACAACTGAAAATTTACTTTTAATGAAAATGCAAATAAGTTCTCATTTAGCAACGGTTAAGGCGAATATTTACAAGTCATCGTGTCTTAAGGTTGTTAGAAAAACTGGAAATGGCTTTTAACCGTAATTCGGCTCACCGTCTAGTGCTTTCGTTATTACTATCGCGGTAACTTTGTTAACAATTCATTTGTTTGCCGAAGAGTATCTACGGAGGATTTTACGCGGGCCATTCCGATTTACGCGGAACCATTTGGAGAAATGTCTAATTAACCTGCCTATCGAACAATTTATTACACGACCCCTGGAATGCCTGGGAATAGGTAATTCGCTCCGATCCTATTGAATACGGTGTTGAGAATAAATCACTGGGCTGAATTTCGGCAGATGGAGCATTTGAAGGAATGATTGCCCGGCTAATGGTTACCTGAGCGGCCCCAAGCGTGACACGGCAACTCAGTCCAGACATAATATGTTTGTTTTTATTTAACAAAAACCACAGCCCTTAAAAGTAAACAAGTAAAACTTATGAATTAAACCTAAAGCCAATAATGATTTGCTCTGATTTCTCGTAACAACCAATTTTTACTCGATTGTAAGCTTCGATGAACAACGAAATAGTTTCTTTGTTCATGAAACAAGATAAACATTTCCGGGCAACATTTTATTTCACACAAAGCAAATTTATCTAAATATTTTCCCCAAAGAAAATCACAGAAAACGCGATAAACGTCATGAACAGAACAGATTTGTTCTCTTAGAGACATAGCCATGGGTCATATAAAAGTGTCTCACACATTTCAATTATCTTCATACGATGTACCTGTACAATGTTCTGACAATTTACTCGTAAGAACTTCTCAGGTTCTCAAGACTCTTACAATTGCCCTTTCTAATAGGTACTGCCAGGTAACTAATTAAATACGACACGATCTCAGACTCCATTTTGCGTTGCGGTGTTTCTGCACAATTTGCTAATTTGCGTTTGTTTGAACGGGGTCTAGTTTCCCCACATGCTCATGCCAAATAAGGCTGATGCAAAGTTTTCATAACAAAAAACTTGACTTAAATGAAGTGCGACAAAATGTTACTAAAAAGGTAGTATAGAAGAGAAAAATGAAACTATTGGTATCATAAAATACGTGTCGGATAGCAATAAACCGTGACGAACCAAACGATCGCACCCAAAATTGTTTTGGCAATTAGCTTTTGTCCATTGGATAAATGGTTATTAGTTAGGTGCTAAGCTTTAAAGCAAATTCCCAACGTAAAACGCTCTGAGAGATAACATAGTTATTTTCTTTAAACTCTTCTAAATCAACTTTATCTTTCCAGCGAGAAACGCTATTATTCAAATGGTTGTACCCAACGAAATCAATTGTAGCTGGGTTGTTACTGCTATTGTGCCTTTATCCGCTCCATCTCAACCCATTCTACGTAATTCGAGCGACGTGATTGGTTAGATTTAAAATGAAATCCTTTATTCTTTATTTAAATAAAATTATAACTTTAAGTTACTTGACAATCTGACTTCTGTTATAGTAATGATACCTCAAAGTATGCAATTTCATTGTCATTGGTACAATAGATTTAGTGCGGACTACTCTACCTAAGATTTATTTTCCTGTTTCTTACATCTAGGAGATCTTACCAATATAATTATAGATAAATATTTTTTTTGTTTCACCAACACATACATACAACATTAACACAGGTTTAAACTAATAATAATTTAAAGCGTTAGCAATTGTTGGTTAATTGATCAAGACGGCTGCAGCAGTTAACTAAGTGAAGAAGAATACATCAGGTCTGGCGGCAAGCTACTTTAAAATTTAGAAGAAGTAGCAATTGTTTGGAAGAAGCCTATTTCCAGCGACGGACAAGAATTAGCAGTCAATAAAGGTATGCGGATGCCACTATTGGGAAATTTCGAAATTGTAAAACAATTCAGGAGGGTCTGAACTTTTAAACGAATAAAATACTGGTTTGCCTGTTCTTCATTCATAATTTTACTACATCAAGATAATTCGGGATGTTATAGTTTTTCTACACACGGCGAGTGAGTAGGTATAAGAAGGATTCATGTTTGTTTGCAAGCAATCGTATCAAGATTGTAAGCCCGCTGCGAGCTGAAACTTTCCTGGTGATGCTTTGTAGAGGCTAAACCACGATAAATTTTATATGAGTGAGTCCAGGTAGGTTCTTCACACGCTTCTGCGTGGTTTAGCATTCCTTGAAAATCATTGAATTCCTACTTAATGTCATCATCAAAATCATGACATCAACAAAATGGGACAACCTTTGAAACATGACATACCTTATATTTTTATAAGAACCATCAAAATCCATTCATATATTGGCGGAGCAACCGCTAATTCAATTTTTTTTATTTAATCGACAAACTTAATATTTAGCAATAAATAAACAGTTTAAAGCGATAAAGCTACGAGTAGGTACCTCTGACAGTTAACATTACCGAATGAAACAAAGAACTCATTCAGGGGAGTGCACACTATGATGCATTCTGCGCTTGGCTCCGCCGCGCGACGATCCAATTTAATAAGTGACACTCCAGTGGCGTGAAATAAAGTGCGAGCTCCCAATATTCCGGGAGGTATCACCGTTTTTCAAATAGGTATGTAGCGAGGAACAACTTTTTAACAACAAGGCTAAGAGCGTATCACGAACATTTCTCGTGCGTTCTGCCGCTGGACACATTTGTTGCATACCGACGGAATTGTATGTATGAGTTGTGCGCGTATGCAAAAGCAATTATTGCAGAGAAAGGCTCTTGTAGCGGTTATTTAAAATCGAGTCGAAAATCGTGGTGTGCAAAGACCGGCATTGAAACATCCATATGTCAATTCCATAGGTATGTTATATCCAGCCGCACGAGATGAAACATCAAATTCATAGCTTCCAAAAAAGAGTTTGCCTCAGTTCATAGTTTTATCAGAATATTTACGACCTCTGCGGCGCAGCGGGTTCGATTCCCGCCTCAGTTGCCATACTCACCACGCTTGGCAGGCGGGTTGGCGAGTACAGTTCGGGATATTGATACACGGAAAGAATGCTGCTGCCCATCTCCCGGAGGTAACCCTTAGCAGGCTCTTACTGCATCCACGGGCACGAGAGGAGGGGAACTCTACTACCGGCACCCCACGGCGAGCTGATGATAATAAAAAATAGGTATAACTTGAAATGTTCTATCTAAATGTTGTTTATCACTATATTTCTATTTATTACAAAACTAGAAGTCGCCCGCGGTTTCACCCTAATCTTTGGTTACTGCTCCGCTCCCGGAGGTCGTAGCGTGATGTTATATAGCCTATAGCCTTCCTCGATAAATGAGCTATCTAACACTGAAATAATTTTTCATATTGGATTAGTAGTTCCTGAGATTAGCGCGTTCAAGCAAACAAACAAACAAACTCTTCAGCTTTATATATTAGTAATATAGAAGTATAGATAATAGCGACATATTATTTAGAAAGAAGAGACTGGTCACAGCCCAATTGATCTTTATGACTTAATGAAATTCTTCTTTGAGAGTAGGGAAATTAAAATTAAATCAGGGATTTACGTGACTCTGAATACAGAGGCACAAGAACAAAACGATTCGGAATAAATTGAGTCGATGTTAATTAGCAGCGCACTTAGCTAAATGTACTAAATGACTATTGATCCAAGGGTTCGATACCGGCGGTCATCATCATTTTAGCCGCAAAACGTCCACTACTGAACACAGGCCTCCCTCATGGATCTCCATGAGGGGTAGGAGTAGGGCAGGCAGGTTGGCGAACGCAGTACGGGATGTTGATACTCCGGAGGTATCCCTTAGCAGGCTCTTACTGCATCCACGGGCATGAGAGGAGGGGTAACATTATATTGCCGGCACCCCACGACATTGCTGGCACCCCACGGCATATACCGGCCGTGGCAACATCATATATTTTAATGGATATTTTATTTCTTGTGTAATATACGTGTTTCCCGTGGGGTGCCCGCAGTAGAACGTTTTCTCTCATCTCTTGCCCGTGAAATCAGTCAGAATCTGCTTAGGGTTATCTCCGGAAGATGAGCAACAGCGTATTCACATCCCACACTGCGCTCGCCAACCCGACTACCAAGCGTGGCGAGTATGGCAACAACCCCCTCATGATCTTGGAGATCTCTGAGGAAGGCCTAATTCCTGCAGTGGACGTGAATAGCAGTACTACGGCTGAGATGAGAGATCTATAAATAATCTAAAAATATTGTAATAATATTATCATCATCACCAAGAGCATTTATGTCTGCTCCAAACGTAATAAAGAATATTTATTGTTTGGAGCATATACATACATAGATCGCCAAACTGTGACCGAAAAATAGCCTGATTTAAATTTAGGCTGTAGTAAAAAATATGATGATTAGAATAGTTTTTGTTTGTTCATATTATATTTTGTATAATACTTTGTAATTTCAACATCAAAAATAAAATAAAAATAAGACCATAGTTTAAAAAAATAATATTCTTGTAATGACTGCTCTACCAAATAAGCTATGTGTTGTGTAAGATTTAAAAATATTTTTTTTACTGAAATAGAGGTATAATTTGTTATTTTGTTTTATTATTTAGAAACAGTAAAGAATTGCCTGTTATATTTATTGAAGTTTGTGAAATATAAATATAAGATAAGTAGTTAATTTTAAAAGTAGCCGGCTAGGCGATCATTAGTAGTAAGCGGTAATCAATTTACTATATTAGAACTCTAGGGTGAAACTTACGGCTTCGTCAGTTACAGACGTTGTCCTGTAGACCTGTTCTTCCTTTGAATACAAACTGACAAGCTTCAGGAACGGTATAGGTGCTGAGCAAGCCTTAACCACCTAACAATGTCCCGATTGCCGTGCTACGTACAGTATGTATATCAGTAGCTGACGCTGTATAAATCATCTATTTATCTTCTATACTAATATTATAAAGCCGAAGAGTTTGTTTGTTTGTTTGCTTGAACGCGCTAATCTCAGGAACTACTGGTCCGATTTGAAAAATTCTTTCAGTGTTAGATAGCCCATTTATCGAAGAAGGCTATAGGGTAGTTGTAATCAGTAGTTGTAGTAGGTACGATACGAAGTTCGCCGGGACACCTAGTTATACATAAAAGGCCAGTTTTTTAATGTGATTCTGGGTATAATCGTATAATGTTCTCATCAAAATAAGATATATATAACACAGTAAGATATATGTAACACAGTATAATAGGAACCTTTCATAATAATAATCAAACTCATGAAAGTTTTGCTGCTATGGTTAAAGCTAAGTGCATAATTAGTAAGTAGTCGACGCACGAAACGCAACAAAAGCTTTTGGTATTATTTTCACCGTGTCGGAGAATGCACTTGGCTACCTACTCCAAAATAACAGCGCACGAATTGCAACTAATCCAAAATTAAAATTATCTTTTATCCTTATCAAGATCAGAAGTTGACCGATTACGTTTGAGGTTGTCAGATCAAAAGATAAGTCATATAACGACTTATTGGTCATCTCGCGGATTTACAACCATCATGTCGATTATTGCAGTGACCATTGTATCCTATAATAATAATGTATGTATGTATATTGTTTATGTTTACCAAATAAATTATTTATATTTTCTGTATGTATAAATAAAGCATACATTTCTTCTTGTAAATGAGATTTTTCCATTCCAACCCAATCATCCTCTTCATCATAATTTCAGACGTAAAACGTCCACTACTGAACACAGGCTATATGATCTATATGAGGGGTAGTTGCTATACTCACCACGCTTGGCAGACGGGTTGGCGAGCGTAGTACGTGCTTTTGATATATAAAAAGACACTGCTGCCTTTTTCCAGAGGTATACTTTAGCAGCTTCGCTCATCACCTCATATGGAAAAAAGTTATCTGAAGCGAACGAACTCAATTATGTGATTTATTCAATTTAAACGTGTCTTAATCTTCTATTGTAAATTGACCATGCTATGTAGCTTTTTGATCTTTTGAATAAACACTCATTAAATTTGATTTTGACTGCTGGCACCCCACGGCAACCCAATATCTACTCGTAAATACTCGTAACACGATTGTAGGGAAGACTGTGGCCTTAATAAGAGCCTTTCACAGAGTTCAGTGTACCGTGGGTGGAACATGTGGTGATTGATGGTTAACATGTGCTACCCGAATATTATTATCTCCAGTTAATACTCCTTCTGGCGGAGATACGAATAACAAAGGCATGTTCATAACGTTGTCCAAACAAGCTATAATTATAGTAATATCATTCTGCATAGCATCGTAACTGAAGCACGACAAGCTGGTGGATCGTTTGCATTGTATGAATTTCATTTAAGGAATGTTACTTGAATAAACATTAAACAATATCTGACCCGCGTTTCACTTACGGAATAAATAGCGAAGATGTTACAAAATTCATCATTATCATCATCTTAGGCGGAGGACTGCTGTCCACGTCTTCTGCTGGTAGCGACCTCTATCATGGATGTCTAAGATCATCAAGCGGTCGTTGCCATACCTACTCGCCACGCTTGGCAGGTGGATTGGCGAGCGCAGTACACGATGTTGATACACGGAAAGACGCTGCTGTCCATCTACCAGGCAAGAGAGGAGGGGCAAGATTCTACTGCCGGCAAGTTACTAGTTGTTCGCCTCGAACTTAGAACGAGCGAGATATACATTTTTCAATGAAGTCCCTTTGCGTGAAACTTGATTTTACGAAGCGATTTTGTTAATTAGACTCCTATTTACGTATAAAAAATACTGAACACAGGCCTCCCTCATGGATCTCCATGAGAGGTAGTTGCCATACTCACCACGCTTGGCAGGCGGGTTGGCGAGCGCAGTACGGGATGTTGATACACGGAAAGGCGCTGCTGCCCATCTTCCGGAGGTATACCTTATCAGGCTCTTACTGCACCCGCGGGTATGAGAGGAGGGGTAACATTCTACTGCCCACGGCAAAAGAAATTATCAAAAATTCCTTACGACAATCAATTAATCACATTGATATTATCTCCAAAGGTTTAAAATTTTATCAAAATCGGATCGTCCGTTTTAGAATTATCCTCGGAAAAAGAAAATCGATTAAACCTCCATACCTCAAAAACTATCTTATAAATCAAAATTCCCCACGACGATCGATTTGTATTGTTATCGATTTCAATAAAAACCGATCATCTGTTCTGATTCGATCAAGAGTTATCCTCGACAAAATTATGGACATACACAAACGTTCAGCCGAAACGCCTACTTGCCACCAAGAACCTCGTTCGCTACGCTTTCTCGTTCGATAAGTGAAATCTTTAAACTGTTTTTTGATCAAAATCATTGCCTTGGCCACAGATTATATAATATGGCACAAGATATGTATATTAAAGAAACCTACTTTGCAAAGACTAAGCATGGAATCGATTTAGTAGCGAGATGCCTACTACCGACCTTGGCCGACTTCTACAATTTTTCACACAATAGGTCGCATAACGCAATTTTAATGAAACCTCGTGTAAGCAATAGAAGCCATGCAAAATGTTCTTTGAATATTTCATTTGTAAATCGTTTTATGTAAAAACAGATGAAATATATATCTACTAGCTGTCCCGGTAAATACTACGAATACTCTAACTATTAGTACTCTACAACTATTCTACTGCTACTCAACTACTACTACTCTACTACTACTTTTCTCGTACTATCTACTTTTTGTCTTTTTAGGGTTCCGGAATAAAAATGGTAAAAAGTAACCCTTATGGTATCACTTTGTCTGACTATCTGTCACAAATGGATATCTTGAGAACTACTGATGCTATCGACTTGAAATTTTAATTGGTTTAAGATAATGCTTTTTCACTAATATGGAATATATAAAAATGTTGAAATATATTCTAATTATGAGTGCAAGGTGGCCGGAAAGTGGGTCTCTTAAATTTTAGGAGTAGTTACTAGGTCATGTGAGGTGTTATGCGAAAGGTATTCATTTGCACATTAATAAACAGTTTTTAGTTTTCCTGCTGAAAAAATTAGCGTTCCCCTCCCCCCCCCCCCTTATCTCCGAAGATTGCACAGATTTACACCTAAAACTTTTATTGCTAATAGAAGTGTAGGTAAAGATTACAGGAAAATTATAGCGAACTCTCTAATTTGCATAGTGTTTTAGAAATAATCTAACATGTAAAAAATCTACATAAGTTCCGCTATCAGACAAGAGATGGCGCTGTAAAGGTTACAGGAAAATTATAGCGAGCTCTCTAATTTGCATAGTGCTTTAGAAATAATCTAAAATGTAAAAAATCTACATTAGTTCCGCTATCAGACAAGAGATGGCGCTGTAAAGGTTCCAACAAATATTAAGCGCCTTTATCATATATGTGTATGATGGCACGGAACCCTCAGTACACGAGTCCGACTCGCTCTTGCCCGGTTTCATTTTATGTTACGCAATCACAACATATTATGACCTGTATGGTCATAATATGTTGTGATTGCGTAAACATCATTTTATCAGGGTATTTGTTTCGTAAATTAAAGGTAATTTACGCGATAAATACCCGGATAAAAGTATTTCAATTGAAAGAATACCCTAACGTGAAAGAATATTATGTAAGTTTTTAATACTCTATTTCTACTACAACTACTAAAATACTACTTACTCTACTACTAATAAGTACTACTACTCTACTACATCACCAACATCCCATACTGCGCTCACCAACCCGCCTGCCAAGCGTGGTGGGTATGGCAACTACCCCTCATGGAAATCCATGAGGGAGGCCTGTGTTCATCAGTGGACGTTTTATGGCTGAAATGATGATTGGTACGTGGGTACCAGAAAAGGGGGCGAAGGTTTTCGAAAAATGCTATTTTTTACCGTTGGTGACCTTTTGAGGTCACATTAACTCCGGTTCCTGTGACCAAATTCAATTAGTACTCCTCTTTCATTAGACAGTGCTAACAAAAAAGGTTTCATGTAAATCGGTCAACGCGTTCGGTTGTAATCGTGTTATGCACACACAGACAGACAGACAGACAGCGCTATGCATAATAAAGGGCTTCGCCCCCTAAAAATTGTGTCAAAGAACACAATATGATCACGAAAGTGTGCATGAGTTCTCGGTTTTAAGATTTTGGATTTTTTCAGTAAAATAATGACTGTAGTCCCTAAAAAGTTCATGGAACATTTTTGGACTATTCATGGAACAACGTGCTAGGGTCCACGTGCTGAAATAACTGGATTCTTTTCAATGTGCGTTATTTACCGTACAAGTTAATGAAATTCATCTTAGTACCCATTGTAAAGACCAAAATTAGAGACGTTACGGACAAGAAGAAATATCTTATGACATCTATCAACGCAAAAGTATTAGACAGCGTACTAACTTCCAAAAATATTTAAAAATACTTTATGTTCAGTCTGGATTTCGACCAGAATTGTCTTCTAGGATCGTAATAGTGAGTCTTTACACATTTTCCAATAGTCAGCCCGCAAGACACCGGTATACGCCTGTTTCCTCGACTTATCTAAAGATTTTAACCTCGTGTCGTAAATATAACGAGCTGTGGAGAATGCTAGGTGGCTATGCGGTTAGAGTGGAAATATGCTTAATTTTGGTATTCCAATCAAACAACTTTTGTAAAGTGGGACATTCTTCCATATAAGTTTGCATGTAAGTTAAGACCGAAAGTAAGTTCTCCCAACCTCCTATGCAAACGATCTCATCGTGGAACTGAGCAGCATGCGAGTAGGTTGTATGATAAATGGAGTTAGCATCTAACACCCTTTAGCTATGCAGATGACATGGTGCTGATCAGTCTAGCGGTGTTAGTTGTGAGCGAAATGCTCAAAGTATGTGAGACCTGTATGCTGTGGAACATGGAATTATATACAATGTTACAAAAACTGAGTTCATGGTTTTTAAGGCCGCTGGTAAGTTATAGACTGGTGGATTTGATGCTATTATTTGCTTAAAAGCAGCTTCCCTTGACCGCAGAATACTGGACAGTAGCAACAGCATCCTCAAAACATTTTCTGACAGTTACTCATCGTCGGTTTGGTATTGTCAGAAGTGTTATTTATATAGAGGTAGATAGATAGAGTATGCTTTATTGTACACCTTAAACACAGAAAATACAAACTGGTAGAAATTAATAAAACGTACACATAATGAGGCACAATCGCCAGCCTTATCGCTAAAAGCGATCTCTTCCAGGCAACCTTTCGATGGACACGAACAGATGAATAAGAGTAGACGGTGGCGTACTAAGAAGCACAAGTGCATAGGCAAAATACATATAGTATATGTGTATCTATTTCTTAAATAAATAACATACTTATTCAATAAATATATAAAAGACATATATTAAAATATATACCATGTATTAACTATATACATATATATATATAATATAAACTACGTATTTATTATATTTAGGTTAAATATTTTATTTATCATTGCAGTTTTTGCATATTATATAGTCGCATCATTATCTTATAATTATTATCATAAGAATATTCTAAGGCATAGTATCTAAAGAAGCTATGTATTTAGCAATGTATGTAGCAGCCCACTTATTAGCATATTAACTAACTAAACTGAGGTAAAGTTTCTAGTTAGCTGGGCTTGGCGAATGTCAAGTAACCACCACACAGACACGTGTCTGGCATGAACGGGCTGGGCCCAACTTTAGCAATGTCAAACTATAGTTGATTTAAGGCGTCAAGTTTCCTCCCAAAGGTTAATCTATTGTCTCTAGATTTGAAGTGTCTAACTAATATTAGTTTGGTCGCAAAGTTAGAGAATGTTTACTACTCGTAGTTATGAGTAGATGGATGTAAACAACATTTTATGTAAACGTATAGCGTTAATTTAATTTAATTATAATTATACCTACATGTTTGCCTTAAACCGTGTAGACACGAACGAACAAAAACATAGTGAACAAGAACATCAAACAATGTGTTCGTCAAAAATGCTCGTGATGATTCACTTTGGTTGTTCAGTGCGGGCGGTGTTCGCAGAATTTTTTGGCTACTCTCTGTCCACCACTTCCATTAGCGAATCTGATTACCGAGAGGTTGAGCGCGAACACAAAAATAATTGTGTTCATGTTTGTTGTGCTAATATACTTTAACGTATGTACGTCCAACTTAAAATTTTCTGTGATCGATGTTCGAGTTCACCACATTTTGTTCGTTCTTGCGTACACGGCTATAGGGCATGGAAATCAAAGATGGATCAAATCTGTTTGAAGTCAATGAAACATTACGCATCAAATTAACGACATAGCGTCCCTAAATCAATTCCTTGTTGGGGAATAACTACGAAACTTTCGTGTTACATGTCAAACTGTTACACAGACAAATCTCATAGTCCCTTTTTCACTGATAAACTGTTATAGTTAGATAAGCTAAAGTTATTTTCATTTTTAAACTTTCGCGATCACGACACATTATTAACACATATTTAACCGGGTATTTATAGCGCTATTTAAGGTAAATATCATTGCCCGACGTTTCGACAGGGTTGCACCCATCGTGGTCCCGGGAAGACTGACATGTTAGAGGTAACCGCAGCAAAGCGAAGGCGTCTTTTCAGACTACCCTCACTTGGTCTTCATAAATATAGTAACTTGAGATTAAGGCTGTTTCACACTGGGACAGCACACTACACTAACTGTATCAGCACACTTAGGTTGATTCATACGTCGAGTACACTTGGCTATCACTGGATTCCATGAGGCAGAGAGTCTGAAGCCGTCTTCACGACTGAAATTAGGATACTTCCTTATTTCAATTGCTTCCCGAACCATTCTCTTGTAATAGTGCCTCTCGTTGGCTATAACTTTGGGATTGTGGAGTTCAATCCAGTGATTGGGTCCTGAGTCCACTACATGCTCAGCTATAGCAGACCTGGTCACTTGTCGATTTTTCACCGCTGCTATGTGTTCCTTTACACGTTCAGCGACTGTGCGCTTCGTTTGGCCTATGTAGGAACGTCCACAGCTGCAATCGATTTTGTAAACACCAGGAACTTGCAAGGGTACTACATCCTTAGGTGTACGTAGACGCTTAGCCACTTTAGTGTGTGGGGTGTAGATTGACTTTATTGAAAACTTCTTAAGTAAGTTTCCAATTTTATCCGTTACACCTTTCACGTACGGCAAGAAGGCTGACTGTCTCTCGACTTCCGTTTGCTTATCTTTGCGCCTACGACTAGGATTCCATCTATGAGTCATGTAGCCATTCCGCTTGAGAATGAGGCAATAATAAAGGTAAATAGCGCGATAAATACCCGGTTAAATATGTGTTAATAATTGTTATTTTCAGTTAAGATGTTCTAAGTATTTCAATAGGTATCTAATATGCGTAGTGATCGATGTTAGAGACCGTATAATGAGCTTAAAATGTATTACTTATATCATTTTAAATTCCACTTACATATATTATAACCTCAGATTACGCTACGATCCACGCTGTAATTTTTGCGCGTGATCAATGCCCTAGATTACTAAGGAGAGATGACGACTGGTTCCTAGGACTTTCCTAGTATTTTTTTAGCTTTTAGTACATGTACACCTCCGTTATATTTCTTACCAATAAAACCGTTTAACTTAAAAATGTTTTTACCTGTTTTATGATTATTTATTAAGTCACAAAATAAAAACTGGAGTTCCTCTGTGTCACAGTTGACGCTAAACAACTTTTTTAAACAGACCAAAGACTGCGTTTTTTGCACGGATTGAAAACAAATCTTTTTTATATCTTATAAAACGACCTTCTAAGTTGCGAGTGGTCACAGTTGGGTCGATGGCCAGAAACGGGCACATTTCCTTATGTCATAAAGTTGAACTCTTTTGATTTACTAATTTAGAAATATATATATAGAGAATAGAGTGTAAGTTATTCGTCACCGAATCTCTTTTTTATTAATACTACAACCGCTCCATTATTCTTCTGTGATTGATCTGATGTTTCAGATGCTCCAGTTACGTCCTGTTGGATACTGTCGTCCAAACTGTGGTCTAAATTCAACTTTGCTATGTTCTGAGTTGAAGTCTGCTTTTTCTTGTTCTTTTCACGTTTTGGCACAGCTTCTACAAGGCCTTTGCCGACGCCGAATGGTTTTTTGACCGACGACCACGGATAGCGTCCCGCGGGAAGGTCGTGTGATCTTTGATCCCTCTGGTAGTATTTATTATATGCAAAGCAGCACACTTCTAGGTGGTCCTTGCATCCTGGTACTTCGGTCAAGTAACGGTCAGATAAACACAGGTTGGAGTTTACGCAAACCCCACCCAATTTCCAGCACGGAGTTGATTTCAAAGATCCTGTTCAAGAAGTAAAAGCATAAATAACATAAACGTGACAATTAACTGTACATGTTTCACTACTTAGCAAAAGTGTTTCCCCGTGGTCTATTGAAATATAAAATGATACTGCACAAAGGCAGTGATAATAAAACAATGTCGACGTTTCAAGCGTTTTTCTTGGCGAGTGAAGTCACATGTTTAAAAATCGATAAAATATCAGTTTACGTTTAATCAGATTATCAGTAGATGTCTGTTGTCATCACTGTCAAAACCATTAAAATTAGGCAAGTAAGTACTTCATTTGGAATTCGTTTCAAACTAACATTAAAAGAACCCCTTCGAGCTTCCATAGTAATCTTTGTATACCTACTCTACAGTTTTGAGATATCAACCACTACATAAAACTTTACAAGATTTCAACGGTTTAAGTAACTCTTTTGTATCTTAAGATAGGGAATTGTTCTCTGGAGGGGCCATATTAAAGTGATAAACTCACTTCGGTTCGAGAGCGACGCAAGTGCTGTGTGATATGCAAGCAACTCTGCGCGAAGGTCTTCATACTCCTCGTCTACTGGCATATCCAAGTTGGCATCACTTTTCAAGCTGCTTATCAATCCGTCGTCGAAATCTATGTTTTCCCCGTCAGCAGTTACGAGCAAGACTGCTTGAAATATTAAACTCAGTAGCACTAAGTGGTAGTGCAACATTTCTCCTACATTGACGTCGACTGAGAGCGTACTAAAGGTTTTAGAGCGTTTTTATTGAAACGCAAAAAATATAAATTTAATGATAAGCCCCAAACGATTTCGACATCAAAAATGCAAAGAGAAATGTGGGTTTTACTGTGTATTTTGTTAGGTTTCGAATTAGGACAGCTCAATGAACCTGTTGTGTGCCGTATGATACTCGTATCATGTAGGTTAACAATCTTTAATATAATAATAATAATGCTGAACAATTCAAACAGCATACACTATAGCCCCAAGCTAAACAGAGCTAGAGTTATGGGTACTAGATGACTGATATACTTAATACATTACGTAGTATACGATAGATATTTTTATTATATTATAGAAAAACGTCCAGACCCCTAAACAAAGATTTGTAGATCGTACAGACATTTGTCAACAGGCGGGAATCGAACCCGCAACCTCTTGCGTCGCAGGCGGACCTTCACCCGCTGCGCCATAGAGGTCGTCTATGGCTGATATAAATTTGTAATGTAGGTCGCCAAAGAAGTGGTTTAAAAAGATAAAGTCCAAATATTCCAAAGCTATAGCTATTCCCATACAATCAAAACCAGTTTTAGAAATTCTCAAATTACGAGTAGGTATACGCGAAGTGCACTAATAAGTGTTAAGTACGAAGTACCTAGCATTTAGGTAAGTTAATGATCAAAAACACTTTTACGAAACAAATTGCGGTCCATTTTTTTTGGGCGGTAGGCATAAATAAACAACATCACTTATTTTGATCACCTGTAAATTTAATTTGGAAAAATAGAAATCACCAGTATTATAAATCAACTAATGTTCTAAATTATTTAACAGCAAGTCCTTCCTGAAATAAGCTGTTATCCCTACATACTGAGCAATATCAACAAAGTTATCACACCTAATATCACAGCACAAGATAACCTCACTTTAACATGGATGCCACATCCTTTCAAAGTTCACTTTCCGAGATGCGAGCTACATTCCAGCAAACAATGGAAGAGTTTGAGGAGAAACTACTTAGAAGCAACTCCCCAGAATCAGATTTATCAGCACTGGCAAATGAGTTCTTCAATACTCAATCTTCAAATACTACATGAGCAAAACTCTTTGCACTTTCCAAGAGCAAATCAACATACTCAGCTGTCATGTGGACAACCTGAAGATGCGTGGACGGAGGAAAATTCTTCTGCTGCATGGTGTAAAGGAGGATGCACAGGAAGACACTGCTGATGTGGTGGTCAAGACGGTGTTGGACAGATTGAAATTGCAAGTTTTCACCAAAACCATCATTAGCCGCTGTAATCGTATGGGTCGTGCTACTTCAGATAAACCAAGGCCCATTCTTTGTAAACTACGGGACGTAATGGTGCGGGGACAAGATATGGTCTTCGGAGTCAGCTTTGAAGATCACGGGCGTGACGCTCTCGGAGTTTTTGACAAAAGCGCATCACGAAGTGTTTATAGAGGCCAGGAAGCGTTTTGGCGTAACCAGAAGCTGGACTGGCTGCCAGAAGCTGGCAGGGCTACCTATTTGTCCTCGACCCTAAAGGAAATCGGCATCGGGTCTCATCGTTGCCATTTACTATTTTAAGCATGTCTTCGCAAAACCCGCCCTCCTCTGCTGGTGAGCACCTCTTCATTGAAGTAATTATATCACACCGCAAAATTTTAGTTGGTGTATACTACTCGCCATCAATGCGCATTAGTTTTTTTCCCTCTTTTGATGCACTACTTGAAGAACTGATCTCTATTCATGACCACTCTATTATTATGGGTGACTTTAATACTTGCATAAATAAAATGGACGCTCGTGCCACTACACTTGAAAGTACTCTTCGGTCGTACAACATGAACATACTTCCCTTGAGTGCTACAAACTATTTTCCGAATTGTCAACCTTTCCTTTTTTATCTAATTATAATATCTTCTATAAATCATGTGCCAAGCACGGACAGTGTACCGCGGAGGAATTTTCATATCATAATCTATTATTTCTGTCTTATAAGATACGACCTCCTAAAGACAAACCAAAAGTTCTCCTTTAGCGCAATTTTAGAGCTGTGAATGAGAAGTCTCTGCGCGCAATGCCCGAGATTGGACGTTCATGTACCAGTTGGAGTAGTCAAGATGAAACATCTCCCTGCACCCTGGCTCACTGATAATATACGAGATAAAATGCGGAAGAAGTTGGCGGCCAAGGTTCGCTTTAGGCGCACCCCGACCGATCTTAATAAAACTAAGTATAATGAGGCTAGAAATCACTGCAATAGGGTGTGTAGGGATGTACAACGCCGATAAATTCACAATTCCGTACTTAATAAGAATCCTGCGAAAGTATGGAAGTGTTTACGTTCGCTAGGTGTTGGAAAATTACGTCAAAATACACCTAACGACCTCGACATTAATTCACTAAATGTGCACTTTTCATCTTCATCAAACTTCGACCGATCTAAAAAAGCACAAACTTTACATTACCTCTCATCTCTACCAGTTCCAGACTTTACCTCATTTTCCTTCAGTCAATTCACTAATTGTGATGTTAAGAAGAGTATCTTGTCCATCTCGTGGAATGCAGTCGAAAGTGACTGCATTAGCAAAAAAATGATTATCCCTATTCTTCATGAGATTATTCATGTCCTCACGTACCTTTTAAATTTCTCAATTGTCACTGGAACTTTTTCAAATGTATGGAAAGTGGCCCAAGTTATTTCTCTTCCAAAATTTTCCAATCCCTCTTCCTTTATAATTAATAAAATCAGGCGTTACTTTGCGGAAATCCATGACAATAAGCTGAATTAAAACTAAATATTTTCATTGTATTTTACCCTCTTCCTTTTCCGAATACCGCCCTATTTCCATTCACCCTTTCCATCCAAAGTTTTGGAGCACCTCGTATACCATCAGTTAAGTCATTTCCTTACGACCAATAATTTAATGAACACGTTCCTGTCTGGCTTCCGACCGGGCCACAGTACCGTCTCTGTTTTGATAAAAATCACAGATGATAGCAGGCATGGCATGGAAAACAGACTAGTTACCATACTTTCAATTCTAGATTTTAGTAATGCGTTTAACAACGTTGACTTCGACATCCTTCTAGCTCTTCTTCGCTCTCTTAATATATCCACATCAGTGATTTACTGGTTTCATAGTTTCCTGTATGGACGCCAGCAGCGCATCCGTATTGACGATACTTTCTCATCGTGGTGTCAACTGCATGCCGGTGTTCCTCAGGGCGGCGTGCTATCTCCTCTTTTTTTTTTGCTGTATTTATTAATTATATTTCCAAACATCTCTTTTTCTACTACCACCTCTGCAGATGATTCACAAATTTACACGCAAGCTCCTATAGAATGGTTGGCTGAAGGGATTTCCGACATAAATTCTGATTTGCGAAATATAAGTGCCTGGAGTAAATCATTTGGACTCAAAGTTAATCCCTCAAAAACCCAGGTGATAGTCATAGGTAGCTCAAGAATGATTGCTTGAATCAATTGGTCTGATCTACCATCAGTTACATTTGACGGCCTCCATATTAAAATAAGTGGTACAATAAAAAAATTGGGTATTATTATGGACAAGACCTTGTCATGGGGTCCTCAAATGGCTACGGTAAGCCAAAAAACTTTTGCTGCTGGTGCGTCTTTAAAACGGCTGCGTAACTTTCCCCCCACTTCCACCAAAATTGCGCTTGCACAATCCTTGTTGCATCCTATTCTTGACTACGCCGACGCCAGCTACCCAGATTTAACTGAAGATCAACTCAATAAACTTGAACGTCTTCAGAATTACTCCATAAGATTTATATTTGGCTTGCGAAAGTTTGATCATGTTTCGAAATATCGAAACATGCTCAAATGGTTACCCATCCGTCTTCGCTGGAATGCTCACTTTCTGAATCTCCTGTACTCTATCCTTTTCTCTCCTTCTACGCCATTTTACCTCAAAGATCGTTTTGAATTCCTTCATGTCTCCAACCCCCGATCCCTTCGGTCCTCTGATACCCCCTAACTGAAGATTCCTCTTCATAATTGAGAGTTTTATGGTGATTCTTTCACATTACAAGCTACACGACTCTGGAACGCACTTCCTGTTTCTATCCGTCATGCCAAATCCCTTCCTATTTTCAAAAACTTGCTTCATCAATTTTATCTGGATCCCCGTGATAAGCCTTCGTAACTTCGTAATCCGTGTATTTCATTGATATGTCTATATACGTATATTTATATTTTGTGTAAGCTATCTGTTTTATATCTATCTTTATAGTTATGTGTTTGTATGTTTATATTATCATTATTTATTATTTAAATCATATAATCTATATTCAATATTACCTTATTTAATTTGTTTGCAAAACAGTGCAAGTATGCCACCGTCATAAATAAATTAAAATCTTTCCTGTCCATCCAAAGGTTGCCTGGAAGAGATCGCTGTTAGCGATAAGGACGCCCATTGCACCTATGTTTATTTATAATAACTCTTCCTTTTCCTGTAACTCTTGATTTGGTGTACAATAAAGTGATTAATTCATTCATTCATTCATGTTTACAACTGCGCCACAGCAATACTAATGAGCAACAGTATCCTGCGACTGTAATAACTTCGCCTTTGACAGCCCTAGGAGGCGTCCGACCCTCCCAATTAGGGTACTTTGGTGGCGATATCAGCCCCACCATTAGTCAAAATGAACTTGTTTAATGAGCAACATGTATCATTAACACATCACGCTTATATTTCAAAAGTAAAGTTAAATGAAGGTCAGTTCTGGATGTAAATTATACGAGTCCTGAGTCTTAACAAAATTGTTCACGCTGGTATATCAACATTTAATGAACCTGCAAATCGCATTTCAGGTACCTTCACCCAATCTTACGATACCCAATCACGATGTCTATTCTAGTGCAGAGTGAGGTACAGTTTCATTGTTGCAAAGAACTTGTTTTGGCCCGCAAACATGTTTCATTTCAATAGTATTATTGCTATAATACAGTAAACTAGTAGAACGAAAACCTTAATTGTTACTGTAGACTTAGATTAGGTACTTAGTATGTAGGTAGTAAGTTTATGGAGATTTAATAATTCTTCAATTTGTCAATAAATAAAAATCGACTTCAATGAACCTGCTTAGTAGGTTGGTGCGACGAAAATAGGTATAGATAATTTTCGATATCGTCGACCGTGAATTTTTCAACATTGAAGAGTTCTGATGCCCATCTGTGGTTTTCTTCATAAATTTCAATTCACCGAATCATACTTACTGAATGCAAATGCTTGACTTGAAGCAGAAAATACCAAAAAATTAAGGCCTTTGCATCTTTTATACATGATTTATACAGCGTCAACAACTGGTATTCATGCTGTACGGGACGCTGCAATCTACTCGAACCCAAAAATAATTTTCCAAATCGTAATATAAACGACGCGACGGATAGGTACAGACAACCTTTTGTTTTTTAAAGTCGGTTAAAAACTGAGAAAAGTGGTTTCGTATGAAGCATGAATGAATATGCCATACAAAAATTGAATTTAAATTGCAACTTTCAATAAACATTTTATTGAATTTTACTTCTCTGTAGTCAATATCGTTTATTCAAAGCAATGGATTGTCTTGTCTACGAGTGTGACATTTTTATCATTCAGGGTGTGGCAATTGAATTTCCGCAACATTGGACAGAAATAACAGGACCGATGATATTTTTTACGAAAATATCGTTACGTAATCGCCACTAACAGTTTATGCACATGTTTCTAAATGAATTTTACCTATCATCATCATGACAGCTGTATGCTGCTGTCTATGTCCACTGCTGGACAAAGGCCTGTACACAAAACGACATCTAGGATTTTATATAATATCTATAAACGGAATTTATCGCGTAATCTAGGAAAAGCCAACGGGAAGTAATGCCAATAAATTGCAACACGTAAATTTTTCTTGCTTTCTTAGCATTCATTCTTTGACAGAATTGATTGCAATGTGGTCAACAATCCACAATGAATAAAAACTGTTTAAAAGAGAATCAAGAAGAAAGTGAGTTTTAGGTATTTTAGTAGTAAGTAGTAGTTTATTATAATATAATAACATAAACACGGGAATTTATCGCGTAATACCTTTTGATTATTCCCGACGTTTCGACTGTGTTTCAACAATCGTGGTCCCGGGTTGACTGGAGATTTCATTGGAGTGTCCATCAAGAAAGCGATGGTAATTTTGCAACTACCCTCACTTTGTCTTCAGAACTCGGTAAGGCCGCGTTTACATTGCGGCACACAACACTAACAGTATCTTCACTATGCAATGTTAAATCACGACGCACACTACACCTACTTATCACTGGATTCCAAGATATCGGGAGCCTGAATCCATCTTCACGGTTGAAATTCGGGTGTTTTTTGATTTCGATTGCCTCACGAATCATTCTTCGGTAATATTGACGTTCATTGGCAAGAATTTTAGGATCGTGAAGCTCAATCCAATGGCCAGGTCCCGAATCCACTAGGTGTTCTGCTATTGCTGATTTATTTACCTGGCGGTTCTTAACTGCAGCAATGTGTTCTTTTATGCGTTCGGCTATTGTACGCTTGGTTTGCCCAATATACGAACGGCCACAACTACAGTCAACTTTATACACACCAGGTACTTGCAGAGGTGTGACATCTTTCGGCGATCTCAACAGCTTTGCTACCTTGGTCATTGGAGTAAAAATGGTCTTGACCGAAAACTTTTTCAAAATATTCCCAATTTTATCTGTTACTCCTTTGACATATGGCAGATACGTCTGCTGACTGCGGACATCAGGTAGCTTTTCTTTTGCTCGTTTGTGATGTTGTTTTTTCAAACCTTTATAACCATTGCGTGTTAGGACCTCCTGAACATGCGCCAGTTCCCCATCTAGATGGTCAGGGTCACAAAGACCATATGCTCGGTTGGTTAAGGATGAAACAACAGACTGCAAATGGCGAGGATGGTGGTGTGATGCAGCATGTAGGTACCTGTCTGTGTGTGTCGGTTTCCTATAGACGGTGTGCGCTAAGGAACCATCTGTCTTCACCATTACCTTCACGTCCAGAAAAGCTATAGTTCTTCCTTCTTCCGTTTCATGTGTAAATTGGACTTTAGGGTGGACTGAGTTTAAGTAAGATTTAAATATTTCAGTTTCATGTACACCACCCTTCAATACACAGAAAACATCATCAACGTACCGTTTCCACATCCTTACCCCGTAGGACGATAGGTCTAAGAGACTTTCAAAATGCTCCATCCAGATATTGGCCAAAACCGGAGCCACTGGGCTGCCCATGGCCACTCCATCGATCTGGAGGTAAAATTGTCCCTGGTGTAAGAAGTAGTTGCCTTCTAAACAGGTCCGAAGCAAATCAACATATTGATGTGGAAGCTCAAGGTCACTCAGTTTCTCTTTGACGACTTCAAGGCACTCCGCTACTGGAACATTGGTGAAAAGGGACTCCACATCAAAACTCACCAGTATGTCATCAGGTTCCAATGTTACGCTCTTGATGATGTCGACGAAATGGCGAGAATCTTTCACAAAAGATGATGTCTTTCCCACGAACGGCTGTAGTACCGCGGCAACATGCTTAGCCAGCTTGTAAGTTGGTGTGTCAATTTGACTTACTATCGGTCGCAGGGGTACATCAGTTTTATGTACCTTCGGTAAGCCATACAATTTCGGCGACTGCACAATTGCAGGCTTATGGAGACGTTCGAAGACATCATCTGCGAATAAGTCTCTGAGTTCCTGTATCAGTGACCTTACACGCTTTGTTACTCTAGCCGTTGGGTTGTACGATACCGGCTTGTACACCTTTTTGTCACTTAACAAAATCCGTATTTTATCAGCATAGTCAGTGGTCTTCATTACAACCGTGGCATTACCTTTATCAGCATTGAGCACTAAAATGTCTTTGTTAGACCGATATCTTGGAATCCAGTGATAAGTAGGTGTAGTGTGCGTCGTGATTTAACATTGCATAGTGAAGATACTGTTAGTGTTGTGTGCCGCAATGTAAACGCGGCCTTACCGAGTTCTGAAGACAAAGTGAGGGTAGTTGCAAAATTACCATCGCTTTCTTGATGGACACTCCAATGAAATCTCCAGTCAACCCGGGACCACGATTGTTGAAACACAGTCGAAACGTCGGGAATAATCAAAAGGTATTACGCGATAAATTCCCGTGTTTATGTTATTATATTATAATGAATTGTGATCGCGAAAGTTTACGAAAAACTAAGTAGTAGTTTGTTTACATAAAATATCACATGATTAATTGATTCAGGCCTGACTTTGGGAAAATCTATTTATTATTTATTTATTTTATTTATTTTTCAGCCGTTATTATCCCACTGCAGGGCAAAGGCCTCCCTTCCCTTCTTCCACTCCTCGCGATTTAACGCTGCTACAGGCCAAGATCTTAAATGGGCGTCTAGTTCATCGCGCCATCTTCTTCTAGGTCTTCCACGTCTTCGGCTTGCGTTAGGTGGAATCCACTCCGTAGTGAGCTTTGCCCATAATTCGTTTGACATGCGGCAGACATGTCCGGCCCAGTTCCACTTCAAGCTAGCGGCTTTATGACCAACATCAACAATTTGTGTTTTGAAGCGCAGTATACTGTTCCGCACGCGGTCTGACAGTTTCACTCCTAAAATACTGCGCTCCATACCTCGTTGACATACGCCAAGTGCGAACTTCTGATGATCAGTCAAAGACCAAGTCTGGGCACCATAGGTGAGGATGGGAAGAATGCGTACGTCCATGAGTCTCTTTTTGAGGGATAAGGGTAAATTTCCCTTCATCAGGTCTTTCATTGACCAAAAGCTTCTCCAGGCATTTTCTGTGCGTCGGGCAACCTCTTTTACTTGTCTTGCCTGCTGGAGAGAAACTATTTGGCCAAGATAAAGATACTCTTGCACGTACTCAATCCCCACACCCCCCATGTTCACTATGTGCTGTGTGCTGTTCGACATAAGCTTGGTCTTCGACATATTCATCTTCAGTCCGACTTTGAGGCTTGCATTGTTAAGTTGGTTGATCATATCGCCCAGCTCTGCTGCAGAAGAGGAGAATAACACGATGTCGTCTGCGAAGCGCAGGTTGGTCAATCTTTTATCGCCGACGACAATTCCTTTCTCTTCCCAGCTATCATACAATTGTCTGAAAACCTCTTCTAAGGTGGCCGTGAAAAGTTTAGGAGACAGTGGATCGCCCTGCTTTACACCTTTTTGTATGGGAAAAGATGGTCCAGATGTTTGAAGTTTGACTGCAGTGGTACTTTTATGGTAAATGTTTTGAAGGAGTTGTATATAAGTTGGTTCTATTTGTTGGTTATGGAGTGCTTGAAATATGGAACTGTGGCTTAGACTATCAAAGGCTTTAGAGTAGTCAATAAAAGCAAGGTATAGAGGAAGCTGGTACTCTATATGCTTCTCTATAATTTGATTCAGCGCGTGTAGATGGTCTGTGGTAGAGAGGCCACGCCGAAATCCAGCTTGCTCTGCCGGTTGATGAAGGTCTAAAGTTCCCGATATTCTAAATTCTATTACTTTTATAAAGGTTTTGTAGAGGTGAGAGACAAGGCTAATAGGACGATAATTGCCAATATCCGACTTGTCGCCTTTTTTATGAAGTAAGATTATGTCCGAATGACAAAAATCTTTTGGAAAAGTTCCTGTAGTTAATATTGAATTGAAAAGATGCGTTATGTGTGAAATAAGTGCTGGTTCCCCAATTTTTAGAGCTTCTGTGGTGATATTATCATGGCCCGGACTTTTGCTGTACTTCATGCTGAGCAGAGCTCGATGTACTTCCGACTTTGTTATCGGCTCTACGTTTTCGGAACATGAGTACGCTATTGGGGCTTGTAGTCCATCAAAATTGGCGGGATCAGAGTAAAGTTTTTTATAAAATTCTGTGCATATATTCAGTATATGTGTCCTATCGCCTTGCCTTACGCCATTACTATCACGCAAGTTGTTTATGACGCGTTTACCTACTTCAGTGCCTCTAATTACAGATTTCAAGTTACGGTTGCCTTCTAAGGCAATTTGAACAGAGGTGACATTATAGTTTCTTATATCCTTTCGGATACTTCTTTTTACCTGCCTATCTATGCGGCTATAATCACGAGAGTATTTAGTTAGTAGTTGCCTTTCTTCGATTAAGTTTTTAGTTTGACTGCTTAATTTGTTTGTTTTATTCGAGCATAGTTTAATTTTCTGGCTTGCTTTCTTAATACTATTTTTAATATTAATATACTGAGTTTCGATATCGTTTGAACTGTCAATGGGGAGTGTTTCAAAATTATTTTTAAGTTCTAGAAGGAAGTTATCTTTATTTTGCAAAATGCTGAGTTTATCCAACCGCTTGATGGTGCCTTTGATAATATTTAGCCGATGTATTTTCAAGTTAAATTTCAGAGTAGCACGTAGTGGCCGATGGTCTGAACTAAATTTGAAGCGGTTAAGTATGTCGATATTTTTAATTATTTGTCTATTGGAAGAAAGGCAGAAATCTATTTCGTTTTTGGTGATTTTATCAGGTGAATACCAGGTCCAGCGACGTTGAGGTTTTTTATGGAAGTAGCTGTTGCAAATACTCATAGTCTGTCCGAAAGCAAACTGTAATAGCCGTGTTCCTCGCTGGTTCCTGGTTCCCAATCCGTACGGGCCGAGTATGTTGTTGTTGTCAGAATCTAAACGGGGACCGACTTTTGCGTTGAAATCACCTACAACCATTGTCCAAGTTCCTCTGTGTTCATCACATGCTTTGTTAAGAAGGTCGTAAAAATCTTCGATTTCTACATCTGTGTGTGAGGACGTTGGCGCGTATACCTGAACAATGGTGAGGAATTTCTTATTTGTTATATAAATCTTTAACACTGCTAGTCTATCTGAATATGAAATTAATTCTTTTATGTTATATTTCCACTTTTTGGATATTAAAAACCCTACCCCATAATGACGGGTGCTGTTTCCCGTATATTAAAATCTATTAACTTATTGAAAATAATATATAAAATATATACTTATACAAACAACATACAATACAAATCCGCTAGATTATATTTTGTTATGAGTGCTTAAAAAACACTGAAAGAAATTCGATACGTCGTGTTTCTTTTTAAGTTTTTTTAAAGCATTAAGTAGATATAGGCTACCGTATTTTTGTTACTATACATTTGATGTTCATTTAGATAATATAGTAAAACTTCACGTGTTGGCCGTAATATAGTTACCCGTTGACTCCGACAATTACTTAGACCATGTTGCAACTGTCACCTGTAATTCCCGGATATATATTTTAGGATATTGTGATCACGATAAAACTATTGACATCTAAGATTTTATAACCTACCTAGGATAATAAATAATGCTTTCATCTTCATCATGATGATGTCAGCCGTTGGACGTCCACTGCTAGACATGGGCCTCTTTCATGGAAGTACTGATCATAAGAGGGTAGTTGCCATACTCAATATTTAATGTATCGTTATTAATATTGCCTAGTTGCAATATTTAACTTTCATGCTTCGATTTGAGTTCCGAAGTTGAACTCAGTTCGAAAGCTTTCCTTGAGAAAGTTAGCGACTATGCATTAATTAATTAAGTTTCAATCTCGCTTTTAAGCTGCTTTCTGGAAGCCGAATTGAGTAATAAATAGTAGTAACATAGGTAGTTAAACAATGCTAGCTCTATATTACGAGTAATTTAATGTGCTAGAGTTCCTATATTATCAGGAATTCCTAAATATACGTTTTGAGTATTAGGCCTCATTTTATCACGCCACCCGCTGACGGCCATGTGCTAGCTGGATCCATTTATTCCCTTCTGCGTTTTTAATGTCCTCGTACCAACACGGGCTGTGGTGTCATCGAATATTTCTCGGCTTTTTTAAGCCGGTTGTCTGCTAAAAAGTTTCGGGCGTTAGCCCCTGATGAGATATTTGTTCGCTCTTACTTAAAAGGGCTCCTCGGGGCGGATCGGTTTAATTGTTGTTCATGCCCGCGTTAACACGGGCGTGGATGAGGCTAGAAGCCTTTTCAGGTCTCTCCTAGCGTAGCTGCAAATGCACGAGCGCCGCTATAGCGCTGAGGATCAGCGGGATCGGGCTCGTCCCCTGCCTGATCGCTAGCAAGTTGTCACAGGATCTGCAGTGCTGCGTCCAATACCTACAGGTGGGCCTGTCATGCTGGAGGTGCGCATACACGCTGAGGTTTTAGGGATGTGTGGAGTGAGGTCTTCCTGTGTTTTATTATAATTAATAGTCGACTTGGAGTTATTACATGTTTATTCTTTTTTTTTCGAAATGATGTTGTTGACCGCAGATGGCCGTTACCGGTCTATAAAGTGCGTTCGTCTGCATCCGTTTTTTACGTATTATTCTTTAGTATTTTTTTTCCAGTCAAGTAAGTACTTATCTTCTAACTACTGCGATAAAAGATGTACATCACCCAGAAGTAACGCGATTGTGAGTGTAGAGTACACTCTTATTCCATCCGCCATGTTTCTACCAGTTAGACAATTTAATGGGAAAATAGCCTGGAAATGATCCAAATGCCCCACTTATTTCCTTATTGAAACTTTTTGGCTTTGAATGTAGATGCATTGGTCACAATGGTCTAGTTTAATGTATGTGTTACCAGTACCTATGCGTCGTTAGCAGTATAGTACCATATATAGCATATATAGTATATAGTACCATATTATTTAGTTTTCAATTAAATACTGTGTGTATAACAAACTAAACGCACAATAGCAGAATGTGTGAAGGAGCATATAACCACGGTAAAAAATTGGCAAGTGTATAAGTCAGCGATTGCCAAACATCTGCTAGAGTAGAGGACGGAACCACTGGATAGAACTGCATGACCCAAGCAAAGAAATTGGCTTGTTATTAAAGTTCACTAAAATTTAAAAGAGTTTTAAGGAAATTGATTGTACAACTAAAAAATATAATGTCATATCTTTGTTTGTTGTATACAAACCTTAATAATTATTGTATGTCCTAATAAGGATACAAATTGTTGATACTTACCATTTTTTTAAGACCTGTACATGTTTGCACACAATTTTACAATAAAAATATCTTTATCTTTATCTCTAAGCTCTTGGTAAGTAAGCTTCAGACGTATAGACACTGACTTGGACAGATTATTTTCACTGACTAATAGCCGACCTATCATAATATGGAGTTCGTGGCTTCGATGCACCTGAGGATGCACCCGTGGTAGACTCCCTCGGCAACGATAAAAATCTCAAACATGTATTGAATCCAATGTTATTTTGATAGTTATTATTAGGATGATATTTATCTATTGTGTTAGGTTTGCCCACAGGCCTAATTATTATGAAGATGGTATCACGAGAATAAGGCATCCCGTATCTAGGCATCGGCATCCCGTCCATTCATCTAAAGCATCCCGAGCAGTTTCTGACGCTGTATAAAATATTAATCATCTATAATAATGTGAAAGGCCTAAATCGTAATATTACATATTAACCAAAAAGATACTAGAAATACTTACAAAAAAAAATAGTTGAGTATTTCTGTTAAAAATGTTCGCCGATTTGTCTCAATGTTCGTCGATGCAAAAGTAACAGATACGAAAAATCTTTAAAACTTTTTCTATCCTGCTGTCTATCAGTTATTCATCTCGTCGATCACAGTGTAGTATTTTTATTAATAGTAATATTTTTCTGAGAATTCAAATAGTTTATTGGCAATTTAGTAGAGTTGCTTCACGGAGCAGTTGTATAACCAATTAGTACAAGCCGCAATATTTGTAAAGTTATCAAGTTAACTGATGTTTTTCAGTTTCATATAGGTAATTGATTAGCTTGCTTATACCTACCTAAAAAACAAGCAAATAAAGAAGTTCATCATCTCAGTCTTATGATCGCTGTTCACGTCCACTGTTGGACAGGCCTCCCTCATGAATCTCTAAGATCATGAGGGGTTTGTTGCCATAATTGCCACGCTTTAGGCGGGTTGGCGAGCGCAATACGAGATGGAACACACATACACGGAAAGGCGCTGCTGCCCGTACTCCGGAGATCCCTTGGCAGATTCTTACTGAGTCCACGAGCAAGTGAGGAGAGGCAACATTCTACTGCCGGCACACCACGGCAGCAAGAAGTAAAGTAGTACAATAAGTCCTTACCATAAAATTATCAACATCCATAGCCAGACTTCACCCACTGCCTCCCTTAGTTATTTCCGTCCGCCACGGTCCTGTGCTAGCCCAATCCATCATTTGCGTACGACTTTATCTATAGCGTGCTTCCGGACGACCGACATTTCTAAATCCCTGTCTCGGCCACTATTCCACCAACAACAGTTATGACTTCACTCCACCGGCCAGCACCGCACCTGGTCATGTGTCCTGCCGAACTCAAGGTTGCGAGATATCCTAAATAATTATAGCCTTTATTCGCTGATCGGTGTAAGATACAATCAATAATATAATATAAATAAAAAGTAAAAAAAGTAGACAGTACATGACAATACAGTGCAGTGCAGTGCAGTGCAGTCCAGTGCAGTGCAGTGCAGTCCAGTCCAGTCCAGTCCAGTCCAGTCCAGTCCAGTCCAGTCCAGGCCAGGCCAGGCCAGGCCAGTCCAGTCCAGTCCAGTCCAGTCCAGTCCAGTCTAGTCCAGTCCAGTCTTGGGTGTTTCGCCATGTTGGATTCAGAGTGACGTCATTTAATTTTTTGAGTTATTCTCAGCAAGCATTTTCATTTGATACCCATATTTATAAGAGTACATTAATTAAAATTATGTAGTCGGCCATCTTGGGTGTTCCTCGATGTTGGATTCAGAGTGACGTCACATAGCTGACCATGCATTGTCATCCAAAGTAAACATGTACACAAAATTTCGGCCTAACTCGTTGAACATAGTTACATACATACATACGAACGGGGCAAGCTAAATAAAAGCTTTGAATAGTACGGTCCTTGTCATGTAAGATACCTACGGTAGAGCGGGCCTTATACATAACGAGGAGCTTATACAAAATAGACTTTATATGATTCTTGAAGTATTTTTGTACTTGGCTCTTGTTGAAATAAAAACGTGCCTGTGAAACGAATGCTCAGTCAGCCACGTCAAAAGCGCGGCGCTTAGCAATGCGACACGGAATGGGCGCGAAGATAACATTATTGTCAACCTTTCAACATAGTTTAAGTTTTTTGATGACAAGTTTTTCACCCTTCTTAGTTTAAATTCAGCTTGTAGAGAGTGTGGGGCAAAATTTTAGCAGTATGGTGTGACAGCCATAAGAACTGTCTTGTAAAATAAATAAAACACAAAAACCCAACCAATCTAGGTACCTATGTACCTCATACCGTTTAAATATTTAATTGAACTGCGAGATGTATAGGCACATTACACACAGACAGGATGGGGCAAATTCAGCTTCATAAAGGTAGCTTAGAAGCCGAATTCGCCCCACTCTTTCCTTTAAAGTTAGAACTTCTAATGTATATATTCTGAGAATTAGAAAGTTGTCCTTATATACATAGTTCGAAAGTTTTGTTCTAAGGGTATCTTGTTTTATTTAAGTTGAAATAATTTATAGTTTTGAAACTTTCAAAAAAATCAGTAGGTAAGCTCAAAAATACATACTATGTACGTCAAAAAACAAGTTGATCTTATTCGACTCTATTGGCCCAAATCAACGGATCGCTGTTTTTGCAATAACAAAAAAACGCATTCCATACATTTTCTATAAAGCCCCACCCTAAATAAATCTTTGCCCTGAATACAAACAGTGGTAGGTAGCAGTAGATTGTTTTCAGATTATAATTATTTTTAAATACATTTTTCATGGCTATTTGAGCAAAGACAAAAGACAAATTTAAAATAGCAACATTGTAACCATTTTGACATACAAATATCATAATTATAAAAATCATCTTCAGAACTCGGTAAACTCGTCATATTTCAGTGCTATAATTCTAGCCTATACTGAACACCTGCATCAAGAATAAAGAGTCTAAACCTATTACTGAAACCTTTTTACAAAACCTATTTCATGTTTTAAATTCAAAACTCAATGACATTTAGTTCTATTTAAAATTGGAATGCGACCTTTCACTGGTTCCATGGACACACGGACGTCCGACCTACTGAATTATTAATCCATCCATCGCGCGGTATCAATCGGCTCCGCAGTTCGGCGTTCGGGCACGCCTCTGCGAAAAGCTTTTGCAAACGTTTGCCTTTCGAGACCCGAATTTTATTGACAAAGACTTCCCAGGACAAGTGTTACACAAAGAGACGTAGTTAGAAAATGAGAGGTAGTTTTTTATCCAGTCATGGAACATTTTTTCACGCTCTGTTGGGCAAGTTTGCCTGAGGCAACACTTAGCTCTGTCAAGCTCACTATAACCTTAAATAGATAGAAAACTAAGCTCTTTATTGCACGCCACATTATGAGAACATTAAGGAATTGGTAAAACAAAACATGTGTACAAAGGGCAGCTCTATCGCTGTGAGCGATCTATTCCAGGTATTTTTAATACAATCTTTGGACTCACACATGTATGTATTTGTAGGTAATTGTAATAATAAAGAAGCGTATTACTTTAAAATGATATGGCATCTTTATATAGAACACACTGATTGGAACATTAATTAATTTCTTGCTTTGATTATTAATATCATTTAAGGGATGAGTAAACTTAGGAGTCAATAAGCAAACAAATTAAATCTCATGTTCAGGATCTAAAAAGAAAAACAACTTTGTAGAATTAATTAATGTTGAAAATAAATAAGTTCAGGCGAGTTTGTTCTTTTTATTTGAATATTAATCAAGCAGGATACATTTTCATTGCCCTGGCGTGATTTTATTCATAAAGAAAAACACTTTGATGCTAAGAGAACTCTTTATAAATTTATAAAATGAAACTTCGTTATTTTAATATAGGGAATCAGTATTTTTATAGGTTAATAAACTTCTGCCAGTTGTTATTTGTATTACATAAGGTTATAATCAAATATTTTGATAGTATTGCCCGGAGAAACTTTATTTTCATTTCAGCTTTACAATCAAATCCAAAACAATAAAATTTCAGCTATAAAACTTGCATTAGGCTAGAAGTCCGTGAAAATAGAAACGGTTTCTGTAAACTACCGGTTGTAAAGGCACATTTATGCCGCGTGACCTTTCCAGTAATTGAATGGACATGAGACAGCGGATCCTTTGTCGGCTGTTGCAATTTCTAGGCGTGTGGTAATGTTGGCCCTTTGTCCTGTCCACCCCGAGCGAGATGTATGGGAGCTATGTCGCACGCCTTGACTTGGCAATAATACACCTTACTAGATACTGATCGATTTTACACATGATTGAATCTAAGCTAGTGACCGTCATACGCCAGACAATTTCACTGGAGAATATGCATTTATGGGATGGAATAGACGTGTTCATTAGTATAGTTTAGTATGTTTATTAGAATAGGTGAATTATCTTCTTTCCTCATTCCATGCTAGGTGAACTAACACATTTATGATGTCTTTCTCGTCCAAAATGCTGATATGGAAGCGATTTCAAAGAGATATATAGCAAAGTCGTACGTATACGTATCTAAAAGAACAAAAACAAATTAATTATAATAACAAATTTATTCAAACACCACAACAAAATGTTAAATTTCCAACAAGCAAACTCCCCTAATCCTATAAGCAACTGGTTAAGCAAAGAGCTAACAAAATTCCCGATGCAAATTTTGTTTACCGTCATCCTCTAACGAACTATTTATAGGCGGTTTGCATCTTGAGAAACAAAGCGTGATTTATGGTCGTGAGAATGACATTTCACTGAGTTTAAGGGCGGCGTTAGATAAGCACTCACATAAACTTGGTAAAAACAACCCTAATGAGCCGTTTTTGATGTGAAACATCTTTTGCGGGGAGTTTAATCGATCCACGATATACGCGATTTCTCGCGTCATGTGTATATCGTGGATATGACGTTCCTGTTCCTGACAGTTACTAGTTCCTGACTTCAACGGCTAAAATCAAGAACTATCATAATGGATTTTCACACGGTTATCACCAATAGACCGACTATAGGAAAATTGTTGAAATATGACGCGATGAGTGTTGAATATGTCGAAAAAATCAAGCCAACTGGAAGTTAAAATCGAAAACCCTGCTTTGATGGTATTGCTGTTTTATATACGATACCAGTCCTTATGAAATTAAAAACTTTAGTTACCTCAGTGCCAGCAGGTAGGAAGTAGTATCTCCTCTCTCAACCGTGGATGCAGTAAGAATCTGCCAAAAGAGATAACAACAAAAGTTGGCCAGCAACACTTTTTTGTCTATCAACATTCAGTACTGCACCTGCCTGCCAAGCCTGGTGAGTATGGCAACAACCCCTCTTGATCAGTTGTAAATTTATAAAGAAGGTCTTTCTCCAGTGGTGGACGTACTACGGCTGAGATGATAAGTTACCTTAAACAATTCATGCACAATATAATTTCCCTTTACACCCTCTTTAAATGAATATTTTATGAGTTATTGCATATTTAAAGACGTTTCATAACTGCAAGGCGTCCCACGGCACGGCTCTACAATTATTTTAATTTTAATGCTTTACGCACACAAAATATGACCTGTATATGTATATGTACAAAATTATTAATGACTATGAATGTAAAATGAAATTTAATGTAAAATGCCTACGGCATTATGTTCGCCTTTTGTGCATCTTTGTTGTAATTTTGTGCAATAAATAATTTATAAATAAATGTATGTACTATGTTTTCAGTAAAGTACTCGTAGAAAAAGGTACTACTGAAACTACAAGTATTAAATGGAACTAGCGAGCCAACCAGATATCCTCTTATTTAATACCCCATCACTAGCCCCTACATTATCATTGGTGCGCTAAGTGGACTATAAACTTAATCTTTTTACTTTAAACTAATATTTTTGCCTACTAAATGAACCCCATCAAGACTGGTGCGCTACGTAGCAGTACTTTGGTGTGTATCCTGGTGCGCTAAGTAGAATGCCTCATCCGTAGATCTGACATTGTGATTTTTTATATAAAAGAACGCTAACACAATATCTGGTTTTAGCGTGTTTTAATCGCCTCATTGCCTTAGACAATTTTTGACTGCTGATTTTAGCAAATATAAATGAAAATGGAGCTCTGTCATTATGTTTGAAAACAACAGAAATTTCAAACGACACTTATTTAACATTAAAGTCCTCTCTGGAACTTCAAGCCTAATATTTTTAAAACATTTTTGGCGAGATTTTAAACAAAGGACTTTACAAAGAGAAGCTCTCTTGGGTCGAGAGCAGCCAATTATTTATTTAAACCGCTACTTGACGACGAAGTGTTCCGTCGGAAGTAAAGCTAAGCCCTCCTATTTATCCAAATGTAACAAAAAGGAAATTTCAATTTTGGCATTGAAACTGTATATTTCGTACCTACACACTAATAAGTTAGAATAGTATTTATCCTTGAATACGCTGTCTTAACCTACTAGAATATAAACAAGGGTTATATCGTGTTATAGTTTAGCTACTTATTACTTGAGATGAACTTACTACCTTTTTACTGTTGTTGCCCGCAGGTTCCTATCGAACATCAACAATTATGGAGCAGACGATGTAACATTGTTTACGGGACTTGCGTGATTCTGTTCTCATTAGGTAGCACTTGATATTTAGGGCGGCTTCACTCGATGCGGTAAGCAAACAACTGTATTTGTTTTGCTCGTAACGACAATAAGGTAAATGGCAGGCATTTTGGATGAGCTGCCTCAGCAGAGTGCCGGCACGCGCATTGCGGATCCAACGTAACCATCAAACTAGATGGGAAAAGGTTGTTTGGTTGGGCGAGTGTTTGTCGGGAAATTGACTCGAGCGGGAGATCCGGTTGGAGACCCGAGCCGCCAATGAGATTAATGTTCGCAGCAAAATAAGTCTATGAATTATATAGGCCAGGATGGTGTCAGAGATAAAATCGCCGCGGACGGAGTTTCGAAGCTTAGATACTTTAGAGTACTTTATCTGTTTACATTCATTCATATCAGGCTTTCTGGTGAGTTTATATTGTATTGTGTCTTTTGATTACTTTATGGCGCAATAGCACCAGGAGTGTCATTAAGGAGGCCTTTACCCAGCAGTGGGTGTTATCGGCTGATACGGTTGATTGATTGATTATTAGCTCTTTATTTAGTACTTAGCAATTATAAAAGGATCAGAAATACGTTCTGCGTGGTTTATAATGTATGTTAAAAAGTTAATTTGTAGTTGTATAATATTATATAAACATATAGCAATAAAAAGTGAGGTTTTTTTTTCCATTATTTGTCTCACATGGAAAAAAGATTTTGAAGCGAAGAATTCAATCTCACTAATATTATAAAGCCGAAAGTTTGTTTGTATGCAGGTTTGTTACTTAAAGAGGTAACAAACGCAAAAACTAGCGTACGTATTGAGCTGAAATTTTGCAAACGTATAGATGTTGACTAGGATTAGAACATAGGCTACTTTTTATTTGGGTATAACGCATGCGAAGCGGCGGGCACAAGCTAGTTATGTTATATTTCTGTGCTACATTCAATTTGTTTTGTTTTGTTTTTATTTTATAAATTAACTATTCAAAGAACTTCTGTACTCAAATGAATAAACAGTTATTGACTTTGACTTTAAACAGGATCCTACTACCAAAATATATGATGAGGTTCCGATAACTCTTCTCTTTCCTATAACACAAGCTGTAATTATTTTGATGTTAGATCTTGCTTTACGAATAATGTCCAGCGTTATTAATATTATTGAAATGGGACTAGCAATCTGAATTTCGCCGTAAGCCCAAAACTCTAAGTCTAGACCAAATAATCCTGCGAGCTGACATGCATCGGGCTAATTAGAAGTTCCCCTAAAAGCTTAAACAACAGTTTAGAACAGTCTACATCTACAAAGGCACACAAAGGGAAACTAAGACAGCCTGCAAACACTGACATAGATAAATTATTGCTACAGCTTCTGTATTGCCACGCGATTCACAACTCTGTGAACAAGGGAGAGGCGCTCCTTCTCTGAATGTGACGTAAAGTGACGTTCTTAGTAAACAGCTCCTTGATTCCTTCATCTCAACTTGAAGATTCAAGTTATAATTGCATTAACATAGATACACTTATTTTGTTTTGTAAATTTCGATACTGGATCTGCTGAGAGTACAAACAAATAAAAAACTCTCACTAGATCCAGTATTTGAAAAACTTTAAATACAGGATCTAGTGAGAGTTTTCATTTTATAAATCAGATCCAGGCTGGATCAGTTGACTTGATCTAGTGAGAGTGATCCAAAATAACCGCCATTGGTGTCGGTTCAGTTATACACTTCACATAACTAATTTTATTCAGAGATATGACGTTTCTAAACTTCTGAGCTGTCAGCCTTAAATTGGGTATATTTGTTCCGTTTTAGTTTTAGAACGGCATTAGCTATGTATGTATATCGTAACCGAATAGCTATATGTCATTTAAGTATGTTTTAAGCAAATAAATAATATGTCTATGCCCATTGTATGTTATATTTGTCTGTGTTTCTCTTTGTGAAATGTATGTTGTATGGTGAATGTACAATACAGAGTTTATCTATCTATCTATGTCTTTTACCTAAATTTAATTAGCTTTAGCTAGTTAGTGCAACAACAGAATCGCCACCATTGCCTATCTATTTTGTGACGTCAATTTAACTTGCGCTTTGCGTATATAAAGTAAAAGTTTATCTAAGCACCTATCTTTACAAAACGTGGTTGGAATATTCGGTTTCAAATAAAAGTCATTAAAAAACATGATTAGAGTTGAATCAATTATTCCCATTCCCCATAATCTTATGAGACAAGCAAAGCTTAATTTAAACCAAATTAAAGATACATACTCGTACCTACTAATTAAAAATATTAATAGCTTGTGTTCTGTGTATGATTTTTTGTTAACCAAAACATATTGAACAAACAGTTCAAAACGCTTGTGCGAGGTTTTGTTATAATGTACCGCCAAGAAGTCATATTACACCGTTTCATAACGAACACTTGAGGATAAAAATAAAATCTCGCCGCAAGCTTCACCTGGCATGCCTTCTCTTTGGTGTGATTGATTAACGATAGAACGCCAAATTACTTGTAAAATAAATTAATATGAATGGCAGATGAAAGGAACATAGCATTAAGTAGATTGGCTAGGTACTCAAAGTCACAAAACGCAGTGCTTTAGGTATGCGTCTTCCAAATGTTAAATAATAATATAATATAAATAATAATATACCTCCTCTAAAACGAAGTGTTAAAAGTGTCACTAGTTTTAGACAAAAGTTAAAAATATTCCTTAGGAAAGCCCAAATACAGCATGGTGACATAATCACAGATATTTCCCTGATATAGTCATCTATCTACACTCTGCACTTCCATCGGATATTATGTCAGTTCAAAGAAATCTCGGTATACAATAGTAACATCTATCGTATTTATTTATGTATGTATGTGTATCACTACTTTATGTAGATACAATGACGATATTGGTAACATTCGTTTTATGATACTAAGTGTACTTTTCTTTTCCACGCACTGCGCTCGCCAACCCGCGTGCCAAGCGTGATCCATCTGTGCGGGAGGCATGTGTCCAGCAGTGGACTTTCTACGGCTGAGATGATGATGATATTATAGACCAGTGATGTTGCCGCGACTTCGTACGCGTTTATGTAATATAAAGCCCAAAGGCTTCCCCGACAAGAAAGGTACCCAACATTAAAATATATATAAAACCAGCGTTAATCCTTATAGTTAAGGATTAACATAATGCTGAGGTAGGACCTTTTGGTCCACCTTGTGTTAATTTGTTAATATTAAAGTTGTTAATTATTTTAGTACCTATTAATTTTATGTAATTATGCTTATTGCGGATCAACAAACGATTTTCTTCTTCTTCTTAAAAATATGTTTTTTATTTGAGCCAGTAATTCCTAAGATTAACTCTTCACCTCTAAAATATTAGTATAGATATACCTAAAATTTGAAATCTAGACCTGGGTTGCGTATGATATCTGTAAATATACAACATAGTTAAGCTTAGAAGCGTTGAGTAGATGGCTATCAAAGGAAGTGCATGTTTCAAAACAATTTGTATGCAGAAAACAATAGCGCCTTGTTAATAGTATAATAGCTCGAGCAAAAATACACGTAAAACTCTAACAAGCACTTGTCGTCAGCGGCTGCAGTAACTTAACTATTATATAGTTCAGTAAGATAGAAACAATTGTATAGTTTATCATCATCTCAGCCGTAGCACGTCCACTGCTGGACCTTTGTCCAACAGTAGGCCTCCCCCCATGGATCTCCATTCGGAAAGACGCTATTGACCATTTTCTAGCCACACCCCTCACGATCAGGACTTGGAGTTTCATGGGGAAGGGTTATATCTAGCAGTGGACGTGCTACGGCTGAGATAATGATTTAATGAATAAAACAAGGCTTGTTTTTTGACATTAAGTGTGTTGATGTAGATAGCACAAAAAAGTCTCTTGTGTTTTCTCTCCTGTGTTGTTGTCTTGGCAAAAAACTTTAGATTTTTGCCGATTTTTATTTCAAATACTTTAATCAGGTTACGGTAAAACTCTATTTTTAACGCTAATGTCGTTATTTTTAAGTTTTATGTAGAATTATATTTATTTATAATTAGCCACGTTGCATAACTATCCAACTTGTAGGTTAGCATAATGTTATTCATTATGTATAAATATTAATTTCCTGCCAAAAATCTTGAAACCCACAGTTTCTAGGTGAATATCAACGAATTAAACAATATTCATTATAAAGCTAGTAACTTATTGTGTAATGTTACGAGTATTACCATTATTATCAAGATATGTTATGAAATCGTACTTACAACTCGTGTACTTTTGTTCTCATTAGGTTGTTCTCATGATATTTAGGGTGGCTTTATTCGACGTAGCGAGTGAACAGATGTTTGTTCCTGAAATAGTTTTGAGAGTTTGTGCAACATTTTAATTATAATGCAAGGCCTCTTAAATTAGTCAGTTTATAAAATAAACAAAACAACACAATTTTATTGAACAAAACACATCATTGGATTTTTTTCGCTTCAGGTCACAAGTAATCGAAGCGAACAGATGAATCTCTTACTTGGTCGTAATAGTAATTATTTAACAATTTATTTTTCTCTTATCGTTTCAGCCGTAAAATATCCACTACTGAACACAGACCTCCCTCACGGAAAGACGCTGCTGCCCATCTTCCGGAGGTATCCTCCGGAGGCTCTTACTGCATCTACGGGCATGAGAGGACATTCTACACCGGCACCCCACGGCTCTTTTTCTTATCGTTTGACGGATTTAGTTAAATTCCGTCTCAGGTGGCTTTGGCCTTGAGAAATCTCATTAATATTATAAAGCCGATGGAGGTTTGTTACCTCTTCAAGCAAAAACTAGCGTACGTATCGAGCTGAAATTTTGCAAACTTATAGGTAGATGTTGATTAGGAATAACACAAAGGCTACTTTTTATCCGGGTGCAACGCATGCGAAGCAGCGGGCACAAGCCAGTATGAGATATGATAGAACTTATAGTTAGTTTATTATTATATATAATAATAAACTAATCTTACCGCATACGAAGCCATTCATGTCTTCGCAATTTATTTATTTTTTACCGATTATGAAAAGACTAAAACTAAAGTGATTCTTAGTAAGCATTTTTCGCTTAACAAGTAGTATGTTTTGATTTTCATGATACTCGTAACTTAATTCTGTCAAAACAATTTGAGGGTACTTGCAGAGCGTTCGCACTGAAAAAACTAATTAGCTAAACTAGTTTTGTAAGATGAACTTTGTTAACTAGCAAACAAAGTTTGATTTAACATAACCATCTACTTCAATTATATCGTACATAACTGATTTTGCCAAATTGGGTTTAGTTATTATTTAGCTTAATTTATGTTAATGGCAACACAAAGCTTGTTTGGTTACTGCAGCCAACCTGAGTTTATTTAACAGTAACAAAACTATTTAGTTATGGCTTTGGTAGACTGTTTAATTATTAGTAGCAAAAAGGGTTTATTTAAATACTAACAATTATAATTTATAGGATTATAACCAGAATTTGAGTAATATTACAAAATCATTTGTTTACATTGAATCAAATGTTTTGTTGCGTGTAACGTAGGTAACGTAACCCCACCCGGCGCGGCGCGCGGCGGGGCGCGGGCGATAGCACGTTGCAGACGCGTGCGACGCCATTTTCTTTCTTTTCCTGTTCGGTCGTGTTCGAAGCCGGTTGCGTTGCGCGTAATTTAATTAGCACTGAGAAGAGTGAAAACTAAAAAGTTTGATTGATGTTTTTGCTTAGTGATAGTACTTCTAATGGTAAAAAGTATATAACACAGAGAGCTCAAATGTAATTTTAGACTCATATAAAATAAGTTTCTAACATAACTACCTACTGTAATATTGTTGATAATTAGTGATTGTTTTGATTAATATTTTAAACGAGCGGCGGGTCAGGCCTCCGCCTAGCTACAGGCTCCAATATGTCGTGCACAAAGACACTTAAATAAGCTCCTTGCCCAGCATCCTCAACTAGATGTATTTGTAGATGGACGGAGGATGACTGAGCGTGCATTCTTGAGTTACTGTGAGGATATGTAGCGTATGCCTGATTGTTATTCTTTTTTTTGTGTTTGCTTTGCTGTCATTATTTTTACCTACCAAATGTTCAACGCGTTTATTGTATAAGTTACCTAGTCACAGTAGTCAGAATATATACGAGTATATTCTATGATCTCAATGTGATGTTGTTTTTGTGTGCAAGTGCAAGGTTTTGTATTATGTACCTACCTTTTTAGAGTTTATTTTTGTATTTTTGAAATGTTTATTATAATATATTACCTAATAGGTATTAAGAAAGTGTCATAATATAACGCAATAGAGTACCTAAGCTCTGTAATGTTATAATTATGTATGTATGATAAATAAATAAATAAATAATAATAAATAATAGCTTACCGCTCATCTCTAACGTTCAAAAGTGTTAGTTGACAAAAAAAACTAGGAAATAATTCCTCTTAACTGTTACATAATTTTTTAAATCAATATCAATAGTATTAAAGTAAATTAGGTAACAGTTTGGAGAAATTGTTTCATAGTTGTTTTTGTCATAGTAGGCTAGGTATATATACCTAGGTAATTTTTACCATTACAGGTACATAACATTAAGTTTTACATATTAAGTAGTTACTTAAATAAAGTATTAAGTAAAGATTGCCAAAACTACGAATATATATTGTTGCTATCTAAATGATTGTTTTTGTTTAATTTTTACAGATGAGCAGACCAGGCGAAAACATTGTTTGATCTTTTTTCACTGTTAGTAAAATATTGTTCATATCCAACAGCAACTATAGCTATTTTAACTATCGTATTGGATAAAGATGGTATTTTATAATGAGTGGTAAAATGATCGAGCAGTTTTCGGCTTTGCCGCCTTACCGGCTAAAGTGAAGGTGGTTACGATGGATCAAATCAAAGTTCGATTTGTGACGCCTTTTACTGATTATGGCCATATCGAACTCTGAATTTCGTTAATCGTTATCGTCTTCACCATAGCCGGCAGGGCCCCAGGTCTGCGCCGACCCTAAAAAAATACCCAAACTAGCTAAAATTGCAAGCTAGTAGTAACCCAACTGAGCAGCTGCAGAGTACATAACAGTTTTGTTACTACTAACAGCATAATGGTGTAAGTAGGTACATAATTAGTTTAGTTATTGCTAGCTGTCTAGTGAGGGACATATGGGTAAGTAGTAACCCAACTAATCGGGGTGTAAGTAGCTAATTTGTTTAGTTACCAGTAACACAACATGGTGTAAGTAGGTACATAATTAGTTTAGTTATTACTAGCTGCGTAGTGAGGGACATGGGTAACTAGTAACCTAACTACTCGGGTGAAAGTAGCTAATCAGTTTAGTTACTAGTAACAAACATCATAAGCCAATTAGTAACACATCTTATTTTACAATACTAGGATTGGTTGCTTGTAACACTTGTTATGTAGTCACTTTTTCTATGTTGCTAGTTACCCAAGTTTAAGTTACTAATGACAAAAAATTTTTTTCAGTGCGGCCGGTGAATTGAAACAAAATTAGTCCTTCTTCTATCAATGAAAAACAAATATAAAACGGTAAGTAATATCATCAAATAAAATAATTATACATACATACATACATATAATCACGCCTTTTTCCCGTAGGGGTAGGCAGAGACCACTTCTTTCCACTTGCTACGATCCTTACATACTTGTTTCGCTTCGTCCACTTTCATTATTCCCTTCATACATGCTCTTCGGTTTAGGGTACTCTTGACCTGGCCTTTTTTCAAGACGTCCCTGATTTGGTCTTGGAACGTCCGCCTAGGTCTACCCCTTCCAACACTTTCATTCACACTCGCCTTATACACTTTCTTCGTCAATCGTTCTTCATTCATTCTTTCGACATGTCCAAACCATCTCAGCATACCTTTCTCAATTTCCGTCACTACATCTTCTTTCAGACCACAACGTTTCCTTATCTCACTATTTCTTATCCTGTCACTCAGTTTAACTCCTATCATACTTCTTAACGCTCTCATCTCAACTGCATTTATTCTGCTTTCATGTTTCTTCTGCCATGCCCAACTTTCACTTCCGTACATGAGTGTCGGAACCAACACTCCCTCATGCACAGCCAAACGCTGTGCGCTAAAATAATTATACACTGATTAAATCATCAACCATACAACGCAATAAGTAGATTTTGTGTTTGCTCTTGGCTTTGTTAAAAAAACCAGTTTTTCAAAATTCAATATACAATATACCCAGTTTCTTATACATTTCTGTCAAAAAAACTTTCGTCATATTATAAAAGCTTCTTATGCATATAGGCATTCTTTTCACCAGCTTCGTGAGGTGCCGGCAGTAAAATGTTACCTCTCCTCTCTTGCCCGTGGATGCAGTAAGAGGCTGCTAAGGGATAGCTCCGGAAGAAGGGGAGCAGCGTCTTTCCTTGTATCAACATCCCGTACTGCGTTTGCCGACCCGCCTGCCAAGCATGCTGAGTATGGCAACTACCCCTCATGGAGATCCATGAGGGAGGCCTGTGTTCAGTAGAGGACGTTTTACTTATGGTATGGTATTTCTTAAGGTATTTTTATATAATAAATGTATTTTTTTCCACATATTTTTGTTTAAATACACTTAAATAAACACATTTTTGCATTTTAAAAGTTTTTATTGAACCACCATCATACTAATTCATAAGGGTTAAATCATTTCCAAACGCCTGGAAAGGCAGATTTCGATGATAATTTTAACACTCAACTTAGGAATTTGAGTTATAGCTATACACTATCGATAAAATTAGCTTTGAGCACCACAATATTCGTCGGAAGGTAAAAACACTTTAAACATAAAACAAGCTTGTTTTTAAAGCTACAAATCAGCGAACATTTGATTAAATACCTTAAAAACCTGTATAAAATTACTTTAGCACCGATGCTTTTTCCGTCTCTATAAACAATCTTTTTAATTAAATGACGAAACAATATCTGACTCGTTTAATATCCGATGAGTGGTTGTTGGATGTGTTGAGTGGTTTGCCAAAGTTGCCAACTCTGGTTGCGATATATGAATTTTCTCGTACGCTGCTCAGCCCGTTTGAGTGAAAAAGCTTATCCTGCACTTAACCTAGCGAGATGGATCAAATAATATCATGATTATTTGCACACGTAGGTAAAAAAGTTCATGCTGTTGAGTGGTCAGGGTTGGCTGAGCGAATGCTTCTTTTTTACCAAACTTCAATGGACTTTTCTTTAAAAAAAAATGCTTTCTCTTAATTTAGTCTTATTTACATAATGACACAAGCCGATGACTCACCTGATGGTAAGCGGTAACCTCTACCTATTACAATTGCAATACTACGGTAATCATGTGAACTAAGCGCGGGACCAAATCTGCATTACAATGCGTCATCCCCGTCACCTTCAGACATAGAGTTGTGATGTGCTCGAAATTTCACCGGCGGCCCCTTCAAACAAGAACACAGCAATGCAGACATGTTCATAGTACTTCCCCGGATGAACTCTTCACAAAAAGTTCTACTTCTACTGAAGATGAATTCAAACTCTCTTTATACGTCTACCGCGATTGATGGAATGGGTTGGGTTGACATTCAGTCATGATCCACCATAAATATCCTTAGACTGCACACAACTAAACTGGTACAGTTTGCCGTTGAAATGTTATCACGGTATATTTTATAATAATCAATGTTTACCCTTTTATTCGCTGGCATATCTTTCATCCCATAAACATAAAATTTTACGTACACGTTGATACAGGAAATAAACAGGATAGCATGATAATAATTTCAAACAGGGTACTTTTTACGCGTTAAACGCGTGCGAAATCGTGGTCAGCATCTAGGTATGAATATGGTTTTAGTAATATGAATATAAATTACGCTCGGTTACGGATATTAGACATGAGCTGTTTAAACTAAAACTTGCTACTTCTAGAGAGAAAATAGCTCAAACAGTTACGTAGCACTTTTCGTAGACGCTCTACAATGTACACACTTCAAGTTAAATAAAGAATTTGGCCTTAGTGGTTTCATAGTTTCATCTGTGCTTCTGTCTTTTCTGTGACCTACTTTTAAGTGGACATAAACGGATAACGACGGGCTACTTTTCAGGCTGTTTAATAATTCTGACGTCCAGTATCGATGACCGGTTATTAGAATATTGAAGTTGGCAGCTATCTCACTCCTATAATGCGATGCAAGTGAAGAGTGGCCGGGAACGCCACTAGCATCCGATAATGGCGTATTGCGAGTAATTCAAATATTGTCCGTGACTGTGGGCCGCTAGTAAATAACGAGTTGGTACTGGAAGAGGTTACATTGTATTTATCAACCTTTGTGCTGAATGAGATCACAGACAATGATCTTCCCTCGAATACATACGAAAGTTTAAAATTTATTTATTTCATAAACAAAGCTTGTAGGTATTTAATCACATCATCTAGAGTCCATAGTAATGCTGTGTGTTGTGTCCGGTATTATTTATAGTAAGACAGAACACTCGCTTGGTTCAGTGTACATTAGTGGATACATAAACTGAGCTTGCTTTTTACCTACAAGGCGCACATTACGAGTAGTATAAGCCTTGGCATCTACTGCACATGGAAGCGCGAAATCGTGTGTTTGTATCGTTTGTTCGACCTACATCGGAAGCCGCTAAGTAAAATCGATGTTTGTAACTTCGGGCTTGAAACTGAATACATTTTTATTGTAAAACCATTTTTACTTTAATCGGTATTATAAGGATCAAGGGCAATAGAGCGCAGTAAAACGGATAGACCGTATTCATGATACAGCACTGCGCTGCCAGACTTAAAATGTCGACATAGCTCAAAATTTGTAAAACTTAAGTGCTGGATATTATGACGATGATCTTGCTAACAACGTTTCGTCCTGCACTAATTGTAGGGCCGATAGAGGGATTGAACACGCGTAATTCGTAAAATAAAACCGGGCAAGAGCGAGTCGGACTCGCGCATCGAGGGGTCCGCCATTATACAATACAAGATATGATAAAAGCGGCTTATATTTGTCGGAGAACCTTGACAGCGCCATCTCTTGTCTGATAGCGGAACTTATGTAGATTTTTTACACTTTCGATGATTTCTAAAACACTATGCAAATAAGAGGGTTGGTTAGAATTTTCCTGTAATTTTAACATACACTCCTATTAGCTGTAAAAGTAACAGGGGTTTATCTCTGCAAACTTTGCAGATGAGGGGGGAACGCTATTTTTTTCAACGTTTTTGTAAATAAGTCGAAAACTATATGGCTTAAAGAAAAACGAAAAACTGTTTATTCATGTGCAAATACATAAATACCTTTCATATAATACCCAACATGATCTAGTAACTTCACAAAAAGGTAATTTTTTCTCACCATATATTTTTGCTACATACTCGGCGTAAATTAGTACCCTTGGTAGTAATAAAAATTAACCTGATTCCACAGAAAAATTGCAACCCGCAGTGGACATATCTCCTTTTATTTAACCACCGTAGTTATCGACATGTTTCAATCACGGTTAGTGGAAATTTTATTTACCGAAGCCCTCGACTCTATACTGAAAACCGAAAAAAATTTACTCCAACGCTGAAATGAAAAAAAAAATATTTTGCTAGCGTGTGTACAGCAACGCCAGTACTTTTATTTACTAGCTTCTACAACGTTAAGCAGTGCATTGTTAGATGGATTAAGCTTTTCCAGTGCCTATGCCTAATGGCATAGGCACTGGAAAAGCTTAATCTCAGCTTAGTGGAGCATATTTTGTAGAAAGAACATAATATTATGAATACGTCTGAAGCTGACGAAGCCATAGCCTCACGATGTTTTCCTTACAACAGTAGATACAAATAAACCTCGTAACTAATTGCACAAAAGCCTTTACAAACAACGTCCTGAAAACACCTGAAAAGAATGCAAGGTGTGTAATATTTATCCGTGCCACCACAGTGACTTTAAAAGACAGTAAAAACGGTAGAAGTATACTTTTTTGAAATGGAGAAAGACACATTAGTTGGACCGAGTGAAACTGTTAGTTAAATTAAAAGACGGAGACATTCATCATTATGCACTTAATCATGAATGTCTTTTTCTCTCATAAACCGTATTAAGCTTATTAACTTACCGTATTTTTTCAAAAAAAGAAATAAATGTTTATACACACTCTTAATAGGTATTTCAAAAACCACTTTGCACTAGTTTTACCCAAAAAATGTAGCATGTGTTTTAAATCTATATTACTTACAAACGTCCGCTACTAAACACAGGCCTCCTTCATATACGAGGGCTTTTAAGTTGTGTCGTTTGAAATAAGTATAGACAATTTAAAAGATTATTACCATTTATTGTTTTAAAGAATTCTCCGCGATATTAAATACACTTTTGCATGCGTTCGAACCAGTTTTTAAAACTCAAAATCAGTCAAAATGGCCGATTTGTATGCTTCAACAGCTTCTTCGGGTGAGCTGAAACGTTGACCACGAAGACTACTTAATTTTGAGGAACGTAAAAAAATCGTTAGGGCTCAAGTCAGGGCCGTAAGGCGGGTGAACTGAAATTTCAACATTTTGGGTGCTCAAAAATATCTTTGTATCGCGGGCGGTGTGCAAACTTGCATTGTCATGGTACAGTATCATACGACGTCTTGAGTTATTTTTTCGATACTCTGTGATGACTTGTGGCAAACAGTCAGCGTACAATAGTGGCGTCGTGACCACCCCTTGCCACAAACGAGGCAACCATTTTTTTTTAAGTGCTCCGTGAGCGTATGACTTTGGTCGGTTTTGGCTCTTCTTGGAAGACCCAGACAGTTGACTGCTGTTTGGAATGAATGAATGAATGAATTAACACTTTATTGTACACATAAACTCAAAAATAAAATATAAATAGGTAAACACGTAAAGATAGGCAGCCTTATTGCTGAAAGCAATTTCTTCCAGGCAACCCATCAGGAAATACAAGTTGTTGTAATAAAAACACTTGGAATCTGGATCGTAAGCATATATCCAAGACTCGTCACCACTAACCATATCATAAACGTGTTTTGACTCTCCTCGGTTGAATCGCTGCAGAGTTTTGCGACACCATCTAAGGGCTGCTTTTTGGTCGACGCAAAAAAAATGTGGTATCCAACGAGAGTTTTTTTTTAATAATTGCGGGAGGTTTGCAAACGACACGACTTAAAAGGCAGCCCTCGTATAACCATGAGGGGTAGTTGCCACACCCACCATGCTTGGCGCCTGCCAAGCACCCGCCTGGGTTGGCGAGCACAGTACAGGATGTTGATACACGGAAAGACGCTGCTGCTTATCATCCGGAGATATCCCTTAGCAGGCTCTTACTGCGTCCACGTGCATGAGAGGATTCTACTGCCGGTACTACCTGTCTACATAAATCAAACTTGAAAGTCAAGTTTCATATCCAACTCAAAAGCTAAGTTCAGCATAACCAACTCGAAACCCAAGTTCAGCGTATAAACCTCTATACAAAACATTTGCGTTTATAACATTAGTAAGAAAGTTACTAACCATTCCTTCTGCCATATAAAACACCGTGTATCCGCCTTGTTTGTGGAACCCTGACTGTGTACTTTGCATTAGTGGAGGAAATCGTGCCTTACGAACAGAGGGGCTCACGTACACCTTGACATCTGAAGGAAACTGCTATCTACACAACTGTTCTTTCTATATTTTATATTCAATTTTTTACACCTCTGACTTGTGTGTTAAAAATGAAGCTGAAGTAAAATAAGTCAAAATGGCCAGAAATTTCACATTGCACCATCTAGTCCTAAAATAGGACTTGATATGTGTACCAGATGGTTGATAAAATACGTATATAATTTTTTTTTGTGAATACATAAATTTTTCATAATTGATGATGATGAACTAGGCCCGAGACAGGAAAATATGTTTATGTCTACAATATAACTACACGACTACAGGAGGGGGAATTTATGGGCGAGTTTTTTCTCGTCAGCCAAATAGTATTATCTGGCTGACGAGAAACTAAATATTTGCCAATTAAATAAAATTGGCTTGCATTGAAGACAAATTGATTGGCTCCCAAACAATAGCCTTATAGAGGTACATTACCGGCCCGAGCAAACCTTACAGTTTCAGACGGAATACCACAAATGATCTAGTTAGGATAGGTCCGAATTTTCAATTGATTTTACGCCACCGACTTCGACTTCGGCTCCGAAAAATTTAAATCGAAGATCGAAACTCAGATACTGCGGCCACGGTGCGCTCAAAGAACTATTTTTGGTGCATTTATCGTTCATCTTTCTTTTAACTACATTACGGCAACGCATTTATAGACAATTATTTGAATGTAATTTAATTTAAGATGGTAAAACAAGGACTGACACGGGCCGCCTGCACACAAACTGACGCGAAAAATTAGCTTTAAATAAAAAGGCGTAAGCGCCAAAATAGTAATAACGTTTAAAATAAAAACTATAAGTAATTTTGTAAAATCCAATTACCACCTGATGGTGAAAGTCAATGTTTTTGGATTTTTTTTTTCTGTTGTAATACCAGTGAAATCCCTGACGCCAATATCGTCAACCGTCTGATGTACCTACCTTTCTAGCCGTGACTAGCTTGTTGACGTGACTAGCGTGTAAGACGGCAATCAGTAATGTTACCGAGCTTCGACTCCAACTCCGAAAGGGAGCTTCCGATTGATTTTTCACCTCTGAATCTGCCTCTGACTCCGATGCATCAAATTTAAAATCTCTGGCTCCAATTCCGCCTCTGTAACATCCCTGGTCTGGTCAATACTTAGTTACTACGTGTGCGTGTAGGCTGCATGTACCTGTACACAATTAGTCATTCACCAATGCTCGATCAATCTCACCATAATTAATTTGAACAGACGCCAAGTTTGCTGTGAGATTTGTTCTGAGGTTACTGATCAATGATGCGCCCATAGAATAATGGTTAGGTATCCTAGGTATTACGTTGAGTTCACAAGGGCTTAAAATTGATTATAGATGATTTATGCAGAGTCAGCAACTGGTATTTGTGCTGTACGGGATGATGGATTAGGCTTGAGATCACTTCTTCAAATCATAAATGTCAATAAAGAACGTGTACCTTTGTAGTTTAAAACTAATTTAAGTGACAAAGTAAGAACCGAAATTATTAATTTATAACTAATGAGTTTTAGACTCGTGGAAACTTATTTAGAAGTTTCACGAATGACATTGCTGGCATTGATTGACATTTTAGCATTATTTTGAAAAATGTCGTAAAGCCCTTGGATACCTACTCCCTCAGAATAATGACATGATTTTCCACATACACAACACACGTACATACACACACAAATATAAACACACGCAGACACAATAACATAATGTAAGTGTTATCTGTGTTACATTTTGTTTTTATTTGTAATATTATGTTTTTAACCTCAATTTACAACTAGTTCTTGGAGGTGGGCGTTGGTGACTGCGTCACAGTGTACTTTATAGTCTGCAGTGAATATTGTTTTTTTAAAATACATTTATGTTGTCTTAATGTGTACAGTTAAATTATTTGTAATTTGTATAATCATAATGACGCTGCATAAGCAATACCAGCAATGTAAGGCTCGCGAGTCATTAACCAGCCTTTCCAGCAGTAGACTGCCCACATTATCCTTCCTTATTACTGGGTAAATACAGGGTGTATTGTTATATCACACGTACGAACCCGAAAGGTTTCAACCCATAATAACATGTAGGTTTGGTAAGGAAAATAATCGGGAATTCGTTCCTTTAATATTTTTTTAACTATTTGGTTATCAATTTTACTTGTTGTTTTTGTGTAAATATAAAACTGAGATTAAAGTTGGATTTTCGTTTTACTTTTGCATTTGAATAAAAAAACACTTATTCGTGGATTAAGGTTTTTATTTGTACATCTACGACAACTCTTCACGGAGGTCAAAAACTCTGTCAAGAATTAGATGACGTATCATAATCTCGTTATCAGCTGTGGAAGTTAAAACTTTCGTGGTAATAATACACCCTGTATATTCCATCCGTTACCACATTCATCCCATTTTCAAAATAGCTCGTCCAATTTCCCTAGCAGATGTATTCATTTCCTTTCAGAAATATTATTTGAGTCCGCGCCATTTCGACAAACAAACGCTTTGCTCAGCTGAAATATCATGAGTATGCTGCTATTTACAAGAGCTGCATACATTTGATGCATGTCCATTTCTAAATTACCTACATTGTTTGTAAGTAACTGCAGGGGTTGTTAAGATATATTATTACACACTGGCTCGAGAATGCCCCAAACTCACGGATCTTTCATAAAAGCGTGAAACATTTGCCATTTCCGCCCTTTCGGCTCACATAATGACGGTTACTCATGGTGACAGTGACTGTTTGCTTCGATGTCCGTGGTGTCGCTTGATCGCTGCGACATTATGCGAAATGACACGAAAATGGCTGAGACGATGTTGAAATATATGACGGTATAACGTTAGTATTTCCCTGCCGGCAGTAGAATGTTGCCCCTCCTCTCATGATCGTGGATGCAGTAAGAGCCTGCTAAGGGATACCTCTGGAAGATGGGCAGCAGCGTCTTCCCATGTATCAACATCCCGTACTGCGCTCACCAACCCGCTCGCCAAGCGTGGTTACTCACCATGGCAACTACCCCTCATGGAGATCCATGAGGGAGGCCTGTGTTCAGTAGTGGACGTCTTACAGCTGAAATGATGATAATGTTATGACTCATCGTCATCGCACATCACTATTCGTCCCACCCATAAAGTACGACGTTACCACACATTTAATGAGCGGGATATTCATGACAGCTGTGACAGCGATCAAACTAAGTTTTACAAATTATAATTTCTTTAGCTCTGTGATACTGATCCATCCCAGCGGAGGACTAAGGATGCGTCCCCAGTAAGCAAACTGTTAGCGGCCGACTGAGTTAGCGGCGTATCGATTTAGTACGCCCTTCTATAATATGTTTGAAATAGTTTGCTAGTTTTGCGCTCACTCTATGCAGTTTGCAGCGTTACTTGCGCCGACTGTCTTAGTGAGCGGCCGACTAACAGCAAAACCGGTTCCAGTCGGCAGCGACGATATGGTTGTTCGCCAAATTGATCTGAGTTTGCAGCTGAATCGAATTTTTACGGCTCACTCAGTCGTCGGCTAACAGTTTGCCTACTGGGGACACAGCCTTAGTTACGTACCTTGATAAATATTTTAGAGCAAGTTATAAAATGGTAGCTGCCATTCAGAAAAATAGGTTTTTAATGTAGCTGGTTTTATAGGCAATAAAAACTTTGCAAAAGAATTCTAGCTTTTAGTACATGTAATTCGCCACTAGCCTTTCATTTTATAATTCACTCTTCTGCGAGTCTGCAAATTGAAATGGAGGCGTACCTGAAAAGAAAATAATGTGTTAGTTAATTACTTTATTTATTAAGAGTCATTTGCTTAACGGTGCAACAATATACATATGTTACTAAAATAATAATAAATAAAGAATACTTTGATAATTTATAGGAAACGTTCCCGACATTTTTATTTTGTTAAAATTTACGAAGAGAAGTTAAATAAAATACAGTGTAATATTTAATGTTGAAAAAATCGTTTTTCATTAATGGGAATAACAGCAGATATTTGTCCAACTTACTTTTTTTTATTTTATACCCGTCGACTGATTGATTTTATAGTCGTCACGCATAAGGTACATTGGATACATTTTTGGTAGAGATAAACTATTCTAAAAATGCACGCCCCTCCACAGCGTTTACTCGGACATACAAATAGGTATTCTATACGCAATACAGATAAATTAGTATTTGTCATTAGTTGTTCACACTTGTTCTGTCACCGGCTAGACACAAACGGTATCACCAGAAAAAAAGCTGGATCTGTCGGTCAACTAGTGCATTAGTGTTCCGAGCGCGCGACAGAGCGGACGTGTCGCTGAAACAAGAAGCACGCTCCCGCCTTACAATGCCTACAGCTCGACTGATCGCCCGATTAGTTGACTTGTCAGTGCGCAGATTATTCCATGTTTCCAGTAAAGTTGCAGCACGCACACAAGTATAGAGATGCAATAAGTATTTCCTCTCACACATTGTAATTATTAAGTTTTGTGGAGGGGTGTGCATTTTTAAAATGGTTTACCTCTACATTATTGGTACTGGGCAAACCTAAACCATCTAACATTGTCTCAGGCACTGCAGCTGCCTACAGAACGCTACCTGGAACAATGCAATAATCATCAGCAACAATGCTTGCAGCATCACCACTTGCTGACGATGATAAATCATCTATAATAGATGTAAAGGCCTTATTGCCGCCGTTTTTTTTAGCCAGCTGAGACGCAGGAGGCTAAGAGTTCGTTTCCCGCAGCGGGACAAACGTTTGTAGTTTAATTTGCCCCTAGTCTGGGTATTTTGTTTATATGTTAAGTATGTATTTACAAAGTATTGAAGTATTCAATCAACCATTTGCTACCCCTAACACAAGCTCTGCTTATCTTAGGGTGCTGTGTAAAATGTCTAAAATATGATATGATATAATATATACGATACAACGTGTATTCGCATTTTCAAAATAACACATACCTCTAACTCTTTAAAGGGTTCTGTCGTCACATTCCATAGACCGAACATTGTACATGGCAGCTATTTCAAAGGGTACAACAAAACATGAACCCTGCGGCAGGACCCCGCTTTTACCTTCAAAAGGTTTATTATTATTGAGATTAACTTATGTGTGTCCCTACATTTAAGTCGGTAATAATGCGGATTTTTGCATGCTTATGAGCTGATCATGACTGTATTATATTATAATACTTTTGACATCTTATGTAACTCATGTTTCGCAAATAAATGAATATGAATAAATGCATATGCGGAATATTCATTAAAATAGTAAGTATTTGGATCCGTTTTGGTGTTAATGTAAATGTTATTGCAAAAACCTTGCAAGCTCCCTGAAAAGTTAGTGCCATAAAATTATTAAAGGACATTGCCAGTCTTTGTATGCGATTTAGTCCAAATGCTGCTCAGATTTTAGGGTGCTTGTAATGGATTCCTTGGATCAAATGATAACTTTTGTTTGATCCCGTTGAGTTCGGTCCTGGGGTTTCTTCAGAAAATCGCTTTGAAAACAAGCTTCTTAGGGCAACTCTACGTAATCTACTCGTACTAGTAATCTTCTTATAATTATATTTCGCTAATTCACTCTTAAATTATAGTATAACTGTATTTTACAGGTGAATATTTAAGAGCTCGAATTTAAAAAAATCGAGTCCTACCCTATATCTGTATAATTTGAAATGCCTCATTATTTTTTTGTGCACGGCGACTAGTGCACGCGTTCCTGCAAAAATGTAAAAACGCAGTGTCCATATTTTATACTGCAATATCAACGGATATAAAGAAACCTGAAGAACAATGACGCACGTTGGACGGGATAGACAACGAAAACCTTAAAAGCGTTTGTGTACACAAAGTTACATTTTCTGGGTTAAATGGGAATCAACTGCGAGTTCCACGCAGGTGGCCGTGAGCTATCCTGTAATGCATTAATGTATAATAAGCAAAACGTTTTGAAAACGTTCTGCATTGTCCACGAGACAATTCCAAAGTACCCACTTTTGTACACTGAACTGGTTGGTATACATATATAGTATATACCTATGGTTAGACAACAGCAAGCATCTTGTAATATTAGGTATACGTACAAAATCAATTCCGATTGACATGTTTTTGTTGTTGTTTCACACACTTTAATATAAAGTTCATTCATTTTTCAAATGTTACACAACTCTTAAATGGCATTTTAAAGAAATAAATATGCCTAAACATACATTTAGATATCGGCGGGACTAAAACTAGCTTGATCTATTTAATACTTTATACATTTTGTATATTATGATAATTCAAATAAAAAACAAGGTAGGTATGCTGTGGGCATTCTTGTTAAAGCAAAAAATATACATAAATATTTTATTCTTTTGTTACTGAGTATATGAACGAAAAGACGTCACGATTTTTCTTGTGTACATACAATCATGTTCTTCATCTTTAGTATCACTAAAGGTACCTATCGGTAACTATCGTACCTATTTATTTGTCCAAAACCATAACTATTAACCTTCACTGAGAAGTTTCAGATGTATTTATAAATTGGTTGAATAACAAAATGGTTTCCTATTCCTACATAATATTTCTTGCGAGGAAAAAATACATATTTAGCCCTTCAGATTGGTGAACTTACTCACATGCATGAAAAATAAGTAGGTACTTACCTGATTAAGTTCGGCTGCTATTTGTAACCACGAAATAGCAAAATTTGTCAATGATAGATGATAGCACATATCATTTACAATAGTGAAAGAATACAGTAACACCATACCATCTATCTGAAGTTGTTGGAGGTTACCTCCAACAACTTAAAGTTTCTTGACTATGTAATTTTTGAAATAAATAGTGCTATTAATTATTTTAAATTATATCTCACTTTCATTTTGAAAGGTGAATAATAACTACCTAACCTTATTTTTTATAATTATCGAAATCGCTATTTTGCGAGTCAATTCACTCGAATATTATAGGACCCTCCCGCCCTAATAAAACATGGCCAGAGAAACCTACCTGTTTTAGGCCCAATAAAGAAGCTTTGTTTCTATTTAAAAGAGTATTTACTGTAAAAGAATGAGGCATTTCAAATGATATACAGATATAGGGTAGAACTCAATTCTTTTTTAATTCGATCTCTTAAAATATGCAATAGTCCGCTAGTAAAATACAGTTACTACCTTGTTAATATACTATAATATTCGAGTGAATTGACTCATCTAATAATGATGATCGAACCTCACCAGAGGTTCGACGAGTTTACATCTTTAGAAAATGCAGTGTAATAATGAAACAAATAGTAATTGAGCTGATCTCATGATGTAGTCAGGAGATGCTGAGTGAAACTCCTCAGCAAAAAACAGTATACACATCGTGTTTAGGGTCAAATTACTCGTTTTAAAGATTCCAATAAAATGCACTAGTGGTGACGAAGGTCTGATGAAGAAGCTTGTTGTAGAAGAATGTTTAGATGTTTACCTCTCGAGCTTAGGACTCATAAAAGTAGTTTTGACGATTCGATACATCGATCTTCAAAACAAGCATGCATGTGTGCAACAAGCTCATGTGAGCTGTATAAGAGGTACGAATATCTGTCGTTGGATGAATGATGGAAGTTGCGTGTTACCAGAGCCAGTTGTGGTCGAAGGGGTTGATAGTCAGGCATTCTTAGCACTCCTAGCGTTACCGTGATTGCTACCGTAGCCAGGATTAGCGGGGCTGTCGGGGCTCTAAGGCCTATTTTTTGGTTGGTTTTTTTTTTTTTTTTTTTTTTATGTTAGATAGGTTAGCTCTTGATTTCATCCTTGCTATCGCAAGAATGAGATCGACGATGGAGCGAGCTTCCCTAGAAAATGCCTATTAACTCTTTTCTTAAACGTAATCGGGTCATAAGAGGTTGGAAACACAGACGATGGTAGTTTGTTCCAGTCGAGAGCAGTGCGCATTATAAAAGACGATTGGAAGCGTTTAGTTCTCAGCTTTGGGATTTCAACCAAATGAGGATGATAGTGTGCAGTGTGTCTGTAGTTTCTATGGAAAAAGGGTGATGATGGAATTAAGTCGTGTAGTTCCTGCGAGCACTCTCCGTAGTACAATCTGTAGAAAACTGATAAACATGCTACCTTGCGACGGTGACTTAGGCTATCAAGCTTTGACGTCACAAGATATTCCTCACCAATGAGCCTCCTAGCTCTGCGTTCCACCGAATCGAGTGCAGCCAGTTGGTATTTAGCTGAACCATCCCAGAGGTGGCTGCAATACTCCATGCAAGATCGGACTTGACCTTTGTAGAGTGCGAGAAGCTGTCCCGGTGTGAAGTATCGCTTTACCTTATTTAAGATGCCCAACTTTTTAGCCGCTATTTGAGCCTTTGATTCGATGGAAGAGCCAAAGTTGAGGTTAGCTGTCAACTCTATGCCAAGAAGTTCAAGGCGGCCAGTAACATCTACAGTAGTACCACAAAACATTGGCGCTAGGTCAAATTCGTGTTTTTTGGCAGAAAACACACACGCTTGTGTTTTAGCAGCGTTAAAACTAACTCTGTTGCTTTCTCCCCAAAGGCAGACAGTTTGAAGAGCCTGATTTGTCCGTTCAATCAAAGCCTGTCTTAGAGAATCTATCTCCTGCCTGGTAGATCGTGTGTTGGATATATATCTCTCTGTAACGGTACTGTCATCTGCATACCCAATAATGCCCAGCTGAAGCAAGTCATTAATGTGCAGCAAGAAAAGTGTCGCAGAGAGAACAGACCCTTGAGGAACTCCGGCATTAATAGCCATGTAGTCAGAGGAGCAGCCATCAACGACCACTCTGATCGACCGTTCACACAAAAAGTCGGATATCCAAGCACAGAATGCAGATGATAGTCCGTACGAAGGAAGCTTATTTAGCAAACTCGCGTGCCAAACCCGATCAAATGCCTTCGAAACGTCAAGAGAAACGGCTATTGCTTCTCCGTGTTTTTCGATGGCTTCCCCCCATTTGTGCGTGACGTATACGAGAAGATCCCCAGTAGATCGTCCGCGGCGAAAACCATATTGACGATCACTAAGCAGATCATTGACTTCAAGGTACGTCAGCAACTTATGGTTTAGTACTTTCTCCATAACCTTGCAGATTATGGAGGTGATGGAGATAGGCCTGTAATTGGTCGGATCGGCACGGTTTCCTTTTTTGGGAACTGGTTGCACATTGGCTTGCTTCCAAGATTTAGGTACGGTTCTCTTTACAAGTGAGAGGCGGTACAAGCAAGTCAGGACCGGAGACAATTCTGGTGCACAGCGCTTTAGTACCCTAGCTGGTACACAGTCAGGGCCACTGGCTTTGTTCTCGTCAAGACGAAACAAGACTCTACGCACGTCTTTGGTATGAATAGCGATCTCCGGCATCTCGAAACCACATTGGGGTATAGTAGGTGGTCGGTTTGTGCATACATCGAGGCGAGAATTACTTGCAAACAGAAAAGCAAATAAATTAGCTTTTTCTATTGCAGAGTGAGCCAGGGATCCATCCGGTTTTAGCAGTGGAGGCAAAGAAGGACGACAGAAGTTGCTTTCGACTGATTTTGACAAAGACCAGAACTGCTTACTCCCAGGGGGGTATGAGGCTAATTTGGTCCCAATTCGGCTAACATGTTCATAACGTGCCTTACGAAGGGCTCGTTTGCATGACTTGGTGGCAGAGTTAAATAGTTGCTTCATTTTTCTTACCTTCCGTGGTGTGCAATTGGAGGCGCGGGCTTTCACCCAGGCTTGGTAGGCAGCTTGTTTCTGCGACTCAGCACGAACACAATCAGCGCTGTACCAAGGTCGAGCTTTACTACCAAGTGAGATGTCTGAAAATGGAATAAAATATTCCATTCCCTGGCGAATAACATCCGCAACCGCGTCTGCACAGTACGTCGGGTCTTCGGAATGGAAACATACCTGTCGCCAAGGAAATGATGCAAAAAAGTGTCGCATTTCATCCCAATTAGCCGATTCATATTTCCATACTCTTCTAGAGCCTCTCTTCTTCTTCTAGAGGTTCATCATGAGGGGGTTGCTACCATATTCGCCACGCTTTGCAGCGGTATGGCGAGCGCAGTATAGCGTCCACTAAGTAGGTGGCGGACAACCTGGTCTGTAGGTCGGCAGTGGATGCTGGCCGCGAGGTCCATGAGGAAGACGTCATGCGGCTCAAGATGATGATTATGAACTATTTTGAGTCTGCATTAGAGTGCTTTAAATAACTTAAAAATTAGCCTCCTTCACAATCACTTCATAATATAATTAAAGTAGATTCTAATATAGACCCTTAAAAGCGTGTTTTCAAAGAGATATTCTAAATAAACCCCAGGATCGATTTCGACAACATCTTAAGACAAAAGTTATCATTTGATCCAAGGAATCTATCGCAAGTATCTTCAACTCTGGGCAGCATTTGGACCGAACCCTGGCGATATCCTTTGAGCTGTAAACAAAAGCCGTGGCAGGTGCAATAAAATGTTGCCCCTCGTCTCTTGCCTGTGAATGCATTTAAAAACTGCCAAGGGATCAACATGTACTGCGCTCGCCAACCCGCCTGCCAAGCGTGGTGGGTATGGTAACACCCCTCATGATCTACTTAGTGATCAATGAGGGAGGCCTTTGTCCAGCAGTAGACGTCCTACGGCTAGAAGGAGTAAATATTCTTTCGTTGACAAAGTTGTCATTGTTGATTTAGTAAGTGCCATAAAAATAATAATCTTTATCCATAAACTTTGGATAGCCTATACTCGTATCATACAGGTCAACGTTGAGCTGGAAAAATATCACTATTAGTTTGGTTTAAGTAGCAATTTGTTGGCGCCCATCCTGGGATATGGCGTGATAAAACCAGTATATCAATCCTTCGAACCTACATAATGGATTTATTTGGCATGAGCTTATATATTTTGCATCGTAAAATTTTCTTTATGTAGGCTATTTCAATCCAATGGCATGCTTTGAGCAAACACTTTTAATCCTTCGCTAACTCCGTAAATATTTCACCCTAAAATTGTATAAGTAGACTTATTTTATTAATTTTGGTTTTTAGCTTACTTCAAAAGAAGTGATTCTCAAGTCACCTGCATACATATTTTTGTAATCTTTGTTACCTATGAACTTCGTTATTTAAGAGTAAAAACTGTTTCGGAATATCCTTCGAGTTTAAATAGATACACTTTCAGAATGACCATTCTTTACAAAACTCAGTTTTAATGATGGGATCCATGAAGAATAGATGGAACTCCGCAAATATGATAGGCATACACAGTGTTTTTGGTATCGTCAGCTACAAGGTAAAGCATTTGCATTCAGAAAGTTTGTACAGTGAAACTGATGAATCCGCATGACATCAAAACTCTTCCCTGACAAAAAAATTAAGGGGCAACACATAAGTTTTTACCTATACCTATACCTTATCATTCATCATTAGTCTTTTGTTTGTTGAGATGGAATATATTGTTATCTCTATATCTATTAATAAACCTATCATAACTGTGATGCAATTTGATACGGCTGGGTAATACGATACTGCGGTAGCTTCGCTAATAACGAAGTATGGACAGCGCACCATTTCATTAGGGAAAATCGTGAAGTTAAATTATCATGCTAGCTCGGCAAATATACCTATATATCTAGGTACAGTTTTACCGGCAGCAGTGTTGGTTTAAACGACGCGATAAAATTACTTTTTAAACCGTGGTTAGCATTATAATACCCTGTTAATTAAAAGGTTTTATTTGTTGGTTTAAAGCCTTAGGTCTCATTTACGGAGACGCGGGGCGTCGCGCGTTGCGCAAGCTGTAGAGTAAAATAAGAAAACATAATTCATTCAAAATTCATATTAAATACACAATTAATAATAAATTGGTATTATTATTATTTTTACAAAGGTATTATTTTCTTAAATATTTATAAAGTATTTTATTTAAGTGAAGTTCACGGGCCTGAGCGAAGTCCGTATCACTTGAGAGTTGTGTTGTACTAGCAGCTTTCTACATCGTCATGTGTTTATCCTGAACACCTTAAGATTTACACTTTTTTTAACCTTCAGATAATGAGTGAATTCTTAAGGACAACACCGGTACAAGAGAGCACAAGTGGCACGACTTCTTTTAACTCTGTAATTTTTCCAGTTACTGACTTTTGATCGTTATGTTTATTTGTTATATTATTATTATGAGCCATTTATGTCCCATTAAATAGGTATATTAACGTATTCAGTTTAGAGTGGGTTTACGAAGAAGCGCGGGACGCGACTCGCGACTCGCCACGCCTCCGTCTCCGTAAATGAGGCCTTAGATCTTCAATCCGATTATTATGAGCTCTAGACATCTAACGGTGCCCTCTTCGAAAGAAAAACGAAGGATAAGCCACTGTCCAAAATAATATATCTTATAAAAGACTGACGTTACTAATATAGTGTAGATAGATAACCTAAACATGGACCAACACATAATTGCTAGCTTATCACACGTAATCAAACATAAACAAATTATAAAAACGATCAAAGAGAATAAGAACTCTTCGTTTACATTAAGCTGAGAGGATGATATAGGTGCTGGGCAACCCTAACACATCTAACAATGTTCCAGGCACTGCAGCGTACTATAAAGCATAATTACCAGTTGCTGACGCTGTATAAATCTTCTATATTAGATGCAAAGACCTATTTTTTTTTTGGTATTCATGCTGTACGAAGCGCTGGAGTGCCCGGGACTTTGTAAGATGGATTAGGATTGCCCATTGGTAAAAAACCTAGCACAACATAATATAATCAGAAAATAATAATTATTATGACAGTAGAACAATTTCAAATATGTATACGCTACAAAAGTATTCTGTTCATGGATAAACTTAGAATCATGAAATCACACATGCATATCACAATTACAGGGTGTTTTATAACATGTGTACTAAGCCGAATGGGGGTGATTTTTACCATCCCAAAGAACAACTTTTGTTAAAGGTTTAAACTTCAACACCTGATTATTTTTTAACACAACGTCAAGCTTTTTTATCACATAAATTGTGTAAAGACATTTTAAGTTGACGTTAAAGTTTAATGGCAAACGTTTATTTTATTCTTTTTAGTACGTTTAAATAAAAGCTTGTTTGTTAAAAAGTTGTTTTACTTTTAATTTATTCCTTCCAAAACCTTGTTTTCATGGGCTGAAACCCCCCCCCCCCCCCTTTCGGGCTAGTACACATATTATAAAACACCGTGTATAATAAATTACTATAGTCGATTCAACAATTAATAAATATCCAACGTGCATGCTTATAAACAATAAAAACTGTACACTTTCAATGTTATCACAAGCTTATCCATGTTTTTATGTGACTAATAATTGCCGTGGGGGCAGTAGAATGTTGCCCCTCCTCTCTTGTCCGTGGATGCAGTAAGAGCTTGCTAAGAGCTACCTCCGGAAGATGGGCAGCAGCGTAATTCTGTGTATCAACGTCCCATACTGCGCTCGCCAACCCGTCTGCCAAGCGTGGTGAGTATGGCAACTGCCCCTTATTGAGATCCATGAGGAAGGCGTGAGTTCAGTAGTGGACGTGGACGTATACGGCTGAAATGATGATGATGATGAATGTTAATAATCGGATTTCGTTCTGACTCGGCTTAAAATGACTGAAGAGTATCTGAAATTATAGGATGTTTCACTGCAAAGTAAAGTTTAAGTGGCACCCAATTGATCAAAATGGACCAAACCGGCCTTAACATTTTATTGAAATCGCTAAATTCCAAATTAAATGGAGTTAAATTGAATGGATTTGCTCTTATTACAGCAAAATCGGATCTAAAGTCCTCTTTTACCGGTAGGTACGTAATGGAAGTTCAAAGTAAAGTCAAGGTGTTCTTGAATCAATTACCACGTTATCATTAATTCTAAATAACGGATCAATACTTTTCCTATCGTGTAAAGGCCTAACTAAACGATATTGGATTATTTAAACGACGTCGAATTTACGAAATATTGTATATTCATTGAAATATAAATTACGAATCACTAACTAACAAAAACAAATTGTTTTGCTTCAAAATTAAAAGTTTAAAAACCATTCTTAAATATAAATTGAGAGTCCTTTTTCCAGTTAATACCCGTCTCATGGTGTTTGAGCTCAATCTTATGTCAGACGTTGGTTCAAATTCAGCTTTTTAGATTTGATCTAAGTAGACCAGAGGTCTCCAAACTTCGGCCCGCGGGCCAAATCCGGCCCGCCACTACCATCTGGCCCGTTACGTGTCACAATACACAATCAATAGTAATTGAAATGCAATAAAAGCCTATGTTTGCTTAGGTGAGCAGAAAAAATAAAATTGTTATGGCCCTTGCAACATACCGAAAAAAATATGATGGTCCCAAGGCTTCAAAGTTTGGAGACCTCTGAAGTAGACGAACAAAACAAACATCGTAAGTTCAATAAAATGATGATGATGAGTCATTGTTTAGACAGTGCAATTGCTTATTTTAAGGATTCCGTAGTAAAACAAGGAACCCGTTATAGTTTCGCTTTGTCTGTGGCTTTACGAAGAGACTATTAGCAGGCGTCCGTCACTCGCTCAAGGGCACGCGATAAATGCCTACCGTTTTGCGAGCAGTCCGCGATACATACGCCAGTAGTAGGCTGCCACACGCCCGCTTGAGCGCACGCACGTTAAATGTTAAAACTTTCCTTTAGATGTCGAGACCGTGTAACTATTGTGCAGTAGATGGTTGCCAAAGTAAAAAAACGAATGAAAAAATTGTCATTATTTTCTTTGCCGAAAGACGAAAAAAGGTATTTTAAATCTTAAGTTTTTAGAATTATTTTTTCCCTTTCCTCTAAAAATGGACGTAGGAAGGTACTATGTAAATATTCGTAAATAAAGAATTTCAGCTATTAGATACATAGATAGATAAGTATTTTAGTATTTTGATTATAGTATTTTGTACACACAATAGGTCATCGCTTTCCAGATCAGCGTTTCTTCAAATCGGTTATGGCTTTGAAAACAACACAGTCCTAAACTCAAGTATTAGGTATCCACCGGCGAACAAAGATTCAAATCTTTGCTGGTGAAGCATCTGAATACCTAGGTAAAAGAGCAATAATAGTATAGGTGTGTAAAGTGTGGTGTGTACTTAGTTCGTTATGTCAAAGATTATAACTACTACCATAGTATACCTATTACTACTGCGTATGGAGAGTAGGTAGGTACCTACTTACCTCTCTGTACAAAGGTCACTGCTTTTCTTAACCGACTTATAAAAAAGAGGCGGTTCTCAGGCCATCTGATTTTTTTATGTTTGAGAACTCTGTCGTTTATGAACTGATTATTACTATATTGGATTAACGGGTATTTATCGCGTAATTACCATTGAAGTATTATTACTATTTACAACTCACTGGTAATTACCTTTATTGTTATCCTGACGTTTCGACCATCGAAAGGTATTCATCATTTTAAAAAACTAAATCATATTTGAGCAACCAATAAAAATAGCTGTTTTTTTACCACATTCGTTTTATTATAAAAATCTCTTCGTAGAAGCAGCCCTAGCCACTCATTCGATGCCGCGTCACAGATTACATGCAAGTGGGTGAGGCGGGTGAGCAAAGCAATCTCAACGATTTTGTAGGCTATTATAGCGTAGGTATTTTCGCTTTTGTATTGGAGTGATGTATCTGTTAGTTTCTGTAATCTGTGCTATTAGTCCTAGAAAATTATAATTTAGGACAGACATATAAAATAAGCCGTGGGGTGCCGGCAGTAGAATGTTACCTCTCCTCTCATACAAATGGATGCTGTAAGAGCCTGCTGAGGGATATCTCCGGAAGATGGGCAGCAGGGTCCTTCCGTGTATCAACCCGCCTGGTTGGTGGGCGCAGGATATTGATAAACGGAATGACGCTGCCCATCTTCCGGAGGAATCCCTTAGCAGGCTCTTACTGCATCCATGGGCATGGGTTACATTCTACTGCCGACACCCCACAGCAAATAAGTTATACTGTTTACCAAACATACCGGTATATTGAGAAACAAAAAACTCAATGAATGCCTCTATTCATTGAGTTTTCTCTCAACTTACTCAATTAACTCGATGAATACCTGTATTAATTGAGTTTTCTGTTTTAAATATGTTATGGTATACGTAAAAACCAGACACCAACTTCTAACGATAGGTCTACGGGTAACTACGGAACCCGAACAACGCGTAGCTGCGTACCTGGCCTAATATATTTCGTGGTAACATGCTTCCATTCTCAAATAATAGTTATGCCGATGGTAGAATACGGGCATACTGGTATCAGGCGTTACCCCTAACACGTTGGAGTTAACGCAATCAACACGCTCCGACACCTCGAGCGAACCTACAACGCATACTGAATCGGACATGGAATTTAACGTTTGCTAGCTATCTATCAAAGCACCGGCACCGCACCGGCAGTAGAATGTTACCCCTCCTCTCATGCCCATGGATGCAGTAAAAGCCTGCTAAGGGATACCTCCGGAAGATGGGCAGCAGCGTCTTCCCGTGTATCAACATCCCATACTGCGCTCACCAACCCGCCTGCCAAGCGTAGTGAGTATGGCAACTACCCCTAATGGAGAACCATGGGGAGGCCTGTGTTCATCAGTGGACATTTTTCGGCTGAAATGATGATGATGATGATGTTTTACCCAATCGGCTGTTTTTAACCGACTTCAAAAAAGTTTCTCAAGTCATCGATATTTTTATTTTACTATTAGCAAGATTTTAGATTTTATGATTGTAGTCGGTTTTTTTTTGTGGAAATAATAAAGAGTTATGTTTGTTACTAATTTAAAAGCACTACAAGTATGTAAGTACGGGAGTACCCAAAGCGTCTTCCGACATAATTAGTAGGAGACTTGACATGTGTCACAGCCGTCACACATATCGGCTACTGACATTGCCAGAAACTTAATGTGGGAATCTAATTTACTCTTCATGATACATAATCACTCAGCTATAATATCATGGCGATTTTTCCTTTGTACTTTTTTTCCGTTGGCAAAATCTGGAATTTTTACTTAAGCCTTCTCAGGGATCAGGGCAAAAATTTGGCTTTTAGCTTGACCTATTGGCCGTCCCAAGTATCGCTGGTGTAATAGGATGGAGTCGACTATTGGCGAGAGACACCGATCGACAGAAGAAAGGGGCGAGTCTCGCATCGGAGGCCAAGACTCCCTTTGGGCCCATGAGCCAGAGGAGTAAGTAAGAAGCTTGATTTGTCTGGGCCCGGAACATAATAAAAAATGTATAACGTTAATTAATTTCCTCATACCTTGTTATGAGCTACCTGTTTTTTAATTCACTTTTCACAATACTGTTATTCCATTCCGAATATGAACTCGTCAGTGACATCATATGTCACCGGTAGAGCCCGGACGGCCGTATCTGCATAACACCAACTTTAATGTGAAATGAACAACCAGTCCTTCACTCATTTGCATGTTGAGTTATGATATAAAATCAGTTTCTAACTAGTGCGGAGGTGGTAAAAACTTGCACCTTTTTTCACCACAGGGAGTAACCCTGGGAGGAACGGTAAGTTTGTTACTGTTGTTACTGTTGAAAAGTAGAAGTGAAATATATCTATTTCATCAGCGTCATGAGGGGATCCTCATAAAAATCTTAGATCATGAGAGGGTTGTTGCCAACTGGAGTGGCCTCGCTCGAGAGACGTGTTGGCCAGCTTAGTACAAGATTTTGATACACGGAAAGACGCTGCTAAACATCTTCAGAAGGTTTCCCTTGGCAAATTCTTACTGCATCCACGTGCAAGAGCGGAGAGGTAACATTCTACTGCCGGCATCCAACGGCACTGGAAATATCTATCTTTGTAGGCGGTTTTGGTTAAGGTACCCCCGTATAGACTCGTACTTCTCCCATAAAACATCGATATTTTTCAATATTTAAAGCTGTAAACTCACAGGGTGTGCAATCAACCAACTTATTGTTACAGTGTACGCACTTCACTTTCAAAATTAACGTGAGATATACTATTCATTTTGTAAAAACGGGATTTACTCACGTAGTATTGTAACGTCGAAGATTATTCCGACACGTTTCGATTTTTCAAGAAAATCATCATCATGGGATTGAATGCCCGTCCGCGCGTGGGGCCGACACGACACTGGCGCTGGCAGCGGCGCGTGCCGCGCGAGCTTCGTATCGTTCGGCGCGACTGGAGGGGCGCGGTCGGCGTGGCGCATGATGTGCTTGCGCTGTTGCAGACGTCGTTGTTGGAGTAGTGGCGCTGGCATATGTGTCCGGTGCAGGTTCATCGTCACTACTGTCGTCTCGACTAAATGTCGATGAACAGAACACGCTTACTGCATCTCCATTGGATGTGGAAGGCCCACCTTGCGTGTCGCTCTTATACAGGTTGAGGCAAGGATTCCATGCTGCAGGCACTAACCATCCCTGTTGCCTGCAGCATGGAATCCTTGCCTCAACCTGTATAAGAGCGACACGCAAGGTGGGCCTTCCACATCCAATGGAGATGCAGTAAGCGTGTTCTGTTCATCGACATTTAGTCGAGACGACAGTAGTGACGATGAACCTGCACCGGACACATATGCCAGCGCCACTACTCCAACAACGACGTCTGCAACAGCGCAAGCACATCATGCGCCACGCCGACCGCGCCCCTCCAGTCGCGCCGAACGATATGAAGCTCGCGCGGCACGCGCCGCTGCCAGCGCCAGTGTCGTGTCGGCCCCACGCGCGGACGGGCATTCAATCCCATGATGATGATTTTCTTGAAAAATCGAAACGTGTCGGAATAATCTTCGACGTTACAATACTACGTGAGTAAATCCCGTTTTTACAAAATGAAGTGTACGCACTAGCTGTGGGTATATGCGTTCTAGCTAGTTAAGACTTGGTTGTTTGAATGTTGTGTTCACAACCAAGAAGGAATACATAAACAAGTTCCAACTTTGGCGCTACTTGAATAGCGACCGCAATAGCTTAGGACAGGGCTTTATTACCCAAATGCCAGCAATCATGATTTCATATAACTGAACTACGGATTAGCATGTTGAGTGTTATTTAAATTAGGTAAAACTGAATGCTTATTTAATATCACAAGTCAAGGCCTTTGGTGATACAACGTAGCGAGTTCTCGTTTTCGTTTTTCGAGTATAAATACAAACTAAATTAGAAGCCGCAATTTAGTCTTAAATTCAATTACTTACTTAACGGAATGATCAAAAAAATATTAAAATTAATTATTTTGCTTTCGACTAAAACTACCATGATACAAAAGCTACATAAGTATACTTTTTAATCTTTGCGCAAAACCTGATTCCATGTCTAATATTAATTAACTAAGCAACCACGAAACTATGAAAATCAACCACATAAAGTGAATAAGTATATAAGTTTATTAGTGAACAGTAGGCGTGTGTAGAATTAAAAGAGCGTTGTCTGGTTGGTTACCTCTTAAGCAGCCACTTGGATCGATTTAGCACTTGCCCTTCGATCAGTTCGCGATGATCTTAACCGGGACCTTCATCTATAATTAGAACTCTGCCACCTCCTCGTCTTTCTAAATAACATTATATACAAAGATATGGATCATCAAACGTAACGCGGTTTCAATGAGATGTTACAAGAAGGTTACCTATCCTACTTTTTTTTTATATATAAAAGTGAATGTAAGAATTTATGTATGTACGTTCCCTTTTCACTTTAAAACCGCTGAACCGATTTGGATGAATTTTAGTATAGGAGTAGATTAGACCATGGCGACGGACATAGGCTACTACTTTCGTTGCGTAAATTAAATGACAAGAGGTTAAAATAGGGGATGAAAGTTTGTATGTAAAAATATATTAAACACATGTTTCAGCGTTAGTTGTAGCGTAGTTGTAGGGTAGTAGTAGGATAGTAGTAGGGTAGTACTAGGGTAGTAGTAGGGTAGTTGTAGGGTAGTTGTAGGGTAGTAGTAGGATAGTAGTAGGGTAGTACTAGGGTAGCAGTAGAGTAGTAGGAGGGTAGTAGTAGGGTAGTAGTAGGGTAGTTTTAGGGTAGTTGTAGGGTAGTAGTACTCCTACAACTGTAGGATAGTATTAGGGTAGTTGTAAGGTAGTAGTAGGGTCCGAGGGGAAGGGAACCACCCAGCTTGTCGGTTCGCGTAGGTGACGTTGACGTCCAGGTGGGGCCGTACTTTAAGTACTTGGGCCTCACCTTGGATAGTCACCTACCTGCGAGACGTAGGGGGCGTTAGTTGTGGACGCCCCCGGGACATGCTCAGGCAAGTGAGTAGTTTTAGTGAGTCGTCGGGATACAACCTCTCATAACCATGCTGTACCCTTACGTAGCATGTGTATCTGACCTAGCAGATTTCCACCCCGTCACCAAAAAATAAGTGTAGTAGTAGGATAGTTGCAGGGTAGTTGTAGGGTATTAGTAGGGTCCACGGACCTGCTGGGTTGTCCCAGTGGGTGGAGAGGTGGTGCTCCGACGTGGCGCGTCCCCGGGTTGCGGATAGGGGGTTCCGGCGCATCGTATACCTCCAAATGGGGGTTACGATGCAGACATGCTGGCGCGGACAGAAACACTGGGGGGGGTGTATGGGGTATATTATATATATTTATTTAAGTATATTATTATTTTATGTTTATTATTTACAATATCGTATCTATTTAGTACATTTATTTATTATATTGTTCTTAGTTTAAGAGCTGTGTAGGGATGTAAATATTTTAGCATAGTTGTGTAGTTGTGTAAATAATGGGATGGAGCCTCTCCAAGCACCCCTCTGATTAGCAGAGGAGGCAGTGGATGAGGCAAAAAGAGGACGTCTCTGGTAGCGGGAGCGGAATTGAGGGCCGTTTCCGCTCAGAGTTTTATATTATTGTGTACATATATTTATTGGTGTGGCGGGCTATGTAGATAGATTATATGTTAGCTTATAGTGATGTAAGGGGGCTCTGGGCTCCGGTCGGTCCTTTCAGAAGGGCAAGGATGGGCCTGTCTGGGGACTTGTTCGGATCTAGAGCCCCTTTAGGAGGTTTCCGGGTGGAATCGGGAGTTGTGGCCCATTTTCGCCCGGATTCGTTTGTAAATAGTGAGGGAGGACTGGGCAGTAGACACCGGGAGATCTTCGGCCTTAAGCGGAGGCTGAAGACCTTAACGGATCTGGTGCCCATCGGAGGGGGATCTGGGGGGATCGGGAGTCTGGGACCCGATCTCGGCCAGATATAAATATGTTTGTCCTTAGTTTTAGTTTGGAGGGAAGGATGGGCCCCTACTTCCTGGGGTCGAGCATATCCCCCGCTGTGTCGCCTGGGTGCCCATTTTTCGGTGGATGTAAATATGTATTGTTTGTGTTTGTCCTTAGGTTTTAAGTTTGGAGGGAAGGATGGGCCCCTACTTCCTGGGGTTGAGAATATCCCCCGCCGTGTCGCCTGGGTGCCCATTTTTCGGTGGATGTATATATGTATAGTATGTTATGTAAATATATATATATAAGAGATGGTGGCGGTGGGGCGAAGGCAGTAGCCACCCGCACCGCCTGAAGCGGAATCCCTGTAAGGGGACCACTGGATCCGTGGGCAGTCTGGAGTTAGGGCTTTAGCTGCCCGTTTCCGGATCCAGGGAGGGCGATGACGCATGTGGCCTTGCGCCATCGAAAACCGTGAGATGTGGGGGGCGGTTATTTTAATCGCCCCTGGGATGTGCCCTTAGCGGCAAGATGTGAGAGGGGCACCGGACAGGTCTGTAAGAGGAACCGGAGCACCTCGACATGCATTGAGGCAGGCCATCGGGGATGGTTTTAGTGGGTCGTCACGTGACAACCCCACATAACCGTGCTGCACCCTAAATGCAGTACGGTATCTGAATTTCAAGCAGATTTCCACCCTCGTAAACAAAAAAAAAAAAAGGGTATTAGTAGGGTAGTTGTAGGGTAGTAGTAGAGTTTTTAGCTTCCCCTGTTACCGGATCCAGGGAGGGCGATGGCGCATATGGCCTTGCGCCATCGAAAACCGCGAGATGTGGGGGGTGGTTATTTTAATCGTTCCTATGATGTGCCCTTAGGGGCAAGATGTGAGAGGGGCACCGGACAGGTCTGTAAGAGGAACCGGAGCCCCTCGACATGCATTGAGGCAGGCCATCGGGGATGGTTTTAGTGGGTCGTCATGTGACAACCCCACATAACCGTGCTGCACCCTAAATGCAGTACGGTATCTGAATTTCAAGCAGATTTCCATCCTCGTAAACAAAAAAAAAAGGGTAGTAGTAGAGTAGTTGTAGGGTAAGATGTAAGTGGTGGTTATAGTTATAGGTGCGATATGAAGTCCGCCGGGTCAGCTAGTTATATATAATTTGATCTTGTTGTGATTCTATGTTTTCCATCAAAACCTCGTCCCTTTGTTAATTTGTTTACAGACGTAGCAGTCATTGTATGTTGAGATTCATAAGTACGTACACATATGAGGAGAGATGAGAAGATCATAAAGGTGCTAGGCAATCCAAACCCATCTTCTGATACTGCCACGTTCAGTACAGCTTAAGCTGCGCTGCTTTTAACTTTATTCGTATCAGTGCCAAAGATTTGTCGGGCTTAGCTTTTAAGAAATATAAACCGACAAAATGCGATCTTAGAACGTAAATTGACATTCTGTGAACATAAATTGTGAAATAGCAAGATTGCGAAAATTCCGTGTGAACTTTGGAGATTCAAAAATCAGCAACGTGAACTCCCTGAGGGATGGTCTCGCTTAAGGGGTAGCTAAACGTTTGTGTTGGAGGTGCCTCTATGATGGATTTGGCACGATTTATTCATTTTCATTTAAAAGGGTTTGGCAGCTGAACATAATACCTTCATAATCACCTTTTTGTCCAATATTCTCGGTGAAACCCGTGTTGAAGGTATGGTTTGTAAGAAATGTTCAGACAAGAAACTCTAGTAGTAGTAGAACCTTTTTATTAAGAATTTGCTATTATAGCCCTGTCAAAGGATATCGACTTCAAAAAATGAAACATTCAATGTTACCTCATAAACCCTGATTTGGTTCTGATCTGATGGGTTATTGTAGTCGGGTGGCATTTTTTTAAAGCTTCTACACAATTTCTACAATTCTTCTTAAGTCAAACTGAATGTGTGATTGTGTACTCACATAGAGTAATAACAACCGTTAGTATGAGAAAGAGATTAACCAATCCGTTTTACACTAAATGGTTTACTCCACAATATGAACAAGCGGGTAGGTAATTGAGCTAACTTGACGTCTGATCGAAAGTGATTGATGTTCGTTAAGTATAATTCCAAGATGCTCTAGAACTGAATGCAAAATATTAGATAACGTTGCAGATTAATATAGGTGATTATAAAAATAAAAACCGGACAAGTACGTGCTGAACTCACCCACCGAGGGTTCCGTAGGTAGGTGGGAACATAATAAGCATTTTAAATTAGCCGATCTAATTTAGTAAAAGTTTTGGACAAAAAACAAAAAGATTCGGTCACCCATCCAACTTATGACATAGATGATTGATTTCGTACTTTTTTAAAAACGATTTTTGTGATTCCTTGCCATATACATAGTTTTTGGATTTTTCTCTATATCTACAGTATAAAAACATATACCTTGCAAAATTTCAGAGTTCTAGACCTACGGTAAGTACCCTATGAATTTTTATTCTTTTGGGAATGTCGAAACATGGGTTTTTTGTGGCATAAACGGTCGTAACTTTTTTTCAGGTAAACTTAGAATATTGATCTTTACACTGTTTAAAGAAGCTGTTGATTTTAGTATATGGTTTTAATTTCAACTCGATACCTTTACACGTTCTTGAGATAAAGGGTCTTGACAGATCGACAGACAGACGGACAACGATGCGAACCTATGAGGGTTCCGTTTTATTCCTTTTGAGGTACGGAACCCTAAAAAATTACCTTTTATATCTCTTAAAGTAAGTAAGGCCTTTTCATTTATTTTAGATGATTTATACAGCGTCAACAACTGGTAACCATGCACCATGGGACGCTGTTAGATGGATTAGAGTTGCCCAACACGTATTAGGTGTTGGGCCCACTACAGCGTCCTCTTTTATATCTATTACGTATAATAAAATGGATACAAACATGAGGTAAAGGGAGTAATACCACAGATTACAGAAACTACTGGTAATACTGACACTTTCCCCTCCCTAATTTGACCCTGAGTTCAAATAAAATTGGAAAATAGGCGGCTATTAAGTTCAAGAGCTAAGCGAGGAATAGTTGAGCTACCTTGGGTGAAGCCGTCCCAACGAACATTACACTACCAGCACAATAAACAACATCTACAGTTTCTCGTTGAATATCCCAAAGACGTGTCATCATCAATCCTAGTTCAAATTGACCTAAAACCTCGGACCATTGCCTCCAAAAACATCGTCCACTTAGCAACCACCGACGAGAATTTATTATGAACTTCCTACAAACAAAGTTACTCTACAAATCTCTGTGTGAACGTTTAATTCAAGCAGAACTAAAATTACATCGGCGGTATTTTGTTGTAGTTATTTAGTTAATCGAGGAAGGTGCCGACTCATTACTGGATAATGAGTCCACTGCGTTTATTTTATCACGCCAGCTGCTAAGAACATTTTAATTTGCTAGTATCTGTTAGTTTTCATAAGCTTTATTAATTTCATTAAAACTGCCCACCTACGCTCATTTATTTAGCTCTTATTTCTCGTTAGCCTTCCGTAACGCTCCCGGCCCTCGCATTATTCTTGTATAAATACGAGTACCTTGCGTCTAATTAAGGGGATAGTATTTGAATTTAAGAAACAGAAGAGATCTTGGCATTTCATTTCTTCTGTGAGCATAAAACTTGAATGTAGACACTGCGGGTGTAATGAACCGTGGATGAGTAATAGGCTTCTTTGTATTTACCCTCCCATTTACTTAAGATAACTGCTGAACGATGAGCATTTCACGCGTTTTATTATTTTTGCGTTCTAAAATCATTTTTATATTTACGGCGACTCACCAAATAACGTTGTTTAATTATTGATTTATTATTAATTATTATAATTAAATATAATTATTAATTATTGAAACTATTAATACTACTATACGACTTGATGGTGTTGTGTGGTAGTGTTCAGCATTATTTATTTATTTGTTTATTATATACAAGCTATTATGTACTTAGGTAGTTAGCTGTGGGATTACTTGATGAGTCGTAAGAGGTGTTGTGTGTAGTGTCCAGCATTATTTATTAATTATATACTAACTGGTTTATCAAGCTGTTAGGTTCTTAGATAGCTGTGGGATTAGTTCATGAGTCGTAAGCTGACATCATTTATTCAAACTACCTTGATCAGCGTCAGCGCAAACGTGAAATCAAACGACATAACAGTTAATAGCCCTTGCTACGTGTTCTCCAGTAGGTTGTAAAGAGCCCATTATAATATAATCTATTAATAATGCCGAAATAAAATCCAGCCACCGCCTACGTCAACGAGTATTTAGTCAAATGAACACGCTATCAACGAAATTCTCATATTGCGTTATTACTCGCATACGTAGGAAATTACGTGTTCACTGGGTGTAAGAAATTAGTGGAACTTCAGAGTTAACAAAGCGGTTGTTTAAGCGCTCACTATTACTTCCTCATTCAATGACATTAAAAGGAAGTGACGTACATTTTGCGGCACAACGACAGACTGACACGATGCGTTGTAAGTTGTATAAAACGAATTTAGCTCCTCTAACCATCTTCACTGTATAATTAGAGCATTTTCGCGCAAATAAATCACATTACGACAAAAACCTAAAAAATAAATGTTTGGGACAAGAAGTTGCAGTTTCAACAAATACTGGAAAATCGCATGTTCCAGAGAAGTTAAGGTTTCTGATGTCAAATTATTTTCAAGGAGTCGAGGAGAGAGTACCTGGTAGTGCCTAGTTTTAACGTACTTACTTTGAAATGAGCTTCACGTAGTTAATTTTATAACTGTCTTAAAAGTGTCTATACCTAATTATGTACCGTGTGTATACCAGCGCTGCTATGCTTATAGTATCTCGAAGCTGAGATGGGTAAGTAAGGCCATTTATAAACATTGTAGATGAGCTTTACAGCGTCAGCGACCGGTATTCATGCTGTATAGGACGCTGCAGTGCCTGGAACATTTTATAGATAGATAAGGCTTGCATCAGAGCAAATATCAAGTCAAGACGTATATGCAAGGGGTTTCTCCTCTCGATGTTTTCCTTCACCATTACAGCTCGTGCCAAATTCAAGAAAGAAAAAATTATTAGTTTAACGGCGGTATCGACCATTCGACTAACATGGCTTCACGTACTTCAAGACGTGTAATAAATATCGTATGTTTGCCTGCACGTCACGAATATAAGATTTCCTTTTTTTTCGAATTGTCTTTAGTGTTGTTGCCCGCAGATGGCCATGACAATGTTACCGGACTATGGCGAGCGCAGAGGGCGCCCAGCCACAAAATGTAAGTTCGAACCACGGCTTGGACTGTTGCCAGATTTTTAGATGTAGTGATGGTTAACGTCCAGGTGTAAAACTACACCTTAACACGGAAGAGTGTATTCTTTGGCCCCGCCGGCGAGACCGGTTATTGAACGTGGGCTTAGCAGCTAGTGTGGGGCGGGTTGAAGTTACCTCCGGGTTAGCGGCGGTGAGCTCGTCAACGGGCAAGCCGAGTACGTGTCTTGGTCGACGGAGGAAAGAACTCATGGGCAATGGCTCTATCGGGTAGTCGGAGGGTTATCCCGAGATTAGTGGGTTGGGGTGTTCCGCCGCCACTTCATAAAAACGCTTTGAAGCAGTTTTAATAAAGTGTTAGAAGGACTCGAGTTTGAGATCTCGGTGGAGGTCTTTATTGCGCACGTACCACGGGCAGCCCGTGGCCCTACGTAAGAAGTTGTTTTGGACTACCTGAAGGCATCTTACATGACAGACTGGCCAAAGACGAAAGAGGAAATGTCATTGTTGGCCGTACAACTGTTTTTTAAAGTGTCTAATTGTTATTTCTAAAGGACATTTTACAATTCGAGTTGAGAAGGCTGTTAAAGAGGCTAAGCACAAACTTGGCGCGATTAGTGACAATCCTTATGTGTGGATAGAAGGTGAGACGTCTATCTAGGATTATTCCTAGATAGCGAGCTGACCTAACCCATGGGATGGGTTTATCGAAGAGGAGGAGAGGCTGAGGCAAGAGGGGACTCAAGAGGGGGTTCGACAAGTTGTCTCGTAAGATGAGTACGAGTCTATCTGGCACTCCAAGCAGGAAAAGCTTGTAAACCAAGCCGTTGTGCCAGACTTTGTCAAAGGCGTTCGCCACATCGAGGAAGACAGCGCCCGTATCTGCTGGCCAAGTATGATGCCACTTAGTCAGGATGTGCTCCGTGATGCAGATATGCTCGTTGACATAACGCTAGAGACGTCTCAGAAGGAGTCGCTCGTAGGTCTTCCCCAGAGAGCTGAGGAGACTGATAAGACGGTAGGAGGAAGACTGGTTTGCCTTTTTGCCCGGTTTGTGGATGCCAATTACATTAGCTTCCTTCCAGACATCAGGGAAAGAACAGTTAGCCATGGCAGCTTTGAAGATGCTGACAAGGAGATTTATGAGAGAAACAGAGAACTTCCTGAAAACTCTGTTGCTGATACCGTCCGAGCCAGGGGATTCTTAAGGCGAAGATCTTTAATGACCTTGGCGACCTCTGCTTCACTAATGAGATCCAAAGGGGAGCGGGGAATAAGATTTCCAGCCGTAGCGCTTTCATAATCTGGCCCCTTGCTTCCTTCGCCCGGGGATCTTGACCCAATACGATTGCCGCACACAATATACTGACGCAGGATTCCATATATTCATAATCCTCTTAGAGTTGTCGAGGGTCAATCATCGTATTTTATTTATCCCTGTCCTTCAGTGCGATCTTTTACGGGTTTCACAACTTATCATAAAGATTTCGAAAATACCCTTTCACGAAATTTGCGGTTGAGGTATTGTGTTAGGGTTTATGTTCCCTCATAGCACCTTTCATTGAATTTCAAGACGGTGATCTTTTAACATACTCCCGCGCTTCAGAGGAGCTTTCACGGCTTTTCGTATAAGTATTTCATTTACGTAACGACGGTCGTATTACACGCACTATCCCATGATAGTTCCCTTGAGGTACTTACTCTAGCTGAGATGCGGCGGATACCTACCGGACATATACCGGATTTTCCTCGAACTGTAGTTTAGTTACCGTGAAATTCAACTAGCCCCTTTAATTAAGTAATAGCGGAGTTCGTCTAAGTTGTTAAACTAAAATATTGAGGCACCGAGACCCATATTGGGTCTTATTATCGCAGCTGTCGTAACTTTGAAAGGTTTGTACGGTTAAGTTTTAACAACAATTTACTAAACAGTTTTAGTAGTAAACTAACAGTCTACTGAAAGGTGCTAGAGGCCGCCCGACAACCGTTTATAAACTACCTAAGTTGAACAGCCGTGATAAGTTGGCGGAGTGGTGCGTACCCCAACTTTTAATCCAAAGGTCGTGGGTTCAATGCTGGCAGTGCAGCAATAGATTTTTCTTTCTTGAAATATTACTTGCACTTTTATAACTTAAACGGTGTTGAAAACGCGTTGCTTAGTCAGGTTCAGAAGTATCGGCACTACAGTGTCCCGTACAGCATAAATACCAGTTGCAGACGCTGTATAAATCTTCTACTTATTGGATGTAAGTATAAGGCCAATAGAACTAAAAAAAGTGAAACATCTCTGTCGTCGAAATAAAAGTGAAGAAAAATGTGTAGATATACCCACTTATCTAAAAGGCTGGCTATCAGATTACTCCAAAAGAATTGGCTAACTTTATTGTTTTAGTTTTGAGGCGGGTACAAAACAGTTTTCGCCTCCTCCGGACCCAATCTCGTAATCCTTTATCGCGCCAAAGGTAAGTAATAGGATATTCGGAGTACGTACAAAAGTACAATCACCATCATTCCAATCAAATGGTTCTCAAAATAATGGTGGTAAACAATTTTTTTTACGTATCTTACTAAACGTGTTGTATGTCGTAACTGAATAGAACAGGAACATTTAAGTAATCTTCTACACTTGCAATTATGGAAATCGGGTGGTAATCTTAATTGGTCTAAGGCCACGGACTATATGACCTCCTTGGTATAGTGGGCGAATACTTAATACCCTGTCGACCCAATGGACTAAGTTATTTTGTTAGCATTACGTAAATCCATTTCACCTGCGTTACGCTTCACAGCGTCCAGTAAAGCTGTAGCTGGCGCTGTATAAATCATCTTTAACGAACAAATGTATATTTTGGACTTTTACGTCTAGTCATAGGCTTAATTATACATTTTTGCACTGGACTAAATCGTTAAGGATATCATACTTAACAATGTAAATACTGCGCTGTTAGTACTAACAGCTATGAATATAATAAAGTAAACAATTTGCAATTATACACAACGTTAGTTATGTTAACTATTCTTAAATAATATATCTACTTTCAAACCTACTTATGCTTAAGTAAACTTCAATTTAGCTATAACGACAATCGCCGTCATTAACGCCGTCACCATGGCAAATGCACGTAATCTAGAGATCAGACGATTACTTACATATACCCAGGCATAGATTCATCAAAGTTACCATTATTCTTCAACCAGAACTGTGAAACGTCGTCGTTGGTAGCGTAGTCGGCTCTACGCGTCTTGTCCATTATACCTGATAGGTGTAGATGTTAGAGTCGATAGCAACATTATCTACCTAACGACGCCGACTGTACGGGTCAGTTAGGTCGTAACACAATATCCATTCAATTTACCTCGACTATTTTTCCTCACAGGTAAGTTCTCTCATTATTGAAACGGAGATTGGTACGTGCAAAGACCCCATCGATTACCCAATTTGCCTTGTTTTGTTCCTTAGATCGGGATTATAGGATTACCTGCAGGACTCTACCCATGAACTGATAAAGCGATTGTCTTAAATTGTAATTCTGGTACAGAATTTGAATTACTATAATATGGTAAAATGCAGTGGGGTACCAGCTGTAGAATATTGCCTCTCCTCCCTTTTTTTTCTTGTAGATAGACTTTTGTTTGATCACAATCTCACCTTATAGTAAGCGACGATGTGGCAGATGATGGATCACAAAGGTCTAGAAGAAGAAGAAGAAGAAGAAGAAGAAAATCATTTATTGATCCACAGTCCACAATAGGCTTAAGTAGGTACGTAAAAATTAATACTAATATGATAAATTAATTCTAACACAACTAAAAAATGTAAAAAATTTGTGGACCAAAAGGTCCTACCTCAGCATAATGTTAATCCTTAAATATAAGGATTAACGCTGGTTTTCAGGTAGGACCCTATTCACTCTTGACTTGAAGAGACCCAGCCACTCTAGCCCGTAGATGCAGTAAGAAAAGCCAATGGATACCTCCGGCAGATCTTCCGGAGGTATCCCTTGGCTTTTGCTTGAACAGAGGCTTCCCTCACGGATCTTCGAGATCGTGACAAGATCGTTTTTGCCTTACTCAAATCACTTAGCAGGTGGTTTGGTAAATTCACGGCTCACGGCTGCCATCTTCCGGAGGAATCCCTTGGCAGATTTTTACTGCATCCACGAGCAAGAGAGGAGGGGCAACATTTTACTGCCGACAACTCACATCAGTTTGTCAAGAAAGAGAAATCCATTGGTACACCTACGGCCGGTAAAGAAATCCATACCTTCATTCGTACATTCGATACCTACACGACTCCGCCAATCCGTCTCAATCGCTTGAAACAACAGCAAATACCGCCATCATCATCACAATCATTTCAGCCGTAAAACATCAACTTCTGCACACAGTTACAGGTACCTGTACCTGTAGTCAATACGTCTGGCAGGCGGTAGGCGGCAGGTAGTGAGTACCACTACGAGCGCAGTACTAGATGTTGATACAAGGAAAGATGCTGCTGCCCATCGTCCGGAAATATCCCTTAGCAGGGTCTTACTGCATCCACGGGCCTGAGAGAAGGGGTAATATTCTATTGCCGACACCCCACGGCAGAATACCGCCATGCTTGTAATCAATTGCAATTTTCAGTCTCTTTTTTGACAAAGTTGCATTTCAAATTGCTTTTCCTCCTCTCGAACTTGCTACATCCCGAGAACTGTCCTAATCCCTTCGCGTGCAAATGTACAAACTTCGTAAATTCAAACTCCAATTTTATGGAGCAGATTTGACTTGCAAAGTTAAACAGAAAGGGAATTTAAAACTAATGTTATTTAACAATTAAATTAGGCCATTCAAATTAGATTAACATGAGATAACGTTTCTGCTATTTTCTTCACACAGGGCGGCATTTACACAACTATAAAAACGGAGACGCGCAATTAGGATTCCGTTTCATCTTTATGTCGTAGAATGAATTCGGATCGCGAAAATTCTAGAGATTTTTCGAAAACAAGGATTCAAAATTAGACAATATTGTGATTACGAAATCCGAAAATAGTAACCGTCCGAAAACACTGCCTGTGACAGAACCGAGATAGACAGACAGTAGATTAATAGGTTTTTTTTTATAACCATCCGAAGACACTGCCTGTGACAGTACCGAGATAGACAGACAGTAGGTTATTAGGTTTAAATGTAATCTCAATTGTCTAACTATCCGTGTTTACGCAAAATCTCTATAATTTTACTATACACGCTGAGGTGTTGACTGGTCGGCCGCTGGAACGAAAGCGTCTCACCTGATGTTAATTGAATTAAAACTAAATATTTTCATTTAATTTTATTCTGTAAATACATATTTCAAGCGTCACCTATTGCCGTTATTAATATCAAGCAACAAACAGATAACCGTTTGTTGTATGGGAGCCCCCCCTTAAATATTTATTTTATTCTGTATTTGTTGTTATAGCGGCAACGGAAATACATCATCTGTGAAAATTTCAACTGACTAGCTATGTTCATGTTCATGAGATACAGTCTGGCCATACTGTGACAGACAGACAGACGGACAGCGGAGTCTTAGTAATAGGGTCCCGTTTTTACCCTTTAGGTACAGAACCCTAAAAAGGATTCGGATTTATAATAAAAGCAGGACGACTTTCAGTATTTAAGAAGCGAAAGTATGCAAGACACCATTAAACTCAAAAAGAATATTAAATTTAATAGTTTAAAAGCACCGGTGCTTTAATTATACCAGATAGGTACTTAAAAATTCTGAAAGTCAGGGCAAGTCAGCGGTGCTCAAAGTGAAATCTAAGGTTATAACATAAACAGATTTGCGATGCCTCTCACATAAGTCGAGGGCCTTCATTACGGAAATACCCAAATCAAATTTGAAAGGAGACTCAGAGCGGTTAATGTGAGAGCATGCGCCCTTAGTGGTGTCCTTTTCACGGTAAAATACTTCAGGGTTAAGCTTCATGCTATATGAAGTTACTTTTAAAGCTTTATCAATATGAAACATCGATTGTAGTGTGATTCGAAATGAGATTTTAATAATTCATTCACTTCCAAACAAAAACGCTTTAATTGAGCCCAATGATGAGTTGGCGATAAATGGATAGGATAACTATCTTTATATATTAACTAGCCGCACTCCGCGGTATTACCCGCGTAGTTCCCGTTCCCATGGGAATACGGGAATAAAATATAGCCTATGTTACTCTAGTACTCTAATGGTGAAAAAATTTGGAAAATCGGTACAGTAGTTTTTGAGATAATTCGTTGCAAACATACAAAGTACAACATACAAATCTTTCCTCTCCTCTTTATAATATTGAGAGATTATTATCTCTCAATATTACAAAGAGGATACCCGTATCACATCACGGGTGGTATTCCACTTGCTGAATTTCTTAGTTCAAATGCTTAACATGTTACTGAAAATACCAAAAATGGTATGTTAGCCTACAAGTTTTGAGGAATTTAATCAATACCTTTGGAAAATTTATTTTGATATCTTTAGAACTAGTCAAAACCCAGTGGGACCAGTGGAACTTCTGGAAGTGTATCCTTTTGAGTTCAAAAATAATTTCCAAATCAGTTCATAAACGACGACGTAACAAATACAGCCGAATTCAGAACCTTATTTTTGAAAACGTTTTAAAGAACTATTGCTTCCGCTTCGCTTCTTTGAAAAAATCCACGTTCATCTGTTTAGTCGAATGAGTAGTAGTACCAACTGTTGCCAAGCTTTCGCTTTAATTACACAGAGGAAGAGGTTAGTGGCAATGTTTGTGAAGCATGTTTGTCCATTCGTTTCTAATCCCGAAGTCGATTAAGCTGAGTCCACGCTCAATTTATTCGATTGTACAGCTTTCTTCCAATAAAAGAACGAGGATACTATCGGGCTGCTGACCTCGATTTTATTGCTAAAACTGGTGCTACTTTTAAATTTTACCTAATGTTGTTTAAGAAGGTACGACATACTTACCCGGCGCTACTAGTACCTACCTCATACACCACTAGTGCAATATTAAACGAGTTGTATGCTGTTTCTTAGGTGTTAAAAGTGAAAAACTTAGACTAACTCTAATGGTGGAGACTGCTGCTGCTAAACTTTGACCAAATGTAGGTAAGTACTTTCACATGTCAACAAACCGAAGCTCTCCTATAATACTTCGTAACCAGTTATAATTTTCTTAATAATATCGGTGTTGTTTTATTAAAATATCCTGTCAAATCCATCACAGCCGTTGTAACACGCGCAACTGCCAGCATTAATATTTTTCGCTGTGAAACTAAGCCAATATCAGTAAAAGTTTCGCCTTGCCCCATTATTTATTCAGAGGCCTCTGCGTTTCTTTAAGTTTGGGAGAGCAGTCGCGTCCGTGTGGGTGTTATAAAGGCGGGCCGTGATCGCTGGCACAATTGCCAGCGATTTTCCCCGGAAATCCCCGAGTTTGCGCATAAAGAACTCCTCGTATAAATTTCGTTTTAGTTACGAAGCACCATGTAGCGCGGCGCCATGCTTTTAATAATATAACGTGCATCGCAAATAGTGACGTAAGCGTGGCGTGACGGAGGTTACGGAGCTCAACGCACGCGTTGCTCGAGTGATAAGGAATACCTCACGTATTTTCCACAACAGACCCCATTTTTATGCTGCGGTATTTAATGTACTCACATTGTGTGTTTTGTAGCATTTCTATCTACGACGGAAAAACTCGCATGTATGAGACTTTCTGCGAAAAGTTGTATTAACTATGTATTAAACATGTAGTGTATTAATTATGTAGGTGTATCTGAATAAATATTACATTGGAAAACAAAGTCTGGATTATATTCTATGAAGCGAGTATAATGATGAAAAAACATTACAAAGGTAAGCAAAGTCTGCATTATGTTCTGTGAAGCGAATAAAAAAATATCGAAAACGAATGGTTGTAAACGAATCATCAATCAAAAGCCCTAAATCTAACTGTCGAAGCGTACTTTCATGACATGAATGATTTTTTAAAACCTAGCTAATTGAGGAGCTTGATTTAAAATTTCAGTCGCTAACTGATTGATGGAGACACTTTTCTCTCTTTTGCTGAATTTTGCTAAAAATTCTAACTCGAAGCTGTTGAGTTTTTTACCGCACGAGTCTCGAGTTTAATGAATAAAGGCGGATGTTGCCATCCGAGCTATCTTGTTTGAGGTTTACCTTATATATCGTCGCAATTTAATTTACTCTGCCAGGAATAAGGTAACGCATCTTTTGTCTCAGCGGTATAGGTGCGTGTATCCCTTACTTTACATGAACTGGAAATAAGATTTGAATACCACTGATGAAATTTGAATATTTAATATGAATATTTGATGCTGAATGCTCTACGGGTGTCGCAGTGTTTTACTTAGCATGGCCCTTAAGTCGGCCTATGAAAATATTACAGGTATCGTCAACATTTTAAAAATATTATTTTGTAATTTTTAGAGTTATATCACCCTTATGTTGAACACTTCAAGGAAATTAACAATCTTATCAAAAATTATCGATTCCTGTAGGGTTTGTATCATGTGAAATATCTGCTATTAAAATGACAAAATGATTTTATCTAACAAGTTCCCAAGTCGCTTGGTCTAGTTTAAACGGAACTTAGGTACGCAAAGGTATGTTATATATTATGAATTATGTCGATGACATTTTTGACACCACTAATTCAGCCTGTTCACACTTACTGCTGGGCTTGTGCTATGTAAACTGCTGCTACTGTATTTAGTGTACTTTTTATTGTTATTGTGTAATGGACTTTATTTTATTAAAAACGTATTATTATTATTTTGGTGCCTTCTTTTAATATCTTTATTCATTTTGCTTTTAAAAATATGAAATTTCAACTATGGGGAGCGTACCTAGGCACCACACAACAAAACCCCTCACCGGAAGTCTGTCTTCAACATCTGTATTGTGTGAAGTGGCCGTGGCGTCATTAATCGCACTGTCGTTGATGGATGGCTGTTGTTGGCAACGATTTAACGGCTATTGCTGTTGGTAACTAAACTGAACTTCTGAATCTCCCTTCGCAGAGTTGTAGCAATTGTTTGAGAATAAGATTATTGTGGTTCATTAAAAGTTTGTCTTTGTTGTTAGGCAGAAATAAATATGAGGTCTTCACGGTTGAATTGTTATAAATATATAAAAAGTTAGCCTTTATAATTTTAGAAACCGGTTTTGGCGTGGTGTTGCCGTAATAAAAAAACTTCGTGGTTAGTATAATTGTCGGATAAACATATTATACTCGTGTTAGCTTTAATTAGGTACGAGGGTTCACAATGCTGGTAGTGTAGTAGTTATCGAATGCTTTTTACAGCACAGTTTTAGAATAGTGAAAAATAAAAAATAATATCGGCCAAGAGTGAGTCGGACTCCCGCACCGAGAGTTTCGCGCCATTATAAAATTTAATTTGCGTTAAAGGCGGTTTATATTTGTTGGAGAAACTTGACAGCGCCATCAGCGCCAGGGAGGCATGTGTTCATCAGTGGATGTTTTATGGCTGAAATGATGAATGGACTTCAGTATCTGTATAAGGATATTGTTCCATTATCCTGTACAGATACCGAAGCCCTTTTACAGTTTGCCGAATACATTTCACAAACAATTACACTTACAAACGATAAGAATTTTGAACCTCCTATGTATGTACTTACTTATATCACAATATGTATAAGGTTGATTAGTTTGTCTTCAGTTGGCAACCCTACTGCTGCCTGATGGAATTGAGAAACAAAGCGGGTCCAAATTCACAACGAGCGACTCAAATAGTACTTTTATAAATGCAAAATAGGATAAAATGTATCGGTTTTTGTAAGTTGGACTCGAAGCATTGGCGAAGCTCTCTCTGAAGCTAACTTTTTACCTACCTATCTAAATTGTACTTTGATTCTGAATCACGAAAGCTATTTTATTTTTCCTCCTTTTGAACTCTATTTTACATCGTATAAAGTTTATTTTAAAGTTTTGGTTTACGTTGGCAATTGTTGGTGTTTGAAACAGTATTGAATTTGTAAGTTATTGTTCTTTCATATTCATTTCGAAGTCGGCAACTTAGTTAATAATCATCATAAGTCAGGTCATACAAGATACGAGTTTCCTTAAAAAAAATATCATTAGGAATATTTTTAATAGCAATAACACCAATACGTTTTATTTACACAGGTAAGTAATAAAGATAACTGCGAACGCAGGTGCGAAACGGACGAGAAGGGAGACAATCTCAAGGAATAACCGCCAGCAAATATTCGCCAAAACTTTGTGAATGGTACTCTGACGGCCACATGAGTCACCTTTAGAGTCCATCCACACTCCTATGCAGAAAATAATACGTATAATTTAAAACCTAGAAACACGCCAAACTATTGTATTGTCATTATCCTTATTCATTTTAGACCAAAGTCGTCAAACCCAAAGTTTCAATAAAATCTGATAGGTTAAAACAACGTTCGAAGATTGTGTTACATAGATAAACGTTACATAGATACACGTTGCATAGATACACGTTACATTGATACGCGTTACCCAGATATTGGCGAAGTTAATAAAAACACTAAATGTTTCCATATAAAATTCACTAGGAAAAAGGTGTCTCGTTATTCAAATCATTATTATTTAAATAATACTAAATTAAGTCGAGTAGATGAAATTAGAGACTTGGGGGTCGCATTGGACAATCGATTAAACAAAACACAAAAGAATTTAAAAAAAGAAAAAAAATTACACTGTTATTGCCCTTGTCCGAAGCATTCTTGAGTATGCATGCACCACCTGGAACCCCTTTTACAACATTAATTCAGAAAGCATACAACGTTCTTTCACCCGCCACCCCGCCTTCATCTCTTCCGGTATATCACATCGTTCTCCCTATCTACATAGGCTTAACTTTTTTAAAATCGATTCTCTTTATTGCCGACGCAAGGTACAACAGTTAGCTTTTTTACACAAGGTTATTAATGGTCATGCTGACTATAGTGGGATCCTACAGAGTATATAGCTTACTGTTCCGACTAGGAGTCCCAAGCAGCCGATTACCAAAATATTTAACATCCCATTCTGCTACACTACCATAGGACCAAAGCATAGGACTGAGGGCTCCTGTAGTCCAGCTCTGTAATCAGTACAACTTGATAAACAAACAAATGCCTAACTTAGATATTGAGCGAACTTTAGTCCCGCGATCTTTTGTTCTAAACCACCCACAACAAATGTTTCACAACAAAAAGATGTTAATAACAAAGCAATACTTAAATTACTTATATTTTAAAAGAATTTTTATCAAGCAGATATGATTAAAAGGATATCAGGCACGTAGACGCCTCTTAAGAATAGTCTCCTTAAAAATCGCAATACATTTGTAACACTAAATCTGGAAAATGTTCTCTCATCTCGGGCACTGCTTAAAAGGATTAAATAATGGGACCGAAGCAGACAGGCCATTTCAATGTTGAGTTGACTATCGATTTTTGTTAGTTTTAGTTCTAACCCAAAGAAATCGCCACTGAAGAATTGAAACCAACTTCAAAACTATCTCAACAACTATCTGTCACCGCCACCGATTTTTAACATTGAAATGTTTCGATGACCATCTTTGATCTACTTTATCAGTTCCACTTCAACAAATCACACATTCTGAATACATGCTTAACCAAATATACTAATCGCCAATAGGAGTTACTTCAATTTGTCATGGATCCCATCACCAGAATAAAGTTTTGAAAAAATGAGACCAATTTCGAAGTGTATCCTATCAAAACCTACGACAGAGTTCTAAGAACAAGAACCAATAATACCAATAAAATTACATACTCGTACAAGCGACTGGACAGCCTTTTCATTTTTAAAGTCGGTTAAATAACAGGTTTCATCAGGCAGACGATTTTTTTTTTCATATTTATTTAAGAAATCGGAGTAAAGAACTAAACATATTTCAACAAGGAGTTTGAAAATCTAAAATGTCACACAGGTAAATTACTAAGACAAAAGTGGCAAGTGGCTGCCGTTGGACCCAGAAGCGAGTGGTCGTCACTAACCATTAGTGGCCCGTTTGCTCTAACCTTTACTGTACCTACAGGCTTTCACCAAAAGTAAAGCAATTTGTTTTCCTTTTGTTGAAACGGTTTTAGACGCCTATCTGGTGGAATATTATGGTAATAGATTTTTTTGAAAGGGCATAGTGTAAGGGAAAACCAAAATGGCAGCCTCATCATCAGATGGGAATGTGGATAGAAATAATAAATGCCAAGAAGAGAAAGGGTACAGAGTATGTCTTTATTTGACAATTTTCAAATGATATTTTTTTGACATCATGACATATTTGCCTGTCTTTATTTCTCAAATGTACCTATTAAGAGTGGTGTGTGTGTGTACGCCCGACTTTCGATCAGGGGTTCCCGCGGTTTAGTCAAGTCCAAATTGTATTGACCAGTTTTTTCTCTGAATAATAGCCTAGTGCTGATCAAGCCTAATCCATCTAAAATGCCCCAGACACTGCAGCATGAATACCAGTTGCTGACGCTATATAAATAATCTTTAATAGATGTGAAAAGCCATATGGTATCGTTAGTACGCCGCCACCACTTGGTTAGTTTGGATATAGCGACAATTAAGCTATTTTGTAGAGCGCTTTTTTAATGAAAGCTAAACGACGTCAGCCTAGTAATTAAGCCATTTATGCCTGCGTTTAATGCACAGCCTAGCCATTTGACATGTACCTACCTACATGAGCAGGTATTACCCTAGCTGACTGGCGGTGGACCGCATGGCTAGATTCAATGCTTATTGATTAAACCACATTCAGAGTACTCTTTTATGACTATGAATGTCTCCCTGAGATTTGAAGTTTTTAAATCAATGGGTAGACTACGAAAGTATTGATTTTTGCACCCAAAAATACTAACAATCTAATATTTCCGAAATTTTCATTTATTTGCCTTTGTGTGTCACAAGTTGGTATCACTATAGAAAACATTGTTTACGTATAATGCTGACAAGACAAACGGTTACCCTTAATATAAAAACATTTTTTGGTAACAATACAAACGATGTTCGCAGTTTCGCGCTTATTTTGTTCTACGTTCATGATATAGTAGATATAACAAGCTAAAGCCGTGTACGCACGAACGAACAAAACATACTGAAATCGAACATCGCACACTTTGTGCATGCTGAACACGAACATCGCTACATTTTTGGCTACATCACTGTCGACTACAGTGGTGCATGCATGGTTACTAAGGGGTTAAGCGCGAACACGAGTAGGCTGTGTTTGCATGGTTCGCCTTCCAAATTTACGTCAACACGTACGAACAAAAGTTCCGTAATCGATGTTCGTGTTCAACAACATATTTTGTTCGTTCGTGCGTGCACGGCTTAAAAAAAGCGAAAGCATTATTCTTACACGAAGGTGAAATATAAACTTTTATGGACTTGCCATGTCTAAAAGCCGTGACCTAGAACCTTCAAACCTAGAACTGTTGACATTGTATTGTACTGAAGCTTATATTGGAGCTACAGTTAGTTTTAACTAACTAACAGTTAGTTTACACGATATCACATTGTAAAATGGGGTCACGGGTGCCCTGCGAGAGGTCCTTTGAAGGCGACTCTGACAATGATTTTCTTGAGAAATACGAACTTGTCGGATTTCATTTTCCGTTATAAAATAAGTTCTGTAAATAAATAGATTGGCCGTGGGGTTCCGGTAGTAGAATGTTACTTTTCCTCATGCCTTGGATGCAGCAAGAATCTGCCAAAGGATATCTCTGAAAGATGCAGCAGCGTGTTTAAATACCCAGAATTTTTTAATTTTTGATTTAAGCGATCTGCTGTTTTGTGACTCAATTTATTATTTACATCTCAATAATATTATAAGCTCGAAAGTTTGTTTGTATAGATGTAAGGTTGTTTGTTACCTATTCACGCAAAAACTAGGCTACGGATTGAGGCGAAACTTTGCACACGTATAGATGTTGATCAGGATTAACACATAGGCTACTTTTTATCCGAGTCAAAGCGTGCGATGCGGTGGGCAGAAGCTAGTATTAAATATAAATCTAAATTACTGCTGTTATGCCCTAAAATGCTTTCGAATCAACAGACGAGATGTAACAAAAACAATAAAATCTGGAACCCAGAAGATATTACACTCAATATTTAGTACCTCCATTTTCATTCGACGTTTCAGCTTATTGCACCGACCGCGGTAATTAACGTGTGTAATACCGCTTACATGTGTAAGTATTTATTTTATTTTATTTTACAACTTACAGCTAGCAATTTAATAATTAGAAAAATAGGTACAGAAAGCCAATTACAAGTTTCCACGTGTGGGTAGATGAGTACAAATATAATAAGTTGACAGATAAACAATACCAAGTTATGGATTAAGATTTAAAGTTTATGTAGATTATTACACATATGTTTAAAACTAGAAGGAGAAGTGTTGAATAAGTCAACCTTCTGGGCCACTGCATTGTAGTGTCGGCACGCTCGTTTATTAAATAAGTTCTGCCTATAATTATTCTTAGTTGTTTTCTATGTATTTTTTGGTGGTTATGTTTTATATTTTACGAGTTGATGTGTTGCAAGGTGATCGTTAGGTCAATTATTCATTATTTTATATTATTTCTTTTAATAAAAGCTGTTTGATGTTGTTTATTTTTTTATTTTAATGTTGACGTTTGGGCTGCCATTATCGTGTAATCAGATGTCTCATGGTATTTTCTTAAACTAAAATCACCGAATCCTGGAAAATCGTAAAAATGACGTTGTTCTTTGGAGTTAAGTAGTTAGAATCACCCTTTTTTGGGTTTTTACACATACATATACTTATTAGCAATTTGGCTTTGCCGTAGTCGGAGAAACCTATCCCGTAGGGTGATTACGTATCTTGCAACAGGTTTTGCAACAGGCAATCGCTGCTGTCAAATGTCAATTCCTTGCTGTTCTCTAATACAAAATAGACGTTTGACAGCAACTATTGCCTTTAGATAAGATAAATCAATCTATTGCCTGTAGCAAAACCTGTCGCGAGATACGTAATCACCCTGCCGATATTCATTGGTTTGGAAACAAAGCCCACAATGGTGACTTATAGCCATTCATTTCATTTACGTTAACTTATTCCCTTCAAGATACTGTTCTTAGTCTAACGTCAACATTTTGATGCAAATTGCGCATAAAGTAAACGAGGTTTTAATGAAGGCAAGGGGCATGGTTCACTATAATAACCATGGAATGTGATGCCTTTCTGCTTCGAATTCATTATTTACCCATTTTAATTTCCTTGTTACTTTTATTATAGGGGTTCCGCCTAAGTACAGTGGTTTGTATTTCGATTCTTATAAAATATATAACATTGATCTTCTTAAAAAATCTACGAGCTTTAAGACGTGCTCTAATGGTGTTTAAAAAAATCATATGGCTAAGTCAGTCTCAAGATCTTTGCAAATAAAATAAAATTGCAAATTAAATTTTACAGATTATTTTGCCGTAACATGGACGTGCACGCAGGAGGCTGGGTACCGGATGAGAGCCACTCAAGGAGCCATGGAGTGAGCTAGTTATGCATCAAGTTTATCGATCAAGTTCCAAATGTCGAAATTTGAAACCGAACAAGAGCACAAAGGTAATCGGATTATGGAGCTCCATTTGAGCTAGGCGCAAACATGGCTAGGCGCGATGTTATATGGAGTCAAGCCATAACGGAATAGTAGCCCAGACAGGAATATAGAAATGTCAGTCGTCGGGCAGCAAGATAGGCAGACGACATAAATAAAGTCGTAGGTAAACGATGGATCGGACAAGCAAAGGATGGTGGCGGAGGACACAAACTAAGCAAGGCCTTTACCCAGTAGTGAATGAACTCAGGCTGATGATAATCATAAGAAAATCAATGTTAGTTACAAGTTAAAACGCTTCAATTACAGAGACGCCGCAATGGTATACCAAAGTTGTATTTGTTGGAGCGAGCAGTTACTATACAAGGGTCGAATAATTATTAAAACAAAGGCATTGTTCTCACAGATCCCACTGCTAACGAACAATGAGACCAATCCGAATCTTAATGTTTAGGGCACTCTTAGATTTGCAGTTCTCATGATACAAATGAGGCCAAAGCAACCCCCAGCGAACAAAACTTTTCTGATAACTAAGTATTCGCCTCAAACTAACACCGTCACTAAAAGAGCTCAATGTTTAATGGGTGGAAGAAACTCTATACTTAGCCTTAATTGGGTCATGTGAAGTATCAATTTTGTCTAGCAGAGAGATTTATTTACCTCGGCCTTGAACAAAAAGTTTTTGGTTAAGGGGAGACGAAAATAAGGTATTTTTTTGCTGCCGCAGTTTATCATGCAATATCGTCTATTTGTTTGTAAGTTGATGCCGAGAAACTCGGTATGGAAAATATATTTCAATCATTTTCTGTATGGAAAATATATTTCTGTTTCCTTTGCCCTAGTTCTGACAACCTTGTGTTTTGATTAACATTCCAGTTTGTTAAATTAATTAATTAAACACGCTGCAATTATACTTCAGTCAGGCTGCAATTATACTGACAATAATGTCAGTATTGTCGTAGGTGAATAACCACAACACGGGAATTTATCGCGTAAAACCTTTGAATGAATTACGTATTCCTTTATTATCCTTTATTATTAATTAAATTCCCGTGTTTTTGTTATTTATTATTATAAATTGTGATTGCGAAAGTTTACGAAAATTATCGTAGGTGATTAAATTATAGCAAATATTTTGTTCACAGGTGACTTTAATCATTATTGGCGCAGGTGTTTTAACTGTACTCCTATTTCATTTCTGCCTTTTTCACCAAGGTTATTTAGCCCAGGTGACTAAGGTGGAATAATCTAGTTTTTTATGAATAATGAAAATATAGTACTTTGTGCTAAATATTATACAGTTAACGGATGTTAACATTATTTCGGTATTAACTTGACGTTCGTGTGTAAATACGACCTACTTAATTAATTTTATTAACGGACGTGCTTGAATAACTTCACAAATTGAATTAATGACAACGACATTTAAATGCAAGATTCCGCTTCCTGCATAATTTTGTACGTGATTTTGCGTTACGGGAGATTTTAATTAGTATTTTGTCACCACAGAGAGGAGGCGGTTGTTCCATAATGAGGTGTCGTCTTCCTCCGTAGAGCAAACAAAAACTTGGTAATTAGAAGGATCCACCTTTACAACCAGTCTCGCTTATCTTAATCAACACAACCTGAAATGTACTAAGCCTTTCAACTGTTTTTGTTCTCTCCTACGACTTTTGCCGTAATTATGCTAACATGATGTTTTTACCGTGCCGTGAGGTGCCAACAGAATATTGCCTCTCCTCTCTTGCCCGTGGATGCAGTAAGAATATGGGATACCTACTGAAGATGGGCAGTGTATTTCTAAGCGTGGCGAGTATGGCAATAATCCCCTCATGATCTTCGAGATCTATCAAGGAAGTCTATGTCCAGCCATGGACGTAGACAGCAGTTCTACGGCTGAGGTAATGATGAAGAGGTTCTTACGACGCGCTTTCAAAAAAAAGTTGAGATGTATTTTGATGTAATTGCAACATAATATCAGTAGGAATAAAAAAAGCACGTAATTTTGTGAGTGAGGGTTTGTTGACTGAACTAAACGTCAACACTTCTGAATGGATAAAGTTGATAGTTTAGTTTTATCTGGAAAATAACCTGGAAAAATAATATTACGTAATTCCTATGCGTATTGGCAATAGTTAAGGGATATTTGTCTACCATGATTTGAGTATTTTTGAGTTTCCCGATATTTTGACGCAGTTACACACGCAAATACAATACGTGCTCTAACAGTGAAGGAAACATCGTGAGGAAACCCGCGGCTTAGTTACCTTCAGACGTATTGACCTGTTCTTTCCTCTGACTACAGCTGACTAAGCTGAGAGGATGGTATAGGTGCTGGGCAAGCCTAATCCATCAAACAATGTCCCAGGCACTGCAGCGTCCCGTACAGCATGATCACCAGTTGCTGACTTTGTATAAATCATCTATGCAGAGGCCTTACTTTATCCATATGTAACGGCGTCGAAATATTGAGAAACTTGAAAAGACTCAATGGATTGTAATATTATAGTTATGCACACATATTATATTCACAGGATATTCAAAATGTTTTCACAACCAGTTTCATGATCCAGAAACAACAAGATCAAACTGGCAGGCAAATACGACTATTAAATTCTTACTTCTGAAAATTATTCTACTAATAAAATGCTCTATGCTCAGTGTGTGTTGCCAGTGATGATTTAAGTAACCGAGACATGGTTCTTCACTACTGACCTTATGAATAAACTCAGTCGCTCGTACGAGCTATGGAGAGGGCTATGCTTGGGGTTCCTTTAGGGATCGAATCAGAAATAAGATACGCAGAAGAACTCGGGTCACCGACATAGCCTAACGGATTAGCTTGTTGAATTGGCAATGTGCAGGCTATGTGGCTCGAAAAAAAGGTGGCCGAAGGTGCCGAAAAGTTCTCGAATGGAGGCCACGGACCGGCAAGCGTAGCGTAGGATATCTTTCAACAAGATGGGCAGACGACCTGGTAAGATATGTAATGCTGGAAGGTGGTAAATGCAGGCCGCTTGCAGTCGCAATACCTGGAGTTTTTATAAGAGGATGCCTATGTCCAACAGTGGACGTCCTGGCTGAAATGATGAATCAAATGCTACATTATCAATGAGTTATATTTTTGTACCCGGCTTCAATAGGGGTGCGGTGCGGTATGGAGTTCGCCGTATCAGCAAATATTTAAGTATAATTCAGACGACAAAATGAATTCACATTGTTGGCAGAAAAGTAAGTAAATAACCTTCATGTCTACAGAGAATAGGTTCAAATTCTCTGTGCGACGCAACACAGCGATATGATAGAAAAGGGTATGTTATGTTAAGATGTATACTTATGAAGATGGTACTTTATCATTATTACAATAAAAACAGCGTTAATACGAGTATTATTGTACGTTAAAATATTTCAATACATACAGCTGAATATTCGGGGGAAAAACAAGAAAAAACATGAAAACCACTATAAATAAATACACATGCAAGAAGTCATTCCATGATCCTCAAGGCAAAAACAAGAGACCATACTATTTGTTGTTACAAAAGGCTGAATATACATTTTGAGTGTTCACAACGCCCTGCTGGCGCGTGACTAACTATCAGGCAATTACCTTATTCGTTATTAACCAACAACGCCCCAGGCAAAGTAAACAGTAGCTTACGCTCTATATATATATATCATACAGGATGTATTATAACTTCTATATTGCTTGTGGAAGCAGTAAGAATCTGCCAAGGGATACCTCCGGAAAATGGGCAGGAGAGTCTTTCCGTGTATCAACATTACATACTGCGCTCGCCAACCCGCCTGCCGGGTTCAACAATCTACTAAAATCCTTACGGCGTTATTATTTAAAAGCATCTTAATTATTTGATAAGGTTAAAGTTCCCTTTAAACAACGACCCTTTCGTAGCTGATAAACAAAGCATACATCATTATTTCACTATTAAATGAGGGTTAAAAGGGATGAACGGGTAAAAAGGATTCAATAAAGCGTGTCGACGCATTTTTGGTACTCATATCGAACGATTAATGTTCCAGATAGTTTTGATTTAGGGACTACAGAAATGGCCATTTCGTATTATTATCGCCTTTCCTTACTTCTTTTTTTCACTTCTTGATTTCACATGATATCTAAACTACAAAAATATTCTGAGAAAAGTAAGGCATTTTCATCTAGTATAATATATAAGAAAAATCCTATTATATATTTATAAGCTACCGGAACAACGGAAGGCCTTAAAAGAAGTATCGTTTAAGAAGAAACCTAATCTATGATTACTGAAAAATTAAAATTTTATTGTTTATAATTTAATACCTCCGATATATAAAATTTTAATAATATTTTGCATGCTTTTACACAAGCTGAATACAGGAAATAACACTATTTATTATTATTAAATCCTTATTTTAAAATTGTATTCTGGCATATAAACGATTTTGATTTGATTTGAACTTATTATTGATATTATACATGCTGAGCCTGGTACATTGTACGATGGATTAGGCTTGCCCAGCATCTTTAATACCATACAGCCAGCTTAGTCGGCTATTAGTCAGAAAAAAGAACTGATCAATACGTCTGAAGCTGCCTAAGTCGAGGATGTTCCTTGAAGTTTGTGGACATACATTTTTCAAGAAAAAAATAATTAATTCAAGGCCGGTATCGACCTACGGTTCGAAAGACGAGGGAACATGCCACTCGGCCAAAATCTATGAACAGCTCAATATTATAGTGTCCTACATCGGGGGAGCATTTAGATACGTCTAAAAACAAAATACTAAATTTCAGACTAGAAGATTAAGCTCTGAAATACTTTTAACCTCCGATGCAAAAAGAGAGGTGACAGTTACACACAAACTTACTTATCCTACTTGACAGGGTATGAATATAACACAAAAATTATAGACGTAATTCTTGCTCTTTTAAATTAATAAAACAATACTTAGATGCGCTTTGCATCGAAATTTAGAAGTGGGCTCGTGACGTCAGAACAAAGTTCTAAACTGTACCGAAACAGGTAAGCTAATTTGTACATAATTACCGCCGTTATTTTTGAAAAACGTTTAAAACACCGTGTCCAATCGTCATTTCAGCCGTAGAACGTCAACACACGCCTCCTTCGTGGATCTCCATGAGGGGTAGTTGCCATACTTGCCACGCTTGGCAGGCGGGTTGGCGAGTGCAGTACGGAATGTTGATATAAGGGAAGACACTACTGCCCATTTTACGGAGGTATCCAATAGTTAAAAAGTTTTAGTTAATTAGCATGAGAAACTAAAATTAAATTTATAAATGTTTACTTATTGTAAGCTCATAATATCCCATCGGCCTTAGCTGACACACCCAAAACTTGCAACCATAGGTGGCACGAGGCGTCTGTCTCGTCAGCTGATTGATAAGGTTAGTTGGGTTGCCTGGAAGAAATTGCTTTGAGCAATTAGGCCGCCAATTTGTACATTAGTTCTCTCTTGTTTTTCTATTGTTTGTGTTTTTTGGTGCATTAGTATAGTGTTAATTAAAATAAATAATAAATAAATAAATAATGCTGGACTAATCACACAGCATCATCTAGCCCCAAGCTAAGCAGAGCTTGTGTTATGGGTACTAGATGACTGATATACTTAATACATTATACTACATAGATAGATATTTTTTTATTATATATAGAAAAACACCCAGAACACCCTGAACAAATGTCTGCAGATCGTACAGACATTTGTCCCGAGGCGGGAATCGAACCCGCAACCCCTTGCGTCGCAGGCGGACCTTCATTCATTCATTCATTTATTCAAGGTTGGTGTACCTACACCAGGCAGGTCAGAGGAAAGATCAGGTGAAATACGTCTGAAGCCGAGTATGCCAGAACTACTGCAATTGAAGCTAAATAAATTGCTCGTAAAACCGGCTACTGTACCAATGTTCGAATAAAATATAACGATAATGACGCAATCCTACTGTTCACGATACCAATTTCCACGTCTCACTACATCGCACCCGCTTCTCAAGTAAAGCGACATTTTCATGAGCTTGAAAGTCAAGTGGCTGTTAAAATAAAGAAGGAACATTACATAACGAATGGATACTGGAGCGCTACAAGGAAACACTAGATAAATTTCACAGCTAGAAATATTTATGAAGATAAGCACACTGACTTTTTGTAGCTCCGAATATGAGGAGCAAATGAAGCTCTGATTTTTTTATCAGATCCGTGGGCGTTCGTTGATTTTGTAAATTACTTCAGGCACATAATATATTTCTACTATTCACTGGGTAGAAACAATTTTTTTACGTTACTGAATTTTCCTGCCAGATTATGACAGCACCTTATTATTTCGAAATACTTCACTGCTACTAACTTAGGAAATTCACACATCACTGGGGAGTTTCAGCGAACAAATTGTTTAATTTTTCTACAAAAAAATACCGGTATCACTGATGAAATCTAAAATGTTGCTGAAAATACCCAAACCGCTGTATGTATGCTTATTACTTAATATGAATATGAATATTGCCCTCGATTTATTATGGATCACATCATCAGAACTAAGTTTAAAAGCAAGCAAACATTATTATGTTAAACAAAAACCCCATCCTCAAGTTTGAAACCTATTTGGCTTTAAAGATTTTTTCAAGTAAAAAGCTTACTTAAAATGAGATACAGAGGATTAAGGGCATATTATTATGCCTTGAGGGACTCCTGTATACACTTTTACAATGATGATTTGTGGATAGGGATATCCTGTTAATTTTGTAATGTTGAAGAATTTTTATAACCATCTGTGGTCCACTTCATCAGTTCCACTTCACCAAATTATTATTTTCGAATACAAACGCTTGACCATAAGCTAAATATGCCAATATTGCTGTTTATTTACCTAAAGTATTTAGGAACTTCCCTCGTTTCCTCATGGATCTCATCATCAAAACTGAGCTTTGAAAAAATTACACTTAATTGAAAGTGTTCCAACTCAAAAAGAATTTTCCAAATTATGTTTAGTTATATAGAGGTATATATGCAATAATTGCTTAGTTATGAGGTAACCACAGAACATAATGTAGAGGTAACAAAGATTTTAAAAATACAGAATACTTTAGAACCTCCTCTTTTTTTAAGTCGGTTAAAAGGGGGCAAATTGACAGAGTGTACATACGTACATTGTAATTGTAGATATGTAAGTACCAGTATAGGGTTCAAATTGCCTGGAATGAATTTTTCCCTAACCGCGTAGACGCCGCTACGAACGCGTAGACATCACGCTACGCCGCCATGAGCACGGTCCGGTGCTCACGAAAATAAAATATAACCAGCCTTATTGGAACAACGGTAGCTGTTTCTAAAGTTGACCTTAACTTATAATGGGACAGCGTAAAGGCCATTTTGAATCCAATTTCAAGGGCCATAAGACCATCCACATAATGCTAGCATTTTATTACTGGTGTGAGTATTCTGGTTGCTGTGCGTGCCTCACAGCCGTTACTTTCGGCTTCTACCTTATTAATATGGCGCTAATTCGCAATGTAGAAAAATAACTTCAGCAATCGATGGACCTTCTTGTTACCTTGGGCTGTTTCATGAAACAGCTGTGCCGTAATGGAATTTTAATGAATGGTCATTTGGAAAGTTGCAGCCATAAATATTGTTTTGTTTTGTCAAATGACATTTCTTGTAACATAGAACTGTGCACGCGAAAACTTTTCTCGTTATGATATAAGCCAAGGATTTCTTTCCGAGAAAGGAAAGGTCAAGTTTTCACGCGTGTGTTGATTGCTCGGTAAATGTTATATTTGTTTAGTATATTTATTTACGGCTTCGTTTTAATCGCGAAGGATCTAGTTATTATTTCGATTCCATTAATTTTTTATATGAAGTTCCTATCATAGTTTCAGCCGTTAAACGTCCACTACTGAACACAGGCCTCACTCATGGATCTCCATGAGGGGTAGTTGCCATACTCATCACGCTTGGCAGGCGGGTTGGCGAGCGCAGTACGGGATGTTGATACATGGAAAGACGCTGCTGCCCATCTTCCGGAGGTATCCCTTAGCAGGCTCTTACTACATTCACGGGCATGAGAGGAGAGGCAACATTCTACTGCCGGCACCCCACGGCAGAAGTTCCTATATCAAGTATCAATTAAAAAGTATTTGGAATATCTTAACTATTATTTTGTGAATGTGAAATTCGCATTTTCGATTGTGAGTTGTTTGTTACGCTTTCACGCCTAAACAAAAAAAACTGATTTTGAAAATTCTTCCAACAATGGCAACTTTTATATTTATTATACCAGTTATGTAGTATAATTTAAGCCGTGTTGGCCGAATGGTATGTACCCCCGACTTTTAATTCGAAAGTCGTGGGCTCGATACCAGCCGTGAACCAATGGATTTTTCTTTCTTGAAAAGTGTAAGTTCACTTTTAACACGTGCTTAACGGTGAAGGAAACATCGTAAGGAAACCCGCGGCTTAGTTAGCTTTAGACGTATTGACCTGTTCTTTCCTCTGACTAATAGCTCACTAAGCTGAGAGGATGATATAGGTGCTGGGCAAGCCTAATCCATCAAACAATGTCCCAGGCAGTGCAGCGTCCCGTACAGCATGATTACCAGTTGCTGACGCACTGACTAATATACAAGATAGTATAGAAGAAACGAAAAAATATTAACATCACAGTTTAATTCTTTGAAAGAACACGATACCCGTAACACACATTGAATATTTATAAATTGAATTTCAGAAAATTCTGTTTCATTATGTGAATTAAAAAATAAATCGAATAGTTTATTTTACTCAAAACCTTATACCTTACCCATAAGCCGAAGATATCGCTATTCAAATAGGTAATGTCTCTATTAAGTAAAGTAGAAAATGTGTGTGTAAGTGTTACCTTAACACTAAACTAAACTCACTAGAAAGTTTCATAAGAGTCGTGTTTGAATAGGGAAACATTAATCGAAGGTTTTATACTTTTGCCTTGACCTCATTTTCTATTACTATAGAAGTTTCAGATAGGTACATCATTTAGACGGAAAAGCTTTTTATTAGAAATTGAACACAAGATTTCTTTTATGAGTGACGCTATGCAAGTAAGGCTATACATAATTTATTCAATGTTTATGAATGTATGTAACCCCGTCTATCGATCCGAATGCCGTGAGTTCGATACATTTAACTCATGATTTAACGATGAAGGAAAACAAATATCGTGAGGCAAGCCACAACTCAGTCAGTTTTAGACGTATTGACATGTTCTTTATTTTGAATATAGCCGACTAATCAGAGAAGATGGTATAGCTGCTGGGCAAGCTTACAAATACCATATCCTTTTTGCAACGCCAAGGTAACATGTTTGTTGCAAGCCAAAAATCCTAAACTAGCGTTAGCTGCATTTTGAGCTTAATCAAAATTCATCTAACTCAAAGTCATATTGACGATGGACAGTTTGGGTTCCGTTCACAGGTCTCCACGGATATGGCAATTTTTTCGCTCAAACAGGTTGTCGGTTACTACAAAAAGCGACAAACGACAATGTACGCATGTTTTCTGGACCTGAGCCGTGCTTTCGATACGCTCAACCACGACCTCTTGTGGAGAAAGTTACGTGACGGTGGCAGTGGAGTTCCTCCTGAGGTTGTTGATCTTCTTGCATTTTGGTATCGCAAGCAGATTAACAGCGTCAGGTGGGGCTCTGAGCTTTCTGAAAGCTACCAGCTTCCATGTGGTGTGAGGCAGGGTGGTCTCACTTCTCCGGACCTGTTTAACACTTATGTGAATGATTTGATCGTGGAGCTAAGCGGCACCCCGGTAGGGCTCAGGTTAGATAACAGATATGTTAACAACCTGAGCTATGCTGATGATATGGTGCTGCTTAGCCCCTCGGTTAAAGGTTTGAATAAACTGATAAGGATATGTGAGAGGTACGCTGCTGAACACGAACTTATATATAACGTGAAGAAGACAGAAATGGTAGTTTTCAGGTCCGGAAGGGGGCCAGAGCATATACCAGCAGTCTATCTGAACCGGCAACCTGTAAAAATAGTCGAAACGTTCAGGTACCTTGGCCACATCGTGACATCTAGTCTTAAGGATGATGCTGATGTAGAAAGACAGCGCAGATCTCTCTGTAGTATAGGCAACATGATAGCGCGAAAATTCTGCAAGTCCTCACCCGATGTGAAAGTGACACTGTTTAAGTCTTTCTGCCAAACTTTCTACACATGTCAGCTCTGGACTGACTATACCAAGAAGACGCTCGACAGGATACGCGTGGCCTATAATAACATCTTCAGGCAGTTGATGGGCCTGAAACGATTCTGTAGTGCGTCAGAAATGCTAACGGAGGCACGCGTAGACTCTTTTAACGCTATTCAGCGGAAGAGGATTGCGTCTTTTATGTCCAGAGTTGACTCATGTGACAATTTAATCATCAAGAGTCTGGCAGAAAGACTTATTCTTACAACAACATTTAGACGTTGGGTGGACATTGCCACCTGAGTTATTTTTAATTTTGTATTTAAATGTTTTGTTTGTTCATTTTTCATATCGTAATTTTGCTATTTTTATTCGGTTTTTATGTTTAATTTTAAGAAAAATATGGATGAAATATCTGCAATAAAGATTTATTATTATATTATTATTATATATTATTAATCCATCTGACAATGTCCCAGGCATTGCAGCGTCCCGTACAAGCTGACCAACAAAAACGAATTACTCTTACTACGTTTCGAAGGGGCTCGATACATTTAGGCTAGGTGGTTTTGGCTAGTTAAAAAGCCCGCCGCTGCAATAAGACCTACCTTATTAAAAAAATAATCTTCAAAATACATTTTATTGGCGAAGTCTATTGGCATGTCAAACAAACGAAAAAAATCCTCCTTCTCTTTGAAGTCGTTTAAAACATATTTGTGTTTAAATAAGTACAGTTTTGTACTTATTTAAACACACCTTGCTCGGTTTCATTTAGGCGGCATGTAAAAAATAGCGTGTTGTTGCCAGACATTCACTCGTAAAGTACAGTAAACATTATGTGGCTTCACATGACTGACACAAAATTATGTTCATTCTATGCCGTGCTTAAAGTTGTTTTAAGCATTTATTAGTCATCATAGCAGTGTTTGTGCACTGCGTCCGTAAAATAAGGACTCAAACGCTTTTTTATGTGACTAAATATCGATACAAGTCGAATGCCCTCCTGATTTTAAGCGGTAATCTCTACCTTGCATTTGCAATACCGCGGTAATCACGTTCACAATATTTGACCAACGCTGCATTGTATTGTGCCCATTCCGCCACCCTAAGACAAGAGTTGTAAGTTCTCATGTGCCCGTAATTTCACCGGCCCCCTTACCCTTCAAGTTGGAACACAGAAATTCAGACATTACTACTTGGTAAGAGGTATGGTTGTAGTACTTCCCTGGATGAACTCTTCACAAGAAGTTGTTCTAGGTACTAATAAGGCCTCAGTAGAACAAATAATAAGTTCATCCAATTATTAAGGTACTCCTCTGAAATAAGCATCACGAGTCATACGAGATAATAAAATACATCTCATTTTAGCAGATTCGATAAGTAAAATGTCGCTGAAAGTATGTGCCTATTTGGAAATAAATCCAGAGGCATTAGGATCCGGCAATTCATAATTATGTAAATTATTTACCAATCATCGTTTTGATAATACTCTCCATCGAGTCGCTAGGCTGCTCCGGGTTTTTGATTATTTTCATGACAAATCCAGGGAACCTGTATTTCTGGCAGAATTCCCAGAAGTTTTTATCTAGAAGCCATTTGTTTTCAAGGAATCTTTGCTTCTTCCCAGAGCAAACTGTCAGAGTTAGTACTGGTTTTACAATCTTTATAAGCTTAGTTTGTTGTGTATGTGCGCGATGGTTTGTTGACTAAACTGATTTAGTTTAGGTTTAGAACACTCGAATGACACTTGTTATTGCAAAGAATGTTAAAGTTTCACATTTGTGTGTATTTGTGCTATGGCATTCCCAAACGGCTGAACCGATTAAATATAGTTTTAATATATAAAAAAAAATATTGAGTCAAGAGTGTGGTGATGATGATTCAAATTAGTTTGTTGTTCGTTTTAAATTATGTGACCACTTTGTTGGGCGGTAATTTATAGCCTATGACACTCACAAATACTGTGGCTTTCTATTAGTAAAAGAATTTTGAAAATCTGTTCAGTAGATTTAAAGATTACCCCCTACAACCTCACAAACTCACAAACTGTACCTCTTTATAATATTAGTATAGATTAGGCGTCGGGGTTGTTTAGATTTTAAATGTTCATTGGTTTACACACCTCTTGATATTTCAAGTGAAAGCGGACAACAACTAAAAATACTATATAGCAGTCAAGTTTTTAAATGTAGAGCAGTTTGGATTCAGGCTAAGATAAAATCAGATAAAGCATTACAAGCTTTGATTTACTTTACAATGTTTTTAAATTCAGATCAAATCTAGCAAGGTTAATTATACAAACTTCCAGACATCCAATTGAGCTAAAATTGTATATACGCTTTAAGTTTTGATGACAATAAAATGTATTAATACTTTCAAAATAGGCACCGCCACGAGATGGCACATAATGCATTGTTTATCAAACGCTTTATCGCACACCTATGTACTATTACAGGGACCTAACTCAAAAATCCTGTTTTGTGGGAAATGCTAAAAACTGTCTTACGATTTAATCCTATGATTTAATCAGAATTATATTACAGCTAGGTTAAACGATATCCTACCCTCTATTATTTGTATACTATGTATAATTAAAGTGTTTCTTCTACTTATAATGTTAAAAATATTTTTAAAATATATTTGTTTTAATATAGAATTTACATTACCTATTGTATTCAATTTAATTTGTAATTTAACGGCTCATTACCAATATAGGTCTTTTTAACCTCCGACGCAACTCTCGGCACTCGCTCGGCGTCTCACCTGAATATGCCTCGCGGAGAGGCGAAATACGTGTTGTTGTGTGGGTTTGGGTATGCATGTTGCACTAACAACCTAATTCTCCCTGCATGTGCATAATTAGCGGGCGGGAGGGTGGTGCATATGCATCTCAGCATTAGCGGAATTAAAACAAGATATTTTCATTGCATTTTACTATATTATTCTTCTCATATGTATGTACATGTCATCATTTTAGCCGTAAAATGTCCACTACTGAACACAGGCCTCCCGCATGGATCTCCATGAGGGGTAGTTGCCATACTCAGCACGGACCAAAGAACAAAATACATTCAAAGGACCCTTTCGCAGGGCACCCATGACCCATGGTACCCCTTCATCTTTGCGTAGATCTTGAGGGATCATTGCCATAATGTCCACGGCGAGTTGGCGAGCGCAGTACCTACAGGGTGTTAGTACACGAAAAAATGCTGCTGCCCATCTTCCGGAAGTATCCCTTAGCAAATTATTACTGTATCCACAGGCAAGAATGGAGAGGATCATACTTAAGCTATATTCAATAAAGTACAGCAGGTACTATAAAAACTAATGAAGTTTGCCTACCTGTTTTCCGCGTAAATGCAAACTTTCTTAACGATGCCCCAGAGACCCAAAGTTAATCAAAGATTACGGGTCAGCAGTCGGGTTAAAATTAAGGCCACCGACTGTAAGTTGGCAATTATAGGGGTTCCACGATTCAATGAGCAAGAAACAGGTGATTCTTGCAAACATGTTGACAAAAGCACACCCCTAACATAATTTCTCGAGTATATTGAGTTGTTTCGGTGCCTTTACTGGTTAAGCGACGATATTTCCGAGCGGGTTAAATAGGTTGCTATGCTAGTGTGTGTTTATTTGTTGTTCTCCGTGGGCGGTTGTTTTTCTGTCCCAACAATCGCATTTGCATTTTGATTAATTCAGCTAGATTAGAAAACTGGATTGCTTCGGTATAAAAATGATACATGGAAGGTTGCATCGAGAGTGTAGGGAAACTATAATTAGTTTTGATTGAACTTTCTTTGAGAGGCGTCATGCCGCATTAACTGATAGGACCTACGATCATTTTATAATAAAAGTACTATTTTTAAATCAATTGCCAGCAGTGGCGTTTCACAAGATCGTTTTACAAGATCTTAGGGTTTATTTTTGAGAAAGCAGCTGCAGTTACGCCATCTTGTTACATAATTAACCAGTGGGTAATTGCGTACCCAACATTGTGGCAACTTGAAACCATTAGAAAGGTCTTTTGAAATACTTATTTTTTTGTATGACCAAACTTTGTAGCCTATGAAAGTTTTTTGAGAATATTTCGCAAACCATCGATTGAAGGTGGTTAATGCAATCTGTCCTCAACCTCCTTTTCTCAGAGATCGCTGTCTGAGGTGATAATATTTTATTGAGATGATGGTTAGCCACAACGTGGCCTTGGATGGAGCACGCTTGTCCAAAAGTGCCTTGTTCACTTTACCCTTGAAGACACCAAAAATGTAGCTTACAGGAAACACTGACGCTGTGAGCGCACTTAAGACGCATTGGCTATATTGGCAACAGGGATTCCAACTTTCCTAAGCTGTTACAAAATAGTCTTTTTTAAACTTTCGCGATCACAACACATTATTAAAATATTCGGAATTAATATTTTATGATTAAAAAATGCCATAGAGTTTACTTCAAATTGGTAGTTGGTTTATGATTGAATAACTATGACAACAGAAAAAAATCCCAAAAACGGCTCTGTAAAACATAGACTTTCACTTGTAAACGAAACCGATGTAAGGCTCTAAATTACCTCTACTCGTTTTCTCTCTCTTTTCACGTTTTTCAAAAAGGTGTTTGGATTTTACATAATTACTTTTTTATATAAAAGTTCCTACGTGTATTACCGTTTTGGCGCTAAGCTAGCTTTTCGCGTCAAATACATAATATAGTATGCAGGCAAAGCTCGACTCAGTCCACGTTTTTTCCATTGTAATATAAACAATTACATTCAAATAACTGTATAACAATGCGTCGCCTTAGCGTGCAGTACAATAAACGTGCACACGATGCGCTTTGTGCGGTCCGATGGAATGCCCACAGTGTGGGTGACACTTTTCCGAATGCCTGGTCGTCCGATGGTAAAATGGTGACGAGAATGTAGGTTGTACAACTCCAGTACACACTCTCCAAAATGCAGATTAGAGAACACTGACAGGTATATGCCGAGGGACTTAAGTTGCCTTGTTAATGCTAACGCTACAGTAAAGAAAGTAGGACTGAGGCTGAAGTCACTTCTTTTTGCGGGAGACTACGCCTGAGTCTTACTGGCAATCCAATGATTGGACAAGATTTACTCAAGTCTACGATCCAAGTGGTCTTTATCAAATAATTAATTGATTCAGGCGTGACTTTGCCGAAATCAATACGAACAACATATACACGTATCAATTATAGGTACATTATATTATGACAAATATGCTAACCTATATACAATGTACGCTTAAAAAACACTCAAAACGAATTAAACACGTGTCTCGCTTCTCTATAAGGCATTTTCAGGAGAAATCAGCTCACCGTTCATCACGTACGGACACAAAAAAACAATATATTAGGGGTTACTTAATGCTGAAGCATAGCATTTTCTACCAGTCATGTTGTATTAATTTAAAAAAAGGAAAAAATACGAGTCAATTGTTTTTGTATTATCTAACTGACACATTGACTTAATAGAATTTAGATTTTTACACCTTGTCGTCATGACTATTATAATTATGCATTTCTATTGTGTTTCTATTGTATGTGTATTGGACCGCCGTGGGGTGCGGCAGTAGAATGATACCTCTCATCTCATGCCCATGGATTCAGTAAGAGCCTGCTAAGGGATACCTCCGGTAGATGGGCAGCAGCGTCTATCCGTGTATCAACATCCCATACTGCGCTCACCAACCCGCCTGCCAAGCGTGGTGAGAATGGCAACTACCCCTCATGGAGATCCATGAGGGAGGCCTGTGTTCATCAGTGGACGTTTTATGGCTGAAGTGATGATTTCTATTGTATGACTCTGACTCGCATTCCAACTTATGTAACAGGGAAAAAATAAATAAAACCACAGCACAGTGACGTGTTTCAGCATAAAGTTTTTATTGCTAACTAGGTAAATGCACTATCCGGTCCATTTCAGCCTTCGCTGGTCGTAAAAATGGAAGGCGTTTTATAGCGTTGCCATACCTAACAATGAAATCAATTCGATTGTGTATTTGTTGTATTTTCTATTCCTTTTGCTCTATAAATTAATCTTTGCGGAGATCGTTAGTCATAAGCGTAGACCGGATACCAAACGAAATTCCCATAAAGGCTTAAGATGTAGGTATTCGGCTTAAGTGGAGATGAGCTAGAAGGGATGATCTTCGATGGACTAAAGCAATTACCGAATGATGGCCGAGAGATATCTTCCGATCACGAAGCAGGCCACCGAAGTGGACGAAAATATTGTAAACGCCATACAGAAAGTAAGGCAGGGTAGTGAACCTTTGTATCCTTGATAGAAAATAGTTAGCGTAAGTGGAGAGACTGTCAATTATATGTGTCTTCCAAAGTATAGTCAAACTATTGAATGACACTCTCTGTCTTGCTGTGATTGCTGTTTCTGTAAATCTGTGATACTAGGAGGCTACATGGCAAAAGTTAAGGTAATATTAAACGCCATGTCTTGTTAAATAAATGTTACTAACAATCTCGCAGCTTCATGGAACAAACTTCCATCTTCAAAACACGCCTACTCATACGTACTTGAATATCTAATGAAGAACCCCTTTAATGAGGCCTGTAATAAAGAGCAGGTGCACGATATTACGTGTCTTACAACATAAGCTTGTGAGTTTTAAAGAGAAACTCTCTCGCTATACGAACGTTAACTTGGGTATCTTGTGGGTAAGTGAATTAATTGAGTTTGCTTGCAAAATTAGCTATTGAGTTTTTTTCCCGACGAAGGCGGGTTTATGTTTTTGCTACGTATATGGTTAGATATCGGAAACTCTTTGTTTCTCTGTAGCATCAAACCGGTTAGGTCGATAGTTCTTTAACACCTCGTTTTATATTTATTTATTAACACATATTTAACCGGGTATTTATCGCGCTATTTACCTTTATTATTGCCCGACGTTTCGACAGGATTGCACCCATCGTGGTCCCGGGAAGACATTCACAATCATATTTATTTGTTTCGTATTTTACAACATAAAGATTCTAACCGTATTGAAACTGAGCGTAAATCCCGTATCTTGACGTTGGACCATCCTAGTGTTGCATAGCTATCGATATTTCCATGATCATTTCAGACGTAAAACGTCCATTACTGAATACAGGCCTCCCTCATGAGGGGTAGTTGCCTACTCGTGGCTTGGCAGGCGTGTTGGCGAGCATGCAAAGTGGCGGGCAGAAGCTAGATATTCAATACTTTAACGCCACGTTTCCCCAGTTTTCGAAACCTCCATTAACTTTTAACGTCTTGCCATGTTTTCATTTGCATTCTTTCCTTTTTATTGTTTCTTGAATGGTGAATCGAGGCTTTAACATCCAATAAAGGCTCTGCGCTCAAACTGATCATTAAAGAAAAATAGTATTATTTGACAACCTCCGTGGCTGAGTTGCTTTAAGAGCCGGCTGAGTCGTAGGACGTTGTAGGCAAAGATTTAAATCGTTAGATGCCCTGACACCAAAAACTGTGGCATTGTTTTTATTTGTGTATTAACAATAATGCCGACGCACGCACACTGGTTTTGCCAATAAACCAAACTGTTATTGTTACCATTTACTGTGCAATCGTGTTGCGCGAACTTTCGTGAAAGTATAACCCACACCACGTCCGGCTAACACTGTGTTTAGAGGTACACTGATTCCAATTAGTGAGCTCACTCATTTCGTGTGGTAATAAAAACGTGCAGTCTCATTACGGTAAGGGTGTATCTATCGATTTAAATCTTTGGTTATGGATCGATTTAAATCTTTGGTTATGGATTCGCGCCGTGGGATAAATGTTTGTAGTTTTTCTGCAGATATTAATCCCGTGACTGAGTATACTATGTGTAATGTGTGTCACCATCATCCACAACCCGACTTCACCAACTGCAGAGTATAGGCATCTCTATAATTGTGCTATAACTCACGATCCTGTGCTAATAGATAAATACAAAATATAGATAAAAACAACTTTATTTCGTTACCAAGCAACATGTACACAAAAACAATTGTAGGTTTGTTGATTTCATGATCAAACAAAAAAATCACAGGAACAATAACTAGATACAATAGAATACAGAATATATAGTTCTGTATTCTATGGTAGATACATACATTAAAATATGGTAGGTAAGGCCTTTTCATCTATTATAGATGATTTATACAGCGTCAGCAACTGGTAATTATGCTCTACGGGACGCTGCAGTGCCTGGGACATTGTTAGATGGATTAGGCTTACCCAGCACCTATACCATCCTCTCAGCTTAGTCAGCTATTATTCAGAGGAAAGAACAGGTCAATACGTCTGAAGCTAACTAAGCCGCGGGTTTCCTCACGATGTTTCCTTCACCGTTAAAGCACGTGTTAAGTGTGCACATACATTTTTCAAGAAAGAAAAATCCATTGGTGCACGGCCGGTATCAAACCCACGACCTTCGGATTGAAAGTCGGGGGTACATAATATACAGTGGGTAGGTAACAATAATGGCAACCACTCAGGAAATGCTGTGGCGCGATTTCGTGTCACAGCGCTGGTCTTCCGCGATTGCACACTTATATTGCAAAAAGTGGCTGCTTTTCAACACAAAATAACAATTTTGCAACAAATAATTAAATTACAATAAAGTTCTATGTAAAAAATACAATTCACCAATAAAATAACACAGTATTAATACTGCGTCGTCGCCTGTTTGTTTTGCTTTGAACTTGGCCGGACACGCTCCCACGTGTCTAGATCGGATGAATTATAGAAAATGGTTCGAAGTTATGTTTATTTATAAACGAATTGTAGAATAAGGCATAGAACGGCTGCCTGTTTGGTTGGAACAATTTAATTGGAGTTGTAAATATATTTTTTTATTAATCTTTTAAATGAAAAAATGCATCTCGCTAAACCGACGTAATAATATAAGTGTGTATTCATTCACAAAAAAATTAGTCGGGCTTGTGTTATGGGTACCAGATGATTGATATTTCATGAGGCTTGATATAGCAGGTACTTATATCAAGCCAGAATTTTTGTCATCATTCTTTTTATAATGTATGTAAGTATACGATCGTAAACGTATAGCTTACTCTACTAGAGCGGCGCTCTTGTTTATTATATATAGCCTTTTAGTAAAATGATTCTCTCAGCAACTTGTTACTGAAACAACGATATTTTTCAGAAGAAATGTGGCGATAGCTTTGTGTAAAAGTCAATTTATCTACACAATTTATTTATGCCCCAATTTTGTTTCCTTTCACATTCGATAGAGGTAAAGCGTCGGTGTGCTTAGTGTAAACGCGTAGTTTCTCACGTTACCTTACAAGGGAGGCCCACGTTAAAAGGACGTATTGAATTGCGTCCTTTTAACGTGGCCCACGTTAAAAGGACGCATTGAAGATGTTAACGTCAGGGAGTTCAACTTTTTTCAGCAGTTACAAGACATTCGGAATTTATATTTTAATAGCTTCTGCCCGCCACTTCGCGTGCGTTGTACCCGGATAAAATGGAGCATATGTGTTAATCCTAGTCAACGTTTACGTGTGCAAAATTTCAGCGCAATCCGTAGGCTATTTTTGGGTGATAGAGTAACAAACATCCATACATATTCACAAACTTTCGCGTTTTAATATAAGTAAGATGTTTTGAATTGTTCATGTTTTTTACTTTATATTATTAATTGTTATTGAATGTTTACCTATTACAGAAGAAAAATAATCCCAAAAACTTCGCAATAAAAACAAAGATACCAATTTATATTGTGCATACCTACACTCGTCTATACACCCTTTTCAGAATTGTTTAATTTTACGTAATTACTTTAATTTTAAAGGAGAATAACTATTTTTGCACTCACGACTTTTTATTTCAAGCTAGTTTATATGCAGGCGGCCACCAGTCAGTCCGCGTTTTACCATCGTGATTTTAATATTTGATCTCATTGCGTCGCCTTAACAAAAACTCACCATAGGAAACCCAAGAATTAATTTAAAATTACAAAATCTAACGACTTCACCTTCATTCAGCGCCAACGAGCTGAAAGAACGATCGCGCGCTTACAGCATACATTATCTATTATAGCTGTCGATTTATTTTAAATTAGGTACTCTACCGTCTTGATTTTTTTCTGTGATCTTTTATTTAAAAAATTATTAATATTAATTTTTTTCCACAATTATTCACGAGCAGGTCACAGGTGCAAGCATAATGTCGAATTCTGAGATACGTTTGATATTTATATTCGTAAAACCAGAAGCTTATATTATGTATTGTTATATATACATAAAAAATCCGTGTTGGCCGAATGGCATGTACCCCCGACTTTTGATCGAAAGTCGTGGGTTCGATACCAGCCGTGAACCAATGGACTTTTCTTTCTTGAAAAGTGTAAGTTCACATTTAACACGTGCTTAACGGTTAAGGAAACATCGTGAGGAAACCCGCGGCTTAGTTAGCTTCAGACGTATTGACCTGTTCTTTATATATAAAATATCAGATTACATAGAGGACAAAACCACTTGGGACGGAATCTGCTCCAACTCCGTCAAACGTAACATAAGACAAAATAAAATTGTTAAATGATGACTATAACGACCGAGTTAGGTTCTTCTGTTCACTTCTTTTCCTAACTCGCGTGTCATCTGAAGTGAACAGATTCAATTATGTGCTTTATTCTATTTATTTGTGTTGTTTTATTTTGTAATTTGTGACGCGTCAATAAGGTCCATGCGGCCGCACTGAATAAAGTATTTTTTGATTCTTGATTCTTTTCCTCTGACTATCAGCTGACTAAGCTGAGAGGATGGTATAGGTGCTGGGCAAGCCTAATCCATGAAACAATGTCCCAGGCACTGCAGCGTCCCGTACAGCATGATTACGCTTCATAAATCATCCATAATAGATGCAAAGGCCTTACTTTTTTATATATATACTTATAGCATATAAAATGTTTATTACCGATATATGATCTTTGTAAAGGTACCTACAAAGGTAATCAAATTGCAATTTGATTCTTAGGTACAACTTTACGTTCAAGGTGCTTCGTAGGTAAATTACACAGGCAGCTTACGCTATTAATCCCCTAGGTTCAAACGTTATTTTCGCTAGGTAAACTTATCGAATCCACCTAATAAATTTCTCATCAATTTGCTTTCGGAAAGTATCTCGTAACTCCCAGGACAACTTTGTACAATATAATCGTGTTTTCTCACGAAAATATTGGCATAAAGTTCATTTTTATATGTCATCTTTTACGAGTTGCCTCTACGAAAAGTTTCCACGTGTTTGGAAGTAGAAGTGTTTAAAAGAATATTGGCTGCTTCTCATAAAAGTCACGAATCCTGTATCGATATTATGACAATTTCCTGTCGGCGTTGGAACTGACTAAACTACAGCAGTCATCATAAAACAAGGATGTGAGGACTGAAAATTGATGCATTTCGTGCAATTCTGCAGATTTTTAGTATTTAATATTAATAAACGTGCCTTACTTGAACAAACTTGATAACCCCACAACATTCAGTTTTCGCAATAAATGCAAAACTAAAATATTTTTTCAATTCGGGTATGTACCTTTTACCGAGTATTTTTTCAATTCAAGTACCTACTCGTAGTTTCTGTTGTTAGCGTGTTTATTGAATCAAATAAACTCTTCTTTAAAGACGAAGATTTTTTTTGGTTGAAACAATTGGTTTTTAAAAATAAAGTGGTCAGATTTCAAGTTTCACTACAGGGACAGATATATAAAAAAAAATAATAATAAAAGAGCAAGGTAATTTTTATGCATTTAAATGTAAAATTGCAATTCTTGGCCGGTTTTCTTTTGACTTTTAGCCTCGTGGTGAAAGGCCTGTGTTCTTACGGGCATGGTGAGGCTAAGGGGCCTTTTCAGGTCCCCCTTAGCGCAGCTGCAGCTGCACGAGCGTCAGCGGATCAGCGGGATCGGGCTCGTCCCCTGCCGGATCGCTATAAGGACGTCGTGCAGGATTTGCAGCGCTGATCCAATATCTCCAGGTGGGCCTGGTCGTGCTAGAGGATAGTCGGAGTGATGGTGGTAGTTGCGGGCGCGAAGTGAAGGGTTTCGGGGTTTTCGTGGTTCGTGGTGCTGTACCGGGTTTCGGCTGGTCCACTAATTATGATGATGATGCTGCGGGGTGCATGGTGCAGGAAGCTGCTTTGGTGCGAGAGACGTCTGTGTCGGTTTCAGAATGTAGGGTTGCCAATCATATCTTCTGTTTCCTGCGTCTCGGCGGTTGGATCGCGCTGTGGGGTCGTTGGCTGGGGCCATGAGGGAGCCACCGTGCTCCGTCTGAGAGGGTTGAGCCACAGTGGTCAGCTGTGGCTGTTATGGTCTGGCTGGTGGCTTGTCACGGCCTTCCCGGGTTGTGGTGTAGGCGGTCAACCCCGCCTTCCTGTTGCGGGCCTCCCACTTGAAAATAGGGCAGCTTGTTTGATCTCTTCTCTTCTCGGGCGCGGGCACGGATGTGCCGCGCAGTAGCCTCTCCTGCCCCTGTAGGTAGGTCCTCAGGTGCTCGGCTAGGCTAGGGCTAAGTATCGCCTGTTTCTTCAGCTGCGTATAGACGTTGAGTTCAACGTCATGCGCAGCTTTCGGAGCTTTTGGAGAGCAACTGGTGGCTTCACCGGGGTTAGAGCAGGGGGGCATCATCTTGGGTGGCGATGGCAACTTCGGGCTGGACCTATTGGTCGTAGTTGTGGATAGCGATCGCTCACTGTCCGAGCTGGTAGAGTCGTTGCGGGGTGATCGACCTCCAAGGGCGAGCAATCCCGAACGGCTATTGCGGTTCGACGCCTTGTGTCGCCGCTTGGCCTTCGGTATTTCAGCATACAGCCGTGGGTCGTATACCGACGCGCGATCTTTTGATGGGCGGCCGGGGTCCGGGGGATCCCGTCGTCCACCAACGTCCTACTGCTCCATGGCCTTTGCGCACCTCACCAACACTTCCACAAAAAATCGCGGACGCGATCGGCCGAGGGGCAGAGCTGGACAGACGTATTCTAAGAATACGCTGCCGAGTTCGAAAAAGCGGATAAAAAGCTACGAAGATCCGTGCGCGCGCGTATGCTTTACGGTAACTGTAGCCACTCCAAGTGCAATTCTCATAGCGCGATACAATATAAATTGCTTAGCTAGCAAGAATTCGTGTAGAATGACAAAGGTAAATTCCAACTTTCTACTCGCAACAAGGGTATCTGAACAACGGACATTCTGTAGGTATGTTTCAGTCTCAGTCCTGAAAAAGCTGCGCTGCTTACCTACAAGCTCTTTAAATTAACTCTGAGACGTGTTAGCAGAGTGATAAAGAGTGTAATGTACCCCGACTTTCATTTTTGAAGAATGTACATATGTGCACCCATAACGTGTTTTATCGTTGAGGAAACCCGCGGCTTAGTAAGCTTCAAACGATCGACCTGTTTCTTTCCTCTTTACTAATTGCCGACTAAGCTGGGGGGATTGTATGGGTAATGGGCAAACCTTACTCTATCTAACGATGAAGTCAGGCAAGCTTTATCATCACATCTACTAAAAATTTAAGTTTAGGCAAAACACGACTTAGTCATAAGGCGTTGTAGGCGAGCGGAGAACAAACAGTCTGATGCACTATAAGGTCCCTCACAATATGAAATCCAGTTGCTGACGCTGATTATATCATCTTTAACAGATGTTATTTATTTAATAAATCAACCTTTCGTTGGTCGCCTTCATCGTCATCGCGATTTTTAATCGCATGCATGCCTTCCGTTTCGTTTCTAAATTCGAAAGTATGAGCATGCAAATGTTTAGAGACAATCTGTAGTTAGCTCATATTAGCCCAGTTAGTAAGTCACGCAAACCACCCTCCACCAATTTATCATGTGAACTAGGTGTGTCCGGTGGGTTTATTTAATAACTCAATCTTCCTGGCAGCCAACTTAGATAAATACGGCGGTGTTGTCTGGTTTAATGGATTATTCTTCGTAGAATAAATCTTTGACGTTGAAAATTTAAGGGAGTTGCTAGGCTACTGTTGTATGTACTAAAACGTGATCATAACTAGGTTAATAATACTTTTATTCAAAAAGTAAAATAAAACCGACTTCAAATGGCATAGATAATTTCCCTCCATTTGAAATTGAAAAAGAACCTAACCACAAGGTAAAGGGGCATGAAACTGTGCCTTGAGGGATTCCGGTGTCTCCTATTACAATTTTAGGGTTCCGGACCAAAATGGTAAAAAGGAACCCTTATAGAATCACTCTGTCTGTCTGTCTGTCTGTCTGTCACAGATGGATATCTCAAGAACTACTGATGCTATCGACTTGCAATTTAAAATGGTAAAAGACAACAGTTTTTTACTAATATAGCATATATAAAAATGTTAAAAAATATTCTTATTTTGATTGCAGGGGGGCGGATAGGGGATCTCAAAAATTTTAAGTGAAGTTACTAGGCCGTGTGGGGTATCATATGAAAGGTATTCATTTGTACATAAAAAAATAGTTTTTAGTTTTCCTTTCAACCGTATCGTTTTTGAGTTATTTACAAAAATGTTGAAAAAACGACCGTTCCCCCCCCTTATCTCCGAAGTTTGCAGAGATAAATCCGTGATACTTTTATAGCTAATAGAAGTGTATGTAAACTTTATAGGAAAATTATAGCGAACTCTCTAATTTGCATAGTTTTTTAGACAAGGGGGGTGGAAGGGGGGTTTTCAAAAATTTTGTGAAGTTAATAGGTGATGTGGGGTATCATATGAAAGGTATTCATTTGCACATTAATAAACAGTTTTTAGTTTTCCTTTAAGCCGTATTGTTTTTGAATTATTCACAAAAATGTCGAAAAAACGACCGTTCCCCCCCCTTATCTCAGAAGTTTGCAGAGATAAACCCGTGATACTTTTACAGCTCATAGAAGTGTATGTAAACTTAATAGGAAAATTGTAGCATACTCTCTAATTTGCATAGTTTTTTAGACAAGGGGGGTTGAAGGGGGGTTTTCAAAAATTTTGTAAAGTAAATAGGTGATGTGGGGTATCATATGAAAGGTATTCATTTGCACATTAATAAGCAGTTTTTATTTTTCCTTTAAGCCGTATTGTTTTTGAGTTATTTACAAAAATGTTAAAAAAACGACCGTTCCCCCCCCTTATGTCCGAAGTTTGCAGAGATAAACCCGTGATACTTTTATAGCTAATAGAAGTGTATGTAAACTTCATAGGAAAATTATAGCGAACTCTCTAATTTGCATAGTTTTTTAGACAAGGGGGGTGGAAGGGGTGTTTTCAAAATTTTTGGTAAGTTACTAGGTTATGTGGGGTATCATATGAAAGGTATTCTTTTGAAAATTAATAAACAGTTTTTAGTTTTCCTTTAAATTGTATAGTTTTTGAGTTATTTACAAAAATGTTGAAAAAAATAGCGTTCCCCCCCCCTTATCTCCGAAGTTTGCGGAGATAAATCTTTGAAACTTTTATTACTATTAGAAGTGTATGTAAAGATTAGAGGAAATTTATTACAATCTCTCTACATAGCATACTTTTTTAGAAATCATCGAAAGTGTAAAAAATCTACATAAGTTCCGCTATCAGACAAGAGATGGCGCTGTCAAGGTTCTCCAACAAATATAAAACCGCCTTTGTCATAAATTATAATTGTATGATGGCACGGAACCCTCGGTGCGCGAGTCCGACTCGCTCTTGCCCGGTTTTATTTTACATCGTCGGAGTCGAGGTTTCGAGTTTGTACTTTTTTATCTACACAACGTATTTTCCTATTTTAGACATATCTATTCTGTTAACTATTGATAAGTCTATTGATAGATACTTGGAAATCCCTAGAGGAGGCCTACACGGTCGATTGACGAGGGGTTCTTGCTTAATAAATTACCCTCTTACTTATAAGCGCTATAAGTATTCTCTACATACATATATACTCTTGTATTTATGTATGTATAGAATATAGTGAAACATTACGACCTCTGTGGCGCAGCGGGCGAAGGTCCGCCTGCGACGCAAGAGGTTGCGGGTTCGATTCTCGCCTCGGGACAAATGTCTGTATGATCTGCAGATATTTGTTCAGGGTGCTCTAGATGTTTTTTCTATATATAATAAAAAATATCTATCTATGTAGTTTAATGTATTAAATATTTCAGTCATTTAGTACGCATAACACAAGCTCTGCTTAGCTTGGGGCTAGAAGATGCTGTGTGAATGGTCCAGCATTATTTTTTTTATTATTTATTTAGTGTAGATTTAGTGAAAAGGTTCTGTATTTTATAGTAAGAAATAAAGATAAGGTTTTATTATTCTTGTAATCTTCCTAAACTTTTTAACCTAGACCAGACAAGATTATTTCGGAGGACTGACCTTACTTATCAATTTATTTGGATTGACCAAAAGCTTTTGCTTATCTACATACGTTGTTTGCACAAAACGTTCACAAATCATCCCATTCTGCAAACAGAATAACACAGAAAAACTCGTTGACAGATGTCCATATTTTACTCCCCACGTAAGGACTCTGTAATAAATTCCCGCTTGTGTTTCTACAGTCACTCCCATTACTTACACGGACCTTAGAGAAACCTTAGGAAATAACGCGGTAAACACTGTCATTTTTTGTACAGCAAATCCCGCATGGTTTTGTACTCGTATGTACTCACCAGCATGAGTTTTACGGATTCTATTGTATAAAGCAGGCCCACAGCGAGATGCGTCGTTGATAACTCGCAAGCCTTAGGTAGATTACTGGCATTGAATGTAACTTTTCGAGGTATTCCACTTAGCGCTCCAAGATGGACCGGACCAAAGTTCTGACACGTAGCGCAACAGTCTTGGTGCGGTTCTTCTCTAACTCGCGTGTCATCTGAAGTGAACAGATTCAATTTTACCTGTGTTTTAGTCTATTATTTCTGTGTTGTTTTATTTTTTAATTTGTGGCGAGTAAATGAGGTCCATGCGGCCGCACTGAATAAAGTATTATTTAAGTTTGAGTTTGAATTCGTTTAATACGCAAAATTGTTAAGTTTATATTCCACTTAGCGCACCTATGATTCTAAATGAACCGCACCAAGATTGGTGCGCTACGTGGCAGTACTGGTGTGGTTCGTCATGGTGAGGTTTCCAACGCCACAATCTTTCGAATCAATGTCTAAAAAATTAAAATTAAGTACATTATATGCCAGCAATGTTTTACAAGCCATCATATCTCGCAGTAGACAACCCGCTTTAAGCTAGATTATTTCCTGAATTTTACATAGCACCACAACATCTAGTACCGCCAGTGGATGTTACAAACTAAGTCATTTACTGGTATAATGGAAACTACTAACTGCCAAGGGCCAGACTTCGCTGGTCGGATGACATTGTTAAGGCAGTAGGGGAACAGTGGATCTGGTTGGTACAAGACCGCCAGGAATGGCGTATGAGAAAAGAGGCCTTACCCAAAGTAAGTGCTGTTACCAGCTGATAAGACAGATAGATAGATAGAACTTGTGTGTAGGTTATAATATTTCATGAAGTTGTTTTTTTTTCAACCAACCAATTTGGGTAAATGTGTTTTTATGGCATTTTATCGTTTAAAATTTGAAACATTGGAGGAAACACGTAAATATTTGATTATTTGAGCGAAACACATCTTTCAAGTCAGTTTTATGTATTCTAAACATGAAACAATGTTCTGAAGCACTTCGTTAAGTATATTTTGACAAAGTTTTTCGAGTTCGCGAGAAATACTTTAGCATTATACCGCAAAAGTCAAACAACAATGCGTTCAGCGAGACGTATCGTCTTAAAGAAAACATTTTCCTTGACTCTGCTTCCAAAGAAAACATGGGCGTTTTCTTTATATTGAAGATATAAGTACGATTGACAATCATGTTTATTGATAGCAAGAAATCAGACATTTTTTTTCAGTTCATTGCTCTATCACATTGAAATCACTAGTGGATCACTTATATAACCAGAATTCATTCGATAACCAAAAATACAACAGCGCGGCGCGGATGACTGTGATTTAATTTAAATAAATATAAAGATATGTTTAAATGTTCAGAGATATTGATTTCGATTTCTAGAAATTAAACATGTGTCCATATGCCATCCTTGTTTCTTCCCATATACTTTGTGCAAGTAAGAGCAGTTAAAATTAAAGTTTATGTTACAAAACTTCACAAACAATCGAAATAATCCGAAATAAGCTTTAGAAAAACATCGAACCCGCAACCTCGTAGGTCATCACTAAGTTGATCAATAAGTTGTAGTTATTTTATTACATGGCGCCGAAAGAAGAATGTTGCGTCTCCTCTCTTGGCCTTGGCTCTTGGCTGGATGCAGTAAGAATCTGCTAAGGGTTATCTCCGGAAGATGGCCAGTAGCGTCCTTCTATGTATCAACATCGCGTATTGCGCTCGCCAACGCGGCTGCCAAACGTGACGAGTATGGCTTGCCCTCATGATCTTAGGGACCGTCTCCACGAGCGAGGGAATCGCGGACTCTTCGCGATTCTCTCACTCGTGGGGACGGCCTCTAAGAGATCCATGAAGCAGTCCTATGTCCAGCTGAGGACGTGGTCAGCAGTCGTACGGCTGACATGATGACGATGATTTTACTAAAAATATGAATAAGGTACGTATGTACATTATTACTCTATCACGTTTTTGACACCACAACGAGAGCGTTAACCCTTTTCATTACAATTAACCAAGATAATGACGTCACACTCCGTAATTGTGAAACCTGGTGCGTAGGTACTATGTGCACAAACACAGCAAAACCGCAGTCCCAAAAGGGAATAGCTCTTCTAAAACAGCGACGACATTAGTACCGAAATTAGTGCCCCAAAATGCTGTTAAAATTCCTGCAAAAATGGCATTTTCCCTGGGCCGTCGCCGTTGTTTTTAGTAATTCAAGTTGGTATGAAATGTTAAAATTTTGTATTACTACTGGACATAGGCCAGTTAATTTAATATATAGTTGAACCTTGAAAACGAAAACGAATTTAAGAAACTAGCATATGAAATTTCCATAGATAAAGCTATTTGCCTACCATTTTGTGTTACCTACATAATTTAATCTATACTAATATTATAAAGCTGAAGAGTTTGTTTGTTGGCTTGAACGCGCTAATCACAGGAACTACTGGTCCGATTTGAAAAATTATTTCAGTGTCAGATAGCCCATTCATTGAGGAAGGCTATAAGCTATATATCATTACGCTAAGACTAATAGGAGCGGAGCGCAAATGAATAATGTTTTGGGTTATTTTTCCCTTAGAGAGCTTCCGCTGCGTGCGCTGCGTAAACGGTTAAAGTTTCGCAAAACTCATGTATTACAGAATTTTATTGTTCCCCCTTAAATGGTCTAAAAAAATTCAAGTTGGCGCACAATAACCTTTTATATGCTAACCAAATTTGTTCTAAAATATGCATTAGATATTTGCGAAGGTGTTTTTATAAACATGATACAATATTTAATTTAAAACAAAATTGCCCATTTAAAATCATTTGATTTCAATGAATATCTTAGGAGATATCGCAGTTTTAAAATAACGTCGCAGCAAAATAATGATCAAGTAGAAACTGCGCGCGCATTTATGATGTGCGTCTCAGACGCGTGGTCGGCTCCTTACGGAACTTTTTAAATTTGTTTTTCAAACATATCATCGTATAATACTTTTTAGATGAATAAGTTTTTAAGAAGAAGAAAAACATTTATTTACCTCACGCACGATACAATACAACCACAAAGGAAATAAAAATGATAATTACAAATATGTATAAACAAAGAACACACAAATATAAACAGAAGGACGGTAAAACAACATCAAACTCAAACAAACAATAAAACCGTATACGGGATGTATACGGTTTTATTGTTTGTTTTGTACTATTAAAATGCTACTAATAAATGTATGTATGTATGTTCCCTTTTCAGGTCAAAACCGCAGAACCGATTTGGATTAATTTTAGTATAGGAGTAGATGATACCATGGAGACGGACATAGGCAACTTTTCGTTGCGTAAATTTGTAGTTGTAGGGTAGTTGTAAGCAGTGGTTGTACATAGTAGGTGGCATACGAAGTTTGCCGGTACACCTAGTTTATAATGATAAATATTTCGATCATGCTGGACACTACACACTACCTACATCTAGCCTTAAATTAAGCAAAGCTTGCTGCACTATGGAAACCAGAATAATGGTACATATAATGAATACACAACACATATTATTCATTTTATACATAGTAAGTAGTTGCTGTGGGGTGCCGGCAGTAGATTGTTGCCTCTCCCATGTCTGTGGATGCAGTAAGAGCCTGCTAAGGGATACATCTCGTAGATGGGCAGCAGCATCTTACCGTGTATCAACATCCTGTACTGCGCTCACCAATCCGCCTGCCAAGCGCCTGGAACCACCTCTCATAGAGATCCATGAGGGAGCCGTAAAACGTCCACTACTGAACACAGTCCTGTGCTGCCTGAAATGATGATACATTGTAAACACCCAGACACGGAGGTCAAAATCTAAAGATGTTTTTGACTCATGATAATTATGCCAAAAAAACTACCACAGAGCTGGACACTGCACATTTCCTGATTACAATTTCTAAAATTGATATAAAACCCTTGATTAGGTATAAAGTAATAGTCTTTTTTAAACTTTCGCGATCACGACACATTATTAACACATATTTAACCGGGTATTTATCGCGCTATATATTTATTTAATATATAGGTATTTAGCGCGATAAATACCCGGTTAAATATGTGTTAATAAGGTATAAAGTACACACTCCAATCAGTAAGGCATACTGAGCTATATACGATGGAAAAACCTGTCTCAGTCACATCTGTCCCATCACTTTATGGGTTGGTGCAAGCTACCACCATATTTTATTTAAATACACCCTGTATTAGTAGGGTGAAGTAGAAAAAAAAGTACGAGTACTTAATACAATAAACCAGTGGCGAGTCATTACTCAGCACCATTTTTCCCCAAATTAGCAGAGCTATGAGTGTTATATAAGTATCAGAGATTTATAAAATACTTGAAACATTTTTGCTTATATGTATGTACGTATTTGAATAGAAAAATTGCCATACCCGAGACAAATATCTACAGAAAAGCAAACATTTGTCCCCGCGAGAATCGAAAACTGAGTCATAAATATGTTTTTGAAACAGTGTGGTAACCTTCAAACTTAATTTTATGTCAAGGGGATTCTGGTGAACCGATGAGTTCACTGGGATACCCTGGGGGATCGGGTTAGGGGATCCTGGTGGCCTCACCCCGTTCGATGGTGATCGTCTAAATAAATAAATAAATAAATAAAATAAATAATGCTGGACAATTCACACAGCATCACCTAGCCCCAAGATAAGCAGAGCTTGTGTTATGGGTACTAGATGACTGATATACTTAATACAATATACTACATAGATAGATATTTTTATTATATATAGAAAACATCCAGAACACCCTGAACAAATATCTGCAGGTCATACAGACATTTGTTCCGAGGCGGGATTCGAACCCGCAACCTCTTGCGTAGCAGGCGGACCTTCGCCCGCTGCGCCACAGAGGTCGTCAATGGTCGGAAATGGGTTAGCTTAGACAAATCTAATGAGGTGTTTTCATTAAAAAGTCAAAACTTCAAAAATAGTTCCCTCCTCGATCCTTTTAAATGGCGTAAGTTTTCTTTTACTGGTAGGAAACACAAATTAATAATGAAACCAAATGGTGATTAATCACAAACTTGCTTTCTCCGCTTGTCAGGCTCCGTCTGTTAGGCTTACTAGAAAAAAACTTTTGTCTGTTTTACTGAAACGGCGCATAAAAAAGTGAGTTTTATTTTCAATTCGAAAATAAAATTACGTTCCGTTTATAATAAAATCCTATTATTCAGATGAAAATGATGGAGTACATTTTCCTATACAAAAGTGCAACCCTAAATAAAAATTATTTCCACATCTGAACTCGAAAATTTTACGCATGATATCAGCATCAAATAAATCGCTGTACCAAATAAGAGTGAAGTTAATTGCTTAGCAACAGGGTTCATCAATGCGACGCAAGTTAATTCCCGGGCGGTTCAGCACAAATGAAATCAAAACAGGCGATGGAAGCCTTTCCTCACCATAAAAAATCTGCGGTCTAAAGAGAGCCTTCCACACGATGGAGCAAGGGTAGTAAACATGATAATTGTAATTTAACGCAGCCCCTCCCACCATTCTACCCCCCCCCCCCCCCCCCCCTCCCAGATCCCTGATTCCAGACCCCGTCAACCGTGAACCAGTCAGAAGCCCAACGACCCTTTGAAATTCCCAAAATTTTAATTATAATGTTATAAAGTTGCCAGTTATGGCCACCTACGCGATAAAAGCGATATTTCAAGTTTAAATGGGTGTGTTGGAAGACAAGCATCTGTTGTTTCTGCTTTAGGAAATTTAATGGCCATTTCCTACACGTTTTTGGATGATGTTTTAATAAAAGCAGCATGGAGTTGGATGTTTTTGAATTGACTCGTAGAAACTAAAGTTTGAGCTTGGAGGAAGGTGCTCTGGATTTAGAGTATTAATAACTTTGTTTTTGCAATAACCTGTGTAAGAAGGTGAGTGTTCATTTTTCTTGTTTTCTGTCACCTCATGATTTCAGAAAATTATTTATCTGCTTCGCTTTGCATATGTAAAATGTTGCCAAGACGAGACCATAATGGCACTATCAAAAAGTTGTCAGATCTCATGTAAAACCAAGAATCTAACTCTACAAATCCTTTAATATTTGGCTCGGCAGCGTTCCACATGAAAATGTGTTTGGTGGGACATCTTATTCTCGTATAGTTTATGTATTTAAAGGTAGTTTTGCATACCAAATTCTTATAATAAATCGATATAATATAGTCAGTCTAGAACGTTCACTTGCGGCGACTGGCACGTATTTGCTCTAGACAGATATTAAACCATCGGAATCTGATAATAACAGAACCTGTGAGTTGACTCCACCTTTATTTACATCAAACCTAGCTAGAATGACATAGAGAGCCTTCACCAAACAGAATCAAAGTTCGGAGTTTCCGTGACATTTCAATTAAGCCGTGGATTTCGTTAATGAAGCCGCCCGCGCTAACTGAACTTGTGAAAACTTCACAACCCCTGAATTCGATTGATTGGACATCAAACTAAATTTACTTTAACATATATAGGTACAGTTCGTGCAATCCCGGTGAATCTAATAAATTATTTGAAGTCAAGAGCTTTATTTGAAGAGCTTCAATTAAGGTTAAATGTTTTCTAGCCGACTTTGGTCACGGCGACAGTGTATTTGGATAATGTATTATTTACGAGGGTTTTGGTTTTCTAACTCTTTTGTGTGCTCTTAGATGACTTGTGTACCAAAACTTGTGAGACAAGGCAAGGTACGAGAGCTCTTTGGGCACGTTAATACCCCCTCTAAGTTAAGGTTTATCTTTATTTCAAGAAATGTTAAAGAGTGAATGTAAAAACGCATTTAAAAAATAAGTGTTTCACATTAAGCTTCACTTATATATTTCTTATCTCAATTATTTATTGCGTTCTGTTCACTAGCTCCAAAACGGCGCTGAAAAATTTTAGTAAATATTTTTTTATTTCGTGACGGGATTATTTTATACCTAAAACGAGTTAGGTTAACCTTAAAAATGTAGAACGGTATGGGTACTAGGCTTGCCTAGTCCATTATTACTATATTTGATTATCAGGTATTTATCGCGTAATTACCTTTATTTTATTCGCGGCGTTTCGACCGACTTGTACCTGGTCGTAGTCGCGGTGAGACTATTGCCTAGTCTAATATCCTAGGTACTACCTACAGCGTCATGACAATGTCATGAACGTCAACAGTAGGGATTTAAAGATGTTGGCATTGCAAAAACTATCTCTAGTTTGATGTTAAATGCTTCCAAAAATAAAACCGACTTAAGAAAAGCTTTAACATTTAGGAATTGGAGTTCATAACAAATATTTGCTTTTTTTATTTATATTTTTTTAAAATGCTGTACAATTCATACAGCCCAAAGGAATCCTAGATACTGCCAGAGTATTATTTTAATATGATCCCACAAAAATCTACAGAAAAACTACAAACATTCGTCCCGTGGCCGGACTCGAATCCGCACCTCCGGCGTCTCAGCCGGCTATTAAAACAAATGCACCACGGAGTTATAAGCACCCATAGTAGTATAAGTTCGATGTGTACCGTATCGCCTTACCTAAATGCGTTCCAAGTTTACCGTATGTGCAGATAATATTCATAAGTTGTGCAGAAGTGTCCGCGCGCACGTAGACGTGGGTAATTCCACCTTATTGGGTATACAGACACGTGCTTCCCCCCGGGTATGAATACATGCCGCATGCGACGCTCTTATTGAAATAAAAAACCGCCGAAACTGTGCACTCAGCACTATGTCATGTGTGCCACAAAAATAATCTAATAAAAGTAACGTTTGCGGAAGCGTTGCAAATTGTAAAACGTCTATTACTATGTTCTACGAACTGCTACGAATTGTAGCACTTTTGACTTAAATAGCTACGAAGGGGACATCTACATCGTAGCACTTTCGAATTTAATCCTAATGGACCTTTAGTATAATCCGATTTGAATCTTAGCGTAAACAGCTTTTTTCTTGTTATCTCTAATGCAAAAATATAAGCCTCGAAATGGTTTTTAAGATAGTGATCTTGTTTTTCCGTTGGGTTGGTAGATTTACGGTACGGCAGCGGCCAGCGGTCAGTCTTGTTAATGATAGTCTAATTAAACATTATTTAAAAAAAATAAAAAACCTGTGAAAACTGTACAAGTGATAAACGCAACTCAGCCACAATAATAATGATAAAAACTTATTAACTCCATAACTTCTGCATCTGGTTCATATTTGTTGTACGCAAATTTTATGAAATATGATACTCAATACATATGTATATATGTATATATTTGCTCAATCCGCCTTCGTCGAGACTCACACATTTCTTTTTTAAACTTTCGCGATCACGACACATTATTAACACATATTTCGTTCTTGACTCTGTTCTTTCAATCCTCTTTCTCCACCGTATCTCAAAGACAGGTTTAAATTCCTTCACTTTTCTAATTCCCCTAATTCTTCGGTCATTAGAAAACTAATCACTGGAATTTCCCGCTAGAAACTTAAAACCCATTAGAAAAAAACCTTTATAGTGTATCTTCTCGATATATTCATAAAATGTCATGACATGCCAAGACGGATGGACGAATGCAATAAGCAATAACATTAGAAATGTGGTAGACAATCTTGCTCATGCAAAATAACACGAGAAAAATATTAAATAAGTTCAGTTCCTGCAAGAAAATAACCTGTTTTGATTGATGTAGAAAGTATAAAGTGGAAAATAATTTGTTTACGTCGGTCCTGACTGAAATGGATGGTTCCATACTCTCTTTATGACAACGAATATGCTGAAAATTGTTATCAGCGAAACGTATTCCAGTCTAGTGGGAACATGTAGCCAACATAACCGTATTTCACAGTGGGTAGCAAACACATACTGGCATAATGTCACATGATTTATTTGTTCATCACTAACTTGTGCTAGGCCAAACAAGCTAGTTTTTTTTTTGGAAACCATAAACCCGACTACGTAAAAACATACGGGACCTTTTTTTAGTTCGTTGTTAATAAAAATACATTACACATAGTACAGTCTAGATATACATACGAGTAAAGTAAGCAGAGCATGGTGGTATGAGAACAGTGGGCCAAAAATGTGGTCATTTCAACGTCATGAAACAACAAGGTCGAATTCCCTTAGCAACTATTTAAGTCAGTGAAAATTGCTCTCTTTATCAATATTGTTAGAAAAATAAAATTTGCGATAATTAGATCTCACAGAAACTTTTGACCAAACTGGTAGACCTATTTTAATTTCAACGTCATGTAACAAGGTCAAATTCCCCTAGCAAATAATTATGTTAGTAACAATTGATGTCTTTATCATTCATCATCATCATTCCAGCCGTACAACGTCCACTACTGACACAGGCCTCCCTCATGGATCTCCATGAGGGGTTGTTGCCATATTCACCACGCTTGGCAGGCGGGTTGGCGAGCGCAGTTTGCGATGTTGATACACGGAAAGACGCTGCTGCCCATCTTCCGGAGGCATCCCCTAGCAGGCTCATACTGCATCCACGGGTATGAGAGGAGGGGTATCATTCTACTGCCGGCACCCCACGGCGGCATGTCTATCGTAGTTTAAAAATATCTGAACAAATTGTTACAGTCTCTATAATATAATATTCAAACCGCAAATTATTTAAAAAGTAAATACAAGCAAAATGTTTTATATTATTGGTGTTAAACATCATGTTATTAAGTGTATTAAGATTTGTAATTTTTAAATCGGAAATAAATCATAAATCAACGAATAACGATATAATGAATATTGCAGAAATGTTGGTAATATTTAGAGTTGCTGGTAATTTAAGAATAGTGGTACCTAAATCGTTAAGTTAATGTGAGTGTTGAGACACACATGCGGAAGATGGGCAGCAGCGTCTTTCCGTGTATCAATATCCCGTGCCGCGCTCGCCAATCCGCCTGCCAAGCGTGGTGAGTATGACAACTGAAAGTACATCATGGAGATTCTTGACTGTTCAGCAGTGGACGTATAATGGCTGAAATGATAATGATACCTAAGTTAGGCTACGTTGATCCAGGTGATTCCAACGATACATCATTTGTCGAAATCGGTTCAGCCGTTTGGGCTACAACACACAAATTACACAACTCACTCACAAATCTAGTGAGTCGCAATTAAACTCACGCTGAGAGTATTCAGAGGAAAAACAAATCCAATATGAAGGTATCTGGGTAAGATAAGCCGAGGTAGGTAAAATAACATTCCAACTTTCGCCATCTAGTACGTAAGTAATATTATTAATGACATTTATGTTACTGAAGTGACGTACTCAACGTAATGCGCTCTTCCTGTCTTCTCCCGCACTTCAAATATAATCTAACTCGTAGGTACTTCAGTTATATCTACATGGGAATATTGGCGGCTTACCTAATCTTTATGCCTTTGCCAAAACTTCAGAAGGCTTACAGAGATGGATCTTAAAGTAGTGAGATAACCAGAAACCGCGCTCTGCGAATTGGTATTTTTAAATAAAATGCATGTTGAATCGCATTTTATTCATAATAATGTTATGTTGTTCTCCTTTCTTACTTTTTGATGCAGTAAGAATCTGCCAAGAGCGTACCTCCGGAAGATGGGCAGCAGCGTCTTTCCGTGTAACAACATCCCGTACTACTCTCGCCAACCCACCTGTCAAGCGTGGCAACAACTCCTCATCATCTTGGAGATCCATGAAGGAGGTCCAGCAGTGGACGTGGACCGTAGTCCTACGGTACTGTACGGTACGGTACGGTACTATACAAGCAGTGCGGTAAGTTGATACACGGAAAGACGCTGCTGCTCATCTTACGGAGGTATCCCTTAGCATTTTCTTACTGCATCTAAGAGCAAGTGACGAGAGGCGGCATTCTACTGCCGGCACCCCACGGCCCAGATGATGACTATCGACTTTTATAATTACTGATTTAATTATGCGGTGATGCTTCAAAACAAGTGGTCCCGCAAATTGAATTATCCCTTCGCCGAACGAGACATCGCGAAGGCTTTCATTACAGTGATTAGAGACCAGATTGCGGAAACATCGCAGTACAAAGCTTTTGTTTCTTTGTTTACTTTTTTGTGCTTTTGTTTTTGTGACTTAGTTGTTCAGATAGCTGGAGTGCTGTTACGGCTTAAATAAGGCGAGGTTTTAATTTAATTGACCATTCATCTATTTTAAAGATAACTTTTTTCAGCGTTAGCAACTGGTTTTTATGCTGATGGGACGCTGCCATGCCGGGACATTGTTAGATGGATTATTTCAGATGGTATCATCATGATCATCTCAGTACGTCCACTGCTGGATAAAGGCATCCCTCATGGATCACTACAAACTGATCATTAGGGGTTGTTGCCATACTCGCCACGCTCGGCAGGCAAGTTCGCGAGCGCAGTACGGGTTATTGATACACAGAAAGACGCTGCTATCCATCTTCCGGAGGTATCCCTTAGCAGATTCTCACTGCATCCACGGGCAAGAGAGGAGGGGCAACATTCTACTACCTGACACCCCATGGCGGATGGAATAGGTGACAAAAATATATTGTTAAATTTATTTTTATGTATTTTTCCCCGAGATGGTCCTGATTGGAACTCCATTATGATTTTGGAGATCAATGAGGGAGGCCTATGCCCAGCAGTGGACGTGGACAGCCAGTCCTACGGCTGAGATACGTAGCATGCCGGCTCACTGGCAAACATCAAACAAAATTACAATTAATTACATTACACGAGTGCAATTGCGTAGACCCTGCGTAGCTACGCAGGGTCTACGCAATGCGTTAATTTTGAAAGCGAAATGGGTAAAATTATTGTAATTAACTCAAAGATAGGCACAAACATTCATTAATTTTAGTTTATGACGGGGAGAGATAATAAATATAGGACCCTCATACAACGTAAGTACGATCGGCTGAAAGGGCCTAACGTGAATAACAAAGTAATGGAGTTTCTACGTCAAAGGGTTAGGATATGACGTCAGTGTTTCAGCTCTCTGGAGTTCCTGCGTGTATTCTATTGAAAAGGGTCTTTTTTATTATTGTCCTGCTGAACAGCTGTTCAGCAGGACAATAATAAAATAGACCCTCAAAGTTCCGTGCTACTTCTCTATGACACGTGAAGAGCGGACACATGCAACGAAATTACTTAGCGAGTAACCAAAAAGGAAATGGAAAACATAATGATGGTGGAAAAAAACGGTAAAACTTAACCCTTTGAAACTGTCATGGTTATATGCAATAATTACTGGATATTTACCATTTGAGTCTTCTTGAGTTCCCCGATATAGTAGGGCTATCATTCGCAGTCAGAGACTTAGAAAGAGGGTAGATCGTTTTGTTTGGCAATGACTACCCACACCTCAACTTCAGTTTTTCCGTGATCAAAACGTGTGAAACTGTGTCGAAATATCGCAAAACTCAAAAAGACTCAAATCATGCTAATTATCGCGTTAATATTGTAGATAAAATTAAACTTGGTTAATTAATACTTGAAACTGGCAGAATTGTGTTAAAACAAACACAAAAATACAAAAAATAAGAAGAATGAGAACAATAAAATAATAACAAAAGAGAGACCAGGCTCTTTCTTTTGTTTTTGTCGGATAAAAAGTAGGAAACGTAAATATATATTTATGTATAACCAATGTTTATATTACCTGCTTAGTTATCTAACCATAACATTGTTTGTATTAAGAGTAACTACTTATCAAATTACTATTGTTTGATGACTGCCGTGCGTGAGGTGGCCGGTGAAATACAAAAGGGACACAATGCTCGGGTGTGGTTTGTAGATAGGTACAAAATAATATATTACACGCCTTCAAATAGAGTAAAGAAATTATAAATTACTAGCCGCACTCCACGGTTTCACCCATGTAGTTCCCGTTCCCATGGGAATACGGGGATAAAATGTACCCAGCTTATGTTGCTCAGGAATAATGTATTATTCTAATGGTTAGAGAATTTTGAAAATCGGTCCAGTAGTTTGTGAGCTTATTCGTTACAAACATACGAAATCTATATATACAAAATTCAAAGTCCTGACTGACTCACTGACTGACTGACTGACTGATTCACTGACTGACTGACTGACTGATATATCAACGGACAGCCTAAACCACTGGACCTAAAGACTTGAAATTTAGCGGTAAGTTGATTCGCGTAAAGACGCTGCTGTCCATCTTACGGAGGTATCCCTTGGCATTTCTTACTGCATCCACGAACGAGCAAGAGAGGAGGCGGCATTCTACTGCTGGCACCCCATGGCCGAGATGATTTGTAGAATACATATTCTTTTTGTAAACATACCTTTTATAAATAGAAAACATTGTCCCCCGACACGACAGGGACTTAACTCGGATTCTTGACTTAACTTGGATTTGATGTTTACCTCCTGCATCTCAGCTGGCTATTAGACCAACATTGAGCGACACGAGCGATGGAAGTCGTCAAAAATACGAAACATATTTTTTATACCGAAGAAAATACATTTGTTAGACGAACTCGAAACAGATGTCGTACTATCAGTACTATCGGAGTACGATAGTTCGATATGCACTAATAGAATTCCATTATTTTCGAAAACGTCCATGCATGCGATTCACTTACAATTACAAAACATTCGGAATAGATTTTTTTAATATCGTTTGACCACATCTTACCTGATGTTAACCAATGATATAGTCTAGGATGGGACACGCTTGCCTAGAAAGTTATTGTTATATTAAACAGGTTTTCTACTCACGTTTATTATTCGTTGAAAATAGATTTCCAACATGTTCAGTTCCTCCCAGGGGAACTTTCGTTAATTGATATTTTATGTTAATAAAACACAAAACAAGAATTTCTTAAGTTTTTTCTTTAAATTGGTGGTAGGTTTACACGATTGGTTAACTATTACAACAGAAAAAAACCCCAAATTCTGCACAATGAAAACATTGATTTTCACCGATGTATGTATGCCCATAAATTTTCTGTAAGTACATATAATTCTTGACACCCTTATTAAAATATTGGTTGGATTTGACTTAATTACAGGTAGTTTTTATTTTAAAAGAGAATTACTGTTTTGGTGCTTACGACTTTTCATTTCAAGCTTTTCTCGTCAGTCAGTTTGTACCCAGGTGGCCTAGGTCACTAGTGTCATGTCAGCCCCACGTGCAAACGGGCATTCGATTCCATGATGATGATTTTCTTAAAAAATCTAAACATGTCAGAATAATCTTCGACGTTACAATACTACCTGAGTAATCCCCGTTTTAAAAAATGAATAGTATATCTCACGTTAATTTTGAAAGTGAAATGGGTAAAATTATTGTAATTAACTCAAAGCTAGGCACAAACATTCATTAATTTTAGTTTTTGACGGGGACAGATAATAAATATAGGACCCTCATACAACGTAAGTACGATCGGCTGAAAGGGCCTAACGTGAATAACAAAATAATGGAGTTTCTACGTCAAATGGTTAGGATATGACGTCAGTGTTTCAGCTCTCTGGAGTTCCTGCGTGTATTCTATTGAAAATACATTATTGTATATTGCTCCAAAGATGTAGGTGATTTAACCTGCAAAGCATTGTTATTTGAACTGTGTCTCCTGTTTTACTTATTATGATTATTATAGAACGTTGAAAAACAAAAATTGCTAAATTGCTACGCATCTTTTACTTTCAAAATTGTTTTAATTTTGTAACAAGGATTACGACTCGCGGAGCGCGAAGAAAAAAGTGACTAACATACTCATATTATAAGTATATACTTAAGTGGCTTAAAACTAACTATTGTTCAACCTAATATTATCAGTGACAGCTCGCCTAGCTACGGTAGTCGCTTAGGTTTAATCTAAGGCTTCCAATAAACAACATGTACATATATGTAGATGACTAGTGAAACAATTAAACAAGGATTAGAAAAACTAGCTACTCCGCTGAAAGACCTTTATAATCTAAAAATAAATCAGAAAAAAATACCCACCCAGTGGGAGTGCTCTGAAATAGTACTAATATACAAAAAAGAAGACCCAAAGCTTATCAGTAATTATAGATCCATCAGTTTAATTCCTTGTTTTTACAAAGTTTTCACATCAAATCTACTTCGGATAACCAAAACTGTTGATGAAAATCAACCAGTGGAACAGGCTGGATTTCGAAGCAAGTATTCTACAATAGATCACACTAAAACAAATAATTGAGAAATATATAGAATACGACACACATTTGTGTGTCGTATTCTTTGTATTCGTAATTATATATTCGTATGTAAACGTAATGGCTCTTAGTGACTCCCAGATTGACTGATGCGAAATTGAGTAAAATGCTATATTTATATTTATATATAGCATTTTTCGCATCAGTCAATCTGGGAGTCACTAAGAGCCATTACCCCCTGTCGACTTGTCGCTAATGACTCCGTCCTCGGCGACCAAAACATAGGCAACTAGGGCCAGGAGACTAAGCCGAGCGACAGTATTTTTTGAATGAATGAATGAATATTCATTACCACAAACAATACAATTTTCACAGTGCCTTACTAGCTAAATAAACGTAGAGTAAAAGAGAATAATCTGGATCAGCACCATGAGGTTTTGGATATACTTCCCGTGCTAGTCTAAACTGTGTTACGGCTAAGTAGCTCTTTTTCCCCCATTAATACTTGATCTAAATATTTTCCTTTATTTATAGTATAATTTAAACTTAACTTAGTATCTATTGTGATATTTACAATATACATAATAATAAAAAAAAGATTAAAGTACATGTAGGAAATACGAGTTATTATCTATTAAAATTATATATAATAGGTATAAAATAAAAAATGAGACCATGCAAGTCCTTAAAACTTGGAAAATTGGAAGAGTGCAATGAAATAAGAAATAAATTACTTTACATTATTAATAATAACTTTTCTGTTGCATCGTAATCAAGTTGACGTAAAAAGATTTCTAGTGCGTTTTTACATAAAAATTTGGTCTTCAAGTCAGTATTCAAAGTACATACGTGCAGAATAGACGTCGAAGAAGTTGCAATAGTAGCGCTACTAATTTTAAAGAGAAAGAAAAACAAAATCGAAATAATGTTGGGTACATCCTTTGTTACAAGAACGGAGATTAAAAGGAATATTTAAAATATTTTATGATACGGTAGAAAATACCCTCGTAATTTTTTTACGCAAGAATGCCACTAAGAAGACATTCTTGCGTAATTAAAAGAAATATCTTCTGTAAGCTGATCGACTTCCTGTTTACTTCCATTCCATAATGCAGAAGACATCGTCGACGTACCTTTTCCATAGCTTTATACCATGGGCAGCCAGGTTAATCATATTCTCAAAATGCTCCATCACGATATTGGCAAGTACTACAGGGGCTACAGGACCACCCATAGCTACGCCATCAATCTGGAGGTAATGTTGCCCTTGGTATAAGAAGAAATTTCCGTCTAGACAGCTCTGAAGAAGACTGAACTACTGGTCAGGAAGTTCACTATCGTTCAATCTCTGCCTCACAACATCAAGACAATCTTTCAGAGGGACACTGGTAAAGAGAGATTCAACGACATCGACAAATAAACAAGTCTGCTATTAGCAGAGCATATAGTAAACTCAGGACCTAATCACTGGTTTGAATCACACAACCCAAAAATCTTAGCCAACGAGAGGCACTACTTACTATAAGAGAATGGTTCGGGAAGCGATTGGATTAAGAAGCATCCTAATTTCAATCGTGAAGACGGTTTCAGACTCTCTGCTTCGTGAAATCCAGTGATAGCAAAGTGTACTCGGCGTGAAAAATCAACTCAGTATGTGCAAACAGTCAGTGTAGTGTGCTGTTCCAGTGGCAACCGGCCCTAATCATTTTTATGAAGATCAAGTGAGGGTAGTTCAACAAACGCCTTTGCTTTGCTGCGGTACCTCCAACACGTCAGTCTTCCCGAGACCATGCTTGGTGCAATCCAAGCGAAACGTCGGGAAATAATAAAGGTAATTTAACCCAAAAATCTTACCCAACGAGAGGCACTACTATAAGAGAATGGTTCGGGAAGCGATTGGATTAAGAAGCATCCTAATTTCAATCGTGAAGACGGTTTCAGACTCTCTGCCTCGTGAAATCCAGTGATAGCAAAGTGTACTCGGCGTGAAAAATCAACTCAGTATGTGCAAACAGTCAGTGTAGTGTGCTGTCCCAGTGGCAACCGGCCCTTTTTGCGGCTGGGCGCCTTCTGCGCTCGCCATAGTTTGGTAACGTTGTCATGGCCATCTGCGGTCAACAACATTATTGTCATTTCGAAAAAAAAAGCGTAAACACCTATTTAAACTATAGTAAGTCACAGTCGCTATCGACAGAGTCGCCGGCGATCAGTCGATAGTGCGTTATGGCTCTAACAGAGCAAGGAATTAACATAGAGTATAGAGAGATATACATGAACAGTAAAGCACGGGTAAGACTTGGAACGACAGGCACACCATTCAAGATTGAGTCTGGTGTGAACAAGGTGACACTCTCCGCAAAACTGTTTATTTTAGTTGTTGAACATGTATTTAAAAAAAAATAAAGGGTTGAAAATAGATGGAAAATACTTATCTCATCTCAGATTCGCCGACGATATTGTTGTGTTCGCTGAAGAAAGTAACGAATTACACATAATGATCGAGACGCTAAATAAACACAGTAAGGATATAGGACTTGAAATGAATAGAGACAAGACAAAAATAATGACCAACAAAGAGCAACTACAAATAACAATAGAATCAATAACCTTACAATATGTGGAAAACTATACTTACCTTGGCCATGTCATATCATTCAAAGATTGTACTGAAAAAGAGAGAAACACAAGAATAAACAATACCTGGAACAAGTACTGGGCAATGAAAGAGATTTTTAGAGGACTATTTCCAACACACCTGAAATCTAGAGCAATTTATACTTGCCTTTACCATGTCTTACCTATTCGTGCCAAACTTGGTGTTTAACAGCAAAACAAAAACAAAAAATCAAAGCCTGCCAAAGAGGAATAGAACGGAGCTTCATGAATATTAATTGAAAGAAAAAGTTAACACATCCAAAATTAAGAAATGTACCAAGCTAGAAGATATAAGAAAACGTGTACCTACATAGACTAAAGTGGAGATGGGCAGGACATATCCAAAGACTAGAACCGCAAAGATGGCCTCATATTACAACGAACTGGTACCCAAAAGGCATCAAAAGGAAGAAAGGAAGACCTTTAAAAAGATAGGACGACGAAATTGTAAAGACCGCCGGAAAATCATGGTCTAGAGTAGCTAGAACACGCAAAGAATGGAAGCAAATTAAGGAGGCTTTTACCGCAACAGGCGGTCCTTATGACTAATTAACTTTCTGCTAAATCACAATAAGGAATATGTAAAGAATCATTAAAAGCTTTTTTATTTTATTTATTTTTATACGTAGATGAAGTGTTTCTCAATTCCACCGTACTTTGGTCTTGAGATATAAAACTGTAATATAACAATATAAAATACCTAATATAGTCTTCAGTTAAACCTTTCTTCATGGCAGGCAACTGCCATTCCTGGCTATAAATCATAGAACCCATCGTAAGTGACAAAGATTTTATCGTAAAGCAGATTGAATTCTCTATCCGCCAGTAAAACGTTTTATGGTAAATTATTAAATATTCTGTTGTTGTAAATGTTTCTGTTCCCTTTTACTTAGTGCATTTGCAATAATTGAGCATCCTGCTCACAGAATATTTTTACCGATTGTAAATGATATTAAATTACTTAAATGACGAGAGAAGGCGAGGGTTAGGTATCGCTTTATGTCAGGTGGGCCTAATGTAAAACGGTAGCCTCTACTGTATTATATTATCTGTGCCTATAAAAACTGCAATACCGCGGTGATCACAATCACGAAGCATATCACCAACTCTAGATTGCATAGCACCCGTTACCCTGAGACAGAGCTGTGTGGTCTCATGTGCCGTTTCAGAAATATTTATTTTGAATACCTAATATTTTTCTGGAAATGCTAGGAACCTGCTCTTCATTATCTCAACATCGCAGGGTCCACTGCTGGATATGGGCCTTTCTCATAGATTTCCATGTAATGGTCATGTGAAGGTTGTTATACTCACCACGCTTGGCGAGCTGGCGAGCACAGTACGGGATGTTGATACACTGAAAGACGTAGCTGCTCATTTAGAGGATTTCATATTCCTTGGCAGATTCTAACTGCGGCCAAGGGCAAGAGACCAGAGGCGTTTTTCCACTATCGACACTTCACGGCATCTACATCTTCGTTATTTTATTCAAGAATTTTCTACTCTTTTTTCTATGATGTTCAACCGCAAATGCGTTGGTTTCAAAGACCATTTGGGTAGATAAATAAATAAATAATGCTAGACAATTCACACGCCATCATCTAGCCCTGAGCTAAGCGTAGCTTGTGTTATGGGTATATGTAAGATATACTTAATACATACATAGATATTTTTTATTATATATAGGAAAACATCCAGAACACCCAGAACAAATATCTGCAGAACATACATACACATTTGTTCCGAGGCGGGAATTGAACTCGCAACCTCTTGCGACGCAGTCGGACCTACGCCCGCTGCGCCACAGAGGTAGTCAGAAGATAAAGATTGATTCATGATATGGAAACCTGATTCGCGTACATTCGGCTTTCCGCTCACGTGTGAATTGAAAAATGGTAGCAGTAGTATCGTTTTGCTGGCTGAATATCAAACGAGACGTTATAATGGATACAGATGTCAAGGTAGATAGCCAAACAGAAAGTAGTGTTACTATCTACTAGATAGTAACACTACTTTCTGTTTGGCTACCATTTCAGGGATAAGTTGATGGTACTTGGGTACCTTAACATTTTCACTGTTGGTTGTTGTAGACTCGTACTTTGTTTACGTAGGCTTCAAAACCAACAATCCATTCTCCATCAAAGGGTTGTCTAGTAGAGATCGGTCTCTAGCGATAAGACCGCCGATTGTCTCTTTATTTATAGTGTTTCTTTGTTAATATGTTTAGTTTAAGGTGTACAACAAAGAATTTTTATCTTCTATCTATATAAAACCTCGTGACGAAATACGTTTAAAGGTAAGCACATATTACGCCCTTGGAGACAACGACGCGACGCGACGCCGACGATCGAACACCCCAACATAACTGTTCAGAACAAGCTGTGAGTGTAATTGCATTAATATCTAAATGAGCAACAAATATAACAAACCTATACATATATCTAATTTGTGCTTGAAAAAACACTCAACATCTGTCACCAAAACTTGATAAGGTCCTCACAAAAAACGTTGTTGTTGCAAGAGCCGCGCGAGCACATCAAGCGTGCCGCGGCAGCGACTGGCAAAGAATTATTTAGTCATTTTTAAACTTTCGCGATCACAACACATTATTAAAATATGGGATTATCGGGTATTTATCGCGTAATTACCTTTAGTCTCCCATTCAGTCTCCCCGCGACCACGACCAGGTGCAATCCGGTCGAAACGTCGGGAATAAAATAAAGGTAATTACGCGATAAATACCCGATAATCCCATATTTTAATAAAGAATTATTTAGATGACCAAATTCTACTTAGTGGTTTAATTTTGGTGACAGATCTACTAATTTAGGACGAAAAATATTTATAAGATTATTGATCATTTAAGATCGATAAAATCCATTACCCACTCAATATACCGCGTATAATTGTTACAACATTGTGGAGAAGACGTTTTGAGACATTCAGTATTGTAAGAAGAGTTTTATTGCCCGACTCATCTACGGTTACTATTACCTTTGAGTGACTAATGGTCTATCTCCTGATAAATCATAAGAGACATTCGAGCTTATAATTTCCATTTTTTTTCATTTGGAGACCTTTTCTGAAACTTGACCAGGGTGCCTACTCTAGAAAGAAATTACTATATTATCGTCAGAATGGCAATCTTCCCATAATGGCTATAAGAGTTAGTTTGGCTTTATTACGATTTCGATTTATCGCAATTTGCATTATGAGTAGGTCCGCTGATTATGAGACGAATCGTTCGCTAGTTGAAGGACACATGTAAGCGGAACTTTCTATCTAAGATTATTTCGAAAGTATGTGCCCCGTATCCACTGGTTTGCTCTACCATTACACGACCTTACAGAAGGGTCTATATTATTACCAAGAATATGATAACGGCCAATTTCTCAACATAATCATCCAATAATTTACTTGGCACGACCTATGCAGTTGGCACACCTTTTCAATGCAAGTGCGATAGTATCCAATGCCCGTATGATATATTGCATAATTATGCAAGAAGGCGTGAAATGCTCATGCATGCCATTATCCCCTTACATGTTACAACATAACTTCACTCGACACTGTCGGTTAACAGTCAGTTATTGGATGCATTGAAATATTACGGAGCTGTAAAAGTTTATTGTTTGAAAATGAGCTAGAGAGTGTATCCGGGGAATCCAGCTGCAGTTTCATAACTAACATTTTGTTACATGTGCTAAGCTCCAATGTTGACATCGCTCATCCTTTTTAGTCGGACTGCAGTTTATATAGAACGTCCTATGTTTTAGGGTTTTTAACCTCTCACTCGTTTTTCTGACTATCTGTCAAGACCCTTTTTCTCCGAAACGGCTTATGGTAGGTAACAACTTGAAATTTTTACCAAACATCGATCTCTACGGGCAGGTGATTTCCCACTAAAAATCATCCATTTAAAAATCATCCATTTAAAAATCATCCATTTAAAAATCAAGGATTTAACTTAAGGAATTCGGAAGTTATGCAACAAGTGTAATTTTTTTGTATGAAATATCAAAAATTTTAATCCTCTAGGGCACTTCCAGAAGTCTGACGACTCTGAAATTTGCAATGTAGGGAGCTTATATGTGGCACAAGTAAAGGAAAAATCCTTAAATTTTAAAAAGTTTTTTTTTTATATATTGATTTATACACCGAGTGGGTCCCACATGCGGTACAACGACCGCGCGGCCGGCCCAGTCGCAGATGGCGGGATGAGCTGGACATGTACAGTGCTGGCTGGTCGACCAACGCCTTGGACCGGGAAGTATGGAGAGAGGCAAGGGAGGCCTTTACCCAGCAGCGGGATCCTACAGGCTGATTAGATTAGATTGATTGAAGTTTGAAATTCGAAAAGGACTTGATCAATTAAATAATTAATTAATTAAAGATTAGTATTCAAGACCAAGAAATTAATAAATTGATTCTCTATCTATTCTAAAATTATGTTTATGCGTTCTTATTAAATTTAAAAACTGGTAGCGAAGTAGTTGAAAGGTTATTTTTGATAAAACTTGTAATATATTTTGTGTGTTCAGTAATACTTACTGAACGCTTGAGTGCCATTGGATGGTTACCCTTCATGAGCTTGCGACTACTTTGTCCTGCCTGCCTTTCTGGAGAGAGAATAATTGGCCGAGATAAATGTATGCCTGGACGTAGTGCATAGCTTCATCGTTCACCGTTATGCTATGCTTGTTGTCTTCGACGAAATATAAGTCTATACCTACCCTACCGTGGGGTTCCGGTAATAGAATGTTGCCCTTTGTTAGAATGTCCTCTCATGCCCGTGGATGCAGTAAGAGCCTGCTAAGGGATACCTCCGAAAGATGGGTAGCAGCGTCTGTCCGTGTATCAACATCCTGAACTGCGCTCGCCAACCCGCCTGCCAAGCGTAGTGAGTATGGCCACTACCCCTCATGGAGATCCATGAGGGAGCCCTGTATTCAGTAGTGGATGTTTTACGGTTGAAATGATGACTAAGGTAATGAACTAAGGTAAGGTACGCGATAAAGTCCCGTTAATCAGTTTAAAATTATGAAATGATGACTGTTTTGGCGTTTACGACTGTTCATTCCAAGTTAGCTATTCGTGTAATTTTGTATGCAGGCGTTTTACCATTGTAATTCAAAGAATTACATTCTAATAATTGTTAATCACTACGACGTTTTACTTTTAGGCTGCCACATGCCACGTCATAGACAATTTTGCGTCCAAAAAATCAAAATCAATAAGTGTTTATTCAATAGAGCAGAACGCTACTTAGAATAGTCAATCTACATAAGAAGAACAAGGCACATTTAAATTGAACTAGCTGATCCGGCGAACTTCGTATCGCACCTATAACTACAATCACCACTTACAACTTACCCTACAACTACCCTACTACTACCTTACAACTACCCTACTAATACCCTAATACTACCCTACTAATACCCTACTACCACCCTACAACTACCTTACAACTAACCTACTACTACGCTAACTAACGCTGAAACATGTGTTTAATATTATTTTCCATACAAACTTTCATCCCCTATTTCAACCCCTTCTGATTTAATTTACGCAACGAAAAGTACCCTATGTCCGTCTCCATGGTCTAATCTACCCCTATACTAAAATTCATCCAAATTGGTTTAGCGGTTTTGACGTGAAAAGGGAACATACAGATATACATTCTTACTTTCACTTTTATATATTAGTAGGATAGTAGGATAAAGCACATAATTGAATTCGCTCGCTTCAGATAATTCACTTCGTCTAAACAAAGTGTATCCACGCTAGCTACATTAGTTTCAGTACTAGAAAAATGAATTTCTCGGTACAAAGGCTAAGTTCTTACATACAAATAGCTTTATAACTGGGTTCGGGTAATATTTCCTTTCAAGCATAAAGCTTTACCTTCTACTTTCATACTTGGCAAGAAAACTTCATCGCAAAACGACCAAGACATGCCTGTCTATGTAGGGCATTCTCGTTTTACTTATATGTAGTGCCTACGTGTTTGTTAGGTATGAGTGAGAGATAACAAACAGCATATAAGATAGATCTAAATATAGAGTACTATTTATTGTACGTACACCTTAAACAGATATAACACAAAAAACATATATTACATATAGACAAAAATTATATATTAACATGCAATGTGCGGTCTTATCTTGTTAGGTATGATGACAGTTACTACAAAAATAATAGTATTTTTTGCATTTTATAATGAACGAAACAATGCTTAGATAAAGCGAGTTTAAGTTTAGCAGTGGGGGCACGTGACTTCATAACACTGTACTGAGGCACGTCGGTTCGTACCAGCGTGTGACTTCACGTGACATTTCGTATCGTGGTTATTAACACATATTTAACCGGGTATTTATCGCGTTATTTATCTATTTTTTTTTTTAATTAAAAATATATATATATATATGTATATAAAAAAATCCGAAGGTCGTGGGTTCGATACCGGCCGTGCACCAATGGATTTTTCTTTCTTGAAAAATTTATGTGCACTCTTAACACGAGCTTTAACGGTGAAGGAAACATCGTGAGGAAACCCGCGGCTTAGTTAGCTTCAGACGTATTAACCTGTTCTTTCCTCTGAATAATAGCTGACTAAGCTGAGAGGATGGTATAGGTGCTGGGCAAGCCTAATCCATCTTACAATGTCCCAGGCACTGCAGCGTCCCGTACAGCATGATTACCAGTTGCTGACGCTGTATAAATTATCTATAATAGATGCAAATGCCTTACTTTTTTTTTTAGCTTTATTATTGCCCGACGTTTCGACAGGATTGCACCCATCGTTGTCCCGGGAAGACTGATATGTTGGAGATAACCGCAGCAAAGCGAAGGCGTCTTTTCAGACTACCCTCACTTGCTCTTCATAATTATAGAAACTTGAGATTAAGGCTGTTTCACATTGGGACAGCACACTATCGTGGTTATTTGTGGTTGAAGATGGAATAAAAAAAATACATGTTCAATAGATTTTGTTAATCTACAAGACGGACAGGATTAACAATGAAAGTCTCTTGCCCGTGAATGCAGTAACAATCTGCTAAGGGATGCCTACAAAAGATCTAGCAGCGTCCTTCCGTGTATCAATATCTCATAACTCGCCGACCCGCCAGCCAGGCGTGGCGAGTATGGCTACAACCCTCTCATGATAACATAACGCAATAGAGTAAGCTCTGTAATGTTATAATTATGTATATATGAGTAATAAATAAATAAATAAATGATCTAGATCCAAGAGAGAGGTCTACGTCCTAGGTAGTGGGCGTAGACAGTAGTCATACAGATGAGATGATGATGACGAGCTTCGTGGCTACTTAGTATGTGTTTTGAGTAAATAAAAATATATTTATGTATTTTGTCAACCATCTCGTAGCCATAACACAAGTTCTGCTTAATTTAGTGCTGTGTGAAGAAGCGCTAAACTGAGTCTAGTGACAATTATTGGGTTCTTAAACGTTTTCTTTATTTATATATTATTTATATTTGTTTCTTTTGTGTATATTTGTATATGTGTATATACATTCACTTAAAAGAGAAATACAAGATAAGCTTAAATTATTACAGCGTAATTCGTGCAGAACTAACTTAATCAATAAGCTACTTTAAACACACAGCCTACATACTTAAAATAAATGATTAGGTACCTTACAACACAAAAATTATTCGCATAGAGTTTCCTAGAACAATCATTTTGTTTTGTTACGAGTATTAAAAATGATGAGTATTGATGAGTTAGAAGTGGGTAGTCAGAAAAAAAGGTTTATCGTATTTGAGTCGAACTAAAGAGGATCGAGTACATATCGTTTGGCAGTTGCTATGGCAAGATAATGATAGACAATTTCAGGATAAGTATTCATATATATTAGTCATAATTATGTACTCGTAAGTCTGTTTATAGAGGTATTTAAATGTTTCGTATAAACTCAGATAAATCTCGTGAAAAATGGGCTTTTAATTTCTAATATTTCTTCTTTATAATATTGTAGGATATTTAAAAAACCAAGACTAAAGGCAATGTATGTACCCTTTCCCTTCGCGAAACATGAAGCTAATTAGAAAGGATATTGTAACCAAAAATATGCTCCTAAAATTTTTCCTTAATAACAGTATTATTTACAAGCAAAATGTGAGTAAATTTTACGTTAGAACCTACTATACGTAAAATTTATTATACTTACACAAAAAGCCGTGTTGGCCGAGTATATGTACCCCAACTTTAAATCCGAAGATCCTGGGTTCGATTCCAGCCAAAATTCCGGGCGTGCACCGATGGATTTTTTTTTTATGAAAAAAATATTTGCATATTTAACACGTGCTTTGACGGTGACATAATACATCGTGGGGCAACCCGCGGCTTAGTAAGCTTTAGACGTGATGACATGTTTTATAAAGCTGACTTACCTGAGAGAATGGTATAGGTGCTGGTTAAGCCTAATCCATCTAATAATGTCCCAGACACTGCAGCGTCCCATACATCACGAATACCAGTTGACGTCGTATAAATCATCTACAATAGATGCAACGGTCTCGGTTTTTTTATTATAACCAGCCCATTCGGATTTTCAGCATCGAGTTTCTACTCTTAAGATCTGCTAGGGACTGTCTATAAATGAAGTCAAACTAATTACATGATATTTGACCCCCACCCCTCCCTTTCTTACCATAGCTGGTTACGTTTGAGATACTCTCCCTTTCTGGAGTGAGGCCATAGAGTCAAAGATTTAAATATTTGCCTAGAGTCACATATTTTGCAATTTCATTTATGAAATAAAACGGCAGTTTCGAAATTAGATTTTTTTCCATTTATATACTTATTTTGTTTATTTGTGATGTGAATGTCATACCTACTGACGTAATTCATGAATGACCCCTAATGGAGTCATTCGCGTTGGATCGATCTAAGAAACCCAAACTAAAAAAAACTTTTTCAAAGAAATGAATAACCTTATCAAATAATTTATGGTTCCGGTTGGATTCGACGGTTCCGGCTTAAGGAAGCGTCAAGCAGCGATTTGACGGACGTGGGTTCGAATCTCACTGGAATCGTAACATTTTTGATAAGGTTATTCATTTCTTTGAAAATGTTCTTCCTAAGTCTGGTTAAACACTATAAAAATAACGAAAACTATAGAATAAGCTGCAGCGACGTCTCTAGTCATTGCTACTAATCGGTTGCTCAAACCGACATTACCTTATCAAGAATTTCAGCGGGTCCAGACATGGGTTATGTAGCTTAGCGGTCAAAAGCACTTCCGGCTTAAGGAAGCGTCAAGTATCGATTTGACGGACGTGGGTTCGAATCCCACCGGAACCGTTAATTTTATGATAATGTTATTAATTTCTTTGAAAATGTTCTACCTAAGTGTTGTTAAACACTATAAAAATAACGAAAACTACAGCGCGACGCAGTTATTGAATTGGTTTTTTTAGGATGATGCTCTTCCGGCGCCGATCGCTCACTGAAAGTTGTCAACCTACTTATACTTCCAGATCTGAAGATTGATCACCCCACAACTACGTCAGATAAGTAAGTTACGTGTTAGTTTAATTCCATTATTCGCAGTTATCTTATACCTTTTGATAAAGTTTAAGTAGTTATTTAATTTATTTACTTAACCCGCCATTGGTGACGTCAGTTTCATTTACATCATAAACCTACAAATTATGGGTATTATAACCTTGTACGCATAAACTCTATCTACCAATATTAGGCGGTCACAACATGAACCTTCAAACCAAAGTGTTCTTAAAGATCAGGCAACTAAATAAACTATTGAATAAGATGTTCCTTTGTTCAAGACAAATCTTACAGGTATCCTCTCCTTTGTTATAATATACATACATATGTATATAGTATGTAGAACTGTTTGTTCTCCGAATACAATAAAATAAAATAAAAATAAAATAAAAACAGCCACGAGAGTAGCATTTCAATAACCTTTGGAACCGACTCGAGTAACAAAAAGTCAAAGTCACTAAGTGTTATTCATAAGAGCACAAAAGCTACATGGAAATATAAATTTCCAAAATAAAAAGAAAACACGTTTTTATATTGAATAACGCACAAGTTTTTTTCCATGTGAGGGAAAGAAGGGAAGAAAGTAACCTCACTCTTTCACATCTATTCATTGTTTCAATTTTATGTTTAATTTAATGTCCGCAAGGATATTGCCGTGGGGTGCCGGCACTAGAATGTTACCCCTCCTCTCATGCCCGCGAATGCAGTAAGAGCCTACTAAGGGATACCTCCGGAAGATGGGCAGCAGCCTCTTTCTGCATATCAACATCTTGCCAACCCGCCTGCCAAGCGTGACCAGTATGGCAACTACCCCTCATGGAGATCCATGAGGGAGGCCTGTGTTCAGTAGTAGTGGACGTTTTACGGCTGAAATAATGAAGGATATGGAATTAATTTGATCACATCAAATCCGCCGTATGATAGACTCCCACTTATGTCCCGAATATTTCTTACAGGAGTTGCTATATTTTTAGGTTTTTAAGTTCTAAAGGGCCGACCTATATTTTTACTTAAATACCTAAAATATAAGAAAAAAATAATTAAAATTAGCGTTTCTTATTAATAACAGAGCAACTAAGAAAACAAGAGTTAGGAGTCATGTTTCAGCTAACTTTGTACCAACTAAACTTTAAAACAAGGTAGGAAAAAGTGTAAAATAATGCCCGACCCTGAAGATTATATCTTATTTCCATAAATCAGTTTTAAACATACATACATTATAAAAATTCGTTAGGAAGACCAGGAATTTCGATTAATTGATTTATTTTATTCATTAAAAAGAAGTTTTATTTTATTTAATAATAATAATAAGTAAGTTTCAGTAACAGTTCTACTATTTGTTAGGTCTTATGTCTCTCGTTTAAAAATAAAATTTAAATAAGTACCTAGTATCTAAGTTTCCACGAAATTTCTAGTTTCACTAGTTGCGGTCATCTGATCTAGGTATCTGCTCGAGGTTTGCCCTAAAGTTCTACCGTGACCTATCATAAACTCAACAGCAATTTCAACTTTAGAAACCATTCGGAGTTTACGTGGTCGTATGTTCGACTCTTAGTTTTGACCTGAGTATGTATGATTCATTAATTTTTCAACAACAAAAACCTAATAAAATGTTGCTGAAAATACGCAAACCACTATAAACATACTTATTACATTTCAGTATTTCACTCGATTTATCATGGATCCCATTATCAGAACTGGGTTTAGAAAGTGAAACCAAAAGGGTTGTGTTGCTGTGTTAAACTATTTAACACACATGACCATGTAACCTTAACACCCTAAACTACCTTTATTCTACCACTTTAAAAGTCTCACTCTTGTTGGTCCAACTAATGAAAGCTATTCTATAGATCTCTCTCCAGTGTAGCCTTGTAATAACAACTACTCACATGCTGTACGGGACGCTGCAGTGTCTAGGACGTTGATAGATAAGTTAGCCTTGCCTAGCACCTATTCCATCCTCCCAGCTTAGTCAGCTACTAGTCAAAGTAAAGAAAATGTAAATACGCATAAACCTGACAAAGCCGCGGGATTCCTCAAGAGCTTTTCCTTCAACGTTAAAGCACGTGTAAAATGTGCACATATTTTTTTCAGGAAAGAAAAATTCATTTTGCGCACGGCCTGTATTGTACTCACGACCTTGGATCGAAAGTGGGTTTATACCACTCGGCCAACACGACTCGTATATAATGTGTAGCTCTAGTATAAATAGCAATCCCTGTTTAATGCCTGTGCGGGCGGCCTGCTAGCCTTAAATTCAACGGTTACTGCGGTCCGGTTGGCGCCCGCTTGATAATACACTACAGTGAGATGAATCAATAGGTAACTGCTTTGTTCGAGTACATATGTCACATTTCCCTTATTTGACTATGACTATGACAAAGTATGTACGGTCAAAAAATACAACTACGAAGAATTCAAGGCCAACCACCACCACTGTCAATTTCTAAAACCGAGTTAGGAACACGTGGTCGTATAACTCTATTAGATACTCGTAAGTGTCGATCTAATATTCTATAACTGATAGCAGTTACAGTAATAAGGGCTAGCAGGCCGTCCCCACGGGCTATTAGCCAGGGGTTTGCCATTTATGCAAGGGAAGGCCGAAACTCCTATAACTGCTACCTATCAGTTATAGAAATTTAGGTCGACACTTACGAGTACCTACCAGAGTTATAAGACCACGTGTTCCTAACTAGGTAACTCGGAGAAGCTACTTTAGCTCTACCTAACTACCTATATACATTGGGCCTATACCTAAATGGAATCCCCTGCCTAATAGCCCGTGGGGGCGGCCTGCTAGCCCTTACCTAATTCAACGGTTACTTGCGGTCCGATTGGCGCCCGCTTGATAATGCAACACGGTGAGATGAATCAATAAGTGCCTCTCTTATGTTTGAAAATTACAATTTCAATTTAATTATTTAATCCAGAACCACTTCAACAAAAGTTATAGATAAAGCAAGTAAGGCCTTTAAATTTGTTTTATTGATGATTTATACAGCTTCAACAACTGGTTCTCGATATACATTCGTGAGCTACATCGAAGCACGAGTTTCGACTTCAAAGACTTTTATGTGCGATTCAAATATCTACTTTACCTTTAAAAAAATAACTGGCATTATTTTTGTTTATGTACCAAAGTTACATAAGACAAAGAAAGAAGTTTTTTGTGACAAAAAATAGAAATTTTAAAATATTTAAAATATAATAACCAAAAACTCTACTCGTACCCTACTAATGGAGGAAGGAGGGTCGTAGTTGATGATGATGATGACACTCTCTAACATAATTACCCATTTTTTACATTCCTCTAAATTGTGGCTAAAATAGAATCCTTAATATACACACACAAATTCCAAAGAGTGATAGATAGAGACTACTTTTCACAATAACGAATTGGCACCAACTAGTTATTCAAACATTTAACTTTTAGTTTTGCAGCTTCAGCACGGATGAAATAATTCCTAATCAACAATGATGGTCATTGTTCCGAGGCCGCTCTCGACGCGATGCTCATCAAAGGGCTTTCAATGGGACGTGCCTAATGTCGAGTGTTGATGCTTTTCAGGGCCACTTCTTTGTAGACAACAAATCTGACACCTCAGGGTTTTCAATAATATCACCATCAAATGCTACGACCAAGTTATATAAAATTGGTATTTTGTGCTTATCATAAGTTCAAGTAAGAAACACGGTAGCTTTGTGAATATTAATTATTCATCTTAATTAATTAGTAATCTTAATAACAGTAACATCTACCTGGTTTGTAAAATTATAGGTATATTTCAGGCAAACAGACAGAATAATAAATATTATTTATTTATTGTCTCTCGATCGACATCTCGAGAGACTCTTGCTAGGTTCAGATCAAGAGCCAGATTCAAAAGGCTCTCCTGTACTCCTGGACTCGGCACGTATAGTAAGAACATTCCTCTCCCTGCAGTCCTAGTCAAGCTCAGTTAGCTCAAGCGGGTGCTTGAGCCTTGCTTCGTGGCCGGTGATTCATCGTTTTGATATATTTTTTACTGTAGAGTATTTGTTTTTATATTTTTTTTATAGTAAATAAAGCGGACAAGTGCGAGCGAGGTGGGTTTAAAAAATCTTTGATTAATAAATATTTATGTTAGGCATTAGGACGTTCAGTATACGCCATTTGCTGGTACATATGTATATCAAAGTTATGTGTTTAGCAAAACTTATAAAAAATAACCTTCCAACTGTATGTTAATAATCAATACAAATGTATTGATTATTACCATACATATAGCCGTGTATTTTCGCGTAAATAACCTATATTATTTCCCGACGTTTCGCTTGGATTGCACCAAGCATGGTCCCGGGAAGACTGACGTGTTGGAGGTACCGCAGCAAAGTGAAGGCGTTTGTGGAACTACCCCCACTTGATCTTCATAAAAATATTAGGGCCGGTTCCCACTGGAACAGCACACTACACTGACTGTATTCACATACTGAGATGATTTTTCACGCCGAGTACACTTTGCTATCACTGGATTCCACGAGGCAGAGAGTCTGAAACCGTCTTCACGATTGAAATTAGGATGCTTCTTAATCTCAATCGCTTCCCAAATCAAATCGAATTGGAAAATTATAGCAAACTCTATAATTTGCATAGTTTTTTAGACAAGGGGGGTGGAAGGGGGGTTTTTAAAAAAAATGTGAAGTTACTAGGTCATGTGGGGAATCATATGAAAGGTATTCATTTGCACATTATTAAACAGTTTTTAGTTTTCCTTTAAACCGTATCGTTTTTAATTACAAAAATGTCCAACGACCGTCCCCCCATATCTCCGAAGTTTGGAGACATAAAACCGTGAAACAGCTACAGCTAATAAAAGTGAATGTAAAGTTTAAAATTATAGCGAACTCTCTAATTTGCATAGTTTTTTAGAAATCATCGAAAGTGTTAAAAATCTACATAATTTCCGCTATTAGACAAAAGATGGCGCTGTCAAGGTTCTCCAACAAATATAAACCGTCTTTATCATCATATACATATATTGTATGATGGCACGGAACTCTCGGTGCGCGTGTCCGACTCGCTCTTGCCCGGTTTTATCTCCTGTTGAGGTTCGGACCCTTAAAAATGTATTTTAATGAGTTTAAAATCAAATGATGATGTGGTATGATCCCACATGGATTCCGGCGGGACTCATTTTTAAGTTTAAAAATATTCGCAATAATGGCTTTTGTAGACCTTGCCATCATTTTGTGTTTACAGAAATGTAAAAAGCGCCTCCATAGCTTGTTATTTCATTAGTCCGTCAAGTTAGAGAACATTCAGGAAATAGGAGTTTTTAATTACCTTACAACGGTGAAATAAATACCCCAATAAAGGCAATACATTTAGATTATATTCGCCTTGTCTCATGTTAAAGCTTACTTTATATCATGTCAAATAGTATATTGTATCATAAGGGAGCAAAATAATATTTTTACGGCGAGGGCGCTTTTTTGAATCCAGAGCAAAGTGACGGATTCTTTAGTAGAATCCTGAACGTAGCGAGGGATTCAAAGTACGTCGCCCGAGCCAAAAATATATTTTACTTTTCATCACCCTCTATGAGAAAATAAAAGGCGCTTCATATTTTATTGTAATATTATTATTTGTTTGTGGAACACTACGATGTTTCAAATTCAATAAATGCGCGGCAACGATAATTGCGGCGCACTTTTAAAGAGGATTAAAAACTCATTACTGGCCGCTAAAAATTTCTTATAGAAAACACCACCTTTGGCTGCACTTAAAGGTGAACCAAGTCGTCCCATCTATTCGTCGTTTTCGAATAGATGGGATGAAAAATTCTTACCGGAGCTGAGCCGTTTATTGCAAAATATCTTGACAGAAACATTCATCCCATAAACATGTTATGAAGGCGACGCATGAATGCTGCTACAAAAAGGAGGTTATAAAATATCTATTGACGTTTTGCGGTTAACGCAGGCACACTCGACAGAGCCATTCAACTCCACTGATTTAAATATGCAGACGTTATCGATTGACTCCAAGAATAGTCATGCTCCAAAGTGGTACTATGAATTCACAGAGTGGGAGACGTGAAAGCACTTTCATCATCTCTATTATTACTGTCCCAGGCATTAATTAACGATCAATAAAGATCCGCTTACTTCTACTGATATCGAGCGTGCCAGATACGTGCCGTGGCAGAAAAATAATATTATTCTATACATGTGTATGAACGTATTCATAACTAACATAACACGCCTACACAGACGCTGACAGACACAATATATAGAATAACTAGCTTATGCCCGCCGCTTCGCATGCGTTGTACCCGGATAAAAAGTAGCCTTTGTGTTAATCCTAGTCAACATCTATACGTTTGCAAAATTTCAGCTCGTTACGTACCTACGCTAGTTTTTGCGTGAAGAGGTAACAAACCTCCACACAAACAAACTTTCGGCTTTATATTTTAGTGAGATATTATTTTGTCTGCAACGACACGTGTCTGGCACGCTGGGTATCTGTTGATAATAAACGGAACGTTAACGTTGTATCGTTAAACGATTTTAATGGACATGTTAAAAATCAAATATGATATTACAAAAATACATAATAATTAAACATAAACACAAAACGATTTTCTAAATAATTAGCTACTTATGCGAAAATAAGGACATATTTTCAAGCTCCAAAGTGAGGAGAGCTCGTGTTGTGGGTGCGAGATGACTTAAAAATACATTATTAGCACATACCTAATTAACCGGGTATTAAACGAGTTATTTACCTTTATTATTGCCCGACGTTTTGATAGGATTGTACCTATCGTCATCGTAGGGTGACTGGAGCAGGTATTGGAATTAACCGCACCAAAGCGAAGGCGTCTTTTCGGACTACCCTCACTTGGTCTTCATAACTTCATAGCTTGATATTTAAAGACGGTTCATACTGGGACAGCAATTGTGCTGTCCCAGTATGTACCGTACTATAGTATAAAAGGTGCTATGTTTGCTGCAACATTTAGTGTATTGACACTAAATGTTTCAGCAAACATAGCACCTTATATTTTACTAGATTCTCCCCGCCGCTTCGGTTCGTTGTTGGTACCCGAATAAAAAGTCGCCTTAACATTATAATGTTATGTATAACCACTAACCAGGGACGAACTCCGGTTAAATAGCCAAGGTTTGGGTATTTGATATTTGATTCATGAAATTTAAATATTTTATTCCACCGTGGAAATGTTTCTGATATTCAGTTATAGGTACACCTATCAGTTACCATATCCCTTGATCTGTAATTAGATACAATAAGTCATATACGTTTTAGGACCTCGACATGAAAATTTTAGTAATTTTATGGAACGTGAATAATTAATTGAATCAATGAAATGGTGTTTCCACTGTTTGTTTGGACAACTATCAATCTACTGCGTAGGATTCCGATGTTAAAATACTCAACAATACGGCGTTTTCAGTTAATCATATGTATTTTCATAACTTATGGGTTTCTTTATTTCTAATATATTATGCTCTGAAACAAAACTAAAATTTTTTTCAAACGTTTAAAAAGATAACATTGATATTATAACTTTGTATGCGCTAGAAAAATATTGATTTTAATTTTTTGGAGTAGATAAGTTTAATATTTCTGTACTCAATATTAAAAAAACACAGAAAAGATAATAAGAAAGAAAAGACAATGTACCTATTGTGATACTAATACTTTAGTTGGATGAGTATTAATATTTTTTAACGTTCCCTGAATCGACCCTAATTCGTATAAAAGGGTAAATATTAAATAGCCCTAATCTGAACAAAGAATTATATCTGTTAATTAATCTAAGGAAAGTACCCGGTAAGTAAACTCATTTAGCCTGACGGCACAATGATTAGGTAATCAGGCCCACCCTGTCTTAAATATTGGCACAATTTTAGGCAATAACATTAAATAAATAGATTGTTATGCTTTAACATTATTTGCCATACAGTATCTACGTCAAATATATTAAAGAGTAAAAATTTACTAAGCTACTATTATTAGTTAATTCCTAATTTTAATATAGCACTTTAATTAAAATTATTGGACGTGTCGATAAACTATTGTAAAACCAGTGTAATGAAAAAAGACGTACATATCTATGCTACGAAAAACCGTAGCCTCCGCAAATCTACGAAAATCTGTAGCGCTGCTTCTACGAAAACCCGTCTACATCTACGGTTCGAAGTTCTATCGAAGTCCGTGGATGTAAACTATTAATAGCATCACCTGTCGTACCTTTATTGAGCTCGTAACCTCATGGTCTCTGCTCCACAGCGTTCCAAAAATATCGATTCACGGCGTATCCAGCATGTCGACCGCCCTCTAGGGCTGGCAGACGGCTGCTCTCTACTTACACATAGGACACAACACGTCAAGCGAGATATCAAAACGGTTTCCCGCCACTAGTATTTTAGCACGTATTCTTTCATTGTACGAATTTGTTCACTGCTACAATTTTGTATGTAACTGAGCACTGTTTATGGTGTGTTTATGGGTGATTTGTGGATTGGATGGTTGTAAAACGGGTAGAAACTTTAGTGTGGATGTGAAAACGGCGCAACGGGTAACGATCCGCCCCGCGCGCTGGCTCGACCCGACTGACTGAGTCTCCCACATTTTCCCGGCGCAAGCCTTCACCCCTTGTAATCGAGCACGCCCGCGAAGATAAAAACTCAAATCTAGATGTGCTCAAATTTTTACTCAATTTAATATTTCGTTCGTTACCCATCTTTTCTCGAATGCGTAGTTTCTTTGAGTAGCTTAGGTTAAGTTGGGTGCAAATTAATTTATACTACCGGTTAGTAAGTAACATTTAAAGTTGTTACTTTGTTTTTGATCCATTTACCCATTTCTTTATAACCCCAGATTAGGTAAAGGCGTCCTCCAGTGATGCCTTTTCCTTTGAGATGTTACGATTGGTTTTATCCCGCAAAAAATACCACAATTACTAGTCGCCACAGGCGCCCCAGTTGCATCAGCCGCCACAGTCGCCATTGTGCAAGACAAAAATAAATTGTTGTTAGTCAAGTACGTCGATCTTATATATTACCTATATATTCTTATCACTTTATCCACCGTGGCTTGGTAAAGTAGAGGAGTCTGGGGACAAAAATCACCTTGAAATCGGGAAGATTTCACGTTATTGACAATACTAATTTGCTATAATAATTAATGCCATCTAAAACCTTAGCCTTATTAACTTTTTATGACTATTTCTAACAAATTATGAAGTTGTAGGTATAAATTGTTATTTGTTCGTAATTAGTGACAAAATAAACATATTTTGTTCATCTTTATCTTTTTTTTAATATCGATAAAACAAAATTAACGGAGAAGTAACTTTTTATTAAAGATGCTTAGGTATAGGATTTGTTTTTTTAGATTATTATTATTCCACATCATTTATTTGTAAACTCATAAAAATACTTTTTTTACTATAAAGAAATACAAAAACAAATACCTACTCTACAGTAAAAAATATATCAAAACGGTGAATCACCGGCCGCGAAGCAAGGCTCAAGCGGTCGGTGACTAGGGCTGCAGGGAGAGGAATCTCCTTACTATACGTGCCGAGTCCAGGAGTACTGCCTTATGGATCTGGCTCTTGATCCAACTGCCTAGCGAAAGTCTCTCGAGATGTTGATTCTTCGCTATGAGTCCGTTAACGGAAACGACTATCGGAACAATAGTCGCTGAGTCAACATCCCACATGGTGGCAATCTCGTGGGCTAAATCAAGATATTTGCTGAGCTTAACTTTCTCGGCTTTGACGAGATTGGCATCATCTGGAATGGTGACATCAACGAGTATTGCCTTCCGCTCCAACCGATCTATTAGAACGATATCAGGCTTATTCGCAAGAATAGTCTTGTCCGTAATTATAGATTGGTCCCAATAGAGCGTGGCAAGGCCATTTTCAAGAATCGGCTCCGGTGCGTATTCAAAATACAGAATTTCAGGGCCCGTCCGGCCATATCGAAGAGCAAGTTGTCTTTTTTAAACTATCGCAATCACAACACATTATTAACATACATATAACCGGGTATTTATCGCGTAAATTACCTTTATTATTTCCCGACGTTTCGCTTGGATTGCACCAAGCATGGTCCCGGGAAGACTGACCTTCCCGGGACCATGCTTGGTGCAATGTATGTTAATGAAGAGCAAGTGGCTGGTGAATGATCTTGGCTACTTTATTATGTCTGTGCAAATACTTAGCAAGATGCGAACAGCCCGAAATTACATGCCTGAGGGACATATTATTATTACTAGCCGTTTTCGTCCCACTGCAGGGCAAAGGACTCCCTGTCCCCCTTACATTTTTCCCGATCCTGTGCTATGCTTATTTACATATTTATTTTATTTATTTACATAAATGATAATGTACTACAAAAGCAATGTAAAAACGTATAAATAATTAGACAGATCTTAGGCACCAGTCATCCATCACCTTAATGAACGTATTAAAAACTAGCCCAATACTTGTCATTTTATTAAGTTTTTGTTTGTGTTAATTTCCTGTCATTTTGTTGCGCTGTAGGTATTCCATTTGTAAAAGCCTTATATTTGTTAACCATAAATGACAAAAACATGTACATACTTACGTAACAAAATATTGAAATTATATGAAATCGGCCACTTTGTGGTGGCTAAATTCAAGATGGCGAATTTACAATGATACTTAACAACTTTTTAAAATACAGGATTTTATCGCGTATCCTTTTTTCACCATCAACAAATTGGCATAGAGTTGAGCTGATAACATTGCATTTGGTTATTCAATGTCACTTGACTGACATTGACTGTTGGATCGAGATGAGGTTTGATTTGAACGGAACAAACAAACAAGGAACTTCAAACAAGATAATTTAGGTACATTACAAGTTTGTTTGGCGACAAGCGGCCGTTGTGTTTTGTGTGTAAAACGGTATAGTTACTATTTTTACTATTTTATTACCCTGCAGAGATGGCTCAAACAGAAGACACAGAACTGCGAGATTTAGTGATTGAAGCGTTGGAAAAAAATGGATCACTAGCAAAGATTCGTGCATTGCTAAGGGCTAACATATTTTTGGCTTTTGAAGATGAATTTGAGAACATGAGGCAGAATGTAAGTTTGGATAATTTACTGAAGTTTCCTGAAGGCGTACTAGCCCTTTCTATTGTCCACGAATTTTTAGAAGCTTGTAACCTCAAGAACACACTGTTTGTGTATAAGTCTGAGTCACGCCAAGGTAAAGATTATAGCTATCAAGGGAAAAAGTTCCTTACTGATAAGCTCTGCTTTGGGAAGCAAGATAATCCTAAAGAACCAGTTTTGGTAACCCTTATAAGGAATTCATCTAAATCGAAAAACAATAGGCAAATTGATCAGCGATTGACAAACAAACATGGTGATGCTGGAGACAATAACTGCAAAGACGAGCAGAACAGCTCTTACATAGTTCATGATGATTCACAAAGCAGTGCTACAAATACTTCACAGTCAGATAACTCTTCTGATGAAAAGAATAAACTGCATTTGAGACTTCACTTGGACAATTCTGATACTGACACATCTACGTCAACAGATTCTACAAGAGATAAAAGTAGCTCTGAATATATTCCCAGTGATCATGTTCTAGATGCTAGCAAGAGTCACAACTCTCCAAATGAGTTGAATCCAAAAACTGGAGAACCAAATATTCCCAGTCAAGAAAATACCCTTCCATACTTTACTAAGATGGGCAATAATAGTAATGATTCAACTTCCTATGCAGACCTGAAACCATTTAGTCCATATGATGAAAAAGCACTCAACACAACAGGCATACCATACAATGAAACACCTCAGATTAATAACCAAACAAACATACCAAATGATCAAGGTAAGGATTCAGCTAAATCTAGTACATTGAGTAGTGTTTCTTCATTATCGTTAAAAAATGAAAGCACAAAGAATGAAACTGGTATTAAATCACCGCATAAGTCTTCCAAGTCTGATGGTGAAACAGCAGATTACACCTATGATTTTACTTCATCACAAGGGTCTAAAATGAAAGTTAGCACAGACAAACACCAATTACTGAACAATGAAGAGGAAAACAAAATCATGGCTGAAAGCCCTCATGACAGTTCTATATCAATATCAGATGTAGCTGATTTAATCAGTGAAAAATCAACCTCTTATGACCATAATTCACATTATGATAAATCTATGAATAATGAAAAGTCCATGTTATTAAGCAATCATTCTAATAAGAAATCGGGAAGTATCCTTAACAAGCACAGTGATGACTCAGGAGATTTTAGTGATTCACCAATCCCATCCCTCTCAAATCTAAGCCTTGATATTCATAGTGACTGATGTAATTTTACAGGTACCTCTGAAATGAGCATTTAAAGCAATATCTAGTGGTAACTAGTTGATAAGTTAGTTCCTTTTAGTGTATATGTTGGCATAAATCAGCATACACAACCTTTGCGGCTTATTTGGTCTAATAGCCAGCTGATTTGTAAGAGGTTGTGGGTTTGAAGCCTGCTAAGGGACAAGTTTGCTTTTCTGCAGTTTGTCACAGTTTTCCTAAGTATGAATTTACAAAAAAATATGTATTTTAGCGTTCTATCATCAAATTGAATCAGTATTGATACCCATAATCATAACCAAGCTCTGCTTAATTTGGGGCTAGAGAGTGCTGTGTGAATGGTCTAGCAATATTTATATATTGTACTTTGTTTATTAAAAATTGCCTGATTGTGAGATCATAGGTCACTGGATAATGAGAATGTGTAAGAACTTTTGAAATAATTAAATGCAATAGTGGTGAAATTGGTCTCCAAATTGTAGATGGTTGCTTGAAACTTAGTTGGAGGAGTAGTGGATATCTAAGCCTGAATATACTTTTTGACAGAGTTCATTATTGGTGATATAATATTGAATGATTATTTAGTTTGATACTTCTCTTAAAAATATATTCTGGTAAATAATGTTTGGTCAAAACATGTAAAATGTTAATGTATTAGAATAAATAAATTAAGCTAATAGAGTTTATGGTATTTTGTCACATTGCCTGAAATATTTTATATTGATACCTACCAGTTTGTATTTTTTTCTGTATATCTGACTTGTAACTTTATGTTTGTTTTGTAAGACATGATCCTGGTTAATAGTGGAGCACTTTAGCCTTAAATAATGCTGCCAATAACTTTGTGAAGTTATTTTGATCAAGATGTGCCTTTTTCTAATAGAATCCATGTAATATCTAGGCCATAAATATAATAATACTATACAGATGCCTCACACCATAAACAATAATTTGGCTATCATCTTCACGCTTTGCTTATCTAAATGCATATAACTAACAAAAATATAATAGAAGTTAATTTCCTTTGCTAAGGAAATTACCCCAAAGAATAACCCAAATTGGTTTTATGGAATGGGACATCTGTCTAATATTTTTATATAATCATCTGCATTGAGGTGAACAGATAACTGTTAGATAGTTTTAATACCTTACTCCACCACTTTGTAGTAACATAATGGTCCATGTAACACATGTTTCAAAAGTGAAATGGTTCCTTTTATAGTTCATTAAATATTCTAGTCCTGTGAAAAACTGGTTCCGTCCAAATTACTCCTGTCATAATCTGTCTGAATTCATATTCTGAGCTGTGTGGCCAATAAATTGCATTTCGTGAATACTGTGTACTTATTATTACTATTATTATTTACTTGTGTCACCATTTTGCCAACCTACCCACTGGCCAGTGGTGCCTTATAAGATCATGTAATATTTTATTTTGAGGTATGTATAAAAAAAAACATATATTTTTTAGTCAATTTTATTTCACAATTTCTGTAAAGCATAGATTGTAGATATCACGTTTCCTTTATGCACACAAGTCAATCCATACTAGACAAAACTGAAGAGTAGATGTTACACAATTTCTATACACAACTATCTTTATGGCGTAGTAGCGGTTATTTGTTTACTTGAACTTGCATAGAAAAGAAATTATATATTAAAAACGTATTTACACTTAAATATTTTTAGTAGGTACATGAGTTTTAATATGAAATAGGTATAAAAATTACACTTTCATTATAGTAATTTTACAATCGCGTCATAGTAATACAAATGCGGTTTGTATTCTATACATGAAAAATATAACAATAGTATAAGCCACAATGCTTCAGTATAATAAACAGTAACAGTCCTACGACAATGTATGAATTTATAAAAATGGAAAAAATATAGCTCCAGGCACTGTCATTACTTTCTCATTCACAATAATTACTTCTGATCGAATACCGATTAATTTAATGCAAAGAATAATAACTTTTAGAAAGATGATAACGCTCAAGCTAAAAATATTTGCTGTAAAACAAACACTGCAGAGCAAGATCCTTTCGAATTTTAGTTTTAGTAAATAACAAGTAATTTACATAATATCACTGAAAAATGATTCCTAATAATAGATTCGAAATTAAGATTACACTTAGTGTACACATAAATAAATAGAAATATGTAATGTACATAATATGGCAAATATTTGGCTTTACAAATCATAATTAACGTGTACAATGTGCACGTTTCATAACCAAATGTCGGCTGGTAATTACTTTTTGTTATTATATAAAAAGCAAAGTGTTGTCTCTAAAAAGAACCAGCAAAGATAAATAACATAGGTCATTGAGGAGTGTGAATGAGGAACGGCCACACGTCAAGCATTCTTAAAGCTCATTGCCCATTGAGCTGTCGTGAGTCAGGTTCGAGTCCATACTGGCGTTGTCAGAATCCTGGCTCTGGTTTCCGCTGTAATTAGCAGCTTCTTGTAGTCTCATCAGCATGTTTAACTGTAACAAACATTTATGTTTTAGCAACTACATTTAAAACTTAAACAAGATGATGCAGTACAGGTTTGACTGAATGGTTGCTATGGATGGACCCTATTAGATACAAAGTTGTGTTTAATCTAAACGAACTTCTTAATAGACATTCAGCGTTTTTTATTTTCTCCTAGAAAATATACCCTAGAGATATTTTCTAGGAGAAAATAAAAAACGCTGGATGTCTATTATGAAGTTCGTTTCGATTAAACACTTTAATAGAAAATTTACACTCATGGTTGGTTATATGCTTACCAATGGGTCTTGATTGTTGTTTGGGTTTTGATCAGGATTCGACTCTTCAATGCTGATCTCTTCCACAGTTATGCCTCTCAATGTCTGTAAAAAAATAATGCTATAAATTCACAACACAATCTTTACACCATCTGTTTACGTTGCGCAATGTTGCCTCTCCTCTCTTGCCCTTGTATTCAGTAAGAATCTTCCAATGGATACCACCGCAAGATGGGCAGCAGCGTCTCCGTGGTGTATTAATCCCACACTGCGCTCACCAACCCTTGACAATCGTGGTGGCAACAACCCCAGACTAGGGGTTTCATGAGGGAGGCTTATGTTCAGCAGTGGACGTCCTACAGCTGAGATGATGACAGGTGGATAACTTACGTGAGAGTGGTTGGGTTCTCTCCACGGGTAGGTGGTTTTGACGTGATGCAACGGATCCACTGCTGCGTGTCTCCGTCGGCCGTACAGCGCGATGCCTTCGCGCACCGCCTCGGACGCGTACGGAACTATGCTGTAGTTCCATACATCGGCGAACCAGGCCTGCAAACAAAACAGAATGGAGAATGTTACTAGGTATGCAAATACGCTTAAAACTTTTTCCCACTAAAAGCTCTAGTAGTTTGTATGCAAATAGCCGTAGTACGGGAGCAAGCGAACTGACCGAGCGGGTGTGTACAGTGACGTCACCGCATCGAGCACAAGCCCCGGTGGAATCCCGTCGCGCAAACATTTTGAAATTATATGAAAACTAAACAATGTACAAGTAGGTTAGTATCTATAGAAATACATTTTCGCATATATTTGTTCTCAACAAAGAATACGATGCGTTAAAAAGCAAAATAAGTTTAATTCTCTATTTAGAACAACTGATTTCAATCAGGTACATATGTGTGTGATGAAGAGAAGAAGAAGAAATCGTTACATATGAAATTGGCGATTTTGGCCACTTTCATCTCAAATCCTCCTCTTTGGTTAGGAATTCCAAATTTAAATTTATACAGCTATTTACTCATGCATTTGTGTTTCGAAAACCATAATTCATTTGTTTTTCATTTCTCATACTCGGAAAGTAGTGGTTTTGATCTGATTATTGGGTGGAAAATGCTGCTTCCCTCCATAGAAAGGGAAAAACTCTTACAAATTACTTCCCACCTAAGGGCCGGAATGAACTTTAAAAATAGAACTGCTGTCTAGCTATAAAGAGTTTTGTAAAAAACAACTAATTAAAAAAATGCTGCGGCCATGTGACTTTCTAAACAGCCTGTGTGAACTTAGCGCAAACTTCTTTGAGCGGAATAAGCCGCAACAATTACGCGGTGAGTTCCATATTTAAAATTTAAAAAGTCGACATAAATTGGCGGTATAGTAATCTGTTATGTATCTGTGACGGAATTCAAAAAATAGGTCCTAATTTGACAATTAATTTTAAATAAGTAGGTAAGTACTACCTACTAATATTATTATATATTATCAATATATAGTTTAGATAAACAACAAGTTTTATTTTCCTCATATTCGAAACGAAAAGTAGAGTGTTTAACACGGGTAAAAGAATCAATTCCTACTCGGACTATAGCCGCCCTGGCGCCCTCGCACCTCGGGAATTGATTCTTTCGACCCTCGGTTAACAATCTACTATTTTGTCTTTTGTATTTTTTCTTTGCGTCACTCAGTTTACAAAATAGAAATCTTGAAATATCGCTATCATATAAATATATATATAATTGTTAGTGCCTAATTAAATAAATGAATAAATAGTGCATTGCAAATAATATAAATAAAATTGCTAAAGTGATAGGACATTGAAACAAGGCGTGTAAACAAGGAATAGCATAATTATTAATTAAGCAAACCGCAATGCTTAAATTAATAAGATCGCGCCAATCCGAATTATTCTTACTAAGTGTATCCACGGGAACATTATCTAAAGGGAATTTGGAATACTTCCCAGGAAATTGGCAAACATTCCATACAAATCTTTGGCTCCCACAAGCGTCGGTAAAACTTCAAAGCCTCATTTTAATACATTTGCGTACTTTATCAATTCCCTCATTTGCAGTTAAAGTGCCAATGCATTTTGATTTGGAACCTGCCTAATTAATAAGACTAATTTCCACAGCTATTTATTGGTAGAGTTCGCGCAAAACTTCTTGAGCTCTGTGAACGTTGCGGCAAATGAAAAGTTGCGCATGTTGACATGTTCATTCAATATTGCCAACTAGGTTATAAATAATCTTGCCACATAGTCGAAATTTTGTATTAAAAAATTGGCTTCTTGCGATAATAAAGGTGAATTCGTTCTAGCATTTAAGTTTTTATTAATGCTTAATTTAATATAATAATTGATTTTTAAATATGTTTGTTTTAATAATTGAAAAATAAATAAATGCATAGTAAAATGTGTGCTAAATAAAACGAAAATACACCAAAACTCGCGCTGGCAACCCTAATTTCACGGACTGAGCCCCTCTCGAACCCCTTTTATCATTCCTTCCCCTCAACGCCCTAAAAACTGTGTACTGCGCAGTCACTGAAGCTAACTTCACAGAGCTCAAGAAGTTTTGCGCGAACTATAGGTAGGTATGAGAACCTACAGGAAAAGCCACTTCACTTCATTCGAACGGAATTTTGGCGATATAGGTACAATACCTACGCACGGCCGCATCCGGTTCCCTGCCTCGACGATACAACCACTGGACTTTTAACAGACGAACGATGCCTTTCAATAGATTTGACCAATAAATGACTTATACGGCAATCCATGACCAGTCCCACTCCTGAGAAATTAGTGTGACTTTGCTGGGTCAATCAGATCACATGATTCTCCTTCACCCCACCTGTGTTCGAGGGAGGAGTAGTTAGACCGTGACGTCACTGGAAGAATGCGCTTCTAGGAAGTCGCTGGTCCCAGCTATCATACACCCGTCTCGCTCTAAGATTTGCAGTTAAAGCTGTCGAATGTAATGTTACCTGGCTAGCCTCCAAATCCATAGGGCATGCGAGGAAGAGTCGTGGTCCGACCGTGACGTCACTGGAGGAATGCGCTTCTAGGAAAGCGTTGAGGGTAGCCCACACAGCAGGCAGCCATTCTAGAACCGTCGCCAACTCCGGGTCGCGACGACCGATTCGCAGTTCCATGGAGAACAGCTTGCGGCGAAGGTATCTTGACAAGGAATAAATAAGGAAATTAAACATTTGCGGCAATACCTAAGCATTTAATTTATTTCCATAAAACAAGAATGCTTTATTAGACTATTGACTGGATGGGGCTGAGTGGAAAAGTCGGGTGTTTTATTTTATTGGCATACTGAAAGCGCCACTTACCTTCAATGAGGAACGTACTAGGTACCTATCATCATTTCAGCCATAAAACGTCCACTGATGAACACAGGCCTCCCTCATGGATCTCCATGAGGGGTAGTTGCCATCACCACGCTTGGCAGGCGGGTTGGTGAGCGCAGTATGGGATATTGATACACGGATAGACGCTGCTGCCCATCTTCCGGAGGTATCCCTTAGCAGGCTCTTACTGCATCCATGGGCATGAGAGGAGGGGTATCATTCTACTGCCGGCACCCCACGGGGGGGCTAGGTACCTATACTTCAGCCAAATTCGATGTAGAATGTTTGTAATCAAACTGTCACACTTAAAATTGAATTGATTCCTGAGTGGTTGTACTAAGTGTGTGTAGTGCTTCCGTGAGGGGTCACGACCCCCAGTATTGGGAAAACGACGCAAGGAGGAGGATATTGAAGGGATAACAAGTCTTCAATAATTGAGAAATAAATATAAAAACCAACAGAAATAAAGTTATTTATAGGTAGATTTTGTTTACAAACAGTCTACATTAAATTAGACTGAAGTATAGGTACCTACTATAAAAACCATGGCATTTATTTATAGACGGAATCGAATCCGCAATGTGAATGACGGATCTTCGTCTGTGTATGTCGTCCAAATGAGGAATTAATCTAGATTTAAATTAACTTTAGAATTGTAAGAGAATAGAGTTGACCCATACCTCGCTAAGAAACCTTTGACTGGTTCCATGTGGTTGGCGGTGAGAAGCCACCTGAAGTTATGGTGCAGTTGTAGGTTTGTCGTATTGCACGTAGCTTGAGACATTGTACCTGCGAATTAGAAACGCTACGTTTTAGTAAGAGATTTTTTGGGGCGATGTATGTACATACATGGTGGTATTATCTGGTAGTTGCCTAGGTAGGTAGGTATTTATTACGACTAATAGCAAGGCCGCTGTACTTACCCATGATGACCGGCATATTTCGGTCATCAGGCGGCAGTAAGCCTGCGAAGGCGTCATCTAAAGCCGAGGCGTGTTGCATGTTATCAAGCACGACGACTAATAGCAAGGCCGCTTTACTTACCCATGATGACGGGCATATTCCGGTCATCAGGCGGCAGTAAGCCTGCGAAGGCGTCACCTAAATCCGAAGCGTGTTGCATGTTGTCAAGCACGACGACTGATGGTAAGGCCGCTGCATAGCTCTGATATTTTGGCGAGGTTGGCATGCAAATTCACGAATTAAGGTCACACGCACACGTATAAACTCGGAAAGGGATCGTAACCGTATCGCCTTTCGCGTCACCGTCAACCTAACGTAAGCACGAAACCAAAGCGGATTAGAAGCTCCGATAAGTCGACTCGGCTACGGCTGGCGACGCCGCGCTTACGGCTCGCCAACCGCTGGTTGACGGCTAGTTCAATCATTTTGAATCCGAACGTTAAGTGTGGACGAAGAGACGTAAGCTAGGGTACGGAGAGCCGTAAGCTAGGGTACGGAGAACCGTAAGCGCGGGAACGGCAAGTCGACCACGCACCGCGGTTCGTGAGCTTGTCCCGAGGCGAGACGATTACGTTACGATTCCGATTACATGCTTTGCAGTAGGGACTTTCATTTAACTAATACTAAACAGCTCGAGTTGATACGGTGACGATCCCTTTCCGAGTTGATACGTGTGCTACCTTTATCCTACGACTACATGGTGTAGATGTGGATTTTAAAGGTTACTTACCGATAATAACAGGCATATTCCGGTTATCAGGCGGCAGTAAGCCCGCGAAGGCGTCCCCCAGAGCCGAGGCGTGTTGCAAGTTGTCCAGCACGACGACAGAAGGTAAGGCCGCTTCTTCGCCCGCGACTGCCGCGCTGCATTGCTCCGCGATGTTGGCGAGGTACGCTCTCAGCTCGTTGCAGGATTTACGGTCCACGCTACAATAAATAACGTAATGTCAGAATGTTTCCATCAAATCTCCTTCGTCCATCGGCTGAAAAATAGTGCCATCAATGAGGTGGTTTCATTGAAAAGTTAAAACTTCAAAAATTCCCTCGAACCTTATATGTAGATGGCGTAAGTTTTATTTTACTGGTAGGAAACACAATTTGGCAATAACAGCAATTGTGATCAATCACAAACTTGCTTTCTACGCTTATTGTGATATGATTCATAAAATGTAAAAGAAAAATATAATAATATTTTTCTATTCATTCTTTTACACGGGGAACATACTCAGAAACAGTCGTTTGCGTTCACGTACAGTCAGATACAAAAATGTATTTACACAGTTATGACAATCTAGTATCTTTATCTGATTGCATATTACGATAACCTGAAACGTGAGTAATTAACTCGTGTATCTTTTGATGTATTTTCACACTCTACTTTTCCCAGTATCCGTACTAAAAGTAACTTGTGATTTTCCACTCTACATGATGAGGATTTCTGAAAATGATTCTGTTAGCATACTTTTAAAAGTACCTATTAAGAACACGTTTAAATCAATAAAAAAGGTGACGCATGTTCGTTTTAAAGTTAAAAAGAAATATTTACTTGAAAGTAGCAACCGCTTCGGCGGGCACGCCTCTTCGCTGCGTCTTCTGGACGTAGAATTCCGCCAGCTTGGCCGCTAAATAAGACTTGCCAGTGCCGCTGGGTCCGCAGAGTATTACCCTTCGGTGCTCCGTCAGTAGAGAAACGTATCTGAAATGTTTATAGGATCTAGTTATTTGTATTCTAACTCAGTTAGTTGCCGTTGCGGTGCTAATGAATAAAACTTATTCATTAGCACCGCAACGGTTGCTTAGTATCTAGAATATTCATAGGATTTTAGTTACTTGTATTTAAACTCAAAGAAGTTTTATTCAACAGAACTGCTACGGTTGTTAAGAATTGCCATAAAAAATTAAACAAAACGATCTAAAAAATGTAGTAATTTAAACCCATTAAAATTCATTTTAAAACCCGTGGATGAGATAAGAATCGGTCAAGGGGTATCTTCGGAAGGTAGGCAGCAGCGTCTTTCAGTGTCAACATCCCGTATCGCGCTCGCCAAACCGCCTGCCAAGCGTGGTGAGTATGGCAACAACCCCCTCATTATCTTGGAGATCCATGAGGGAGGCCTATGTCCAGTAGTGGAGGTGGACAAGAGTCCTAAGTAAAACCATTGAACACTATATATCCACTATATAACCAAGATAACTTAAAGTTATTTACAAGAAACTTCATTATCATCGTCTCAGCTAGGACTAGTAGGACAAGAAACTTACCTATATACAATATTTTTTGGTATAAGGCTATCGAACGCCAAGCTTCCAACACCTTGTAGGCAAATGTAGAGCGTATTCACAGTCCCTATAATGTAACCGCACGGCAAGAGCTCCGGAAATCCGATCTCCGGCCCGCGGGTCGCCTCACCCAGATGGTAGGAAGTCACAGAATCCGTATTCAGTCCTAGATTCGTACCCATGTCTATTCTGGACAGGTAATCTTTGAAAGTTTTCCTAACTATGTAATCTAAGTTCTGCCAAGTTGTTTTCCCGGAGATGTACGTGTAAGCGATAGTGAATTCATTGCTGTTTATTGTCGAGTCACTGTTATACACGTTTTTGTAGGAGCTGCTGTGGGCAGATTTGTTACTCTTTAGGCTGTTCGTGTTGGATTTGTTTATGTGAGGGTAGTCTTGTGTTTCCGTTTCTGGGCTGTGCGTTTGGGACATTCTGGGTGATTCGAAGCTGGGCTGCTTGTCGAACTGGTTGTTGTATGCGCTGGCTGATTGCTTCGCGTAGAACCTACATTCGGACTCTGTTAGGGTGTCTTGGACCTCTTCGAAGTATCTTTGGAATGATTCAGGCTGTCCTAAGTATACCGCTATCGCTATTTTCTTTCCATCTGTCGTATCACCTTGGCTGTCCGCCACACCTGCAATGGTAATCAATTTTAAATGTCGTAATAAAAGTTTAACACTTGAACTCATTACGACAGAAGATTGTCTGTATTTTATGAGTAATAACACTGATTATGTACCATGTGCAGTGATATAATTTAACTTTATGTTGATAGCTGCAGTTACGACGCGGGGGGGTGTGTGTTTAAGAGTTAATATTTAATATGTAAAGGATAACGTTTACACAATTATTGTTGGAATAAGTACCATTCGTTTGATCGGTGATTGATCATTCAAATCGTGCTCACGTTTCAAGCGGCAACCACAAGTTGGCAACCGGCAATCAAATTTCAGCAATATCCGTTTTAGAAATCTCTGATTTTTAGGTTACTAACGGTATTTTTTTATATTTAGGGCTTGTTAGGTTCAGAAGCGCAAAATAGTTTCACATTTTTCCTACGGCGATCCAAACCAAAAAGTGTGAGTAAGTGGTGTAACGTAGGAAATGAAGATATTCTTTATCAATAATATTCTAGCGTTTTTTCTAGATTTTTTTTGTTAGGGCTATCATTCCCTTGAAATATTCTACGTGGTTAAACACTATATTTTTTTAACAATAGTATTTATTCAGTCCAACCGTAGGGGCCTTTTTGATGCGTCAAATTAAAAAATAAAAGAACTCAAATCAATAGAATAAAGTACACAATTAAATCTGTTCACTGTGGACAATTTTGATAAAGGAAATCATAAACTTAGTAGTTTATGCTTCTGAAATCTATTATATGATTTAACACTTGAATAATGTAATATTTTTACAAGAAAGGCTGGTTTTACATTTAAGGTTAGTTCTCTGTTTTGCACAAGTAATAAATGTAGATAGAAGTTGTTATATACATATTTTATTTGTATTTATTAAGTACTTACTTATTAGAAGTTTTGGTTTAGAGTCATTCAGTTAGTTAGGATGATGATGGTAACGACGAATAAAATACAACGTTTAAATAAGGTGTAGTTTTATTAAGTATCCAAAAGTTGGTTATATTCCTGGTCACGGTATAATATACCTTTATATTTATTTTTAAAATTATAGTTTAAGGAATAATATGTTATACGCGAGTAAAGAAGTGAACAGAGAAACTCGGTATGCAATATGCAATGAAAATTGTAATTGCAAAAATATTTTTAAACGATTTCGTTTTAAGAGAGTAGTTTCATATCTGAGTTATGGACATTATAGCTAAAGCTAGAGCTTGTTAAACTTTCGCGATATGTTAACATATTATCACTTTTAAAATGCAGGATTTAACTTCTAAAAAAGTTACGCGATAAAATCCTGTATTTGAAAAACTAATAATATTAAAAAGCTAGTCAATCAAAACTCACCAATATCCGAATAGCTTTCTCCAATAGCCAGCTCTCGGCTCTTAGGCGGCGGCAGCACGCTGTTGATGTCATAGTCCCCGCTGAGCCTCTCGCTTCCGTTCGCGAACAAGTCGCTGCCGCCGTTCAGAGCGGTCAGCAAAGCTTCGCTGTTCTCGTTCAGTTCGCACACGGCCTTGTTACCGTAGATGGGCTCTGCGGATTTCGGTGAGCATTTCTTGGAGAAGTCCATTGTGGGCGTCGACGTCATACAGTTGAAGTCCAAGTCGAGCGGTTGCGAGTGCATGTCTATTGTCGCCTGTGGAGAGAAATGAGGATTTATAGATAGATAGATAACTCTTTATTGTACTTAACTTAATACTAACACATAACATAATATAACAAAGACAGAAAATTACAAAATTAAAAGTAGAAGTACAATGGGCGGCCTTATCACTATTAGCGATCTCTTCCAGGCAACCTTAGGATGGACTTAACCAACAAGAATGAAAAAAGCACGGTGTCATCATATATATCTAAACTTATGCACTTAATAAATATATAAGCGACTATAGTACATACAAAAATTAAATTATATAATCAAATTATTTAATCTACTAATACAAATAAAATTATAATACATATTTATAGGTGCTTCTTGCGGAATCAGTAATCTGCGGTGCCACAACCGTAGATGCAAATTAGTTAGAGTTTAATGTAGTTAAAGCCTTTGCATCTGTTATAAATTCTTCCTTTATTTTCGGAACTTAATTTAGGGTACAACAATTAACTATGGTATTACATTTAAACTCAAAGAAAGACTCAAATCATGGTAAATATCCCGTAAATATTGCATTATAATGTTAAAAACCATGATAGTTTCAAAAGTTAAATGTTTTTCACTTTACGACGACACCGCTTTCATCCCCTATTTAATCCCTTCAAGTTCAATTTCCGCAACGAAAAGCAGCCTATATCCGTCTCTAAGATCTAATCTATTCCTGTGCTAAAATTCATCTAGTCGATTCAGCCGTTTTGACGTGAAAGCGGAACATACATACATACTTTCGCAATGAATTATATCCCTAATATTCATTTAACCAATGTCAAGACGATACTTGGTGCAAAGTAGCTAGATCAACTAATCTGAACATCGTGCCTAGCCGAGCGAGGCCTGACTACCGGCCAGGGATCGTGACGTCACTAGCCTCTGTAATTCAACAATGTCAAGACAGTCAAGACATTTTTCATCATCATCATTCCAGCCGTAAAACGTCCACTACTGAATACAGGCCAACCTCATGGACCTCCATGAGGGGTAGTTGCCATACTCACCACGCTTGGCAGGCGGGTTGGCGAGCGCAGTACGGGATGTTAATACATGGAAAGACGCTGCTGCCCATCTTCCGAAGGTATCCCTCGCTCTTACTGCATCCACGGGTATGAGAGGAGGGGTAACATTCTACTGCGGCACCCCACGGCATAGACAAGTAAGACATTATTACCTGGTGCATAGTAGCTTGATCGGCTAAGCTGAACCTCCGGGGATCTTCGACCGCCGAGCCGCCGGTGCCGAGCGAGGTCTGGCTGCCGGCCAGGGATCGTGACGTCACTAGCCTCTGTAGCCGCTCGTTGTTCTGCTTCAGGTTCAGCATTTCATTCTGAAATCATTTCTAAGTGAATATGCAGCTACGGAGCTGAAACTTGCGTTTTAACCAATGAAATCAACACAAAGCTCGGAGTCGAAAGATAGCGTAAAAGAAGAGAATGGCTTGAGAACAGCCCAAACTCGTCAATGGCAAAGGAAAAAAAAATGATGAAGGCTATTGCTACAAACTTGTATGAAGTGTCAAGGGTATTACATTATAACGGTTTCTTACCCTCATTTTAATCACAGTGTCTTTTAAGTTCTCCAGTTGATGCGCCGAGCTCAAAGCTTCTAGTCTTATGTCTGTCAGCACCAGATCCTTCTCGCGGAGTTGTCTCTTGAGCTCGTCAACCAAGTGGGCGTCTTCTGGTTTTTCTGCGAAGAAAAATAACATGAAGGTTCATCATCATCTCAGTCGTAGGACGTTCACTTCTAGCCCCTTAGGCCGTTATGAGGGGTCATGGTACTCGAGGTACTGATAATGAGAGGGATGAGCGCAGTACGGGATGTTGATACACGAAAAGACGCTGCTTTCTATCTTCCAGAGGTATGTTCTATCATATTCTACTGCCGGCATCCCACGGCATGTTGATGATTGAACGAGTGTTGGTTACAGAATGCATTAAAATGATAGATGGAATATGATTAAAGGACATAGGTATGAAGCGTGATCTATTTCTAGAGGAAGAAGAAGAAGAAGAAAAACATTTATTTACCACACGCACAAATCACAAAACATACGTCCACAAAAAAACATGAAAAATATCATAAAAAACAAATACAGGCAGAAAAAAAAAGAAGTAACAGAGAGGAGACAGTACTTTACGAAAAACATGGTAGGTACAACTGTGCTTAACTAAATGACAGTTGACATGACCGCCAACCCAACTAGCGCCATCTACTTCTTGCTTTTTGGCATACACTGCATTACGCCAGTGATTTACTTTATTTAATTAACTCAACTAATCGTATCGACGTCACAAACGGGTAATTACGACAAAACTGTGCCACAATTATTATATACCTCGAACCATTAAACTCTGTTCGTCAGGTTAATTAAATTTGCATTCTTCCGTCATAACTCAAAACCCCGCCAGACTAAGCCATGGATAGACAAGAGATTAAACATCCAGCTTTCTCTCAGAGCTAATTTTCCGAGCACAAACAGCCGCACATTGTTTGCTAAGCGGCAAAGTTCTTGTTGTATCTTGTTAACTTGTTTTTCGCTCGACTTCGCCGTAGACTTTGCGGTAGGACCATTATTCAATTTGCTTTTGCACTTAGTCAGTTAAGGCTTTGTTCGTTGTCAGCCCTGTTTGTAAATTGTGTACGATAAGTTATAACAACGGCATGATTGGTGGAAAAGTGACCCCAACCAATAAAGGTTAAAAGTATCGCAGTTTATAACAATGGTCCCGTACACTTAAGGGATCAATTTACGTGAGGCGAGTCTCACCCTCGTTTCACAGCTAAAGTCGCGATCGGAACAGAAGGGAAAGATTATCTTAATTGTAAGTAGAGAGCTCCACGTAATCTGATTACGCCCATAAAAACATCTTTTTGTCGGTGGTAAAAAGCTTTTTAGGATTTTCCTCGTGCTGCTATCATCATTAATTAGTACTAAGGGGCTTATCGTAATAGTTAACACTTCGTCTTATTTATGTACTCGTATACGATTAATAATGTAGGTAATTTATAGTTCTTTGTTTTTGACTAATTAATATTGTAGCGCAGAAATAGAGGCTCTATTTAATTTTCTAGTGTTGAAAATTATAAACCTTAAAAACAAATAGGAACAACCAAATAATCTAATCATACTTGGAGTCATCAACAGTACAACCAATTGACGCCTACATTTTATCTTACGGAATTCTTCCCGTCGCGTCGTCCACCTGAGATAGAGCGAATGAATACGTTCTGATTGTCCCGGCCAATATATTTTCTTAGAAATCGTATGATGATGATGTCGTCAATTTCTATAGTAATTTGGAATGAAATGACCGTTTCCTAATTCATAAAACTGTATGCTACCTCACCTTTGGTCTCGTATCAGTCTTTCCCTAGCTGCTCTTGAGATCGATATTTTAATAGAGGTTATTTATTAAGAATATAAATACTTCCTGTAATAAGACTGTCTATGCTAGGCTAACGACACCATACAATAACAGCAATCACAATATTATGGGCACTGTGGCTTAAACTGAAATCAAATGACCATTTCCTGATTAATGTAACTACTCACCTTTGGTCTCATCAGTCTTTGCCGCGGGGCCCTTCTCCTTGAGATCGGGCAGCGCCTCGTGAGAATGTTCTAGACTGTTCTCGTTGCTTCCCTCCCGTATGACGTGCGGGTCGTCGTAGTGATGCGACCCGGACGAGCTGTCTTGCGATGACAACTGCCCAAGGGAAGCGTGCTTCGCCGTTTTAGATATCTTTGCGTTCCTCGAGAATGCTTTCGTGAACGATGAACGAAGCTGTGGACAATACACGTTAATTGTAAACTTGTCTACGGGGTTAGGAGTAAGATGTACGGGATATTTACCAGGATAAGAGCATTTCAGAATTTGCGAGGTCAGTTTATCTGTGATCTGCAGTTTATGGCTTGTGCGTCAAAATATCAGCGGAGACTTGAGTCTTCCAAGGTTTGAACGGTAGTTAATATTTCGTATATATTTTTCATGGTGTTCATAATCATGATAGTTATATTTCCTTCTGAATATTTACCACAATTTGAGTTTTATGGCTTTATATTATGCGTTATTATGGTGTTCATAATTGACACACACCGATTTGAAAAAAAGGGTCGATTTATCGTATGGGCGTCGGAAGGGCATGTAAAACCAAGCTTTAAACCGATTGCAATATTTTTTTACTGGAAAGGTACAAAACCTCAAACTTCGTATAGTCGGGTTACAGGTTTTGAACTTTATCCACTTGCTTAAAGTTACAATTACATGTGGAATTGGAGCTCTGCATTGTTATAATTGTTAACGCAGATGTCTTGACTTGCGTGTTTACTGAATTGCAAAAGTTTGCGTGTTACTTTGTAAGTTGATTGAGACGATTAACGTTTTCCTTAATTACGCCACCAAAACTTGCAGTTGCTTAACAACAACAGCATTTTAGCGGTAAAAATTCAAAATGAGCGCAATTGGAACGTATTAACATTTTTAGGTTGCTCTATTGTCAAATATAAACGTAAAAAACTTTGAACTTTAACGTCTAGGATATCAACTTATAGATTAAACTTATGGGTTAACACGACAATTAATCAGTAACGTTCCTGTGATCTTACTGCTATACGATGACGATTAATCATTATCATTCCTGTGTATCTTAATATGATATTATGGAAAATTGTTTAGCATTTACGAAACAATTTAGGAACGTGTTAACCCCCCGACTTGGGCAACAAAACCTGAAAATAACACAAACAATCGAGGAAAAACACACAATAAGAATTCGTCACGCATTTGCCTCTCTACGAAGCGTCGTAAGAATCAGAATTTGAACTTTACAAATATCAAAAACTCAGGAATTTATCGATCATCTCGGTCCCGGGTAGATTATTTATGTGCTCGCGAAAGTTTCAGAAGAACAAGACTGACTTACCCATCCCTTCTTCTTGTGTTTCTTATCATGTGGCGCCGAGGAACCGCTACTGAGACTGTTGATGCTTGAAACACTGTCTGTTGAGAGATGGCGGGTGATCGCGCCGTTGCCGGTCTGAGCCAATCTCTGCGGCGACGACTGGGTCGGCGGGTTGCTCTCTTGCTATAAAACGAATAGAAAAGATGTTCAATTTAACGAAAACGACATAATTGAGAGTTAGATCGGAAAGTTATAGGTATTAATAATATTCCCCCCACAAATCAAGTTCATATGCAATAGAACTTCATTGAAAGAAGTCGCTCGCTCGTTTTAAGTTCGTGGCAAACAACTAGCCTATCCACTCTGCGGCGACGACTTGGTCGGAGGGTCGCTCTCTTGCTATAAAACGTATTTAAGTGTTCAGTGAAAAGTTGCTTAATTTTACAACGATTTCATTTAGAGAGATCGGATAGGAATGTTGTACTAATTTTATGACTATACAAGACTATACAAGTTTGTGGCTTTTGCGAGCGCTTTATACGGATGTAAAAATCTTATTAATATGTTTTTATTTTTCACTGCACCCTCTGCAGTTATTACTTGACACACTATTCGTCGACAGATGGCGGATAATCACCCGATGCCGGTCTGAGCCAATCTCTGCGGCGATGACTTGTTCTGAGGGTGGTCTCTTATAAGTATGTTTGTGTTTGATTCCATTTTCTGCATTTAGATTCTAAGGTGGTCCATTATGCGTGAAGGCTAGCATAGCCGGCCCAACTCCGACACGAAGCGCATTCCTGGGATCTTCACAGGAGTGACCTCGGTTGTTTGAGTATTAGTTGGCGTTGTGCTTACTCCCTCGCATTCCAGGATTACGTAGGCAGCTGATTCTACCTCCTTCAGACATCCTCTGCTGGGGGCTGTCTGGGGCTCCGATGTTAAAGGTGTTTTTATGGGTGCAGTGGCCCGTCAGTGTCCCCACCACTCCCCTTAGTACCGTTCTATGCAACTGCGTCGGGAGAGCCTTGGTGATAATGTTGGAAGCGTTTCTTTTGCTTGTGGGCAGTCTGACAAGCCTATCCAACATGTATTGTGTACATCTCTGATTAGGAATCCAGGATCGGAATTGTGAGAAGGGTAGTGGGAGGAGCGGTTCTGGGCCTCCAGGGCTAGCATGGCCGGAGATATTTTATCCACGGGGAGAGGAAAAAATACTATTCCCCTCTGTCAATTTTGTCCACCCTCCGAGTATGGCAACATGGGTGGATAAACTATTCACGGTGGACAAACCAGGGGAAACGTATCGTACGTGAGTATCCACGTCTAATGTCAAAAAGTGATATAATTCTCTTTCCCCCTGTTGCCGTGCTTTGGCAGGTGGATAAAATAATTGTATCCCTTGTCAGTGGAAATAACCGGTGGAACCGGTGGATGATTGGATGGTCACATTGTTGTTCATCGCAACCTTTTCCAGGGTAGATTGACATTCGTATATGTGCTAGAAGCTGCAGCAGCTGGCTTTTAAAGCACAAAGTACAGCTCATCAGAGAGGATGCGGATGTTGTAGTGGTTGATGCCTCTTCTAATCATCGCTGTAGCTGCCGCGGTTATTGCTGCATATTCGCATTGGAAGATGGAGCAGTTTGTTCCCGATATATTTACATATATTAAGGTCCTAAGAGTCCTGCCCTTGTGCCGGTATCGGTTTTGGAACCGTCTGTGTAAATCCGGACTTCGTAGATTCATGATGCGTCACTTTTATCCTCATATATAATTATATAAAACGTATTTTAATGTTTAGTGAAAAGTTACTTAATTTACCGACAACGATGTTATTGAGAGAGATCAGTAGAATTGTTGTACTAATTTTATGACTAAGCTAGTTACTCCCCGCGGCTTTTTTAGTATTGTATTGTAGTGGATGTTACATTTAATTAAAACGTTTAAAGTTATTATGTGAACGGAAATAAGGATAATAGTGAAAGTGTTGACTCGGACCAGGAAGCAAGCAGACAAAAGTAGCCTGGTTTTTTCTAGGTTATTTCCGCACATAATAATATAATTTGAATTCGTTTTGTAGTTTCAGTATTAAGCATCTTCACATTACAACATTTTCGTTTTATAACCGTAGTTAATTGACTGATATTTTAACATAATTTTACCATAGACTATCGAATTATTTTCGACCTAAAGGAGTATTAAAAAGAATTAAACAAAAGAAGCTGGATTTACGCTATTTAGCGAAACACAGCGTATATTACCTATTTGTAGTTCGCCTTGAGACTATAGCACGTAGTCTCTTGTCTGTGATTTCACCGGCGATCCTACTCTTCAAACCGGAACACAGTATAATAACCGGAACATGACAATTATACCGGCTAGTAGTATTGCGATACTGAGGCAGACTAGCAGAAGGATCCTTTAATGCGTATAGCGGTTAAACACATTTACGGAGTATCAAAGAGTACGAAATATTTTTTTAATTTAATAAGCGTAATATCTTTATTCAATGAAACTTTATATAGTTCTTATAATACTTTACGACCTCCGTGGCTCAGTTGTTATGTAGTGTCCAGTATTACAAGTCAAAGTCAATATGTGTTTTTTTTACTACTTAATGACAAGACTAGCCTAAGACCCATCTGATGTGCACCTATACATTATACACCTATAGATACTTATACAGGGTGTGGCGTAAATAGTGGTCCACCGTTAAGGATTCGATTTACCAGATAATTTACTATAACCTACTACAATTTTAACCATTTTTACCCAAGGGTTCCGGAGATATAATTTTTTTCTAATTTTTGTTATAAATTTGGTTGTATTAAAAAAAGAAACATCTTTTTCTTGTTCTGATTTCTGTTAATAACTACTGAATGCTAGAGCTATCGTGAATAAATGTGTTTTTTTAAGTACATTTTGAGAATTTGAAGAAAACGCAATTATTCTCTATTTTTAATCCAAATTTTATACATTATCTGCAAATTCAAAAACGATTTCTGTAAAAAAATGTACTATACTCTCAATGCCCATGAGTTCTAAAATAAAATTGTAGTAGGTTATAATGAAAAAAAAAATGGTTAAAATTGTAGTGGGTTGTAGTAAATTATCTGGTTAATCGAATCCTTAACGGTGGACCACTATTTAAGCCACACCCTGTGTATTACTGCTATTTTTAAATTTGATTAGAAATTAGAGGTATTTAATGCAAGGGTCCTTCGTTTATCAGCTTAACACAACCATAACGTGTTATCGCATTTTTCTAATTTAAATTGTGTTTAGCCACTAAACGATTCCTGTGTATTACTGCTATTTTTAAATTTGATTGGCCATTAGAGGTATTTAATGCAAGGGTCCTTCGTTTATCAGCTTAACAAAACCATAACATGTTATCGCATTTTTCTAATTTAAATTGTGTTTAGCCACTAAACGATTCCTGTGTATTACTGCTATTTTTAAATTTGATTGGCCATTAGAGGTATTTAATGCAAGGGTCCTTCGTTTATCAGCTTAACAAAACCATAACATGTTATCGCATTTTTCTAATTTAAATTGTGTTTAGCCACTAAACGATTCCTGTGTATTACTGCTATTTTTAAATTTGATTGGCCATTAGAGGTATTTAATGCAAGGGTCCTTCGTTTATCAGCTTAACAAAACCATAACATGTTATCGCATTTTTCTAATTTAAATTGTGTTTAGCCACTAAACGATTCCTGTGTATTACTGCTATTTTTAAATTTGATTGGCCATTAGAGGTATTTAATGCAAGGGTCCTTCGTTTATCAGCTTAACAAAACCATAACATGTTATCGCATTTTTCTAATTTAAATTGTGTTTAGCCACTAAACGATTCCTGTGTATTACTGCTATTTTTAAATTTGATTGGCCATTAGAGGTATTTAATGCAAGGGTCCTTCGTTTATCAGCTTAACAAAACCATAACATGTTATCGCATTTTTCTAATTTAAATTGTGTTTAGCCACTAAACGATTCCTGTGTATTACTGCTATTTTTAAATTTGATTGGCCATTAGAGGTATTTAATGCAAGGGTCCTTCGTTTATCAGCTTAACAAAACCATAACATGTTATCGCATTTTTCTAATTTAAATTGTGTTTAGCCACTAAACGATTCCTGTGTATTACTGCTATTTTTAAATTTGATTGGCCATTAGAGGTATTTAATGCAAGGGTCCTTCGTTTATCAGCTTAACAAAACCATAACATGTTATCGCATTTTTCTAATTTAAATTGTGTTTAGCCACTAAACGATTCCTGTGTATTACTGCTATTTTTAAATTTGATTGGCCATTAGAGGTATTTAATGCAAGGGTCCTTCGTTTATCAGCTTAACAAAACCATAACATGTTATCGCATTTTTCTAATTTAAATTGTGTTTAGCCACTAAACGATTTTAAGTGTCCTTGTAGACGTCGCCCTCAAATTAGAATAGCCGTAACAGGTTTAATGATTGTTGTGCAAGTCTGGAATGGCGTATATGTGCATTATTAGCTCATAGTGCTTGTATTTTTAGCAGCCCTTTGCATAATTGAGGTTAATAGTAGAGTGCAGTGATTCAGGTCAATTAGCTTTTAGATAAACGTGACATCATATTCTTAGACCTAGCAAGTAAAATTCAAAAATTGCAACTATTGCATGAAATATAGGGAGCGATTAGGGTGACCTCTTCAACCTAAACTTTCGGCAGGTTAAAGTATAGCTCCTCTTTCCAGTCTTAATATGATTCGTAGCATGCGAATATTGTAAAATGCAATTCCTTGCTAAACCCGTATTCGGTTAAATTGCTTGAAAGCTTTGCAGTAAGTACCTACACAGAAATCGAATACGTCAGAGACATACAAATTCACATCGTCCCATCGTGGGTAATGAAATGGGGACATATATATTGACGGCCAATTTAATGTATACGCTACCTCCTTAGTTGATTCTATTTATGGTCATCAGTGTCTTATGAGAAATCATAGGAAGGGTCCGAAGATCATTACGCGAGTTCCGGGAGAGATACAAGTAAAAAGCTATGCACTTGATCTCATTACTAGTTACTCTAATGCCTTGAAAATGCATAATGATTGATCGTCGAACGGATTGACCGACATCGGCCTTTCCTCTCGAGAATACTAATTGAGATAGAATTATCTACGGACGTATACAAGGTAGATTTTATTATAATTAGGCGGTCGCATTGAAAACTCGTTGGGAATAATATAAGCGCTCCCAACCTCACTGCTATAATACTGCTTGTTCAGTTTAACCTACATGTGCTTTAATATGTAAATTGAGTTCAAATCGGAAGTTACATTACATTCCCACGGCGTTAAGTGAGGCGGAATTTATGTATGAATTCTGATCCCGGCTTCGTAACACCTCGTACGCGCCTATTGCGGTTTGTTGCTTCGCACTTCGCATTATCAAAGTGAATTACTGAGATACACGACTGAAAGGTTACTATAGAAGTATGATGGATGATTCCTAGGTTTCTAGCAGAGCGACCGCACCTCCTTTGAAATCTTTGAAATCTTAGAAAATAAGGCACTAAATCGCAGAACTCGCAAACGAGGTAAACCATTTTACCCTTGACAAAATTGTCAACCTTTCTAACAAATTGTGCTTTCAGCGCATTAGTGCGTCCAAATATCGGTATACTCGAACTTCAAAAATGAACATAAAATTTAATGACACTGCAATAAATGGCGCAGCTTCTGTCTATTTATAAAATGTACTCACCTGCCCAGACATATTAACATCTGCGCGGATGCCCATAGACTGCATATGCGCCGTGGTCAGTCCAGCTTGTATCGACTGCTTCCTCAAAAGTTCGATAGTCTGCCGAAGCTCCGTTAGCTCCGAGTCCTAAACAAAAAAAGGTTGTTAAATAAAACATAAGTAGTAATTAAAAGAAAGTCATTAGCGTCCGCTGGAACCGGTCAGGGGGGCGATTCTCGTGAATCGTGATACTTCGCCTCATCTCACTTCTCAGTGCTTACTCCAGTACTCCGAACTTGTCACATCACTCTTAAAGTATACTGAATTGATCTTGAGCTCGCTCTTTAGTGGTCAATGCATCACAATCAGTTTGCAACAGACATTGTCTGTCGTGAGATCACGAGAATGCAGAAAGTTCGTTGCAATAGATTTTGTCAGTTTTTGTGAAATATATCGATCACTTGGATCACGAAGCACGAGAATTACCCCCGGGTCCACGAAACCGGTGACTTGGGCGTTAACACACATTGCTTTATCTAATTGACATGACAGCCATTGCGTGACGCGTGGAGGAGAATCAAACCTTGAGATCGTACCTAATTGCACGAATGCTGGACGTACATGACGTGCATGTAGAAATGTGAAAGGTAAACGCAAATGATAATATTCCAACTGTAATTTCCAAAGTAATATTTGCTAAGCTGAGAGGAAAGATGTTGGGCCAGCCTAATCCATCTAATAGCTGGAACTGCAGTGTCCCGTATAGCATGAATACCAGTTGCTGACGCTGTATAAATTAGCTATAGTGGATGGTATAGTAATAAATAGACGATAAATTAGTGACAAAAATAACTGACTTTTTTATACTATTAAATATTAAATGACAAGACAAGCCCAAGGCGCAGTAGGTGGTAAGCGGTAACCTCTACCTATTACAACTGCAATACCTCTGTGATCACGTTCACTAATGAGCACGTGACCAACGCTGCATTGCATAGCGCCCCTCACCCTGAGACATAGTTGAAAGGTAGTTTTTTTTCCTTTAATTGCAAGGTATATTGTGCCCGTATTTCCACCAAGCTGAAGCTAATCTTGCCCTTAGAGTTCAACATTTAATTAAATAAATAATATTTTTGTTATGATAAACTCACCAACTACAAAAATCGTCAGTGGAAGGGCCAGATAATGCACCAATATTTTTATTTCTGATAACTTTATTTTATATTACGTAGGAAATAACATTGGCTTTCCGAACAGACCAAATGGATATCAGAATTTGCTTGGATGCGCTTTCACGGTTCAAGGTAGTAGAAGGCGTTCATAAATTGCATTTTAAGGATGCACTTGGATATAACGATGGAAAGAGTATGTGTTTATTACCTTTCTCTCAGCGGTGGCGGTTAGCGAGTGCAGACGAGTCGACATGTTTGTGAGGCTCTGCTCGAAGGCGGACACCACGTGCGCCTATAACAATAAAATAACAATATAATTGTGTTCGCTGTTCTACAATAAACTCGCAAGTGAGCTGCTGAAATTCATCATCATCATCAATGATGAGATGACTCAGCCGTAGGACGACCACTGCTGGACAAAGGCCTTCCTCCTGGATCTCCAAGTGTTGATCATGAGGGGGTAGTTGCCCGCTTGGCAGGCGGGATGGCGAGCGCAGTTCGGGATGTTGTTACACGGAAAGGCGCTTCTGCCCTTCCGAAGATATACCTTGGCAGATTCTTACTGAATCCAGTGAGAGGATAGTAAACACTACTGCCAGCAACCCACGGCATACATTTAAATTGTATCAAGCTTAATAGAAAATATCAGAATATTAGAGGACTTGAGACGGAATCTGCTTCAACTGAGTCAAACATAAATAAGACAAAATAAATTGTAAAACGATTACAATGAGGACCAAGTCAAACATACTATTTCATATATCTAATTTATTCAATTGTTATTCTATACTTATTGTTAATAGGACATACTCTAATAACTATGTAGGTATGTAGTTTTTATTGAATAATGATATTGTAAGTTAAATTCTTTTATCCGCGATGTATTAAGATCGGTTGCTCAAAAATCACTAACACAATAATTAATCAATCGTAATTAGCGGCTAAAAACCATTACGAACTGTCAACTCGTAATAATAAATTATATTTTTTATTTCGATTAGCCGTTGAGCAAGCTGACTTAAGCTGCTTCCAAATTTTCCATCAATACAATAAACCTGTGATATCTCTCAAAGGTAATCAAAGTAATCACTGTGTAACTTTTCAATTAACAAGATATTCAACTGTTCATCAAACTGTATAAGTAATTTGAGCATGATCATTACAGCAGGGCCATAAACGAAAGAAATCCCAGTAGCTTTCCCTGAGTAAGTATTGCTAATAATCTTCCCTCTAGCTGACCAACATAACTGTTTTCTATTCGGTTGAAGTAATCATAGATGACCACAGACAGGCATGGGCTTCTCTACCTCTATAACCTCAGCTACGGACTACCAGCTGTACGCCCCTCGGCAAACTAGTTAAGTTGCTCACTTAAAACCGGTGTTTCATTAATACGAAATAAGTAATTATTTTAGCTATCATGTTATAAATATTGGTTGTAAACTTTTGATGTGCTATCGTACTGTGAGTCACGTTCATAAAATGCTTTATAAACTCGTAATGGTGGTTGTGGGCGTAGCTGGACAAGGGACCCTTTGTTTGCTGCGTCACAGGAACGCACTTAGCAAAATTAAAAGCGAGGGTAACGACCCTCTATGTACCTTTCGTGGACAACCTGCGTGTTGCATATACGGAGGAACAGAAAATATACATTATTTAATTGTATTTTCCCGTGCAGCCCTTTGGGAGTCATTTTACAAACATTTTATAAAGAGCGCGATTCACCTGTTGGCTAACTCGCTAACCAATTATGGTGTGCGCCGGTGGCAGGCATCATTGATAGATCTCCCCATGTCCAGGACACCTTTTACGCGTGCCAAGGCAGTAGTAAAACTAGTCAGATGCTAGGAACAATGTAACGGTCCCGTGCAAATATTTTATAATTTCGAAAGAGTTACTCCACTTTTAGTGGGATTAAATTTCCCCTCTATGTACCTTTCCTGCGTGTTGCATATACGGAGGAACAGAAAATATACATTATTTAATTGTATTTTCCCGTGCAGCTCTTTAGGAGTAATTTTACAAACATTTTATGAAGAGCGCGATTCACCTGTTGGCTAACTCGCTAACCAATTATGGTGTGCGCCGGTGGCAGGCATCATTGATAGATCTCCCCATGTCCAGGACACCTTTTACGCGTGCCAAGGCAGTAGTAAAACTAGTCAGATGCTGAGAACAATGTAACGATCCCGTGCAAATATTTTATAATTTCGAAAGAGTTACTCCACTTGTAGTGGGATTAAATTTCCAGCTTTCAGCACAAAGTTATTCAGCTGCATTCCATTAGGTAGGGCAACTTGTGAGTATCTGTTTCGCCTTAGTAATGGAATGCTGATCCCGTAATCAGTAATGTAAGATTTATTTGTATACTAGCTTCTGCCCGCAGCTTCGAACGCCTTCTACCCGAATGAACAGTAGCCTCTGCGTTAGTTCAAGTTAATATCTAAATATGTGCAATGTTTCAGCTCGATCTGTTTTATAGTTTTGGCTTGAAGAGGTTCCGAACATACAAACTTTTGGATTTATAACATGAGTGGTTTCTTCTCTGCTTAGTATAAATTTAAGTTGCTACTTGCGGTTGTCTGTCTGTTTGGCCGCTTGCTCCTCCTAAACCACGCAACGGATTTTGATGCGGTTTCACCAATGGATAGTGTTCCAAGGGGGAGGTTTTAAAGTAAGATTAATTGGGCGTAAGTTAGTCGAATGAAAGAAGGTGAACGGTAACGGGAAGTACGACAAACTATACGTTGTGTGTTACATCTAACCAGAATCTGTTTGTGCTGGATTTTGATGCGGTTTCACCAATGGATAGTGTTCCAAGGGGGAGGTTTTAAAGTAAGATTAATTGGGCGTAAGTTAGTCGAATGAAAGAAGGTGAACGGTAACGGGAAGTACGACAAACTATACGTTGTGTGTTACATCTAACCAGAATCTGTTTGTGCTATCTAATGAAAAACAGCTCTAAATATTGTACATGCTATAAGACAATGTTGGTAAAATGTGTCATTTTTCGTTTCCATTTTCACGTCTACAGCCTGTAACAAATACTTTGGAAAAACTTTTTTTAACTCTTCATACAATTTGACCGCTGAATGGTTCTTCCGTACATCAGTGCGAAGCCGGGGCGGGTCGCTACTCTACGAATAAATGTTACAATGCGCTAAAATTGCAAAACTTTCGAGATAATCATGCATCAAAGTGTTATAAAACGCTGCACTGTCCCATTTTTAGACAAAGGTTTTATCGTATTTTGCGGATCTTTAAAAAAATATATGAATAGCGGGGACGCGGCAGGTGGAGCATAATTATTTATCAACAGCTGGAAACATCGGCGCTTTAAAAGCTTAATGACACGATCAAAATATTCCTAGCCATTTACAACGGGGGGCGATGTGCGCTTTGCGTGTTTTTGTTCTGCAATGTTATTGTAAGAATGCGACTGTGTATTACATTCTTAGTATATTTTTACTCTTTTCATTGCGCGGATAATTATACTTTTAATTATAGGCATTCGCATTAACACAAATACAAAAGGTGTTTACACATAAGTAAGGATAAACGGCGTTTATCATTGATGTTTAAATGTATAATTTGCTGAACCATCTGTTCTTTATTATTTAAACCTTAGCGAAGCAACAAATTTATATAAGGTTACTTACTATTAAAGTTACTACTAAGGTTACGTAAATAATTTTCTAAAATAAACCTACGACAACATGGCTAGAAAATCGACAAGGGAGTCAATATCACTTACGAAGTGACTGGTCAAACAATCAATTTGTTTTATGCATAGCAAACAGACACACCTAATAGAAAGAAGCAATTTCAAATGTTTGATACACGCTTCGCAATGCACCACGCACGCTTTGCATGCGTTGTACCCGGATAAAAAGTAGGCTATAAGTGTTAATCTTAGTCAACATCTATACGTTTGCGAAATTTCAGCTCGATACATACGCCAGTTTTTGCGTGAAGAGGTAACAGACCTCCATGCAAACAAACTTTCGGCTTTATAATATTAGTGAGATAACACGTTACATACCTACGAGAAGAAAGGTGAAGTGTTTTATGGACATCGGAGGTGGTTTTTATACTGTAAGACATACAAAAAAGGTAACAGAGATATCAAGGGAAACCAATATGTTATCAACATTGAGTAGGAGTTCAATTCTTATTTAAGTCTGGAGCCCACTCGAATCCCACTAGCGTATTTTACCAATGCAAGCGGCAGCATTCTAAACGAGCGAGATTATTTGTTCAAGTGCACTCTTCCTTATTCGGCGGACTGGTAACTGGGCTGCACGTCTACGGTCAATTATTATTTATGAACGTGCCTTACGGGGCATAACGACTTTAAAGTTAGGTCAAAACATACAAAAGCTTCCAATTTAGTTTATATCAACACAGCTGTATTGGAAATGTTTACTATTATAGTTGGATTGCGTAATTGATGCTACTACCAATACCAGAAGGCAAATAAAATAATGCGGAAAGGTTTTTTAGAACTTTCTTTAGTTACCAGTCTTTCTTGCACAGCTACAGCTAAATTATAATTATACTTAAGTTATTGTGGCACTTATTTCAAGTAAATAATTATATTTATTTATTATTTTAATGTAGGCAATATGATTTTATTCTTCGCGTGACTAGTGCAACAGTCCAGCTGAAACGTCAAGGGCTAATAAAGGTAAATATTGCGAGTAATACCCGTTCACAAGTATATTTATCACAAGTATGATTTATGGCTAGCAAATACACCAGACACTTGAAACTAGCCCTCTGAGAAATACTAAGGCGGATACGCGAACGTTTAGGAAAGTGTGCCGTGATTGCACTCACCACATTCGGTAACACAGAGAGCAAGACCAAAGAACTAACGATACGGCTAAGAGCAAAATTCTCAAAAATATTGATCTTAGGGCGGTCTGATCTCAATGTAATTATAATCTCCCCGCTCTTACGATCACCACGTTGACCAATGGTGTTAATAATACGTACTTATGGGAGAAATCATATAACTGTGCTTTGAGAAAATCAACATATATGAGAATTTTGATCTTAGGGCGGCGGTCTGATCTCAATGTACTTATAATCTCCCCCCTCTTACGATCACCACGTTGACCAATGGTGTTAATAATACGGATGCAATATCAATTAAAACAGCAAACAAACCGCGTTCCCGGCTCTTGTGAAGCTGGCGGGTTCTAAATCGGAGCGAGAAATGCGTATTGATCAAGTGGTCTGAAATGGACAAGACCGCTTTCTACCAATTTACAGTATTTTCATACCGGACAAGAACGCGTGTAACGACGAAAGATTTACATTTGGAATTATTTCCTAAAGCAACCAATGAATGTCGAAGACGTTGAAGTTGTCGAACCAGCGAGGTTCAAAGGTCCCCTGAGACTGAACAATTGTATGCATTAGAGAGGGCTTTCGCCTACACGCACTAACAGTAAATTATTGAACTTCGACAGTACCTAAACATACGAATTAAGATACATAAAGAAAGCGATTGTGACACGACATCAGCTCATTTTTTTTAATAATATAGGTATTTTTTAAACTCTGAATGATCAATGGAAGTCGCATCACTAACTAACATAGTGAACAGAAACGCTATGAGAAAAAGCTATTTCTATGTTTGGTCGGATAATATTATTTTTTTTACGTCTAGGTAATATATAAAAAAAAGATCAAGGCCGTGGGAAAGGATATTGTACAACGATCAATGAAATATTTTTTTATACAAAGATCAAGTCCACACCTGACCATAAGGATGCAGGTTACAAAATTTTGGTAGCCAGGTAGAGGTTTTTTTCACAAAGATTGTATATAGTGTATGTTGTGAAAGGCGGATGGTTCGAATACCACCGGAACCGCAAAACTTTTGATAAGGTTATTCATTTCTTTGAAAATGTACTACCTAAGTGTGGTTAAACACTATAAAAATAACAAACTAAGGTGGATAAGATCCACATCTTAAAAGATGATATGAAAGGTTAAATAAAATCAGAGCTTTAAAGATTTCACCACTCCTTACAGGTAACATGTTAGAGAAATAAAATGATTAAAACATAATTCTAATTTGATATGCGTTAATGCACGGCAGGCTAACACGCCACACTGTTAAAGTATTCCCCTAACTGATGTTTGGGTTTGATAACTCATTGTACCTTCCTCCCTATAAGGTATTTCTATACATAAAACCCATCACACAAACAAAACACGGAGGAATAAAAAGCCACACCTTGAAGGAAAATGAACACGAAAAGTTTTCAAGTGATTTATACATTCGCCACGCGCTGCATTGGATCAATAATGTATGCTGGTTTGTGGATGATTTTGTGTATTTCAGTGTCAAAGGGGCAGGCTTTTGAATAGCTACTATAAAAATAGATAAAATGTTTTGATATACTTACTTCTTCTAAGATCGGGCAGCTTTTGTATCTTGATTTTCTGATGGCTAAATCCCACCACGGCACTGAAGGCTTAGCACGAAGTATTGTTTGACATCCTACTTTAGGATCTTGAGACTCGTATAGTGTGCCTAAAGTCCTGGACGACGGTCTGGAAGAGTCTTCAGTATTTTCTTCGGCTGGTATGCCAGTTATGCATTCACAACACTTATGTGGTTGCTTCATAGTAGTTTGTGGTCTCAAATCGGCACTGAACGAATGCCGATAGCTCAGACGTTTCGAGAACCCGTTTTCACTTATCGATCTCTTGAACGTATGTCTATTGTTCTGTATAGCCATTTTCGGAATTTGCTGCACTTCGCTGAGAATACTGGGGTCATCACAGAAACTACCATATTCACCGTTAAGAGGTGTGTTTGGCTCAGAGTGATATCCAACTCTACTGCGATGCATGGTGTCGAAGCTGGTTTCTCGATTTGAAGTTTTGAGATCTATAAACTTAGGTCTACGCAGATTAAGTGTTGCGAATTTCTGTGGAGATCTATGAAATTTGGATTTGTTGGGCAAATCTTTGAGAACATCTTCCGTATCCGTCGATGGTATTGTGGAATTGTCACTATAACTAGAAATTGGTCTATCGTTGTCGGTGAGGTACGAGGAGGATTCTGAGCAATTATCTCGATCGCTATGGCTCCTTCTAAAGTCGCCTGACGAACTAGTAACGTCCGTCCGAACGGAATGCTGCTCCCCGCCATCCTGGTTACCGACGACGTGTTGCTCATGCGAAAACCGTTCGCCGTTACTCAAGTTCGCAATTCCTATTTTTTCGATGCCTCTTACATCCTGTTCTCCTGGTAGCTCTAAGCTTCTTAAGCGCCTTCGTGGCTTCGTGTTGATAGAATCGTAATAGGTTTCTTGTCTGCCATTGGAGAGTTTCACTGGGGAACTTTTTTGAGACGGAGGAGGAGTTATTTTTGCATAGATTGGCTCTGTAAAACTCAGACGAGAGGGCTTCTCTTCAAAAATATTTTTCGAAGGAGCTTTCACTACATATTGTACATCACAATTTTCAAGAAAGTTATTTTTTGGAGTTCTGTTTAAAGTGAAGTACTCGGAATGTCTTTGAGGTAGATTGACAACGGGATTAGGGTCGATCAGGTTTCTTATCTTTATTCGGCTTCTTGGAGCTCTTATAGTGGCGAAACCGTCGTGAATAGGTGATCCATGATATGAGGACGAAGTTGTTACTGCCATCTCAGGCATTTTAGCACTTTACACAATTAAAACTTTCAAATGTTCCATCATGTTAAATCTGTAAATGTATCGTTTAATATTAAGTTTTGTTTTATGTACCCTAGACATCTGGGTTTAGGTACGCTTAAATAAGAATGACTGACGATGAAAACATTTCTGATACTTGGTACGTACATATATGTAAACCAATATAGTTTTAAATAGACAATCTTGAATTAAAACATCTTGAACATCTATAAAGTAGAGCTCAGTACCATTGATTGGTTTCAAAACACTTGACCCATTTGATGATCGGATTTGTATCGTTTTAAGACTCTGAATCAGCACACAACGTTTACAAACAAATACGTATGTAACTCTGAAGCAACAGATACCTTATATCTTATAAGTCTTTCAAACTTTCTTATCCCACGATTGACATCCCTGTTATGGGAATAATTGACGGCAAAAGTGTTAGTGATTATTTTTTAGCTCTCATATTTCGCCATATAAGCGTCTAGCAACAAACATTGCATCCGGCCGTAGCAGCTGCAACGGCTAATCTTGTTTATTCTTATAAACAAGAATGCAAGTGCTGACAAGTCTATAATGTTACCTAGTTGCTGCGTAGTTTCTATAATAGCTGTACTAAATCTAGCTTTACAAGGTTATAGATATAGCAGACTGATTTGTCGCTATTATTACAATAAACTCAAGCTGCCTGTGGTCGTGGTAGTCATAGCTTATTCCTGTCAATGGCCGAGCCTCGTACGCGTAGATAGTCACAAATGACGACAAGTTAAGTTGTAAAGACATTTGCAACCAGATAAGCGCCTGTGAACTCTCTACCACTGAAATAAGTATTAAAAGAATCCTTTCAACATGAGTGTATGCATGACTCATTTCGCCCGTTACGACACCATTTCACGTTTAAGAGCCACTCTACACACGAAGGTTGTGGTCTATAATATTAAAATTCTAGGTGTTATCAGAGGTAAGATCGTAAATTATCATGGGATACGTTTACGAGACCAATTCAAATGTTTTAGCAGGTACCTCTTTATAGATAATCTTTCGGTTTTTGTCATCAAATTATGCAACGTCGTTATCGCTATCATAATAATGTGTACTGCCAGTTCGTTTTACCGCTCCATAACAGTTGAGTAATGAAAACTATAACAATATTTGAGACCAATAACATCATGGAGAAAAAAATATTTATTAGTCCTCAGTCAACTCGTAAAACTGAGAGTTACGAGGGTTGCATTATTCATCCATAACCAGTGACCACAGATTATGTGCGTGGTACCAACCTCGTCTGCTTACTTCAACAAAACAATGGGATACCGGCCCTGCATAAACGGGTCAATGAATAAATTACTGACGTGATCAATGACCATACTGTTTCTTATCAACACCGAAGAATTGGATATTTTGCATGTTTTTTTATAATGATATCAATATAGTAACATCGGCTTGACTCAATGACTGCATGAGCACTAGCAGAAAGCGATAAGCATAGTTTAACGTCACAGCGAAATGTTCTACTTGTGTGACAAACTTGTATGAAAAATGTAATGCAATACTTCTTGTAGTGGCTCGTTTATATCCCCTATCTGTCCTTATGTTTGAAATTACTCTGTTGCATAAATCAGTACTACTATGGTTCGAGATAAAGGTAGCGTCATAAGTCATAAATCATACAATTTCGTCGAGGAAAGTGGTGCTAGGCACAATAGAGAGTCGTGTAATACGGCGTTCCAATACATAAATAATGCGGAGTCGATCGGGAACTTATGTGAATATTGCAACCGTCTCAAGCTTGGGGAAGTCGACGAACAGAAACGACATACGCTACGCGTCGGCTACCGACTTTAGATGTTTCTCAAACTTTTAAGAACACTGCTAGGTTGGAATAAAATTGTATATACTCGTAGTTTCAATAGAACTGGAATTTCTAATCATCAACCATTGGTAGATGGTTATTATATGAGTTTCTATATATCTTTAGGTATTAGTTTCTTAATATAAAAATCCTGAATATACAAACAAAAGAGACCGACTATGACAAATCAAGAGAGTGTACTATGATTTTTGATTACAAAATTTTATGAGTATCTAGATTTTTTAAAGGGAGTGTTCAGTATTATCAAGTTATATTTATTTTCGTGGCCGCCCAAAAAAACCCTAGTGGAAATACTGAGATAGTTAGAAGAAGGGAGGCCTTTGCTCAGAAGAACTGTCAAAAATATAAGACGAAACAGATACATTTTTTTGATAATATTCATATTTTTTGCTTCTTAAAATCTAATGTTTTGAGAGCCTCTGAGCATTTGAAGCCGAAAGGGACCAACCGAATGTTTATATAGCTTTCTCTTTTCCTCTAATGCGCACACGCATCTTTGGCGTATCAACGACCTGTTTGTGTAGCCTTTGCTTGCCGAGGCCGTTGTAACAGTGAGCCCAGCATGTATTTTTTCATTTCACGGTCATTTCGTAACATTACAATAACCCTATGTTTGTGTTAGTGGTTAAAGGTTTCGTATAAGAATATAAATATTATATTACCTATTTGTGGTACGAACAATGTCTATGATTGTGTCTCTCTCTACCATCTGGTCCCTACAGTCTATTTAATTATTTTTCGGAATGCACACAATTGTCGCAGTACATCATGTATATGTTGCACAGATCGTGAGGAAATTATTAATTTAATAAGAGTTCGGTTTGTTCCATAATTCGCACAATTACCGTAGACTGCCAAAGATGTTGCACTTTCCATAAGGAAAATATTAATTTAATAGTATTATTTCAGTACTTCACTACATCAATGCTTCCTAACAATCGAAACAATCGAATCATTTGTATAATAAAAATTAATAAGATATTTAATATTTACCCACTAACAAAACATGCTTCTAAGAAGCTACTAACAGATTGGCTTCTGACCCTTACATATCAGGACACGGAAAACCTACTGGACATAGTTTCGTGATAGTGCGTATAAATAACCCTAACTACACACACAAAATAACCCCACCTACACACACAACACACACTTACACATTATACCATCATTTGCAACATAGATTAGATTTAAGTTTTTTGTAAAATATAAGATACATATTTTGTTATTGAATCTTCTTAGTCTATAAGTGATTTTCCATTACGGAAGAGCGAAACCCCCTAACACAGGTATATCTATACTTAAAAGGGGGGTTTCCAAAGCAATTCAAGATTTGTAAGTTATAATAAGATAAAGAAATAAACATTTTTTTTTATTATATATCATTACTTATTATTTATAATATTATTTATTATTCCTGAATTTCTAGGTTCCTTGTTTTCTCCAAGAAAATATAGGTTATGAGAAACTCTTGAACGTAAACAAAAACAATATCATTCGGATGATGATGTTACGCTAGTGTCATAGTGCACAGTATTGATGGAACTGGCATTTCTGTAGAAAACAGCTAACATATCTCACGATACAGTTGCAAGAATCTACATAGGAAAGACACGTGTGCTAAGGAGATCACGACGTTAAAGTAACGGATCTTTGTACCAAGTCGTGCACTAGTTCGGTCATATGGGAATCGATTGTTTAGAAAAGTAATAACACGATCATTAACAGTTCTCGATTCCACACTGAAGAAAACCATAGTAGTTATTGCATGACCTTCTTTATAAAATAAGCGATTGATAATTTGAAGGACAACATTAAACGTTGTTTGTTGAGAAATATTGCTTTGATGGTTTAAAGTAAAAAAAAAATCTATAAGATTACGTGCTCAAGAAAATTTCATAAACACGATTTTAAGTGTGCTTCGGCTCTGGTTATTACTGGCATACCCACGAGTAATACAGTCAACCCGTAATTTGAACCAATTTTACATCATACATCGAATGAAAAGTCTCGAGCATTCTAATTCTAGTGTGGGTGTATGTCCCATTGATTCTGTTTTGATATTATGCGAAAAAAGTTACCAGAGTTAACTTTATAAACTATATATATATATATATATTATGTATATAATGTCTAATTTGTACTCGTAGGTGATAGTAATAATTTGAACTTATACTTTAAGATAACCTTGAGTAATTGCAATAACATTTGTGTTTACGAATGAGGAAATACGTATATGAGAGACGTAATATATTTTTTGTAATCAAATGAATCATGAACAAGTAGAGTTTTATTTGAACGAGTAGACCGAATACGCGATGTTAGATTTTTGAAAGTAACAGGTGAAGATAATAGCACAGAATTAGTCAATGGACTCACTTTTGTTACGTAACCATCATCAATAACATACGGACTTATGCAAAGATTTCTAAATGCGATTAATATAAAAGCATAAAATTTGCATAATAGTATAATGCGGTAATCCTAGATTTTAAAACTAAAACTTAAGATGAAGATTATAATAAACTTGTGATGAAGTCATAGGGAATAGGTATCATTTAAATTCTTCTCAGTCGGTTACATGGTCGTCATCATTATATAAATTCCTAACAGGTGTAGTACGATAGAGGAAAAACCCAGCATCTTATGTATCTTTATACGAATAATTTAACATAAAACTATCCAAGCCATCTAAATTAAATAGAGACGCTCAACCTGACTGCAAAGGATCGAGTTGTAAACGGCCCGGAACATTGGATAAAACTAAAGACTCGAAACAAGCATCTGCCGTGCATATGGCTCGGTAGCAGGCAAACAAGAAGGTACTTGATGGGAAGACATTCTATACCAGCACGAGGTAACTGAAAAACTGCGTCATATGCGTATTTTTTCACTTAATTAGGCACACGAAACCCGGTCAAGGAACTGCAAGATTGATGGTGAGCCGTGCACACTTAAAAATTAACGTGAAAACATTAGAGGAGTCCTAATCTAATAATGTAGGTTGGGTAAACATTACAAAATTGTAGCTTCAAGATATCACGTTACCCTAAATTAGCAGGCAGAAGCGTATGTGGCCATAAAACGACTTCTTTATGGGTTTGACGATCTGTAGCCCTGTCATGCTTAAAATTAGCATAAACATCAAATTCTTACGAGACTGGAACGGTCACACCCAAAATCCTAGCGAAATGGAACGTGATATACCGATGGAATATTACCTCTATATAGTTTTGATTGTTTGGATTTCAACTTGTTACAAGAGTTAGGTAGGTAGGTAGGACACTTGAGCGAATTTCGCAGACGTTGAAAACTGCTATAAAGAAGGCAATAAACCACATGGGTAGGGCTCATTGCCTGCGGTATTGTGTTTTAGAGCAGCGAGTTCTAAGGGCAATGGCGTGACCTCCGACCTCTATTCAGAGCTATTGTCATGCTAATGATACCACCAATCAACTGTGACGAAATTAAACGTCGGCATACCAACAAATTAAATGCCAAAACTGAACCGCAAGCATGACAAGCCGAAAAACGTTATGATTTTTAACTCAGCAGCCAATAGTCATTTTATCTTTTTGTAGGAAGTTTTCAAGGATAGAAGGCATACAGTTTAGCTGAGTGACCTACGGGCCAACCTCCATAATTGACATCTTTATCATTTGCTTAAAGGATAGACCACCATGCTTCATTAACAAGCAGAAAGGCGACGCACGGTAACTTGTGTGTTTAAGAACTTTGTTTATAGTTCATGGTAATTTAAGCCTGATCCTAAGCTTATCTGCTTTCAAGTGGATGTGCCACTGGTGCTTCCTGAATAGATACAGCACGATACCGTCTTGTAGTTGTAGAGCTTCCTTCCGCGGTGGCTATTCAAGTCTACAGCGGAGAACCGGGCACTTTATGGGATAACGGATAAACCACTTAGGAAGTTGCACCCATACCTCGAGATAACCAAACCGGATGATGTTTTATGCGATTTAATTACACGTGGGCTTGTGGTGTATTTTAGGACGGCACAATGTCATGCATGTTACTATTTTTATTATCCGCCCACTTCGTAAAAAGTCTTATTACTTTGTACATCTCATATTCGGATGGATAATGTCAGCATGGTCATCCTGTCAAGGTCGCCACCGCGGCGGCCGTTTCTGGTGACGCAATAACACATAATTGCTGAACGGGTTTTGCATTACTGTACTCGCTTCATTGATAAATCTCTTCTTATAGAGAGGTCAAAATGTCAGTTGGCAAGAATTGCCCTTGAAACAACTTGAAATCCATGTAAGAGCGTTAAGACCCGCTTTTGTAGTCCGGTAAAACATCGTCTTACTTTTGAACTGAATAAATCAAGCGATTTCCTTCCTCTAAGATTAATTAGTAACAGGCAAATTTCGTAATTTTTTGATGCCTAGAACCGATAGCCTGTCAACGGTACAAAATTAATAAGCTAGTAATTAACTAGTACAAGTATTTCCTGCTAAAGAATGGTTCTTGTTTCAGACTCACGTCATAGTCGATTTCACGTGTTAGGTAATGACCCGAGTACCTATGCCTAATACGGCTTGTTTTTTGTACAGCCGATACTTGATCGTTTCGCAAACAATCAACACAGCGTAGGTAAAAACATATTAAGTTGCTATGGTATGTTCCATACCAGAAAGCATTGTTATACACTGAAAAAACAAATTAGCTAAACTAGTTTTGTAAGATGAACTTTGTTAACTAGCAAACAAAGTTTGATTTAACATAACCATCTACTTCAATTATATCGTACATAACTGATTTTGCCAAATTGGGTTTAGTTATTATTAAGCTTAATTTATGTTAATGGCAACACAAAGCTAGTTTGGTTACTGCAGCCAACCTGAGTTTATTTAACAATAACAAAACTATTTAGTTATGGCTTTGGTAGACTGAGTTAGTAACTATGACGTGTAAGCACCTGAAAGCCCGGTCTTTTTATATGCGTTTTACGAGTTCGTTGTCTCTCCACTGTAAACTTTACGCCAGAGTTAAAATATCGAGAAAAGTTCAAGGTATGAAACGTATAAAATGGTTTACATGTGTAAAACAAAAGGAGGATTATGCAGTGAAGTAGATACTTGAAGACTGACATGCGAAGATAGTAAACGTAAAATGTTACACATAAGTGATTTATTTATAGGCGCAAACTCTATTTACTAGGCAATTTAGCTTATTGAACAAATAAATAATGCAGGGGCGCTATCTGAAGATCCCTGGCCAGTCTCCATACAAATTAACCTCAATTGACAGTGTCGACAAGGCGCTCTGCTGATTGAACACACTGTATTTTAACAGACAGTAAATGTTCCTTTCAAATGTCCTGCTTCATAAATATTCAACTTTGCAAGGCAGTTGCAACAATGCATAAAATACGTATTAAATGTCTTCTTATTTATCTAACAAATTTAGTTATACTCTAATATGAGCTAATAAAGTGAACAACAACGATAAGATAAGACAATATGTATGTCCTTTACTAAAAGATTTATGTAGTTTTTATCAATTGATAAATTTGTTAGATAAGTAAACCTATACCAAGCGATAAATTGCAGAAAGACGTAAGTAAATAGAGTAAGATATTACGGCTACATGACCAGCCTCTTACAACACGCTCGTGGTGTAAGAAAATGGTTGAGTGGAGACCATAGGGAGTAAACATTCCAGAAGGCAGATCACCGGTTCACATACAGATTTTTTTAGAAGATGCCAGCAGGAAAAAGAATTGAACCAGTTCCGGTCGTGTATCTAAAAGACGACGTTTTGAAGACACCACACACATTGTCTTTGAGGTCGACAGTGACTATTATGTCCTAAGTACATATTTAAAGAAGGGGTATACTTCTGACAATGATGACAGAACGGGAGGGCGAATATGATAGCCAGAAGGTTTGCACGTAGTTCAGAGGTCAAGTTGACACTATTAAGAGCTTACTGTACTTCTCTGTATACGTGCAACCTGTGGGCGAAGTAAGTATACGTTCGCATCGTACAGCGCCATCTACGTCCAGTACAACTACGCCTCGGGGCTTCCTACAGCGACCTCGAGGATGTTCGCAGCGGCGCTGGTTAACTGTTTCCAAACTACCCAGCGCAAGCGCGGCATACCTGGTAAGCAGGATGCGGGTAAGCGCTAACACCGTTCTGACAATGATAGCCAGATGGGTAGACTGTTCTTATACGCACTGCTGTCAGCGACACCTACCTTCCAACCCAGTGTGTTTTAGATAACTAAATCTTGTTACTTGAAATCTTGTAACTTCAATTACGAGCTTAATAAATCAATATGAAATAATTGTATTTTATTTTATTTATTTATTTTGATGCGACGTTATAACGAAACTTACTGAAGCAAATTGGATAAAAAAGCTCATAATATAAATAAATTAATAAGGCCTACTTCCAACAGATTACGAAAGGCTAAGAAGAAGATCCCATGAGGTCGTACAAGTTAATGAAACCATTTCTTTCCCCGACCGGTAAAAAAAGTTTTCTGAAGCTAACGAATTCAATTATGTGCTTTATTCAATTTAAATGAGTTTTGTTTTTTAGTTTTTTCTCTTTTGTAAATTGACATTTCCTAGTGGCCTTTAGGTACAAATGAATAAACACTTTTTTACTTTAATATACAAAAGTACGGAAGAAATGTATGTAAGCCGTTACTCGTAGTGGTTCCACTAAGAATTGTTATCTTCCTCAGAGGTAGATGATATGATTAAGTGGAGCAGTCGGGTATTTTCACTGTTTAAATTACGGAGACACGGTATCATCAGCCGCAAATTGCGTAAGTAGGACGAGAACAAGATCCGTCCTTCTGTGGTGACAATTGTTCCTACTGACGAGTGTACGTCAAGCATCGAGCACATACATACCCAATTGAGAGGAAATAAGGTATTTCGAATTCCCAGAAGACACTAACATAACGTCTCTGATACTGGTGTTGTGCTGATATAATTTATTACGTATCGGTTCTAGGTACGGTGATTAGTGAAATTAAATTAAATAATAAGAAACAAGCAGTGGAAAGAATTTATATAAAATTCAGTCATTTTACAAACCAGTTATCTACTTATTTTTGCGTGCCAAACGTAATAAGATATATTTTTGCAATATTCAAGACCCCTGTTTTCCAGTCCCATGGTTGCTTGAAAGAGATTGCTGGTAGCGACAATAAAGATGTCCTATAGTACATAGGACATATTATTACTCGCGATTATTTTTAGTGGTAAAGTATTATAATAGATATCCCTAACTCACTTGTTGTATACGATACGTGTTTAATTTGTTTGCTTTTAAAAAATCGAATTCATTATAGTTGACGTAAATATGTTTCGCGGTCAAAGTTTAGTTTAACTTTGACTACTAATATCAATTGAAATATTTGCTGGTCCACCCAGTGTGCTGCTTGACAACTTGTCAGATTTGTTGGCAATCAAGGCGCAGTGGTCGCAGCAGCGCTTTGGCGGAATTGTTTTTTAATAAAAATAAATGAAATTTCCTCTCTTATGGGTATGTGCTCGAGGACGTCAAGATTGTCCGTTAAATAGCTGATTTATCTTTTTTATTTTTTTGAGTTATATGTATATAATATTATTTTTATTTCTTAATAACTTTTTATTTATAATATCAAAGTACCAGATGAATGATAGAAGTCGATTTTTGACGTCGTCCGTGGCTCAATTGGTCTAATAGCCAGATGATACACAGTTGCAGGTTTGATCCCCAGCGATAAACAAAATATGTCCTAAAATATCTGCAGATATCTGCTGTCTCAGGTCTGGGTTTTTTCTATGTTTTATATATACATATATTTACAGAAAATAACAGTAACAGGGCCGATAAGTTCTCGAGTGGAGGCCACGGACCGGCAAGCGCAGCGTAGGACATCCACCAACAAGATGGGATGATGACCTGGTGAAGACCGCAGGTCGACGGTGGATGCAGATCGCTTCCAACCGCAATAACTGGATATCCATGAGGGAGGCTTATGTCCAGCAGTGGACGTCCTACGGCTGAAATGATGATGATGAACAGTATATCAGTTATCTAGTTTCCACAGTATAGCTTTGCTTAGTTTGGGTCTATACTTCAGCCAAACTGCCAGAACCTAACCTGAAAATCAACAATTAATTGTGGATTGTTGACCACTTCCATTAACGTAATTGTTATCAATTCTATCAAAAAATGCTAAGTAAGCAAGCGAATTTTAAGTGTTGCAGTTTGTTTACAGTTTGTAAACATCGAAATAAGCTGATGTAGGTGGTGCTGTGTGTAGTGTCCAACATCATTATTACTTAAGTTGACCGTTAGACAGCTGATTTATATTATACTCCGACCATCAATGTCTTGTGACTAACAATGCATTAAAATACATAGATTTAAGGAAGGGTACGGTTCGAGTACGCTTCCATAAAGATATTGATTTAACTTTATTGTCACTCAAGGTATTTCGATTTTTCATTGATTCATTACGAGTTATGTTAAGCTCGTTAAGTAATCGAATTGAAACTGCATAAAGGTGTATTGTTTCTTGCAAATATGTACTGCACTGGACTAAACGAAAGTCAAAAAAATTAATTAATCTTGGATTTGTTTCCTTCAGAATTATTTTTCTAAGAGAGGGCAAGGAGCATAGATTTAGTATGACAGCGCACATATGAATACTATGTTTGTAATATTTACGGGATATTTACCAAGAGAGCTTTTCGGTATTTCGTTAATATTGCATATAGGTATAGTGTTAATTAAGATTCACTCGTATGACATTTTTGTTCGACTCTCTCGCCAATCGACCCGATTGGTTGAGACTAATGAATGACCGACCAAAGGTTCAGGTTCGGTTTCAGCCACGTTCGGCCAAAAATCGGGCAAAACTTCGGCCGCGCCGCGCCGACACTCGTGTTCGTGAATAAATCACGCGTCATTCGGTTTCAGTTTCGGCTGAAACTTGTTTTGGTCGGACACTAGTTGAGACCACTCGTTTCCTGTGAAATAGTATCGCGAGTCAAAGGAGAGCGATTCAAAAATAGAGCAGCGTAATATGAAAGAGGATCTGTACCGTCAATACATGTTACATTATTCCGAAATAAAAGAGTAAAATGGGTAAGATCTGCGTTATAAAGAACATCAAACAAGATTTATATCAAACGTTTGACCCCAAATAAAGCCAGATACGGTTGTAAACAGGGTTCAGTTGCTTTGAAGTAAGTTTTTATCGCCGGCATAGGACAAGCGCCAAAGCAACTCAGTCGATTGACAAGTTGCAATGACACTCTGGGATAGCGTTTGATGTTCTGCATCTGTTCATAACACCGGCCAATGCCAATTTACATTAAACCCGTCTATTAACTCGTTTATAATTAATATAAAGTTATCTATCTATTAATAACTTTAGAGAAACCATTAAAATATTTTGCTTAATCGTTTAAGGGTATAAATATTAGGCAATAAAGGTATTTATTGCATTAGGTGGGTCTATTAAATAAAACTGGAAGTCATATACCTAAAAAACTGTTTCACGTCCTATAAAACTATACTGATTGGTTTGGTTCCTTGCTGCATTTTTTCTGTTAATATTTTTTTTATTTTTGACTTGTAGATTAAATACTGCCATTAAATACTGGATCTAGTGAGAGTTTTCTAAAATGAAAACTCACTAGATCCAGGCTGGATCTGTTGACTTGATATAGTGAGTGATCCCAATGGTCTACCTGATGTTAAGTGGTCTAAATCAAAACATCACCGCAAGCTGATGGTTCTCTATCTTGTCTCCGAAATATTATTTCCCTAATAATAAATAATCCATAAGATTTATTTTCATAATCATCGATTGCCCGAATAATCACAATCTATAATATAAGGATCCCTAATATAGTTTCCACTAATATCGGTATCCATAACGATTACAATACCATAAGTGATTCGCAATAAGTAAAGAAATTCATAACATTATTAACTCATAAACATTATTCACATAATTATTTCTTTGAATAATTTTCAAGTTCCATAATATTTTGTTGGCGGCCGCTGCAGCTGTCGCGTAGTTTTTTTATTAGCCTTACTTATTTATTAGCACTTCTTGTCATTTGGAAAACCTAATAACCTACTGTCTCTCCATCTCGGTTCTGCCATAGGCAGTGTTTTTGGATGGTTATAAAAAAACCTAATAACCTACTGTCTCTCCATCACGGTTCTGTCGCAGACAGGGTTTTCGGATGGTTACAAAAAAGAACCTATTAACCTACTGTCTCTCCATCTCGGTTCTGTCCCCGGCAGTGTTTTCAGATAGTTGTAAAAAAACCTAATTACCTACTGTCCTTCCGTCTCGATTCTGCCACTGGAAGGTTTTAAATCTTTAATCTTTTGAAAATATTCGGGAAAATAAGATTTATGTTTCGTTATTATTATGTATGACACATACGTTTAAAAAACGATGAAAAATATGGAAATTATATTATTAGGTTAAATAATTTTATGCGTAAGGAGCATTAGGATGAACAATATCTTATTGCAAATGTTATTTATGGGACCATAATATTATGGATGGTGATGTTTCTGAGACACTTGTTATTGATTGTGATTTTCGGACAATCGTTTTTCGGAGACAAAATGGGCACCCCAAGCAGATACCTGAGCTGAGATCGGGTACTTCCCTTAGTGTCGTACTGCAATACATAGCTTGTGGCTGGCAACTTGAGGCATGGCATATTAAGCCTCATATGCCCATAATATTTATGCTGAGACATGGTTCCTTTTTTTGGCCTCACGCGACACTTTTTCTTTTTTTTACCATGCATTACCTACTCTATATACCTACTCTTGTTGTCTTTTTTTGTTATTTTTTTTTGTATTTATGTTTTATTATCTCTCCTTAACTCTAAACCTATTGTGTTGTTTGTGGCTGATATCAATGATATTTCTTATTTCTTACTTATGGTGTGCTGGCTGATATTTCTTACTTTCTAATATTTACAGGCAACAAAACAATGCTGCATAGCGGCAAAAATAATGTATGGTAAGGTAGGTAGGTACTACCCCGGACGCGACATTTCAAATAACTGTAATACTTTATTATGTTTAGTAATAAATAAGCATGCTACGTATCAATGCATTATACAAACTCTGTGACAAATTACCCAATTTCAATGGTTTTTGAACAATGATTGTAAAAAAAACCTCTTGTGTACCGTGTCCAAGCAGGAGCTGCTATTATAGGGAACTCACAAACACTGGTAAAAAAGGGACGCAGTTACCTGCTCTTAATAGTAGTGAAATACACTCTAAGAGCTTCGAGTTCAACAAAATATGCTGATAATTAAAGCTCATGTTGAAATATGATTGAATATTCATGAGAAAAGCATGATCTTAATAATAGCTTAAGTCAATTTTTTTTATCAGAAATGTTTTCATCGTGCACATGATTATAGAAAATGTAGAGGATAAGAATCATTAGACATAATAATTCATCCATTTATCTACCAAACATGGACTAAGAACAAATTACACCCGGATGTCTTGGGTAACAAAACAACAAACTACAATCAAACGTGTTCCACTCGTATGGAGATCAAAACACTCTGTGTTCCACAAGTACCGATGCTCATATCAATCACTATCACAACACTAGAACTTTTCACGTTAAAGTTTTAATTCACAAAAGAGTTTGTTTGTTTCGACCGATTTACAATAAACGTGCAACGCGGTTACGCGGCGAGCGTGCGTCCGACCTCTTACAAGGCACAGTACATACTGGTTTGCCGTTGCCTTTGCCTTGCCGTAGGCTGCTGGTTTGTTTGACTGATGGTACCGCGTTGGTGACCGACTGCATTGAATATAACTGAGTCACAGAACCCAAGGAACCCGGATCACCGATCAAACTAACGACACGGTCTATTGAATGCAGACAGGATGGGGACAAACAAGGGTTTATGTTTGGGGTGTAGAGAACGAGAGAAACGATGACAAAAAGCGCTACTACACATTGAAGGTAATTAGGACCGTGGATATAATGGCAATAACAAAAATGTATCAGCATAAAATCAACAATGGATATTAGATTGAACAATAATTCAAGAGTCGCCTATATCGGCTCCATATTTAGAAGTCTATGAACATTGAACATAAAACACGCATGGAATTAAGAGGCCCTTCTTAATTAGGCAAAAAGAGATAACACTATGATAGTAAAAAGTGTCATTAAAGAATCTACAAAATATGATGCAGATAGAGCTAAAATTCTAGAAACACATAAATTGGTTTCTTTTCACGAAGTCTGTAAACACATACCCTTGTTATTAATGGCCCTTTTAAAGTTGTTGGAAAGAGACGAAACAATCATAGTAGGGCATGCTGTCAACATAAAATCTACTATGAAGATAGAGAAAAAAACCACATAAATCAGCTCTAAATGGTGAACATAGAAAAAAATGCACTCTGTATTATATGGCCCTTTTTAAGTCGGTAATAAAGATACGATGTGCACAATCATAATGTGCTTGTTGTCATCATACAATCTACAAATGTGATTCTATGATGTATGATGGATAACAAAAATTTGAGAACTACATAAATTGGCTGCATTATCGCAAAGTAGTCGCTGAACATAAAAAAATACACTGAATAAGGCCCTTTTTAAGTCGCTAATAAAGAGATGACAGAATCATATTTAAGCATTTTTTCAACGTAAAATATTGTACAATAATGAAAAGAGGAGCAAAAAATCAGTAAACACATAAATCACATCAAGATAACGCTAAAGATAGAGTGATTCAAGAACCAAAGAAATCGGCAACTTTTGCTGAACATTCAAAAAATACTTAACTACGAGGCCTTTTTTAAGTCGGTAACCACCCGTCTTAGCCACCCGTCATACATAGTAAGGCATGTGTTGTCGACATAGAATCTACACCTATACCTATGATGAAGATACAGCAGAAATTCGAGAGTCACATAAATCAGCTTCAATGGTAAACATACATAAAATACGCTCTGAATTAAGAGACCCTTTTTAAGTCGGCAAAAACGAGTCGACGCTATCATAGAAAAGCGTTGTCAACATAAAATCAAAATACGATGAAGATAAAACAAAACTTCAAGAAACTGCCTTCTGACTTAAGAGGCCCTTTTTGAGTCGGTAAAAAGAGACGACACTATAATAGTAGTAGGCACTTGTTGCGCAAGCCCACTTTGGACGATTTATGGGGCACAGGCTCAAGTTACAGTGATAACGTCTCTCTGCGCACACGCATAGATTATGATGATGTGTAAACTTTGGCAGAGCAAACAAACCACAAAGGGTTAGGAAGGATGGGACAAACAAAGCGTTATGTTTTAAGACTTGTGTTCCTGTTTGTCTAAACCAAAAGTCTAAACATAGAACAAATATCCAAACCGTTCTACATATTATAAATTAAGCCCAACAATACTTTATAATGTTCAGTGGTTGTGACGTTCAGCTGTCCTATTTCGAAAATAGCAAAGCAACTCAATTAATTCCGTAAACTGCTGCTCATATTGTGGTATTACAATATTCTGATAAGTAAATAATAATTAACTTGCTAGTAGGCTTGTAGGTGAATTTATTATATTTATCTATATAACTTATTTTAGTATAGCATCACTAACCATTACTTTAATATTGAAAGAAGATAATGAAACGGAAAACAAAATAAACTAGGTCTTTAATTACATTTTTGTATTGCGTGATACTTGCATTTGATTTTCCAGAATATAGCGCATTGCAAGTCCTCGTCTTCTTGAGTATAAAACCAAATAAGTAGAATGCAAATCGTATCGGTCAACGCACTGTGCAAAATCAATTGGAAATTGCAAGTTTAGTATCAATCAGGACGAATATTAATGTTAATATGTAACATGAGTCACTTGCAGTAATATTACAATATCGTTTTCAATCACGTTTATTTCTTTGTTAGAATTGGCATGTAGCCAAAAGTAACTAACATGTTACTTCGTAACAGTTACGGACGTCGCTTACAACGTATATTATCCAACTTAATTAATTAAATATTGTTATGAGCTGCTGTTCACCAGCTAACACAATGCTGAGCCAGATCAGATTTGTGATTTTTAGATGTGTTTTTAGGGTACCGTACACAAAGGGTAAAAACAGGACCCTTTTACTAAGACTCCGCTGTCCGTCTGTCTGTCTGCCACCAGGCTGTATCTCATGAACCGTGATAGCTAGACAGTTAAAATTTTCACAGATGATGTATTTCTTTTGCCACTATAACAACAAATTCTAAAAACAGCCCTTTTATTTGATATCCATATTGTAGGAGTGCATTAAAAAAATAACTAGTCCGCCATCTTGGGTATTCTGCCATATTGGATTTAGGGTGACGTCATTTCATTTTCGAATTATTCTCAGCAAGCCCTTTCATTTGATACGCATATTGTAGGAGTGCATTAAAAATAACTAGTCCGCCATATTGGGTCCGCCATGTTGGATTCAGAGTGACGTCACATAGCTGACCATGCATTGTCATCCAAACAAAATTAAAATTATTAAATTAAAAATATTTGAGGGGGGCCTCCCATACAACTAACTATGTTTTTTTACGTTTTTTGCTCGATATTAATAACGGCAACAGGTAGACGCTTGAAATATTCACATAATTTTTAGTTGTATATTCACTTGAAAAATAAATTATTAAATTAAAATAAAACAAATATTTGAGGGGGGCTCCCATACAACAAACGTGATTTTTTTAACGTTTTTTGCTCGATATTAATAACGGCTACAGGTAGCGGCTTGAAATGTTCACAGAATATTAAACACGATGGTGCGGAACCCTTCGTGTGCGAGTGCGCCTCGCACTTGGCCGTTTTTTTTATGTAAGTATATTAGTGGAGTTGGGCAGGACACCTTGCCAGGCGTGGTGATGACAGGTGGAGTAAGACAACAACAGAATGGTGGCCGAGGATGGGGCATAGAAGTGTCGAGCGACCGGTGGCGAGGTGGGTCGACGACCTGGTACACATCGCAGGGCGTCAATGGATGCGACTGGCACAGGATCGTGGGAGATGAAACTTAGGGAGGCCTATACACAGCAGTGGGTGAAATCGGGCTGTGGATGATGATGATGATGATGATGAAGTACATTAAGTATGTATTTTTATAACACACAAAATGCATGATTATTTTGAACAGTATGATGTATAGTCACGAACATAAGCTGTTAATAAATCAGAAATGTCAAGCCTACATTTTGGGCCGATTTCCTGAAATTAAAATATAAATTTTCAGCAGAATATTGTTATAGTTCAAAACCCTACAAATGAATAAACAACTAATGACGTCTTTAAATTACTTATAAATCAATAACATCATCGCCTACAAATAAACTGGCCATGTCTCAGAATGAAAAAGGGCAACTGCGTCCAATACATAAAATTATATTGCCATTGCGACCAATTGTTTCTCATCGTATGTAGGTGGCGGGGTGGCATTTAATAGTTTGCTTATGCGCACTTTTAATGTTGATAAAAGGGGCTATTCACCCTTTCTAAGCCATAAAAGCGCAATTGAAGATGCATTGTTTGAGTCAAGGTACGTTAAACGACCTAAACAAATGTAAAGTAAGGACCAACCTCAGAAAAACAGCAGCGTTTGTTCACAAATAGACTAAGCCGTGATTCAGAGAATGAAGTATAAGCACAGAGTATGCCCTGCGGCCGAGTAAATCACTTCGAGAGTCACACAATGGCGTCGCAAGAACAACGATGAACGCTCAGTTTCTCGTGTTGAATAATTTATGTCGGTGATGCTTTACCGACCGGCGAATTAGCTGAGCAAAAACATCTAAGCAACTTGCATGAGCACTGCTTTCTTCGTCTTAGCGAATGCTAGCCACGATAAGATCTATAACCTCATTTATCCTGTAATACCCTGTTTTTACCTGATTGTAATCATAATCATAATCAATCATTTATTTGCCAGAATACATAAAATATCACAGTAACAGATCTTATTGCTAAACGTCAGTACTTACATGTATTCGGCCTGCATGCAGGCGTGCAAATATTAATAGAATTTAATTTATTTAATAATCTAAATATTGTGATATGTATGAAATCGAGACGATGTTTTGTGACCTATTGTTTGGTTAAACAATATTACTTTATTTATTCAACACTTTAACACATAACAAATTGTGTAATGAGGACTTTTCTGCAAGTCGTCCTGGGCGTGCAGAAATATGGTGTGGCGTGATTTACTAAAATAATTTATTTTCCTAAAACTAAAAATATAATATATTTAAATATATATAATATTTTTAGTTATTATATATAATCATACTAGCTTCTGCCCGCCTTTTCGCATGCATTTTAACCGGAAAAGTAAGTAAAAAGTAGCCGATGCGTGAATCCTGGTCAACATAATATGTGTGCAAAGTTTCAGCTCAATCGGTAGGCTTGTTTTTGCGTGAAGAGGTAACAAACATCCATACATCTATACAAACAAACTTTCAGCTTTATAATATTAGTGAGATATACATAATACAATACATAATTATAATAGATATGTGCATATTATTAAAAGGTATAGACTAAAACAATATTGTGATATTATGTAATTTGTATTAACATATGCATTAACAAGTAGATCATTCCATAGCCGAACAGCTGCAACCGAAAAAGAGATTGAATATTTGTCAGCTACCCATCCGTATGGATTACCTTATATGGATAAGCACCTCTGGCAATAAATGCAAATTCAGTACCGGTTTGGCTTAATTGTGTGAAAATTAAGCTTTAATTGATTGTAAATAATGTCGTGCTTCGCAATCAAGTGCATTATCTTCATTAAAATTCTACTCAAATACGTATTTTATCAACATGATGTTTACGATGACCGCTAGTGAATTACCAGAATCAATGAATATTAATTTACTTTGTAGGTACTTGTCGGTTAAAAATATATTTAAATAAATTGATGTCTTGTTGATTACAATGCCGCAGTCCGACGGTGGTGAAGATAGAATACACAATGCGTAATTAAAATGTTGATGCCTAATGTTAAAGTAGCCAAGATGATTGGCGTAACAAACGATAATAATTTATGAGATATCAAGCACTTATAGAGTGAAATGAGGTAACATTATGTAATGTATTAGACCGCTGACTTACTGTGCTACATAAATAGAAAAATATGAGCTATAAAAAAAATAAAAACGCAAGCAGTTGTATGATAGATAATGGTTGCCCTAATAGGTCAATAGTAAAAAAGATAACATTTAACGACGTTGTATCACAAATTACAGACAAATAGTTTAGCTATACAATAACAGTTATTTAAATAACTCGAAGTAACAAATGGGATTTATTGGGATTCAGAGTAATAGCACAGTGATAGGTATAAAATACATATCAGCTTTTACAGTTAAGACTGAAATAAAACATTGGAAGTTATTGTTAGGAAAATTATAAAAATATTGGGAATATGTACATATACCTACCTATCTGTTTTGTTTAAGAATCGAGGAACTGAATTATAGCTAAGTTTTGAGGTCAAACGGTATATATTTAAGACGATAGTCCATAGCTTAATTACGTATTGTCACAGATAAAATAAATGTCTGTACTATTGTAATTTCAAGTTCTTTATGCGTATTAATAATCATGCGCATATATTTACAATTTGCCACATCACTTACATACATCACAACATGAAAATTACGGAGCAAATTGCTATTGCATCACGAGCTTCTGGTAATGTATTTGAAATATTAAATAATGTTCCGTAGCATCTCATCCTAAGGCGATACAATTATGATATCATTAGAGCTTCCCACATGCCAATTTATTTTCCGAGATCTAATATTAACATCAATTTGGTTTAGTGAACTTATTCGACTAGGTCGGGTAAGTTATCGCAAACAATGCCTTTTGGATGATTCACAAGTACTGCGCTTTATCAGGGATTGGACGTCAGCGGAGATAGCGTTTGGTAGCAAGACAGTTGGCGTTTGGCACACATTCCACTTGCCCGATATGGCAGCTAGCCGGGCGACCGCGCGTCTCACGGACAGACCTATGATATTATTCAATGACCCTTCGTCGTGACATTTCATGCCTTCTACGATCCTTGGCTTATCAGTTGTCCGATATGGAACACGTCACCAAATAAGTCACAAGTGGCACGCTCGCGAGAGCAGAGATTGTCAACGGGATAGCTTTAAAGTGGCGAATAAACGGATCTGTGTTATCTTACTGCCGCATAATATGTTGATAGATGTCAGTGGAGGTCGTATTACTACTTTTATAACACTTATTCTATGTGCAGAATGTTTGATATTTGACCCGAGCTAAAACTAGGTCTAAATTTTCCCACGAATACTAGATAAATTATTGTGATACTCGATGTTTTTCAACGCAACTAGGCAAATAAAAAAGCCCTTACTGTTGAGCATTCAAGTGAAAGTAAAGTTCAACGTGACGGGTACGGCCTTCAGTAAACCGCAGAATGTAAATCAAGAATTGGAGATAACCACGAAATTGTTTTGATATCGTATGACGCCACAGTAATAAAATTACAGCAGATAACACAGGCAGTCAAAATCTAAAGGTGTGCGCATATGCAAATTGGCTATCATTTATAAGCACAAACCTGATTTTTCTCACAAAAATTTTGATAATACACCTTGCTCAGCAATACGTCACTATAACTAAAATATTTATGTACAAGTTTTCCCTTATCATACCGGTAAATAATCTCTTGCCCTATAATTTAATGTTTTACTTTAAAAATTAAAATAACAATTTATTTTTAAAAGTTGTTTATTCAATACAATACTAATGAACTGGACGCATATATAGAGGAGTGGCATAGACTATAGCCCAAAGCATATAATGGAAGGGAGGCCTTTGCACTCTGTTCCCTGCAGTGGAACAATTAAGGCTTATATCGTCGTCGTTTCAGCCGTATACGTCCACTACTGAACACGGGCCTCTCTCACGGATGATCCATGGCTCTCCATGAGGGGTATTTGCCATACTCACCACGCTTGGCAGGCGTGTTGGCGAGCGCAGTACGGGATGTTGATACACGGAAAGACGCTGCTGCCCATCTTCCGGGGGTATCCCTTAGCAGGCTCTTACTGCATCCACGGGCATGAGAGGAGGGGTAACATTCTAATGCCGGCACCCCACGGCAAGGCTTATATATAAGTTATAAATTATAATACACATTCCGTTTGGTTTACACAGATCGTTAAGCTAAACATTTGTGCGCCATATTTCTTGAATACCAAAAGACCATGTCACTGCACGAGTTTTGCTTAAGGTATTTTAGGACAATACACATAAAAAACATATGCTGGTTTTATCTAGATAAGAATATGGCTCCGGAAGATGGGGCAGCAGCAGCTTTCTGTGTATCAACATCCCGTACTGCGCTCGCCAACCCGCCAGCTAAGCATGTCGAGTATGGCAACAATACCTTCATGATCTTGGATATGCACGAGGGAGGTCTATGCCCAGCAGTGGACGTGGGGATCAGTCCTACGGCTGTGACGCCCCATCCTATAGAACTGCGTGTACTTAATTGCATTTATTAAATAGTAAGTACATAACAGCAACCACAGCAAAGTTAAACTTCGTTAAATTATGTGCTTTCATCATTTCAGCCATAAAACGTCCACTAATGAACAAAGGCCTCCCTCATGGATCTCCATGAGGGGTAGTTGCCATACTCACCACGCTTGGCAGGCGGGTTGGCGAGCGCAGTACGGGATGTTGATATACGGAAAGACGCTGCTGCCCATCTTCCGGAGGTGTCCCTTAAAAGGCTCGTACTGCATCCACGGGAAGGAGAAGAGGGGTAACATTCTACTGCCGGCACCCCACGGCTATGTGCTTTATTCAATTTAAATGTGTTTTGTTATTATTCTGTAAATTGACACTTCTATGTGGCCTTTGTTTTCAAACAAATAAACAAATGACTATGAACTGTCTACGTTGCTTTACCACAGTTTAAACAAAACCTTATACAAATAAATCTTCACACAGATGACATATTACATGTGGACAGATTTTGTCTACGATGCATACTAGTATAAATAAATAAGTATCAGGTTTCGGTGAGGTGCCCTGCGCTTACGCATTGAAAGGCTGACGCGATCGCTGCCTATTCAATTTGACAGATTGGGTTACGTTCAAGTAAATATCGATGTTTGAATATGGACATACGAACTATATAATAAGATTAGTTTTGAACTAAACTATTGGATTCGTTTCAGAGGAATTCTCTGCATCATCATCATCATTTCAGCCGTAAAACGTCCACTGCTGAACACAGGCCTCCCTCATGGATCTCCATGAGGGGTAGTTGTCATAATCACCACGCTTAGCAGGCGGGTTGGAGAGCGCAGTATGGGATGTTTATACACAGAAAAACGCTGCTGCCCATCTTCCGGAGGTATCCCTTAGCAGGCTCTTACTGCTTCCATGGGCATGAGGGGTAAGATTCTACTGCCGGCACCCCACGGCAATTCTCTGCATAACTTTCATAAAAGTTAATTAATTTACTTACATTATTTCGACACTGACGATCTAGACTATTATTTGTCTTAGTATTTTTTGCTTTGCATAATTTTACTTTGTATCAGATTGACACGTCTATTCCTCATGTGAAATCAAAACAACGTTATAATTGTATGTAGCCAATACTGCGTATTTCCTAGGATCTGAAGTGGACACTATTTTCATACCCCCAATATAATTCGTGTTCAAACAATAACACAGCTTCAATATCAACTTACTTGACGCTTGAACTCCAGCAAAACATTACCCGTACGAATTTTCGTACTTCAGTTTTCCCGGGACCTTGACGGATTAAATCCAGTCGAAACGTCGCGAAATAATAAAGGTGATTTACGCGACAAATACCTGGTTACATGTAATTATAAGGTAGGTACTCACATTAGTCGTAAGCTGCGTCGTCAGCGTGTGTACTTTTTCTTTAGCGTCCGCAAGTTCTCTCCTCAATTTTCGCACCTGCAAATAAACCCATTTAGTACTGCGTTCGGAGATCCGTTTTATAATACCAAGAATCGAATGGTTTGTGGTGATCGTTAGAGTTTAATAGCACCATTTACTCGTTATACACACTATTATTTGTTGCAACACAACCTAAACCTAACCTAGTAGTTTCTGAGGGGGTTATCTAGTTTTGGTGACAGATCTACTATGTATTTTAAGAACAAATATATTAATAGGGTATTGCAGATTATTGTCTTTTTTAAACTTTCGCGATCACAACACATTATTAACATACGTATCAGTCTTCCCGGGACCATGCTTGGTGCCACACTTGGTGCAATCCAAGCGAAACGTCGGGAAATAATAAAGGTACTTTACGCGATAAATACCCGGTTATATGTATGTTAATAATGTATTGCAGATTAGTGAAAAATCTCAACTTTCGTGACAGAAAATAGAGCTGCCGATTGGAAGAATAAAATAAAATAAATAAATAATGCTGGACAAATCACACAGCATCATCTAGCCCCAAGCTAAGCAGAACTTGTGTTATGGGTACTAGATGACTGATATACTTAATACATTATACTACATAGATAGATATTTTTATTATACATAGAAAAACACCCAGAACACCCTGAAGAAATATTTGCAGATCGTACAGACATTTGTCCCGAGGCGGGAATCGAACCCGCAACCCCTTGCGTCGCAGGCGGACCTTCACCCGCTGCGCCACAGAGCTTGTCAGAAGAAGGTAGGTATATCATCTTACCTCATGAGCCTGCCTTTCTTCGGAGCCCGCGCCAGCAGCGAGAGATGACGCAGTCGAGACCAAGGATGCCGTAGAACCGTGAACTGTCGAAAAGTATTCATATTTGATAATTTAATTCACAGCCGCATAATAAATTACATAGAATACAGTTCAATTGGTTGAATCATTCATTTTGAGGCCAGTTTTAACAACTTCAGTAGTAGTAGTAGAAATGTCTGCCAAGCAGTAATTTCTGCTTCGCTGTGTTCCTGTTTGAAGGGTAAGTAAGGGGACGGTGAAATTACAGGTACATGAGACCTTCCAACTCTATTTCAGGGTGACGGGCGCAATGCATTGCAGCGTTGGTAACGTGCTTAGTGAACGGGATAACCGCTTTATTGCAGTGGTTATAGGTAGAGGTTACTCCTTAACATCCCACTAATATTATAAAGCCGAAAGTTTGTTTGTATGGAGGTTTATTACCTCTTCACGCAAAAACTACCTCAAGGATTGAGCTGAAACTTTGCACACGTATAGATGTAGGTCTGGATTAACACATAGGCTACTTTTTATTCGGGTAAGTACAACGCGTGCGAAGCGGCGGGCACAAGCTAGTGAGGATATATAGGACATAACCCTTCGGCTTATCTCGTCATTAGGTCGTTAAAAAACTTGTCGTAGACATAATATACGAGATGTATCAATTTTAAAATACAGAGTTCCAAAAATATCTAACGATTTTCAATCGTTGGCCACTCTATCATTGACAAATTTCTTAAAAAAAATAGTAGTTATATTGAAAGGTCTATTATACTTAAGGTAAGGTTATAATAAGCAAAATGTTTCCTGTATCTAATAAATAAATTTTTACTTTTTTTTTTTACTTTACTTCGTATATACTGTACATTCGATCACGTCCGCTGAATAAAACTTACAACGTTGTATCGCTTAGACATCGATTAACAAGTAGCATAACATGGTACGTTATTTTTTGCCTCAAGCAATGAGCAATTCAAACAGGTGTCTCATCCAAGTCGATCCAGTTTCTTTGACACTTTATTGGACATAAGAATACTCAGGCGAGTGCTGCATCTCGGCACCTGTCTTGAAATTACAACTAAATGTCTTTTCAGTGCAATGCTTTTCTTATCTTGTTCAGATGAATTTTGTCGCTTGTGCTTATGGTTGGTAATGGTTGGGTTTCTCTGGACATTAGTAACCGATTTTTTGTCAATGTGCATAAATAAATAAGTAGATATGTTGGTCTATAATACACGCCTACGAGCATCACTTTAAAAGTCATAGATAGTGTCGATGATTACATAAAACAAGCATTGGTACTGGGGTACCAGAAAAGGGGCAAAGGTTTCCGAAAAATGGCCAAAACTCCGGTCCCTGTGACCCTAGGGTCAGCAAAATCAATCAGTACCCTTCTCTCATTAAGACAGTGCTAACAAAAAAGGTTTCATGTAAATCGGTCAACGCGTGCGGTTGTAATCGTGTCATGCACAGACAGACAGACAGATAGACAGACATACAGACAGACAGCGCTATGCATAATGGCGGCTTCACCCCCTAAAATTTAATTTTATAAATTAAAATAATGCTGGACATTTCACACGGCACCATCTAGCTCCAAAGTAAGCTTGTGTTATGTGTACTAGAAGGGTCGTTAGAATACGTAAATATAAATTGATTAATTTCTTCATGACAATCTTTGTCGCACAAAATATTTTTTTTCAAATGAAACAGCATGCCAGCAGTGTTTGCCACATGTTGTGCTTACGACACTGCACTGAGCATCTGGCTTTCAAGCGGCTAAGGGACACCTCGTTAAATTGGAATGTGTGAAATAATTAGGCTGATACGCATCTAATTATACTGCAAATATTAGCTCATCATGATTATCTTGTATCTAAATTGTTCGGACAAATTTTTAGCATTGGATTCTGGGAATATGTAACCGAAATTGTTTGACATCCGATATTTATGAATTAGGTTTGAAATTATTGTTTGTGATTGGAAACAAGCATTGGTACGGGGGTACCAGAAAAGGGCGCGAAGGCCTCATAAGGTCACCAAAGGCACAAAAATGATATTTTTGGGTTTTTGAACTTTTTCGGCCATTCGAAGACTTATTTTTTGGTGAACTTTTGAGGTCACAATAACTCCGGTCCCTGTAACCCTAGGGTCACCAAAAGCAATCAGTCCCCTTCTCTCAATAAGACGGTGCTAACAAAAAAGGTTTCATGTAAATCGGTCAACGCGTTCGGTCGTAATCGTCAAATACACAGACGGACAGACAGACAGCGCTATGCATATTAGTTATGTTCGCATTTCTGATACCTGTAACGCCGTCCATTACGCAAGACACACGGATTGACAAATCATGATATGCTCAAGTGATGTCGAAATTAAGTTTGTCGAAGAACAGTTCATCGTACATTCGTTAATCGCGCAACAGCAATGTCAAGCTTTCGTTAGTGCATTCGAATTATAGGTATTCGCATTATAATTTTGTCGCACAAGCGTTCATCGCACTTCCGAACTTACGTAGTGGACTCGTAATGTATTTCCTTTTTATGCGATAGAACACATGTTTAATTTAGTATTGTAAAAACCAACTCCTTTGCGGTTGTCCAGTGCAATGTTAAGAGTCAAAACGAAGGCTTGAAAATGTCTCTAATTTTCTCTATGGCATTTATTAAAATATCTCTATAAACCTAATTAGAAATTTAATATTGGCAATAATGATTCGAGTAACTATATTCTCGTTAGCATTATTAAGCCACCTGGAGCTTAGCACTTAACTTTCCCCATCCGTTCACATTCATATTACAGATAAATAAAATTTTATTATTCTTTGATATAAAATATTAATATTGACTAGACCCAGCTTATTATAAACGGTCTTGCATAAATTAATCTACACAATTTAAATACCTACGAACAGCGAGCGTATTCTGATCATTGGAATAAATTCTCATTTGCATGTTGTAAAGCATGTTGTAAGCAACCAAAAGCGACAATCTTCATCCTAGTTACAAAAAGGCCCTAAAGGATGTTATTTCCAGCAGTGACTATGAGGATACTGATGATTATCGTCACCGTTATTCTTTGGAAATACGAATGCTTAGTCGTTAATCATGGATTTAAAATAAGCTATCGGACAAAGAAGTTGGCAAGAGATGAGGGAGCCTATAACCAGTGGGTCCTTGACATGATGATATTTAACGACATACTCGAAGTTCTTTAGAATGCAAATGCCTTGACCATATCCCTAGTTTCAAAGTAAGCCCATGAATAAACAAGGCTAAAAGTTTGTAAAACTTGCCTGAACGTGGACACCCACGGTACGGCCCACTAACGAGTATAAAGTCGCTTAGCGCTATGCTATGTCAGCGTTGAGAAGACTTCAAGAACGATGACGGTCAATATTATCATCTTACTGCTAGGTTTAACATCCCATATCTCATGCTATATTCTGTAAAACTTAGCTTGATCGCTGCGACAGATTCCAAGCGACACGATTAGGGCTATGACGATGTTGAAAACGCGCTGACATAGCATAGTCCGCTGAGCGATTTTAAACTGGTTGGCAGGCCGTACCGTGAGTTTTCACGTTTCGGCCCCATAGGTCATGATTTGCAGGATTTGTGTTACACCTAGAATTAACGCTAAGATTGACAAGAAGAGCCTATAAGCAGTGGGAGGGTGATTATATTTACCGTCATCGTTCTTCTAGCATTCTTCCCAGTACTGACAGAGCATGGCTCGCTGAGCGACTTTAAACTGGTTGGCAGACCGTACCGTGAATGTCCACGTTTTGGCACCAGCTTGAGTGGGATGTTATCATCTTGTCAGCCGTAGGACGTCCACTGTTGGACATAGGCCTCCCTCATGGACCTCCAAGTATTTCAGCTGGAAGCGACCTGCATCCACCGCCGACCTGCGGCTATTACCATGACGTCCGCCCATCGTGTTAGTGGACGTCCTACGCGGTGCCGATCCGTGGCCTCCACTTGAGACGTTTTCAGGATGTTATACGTTATACCTAGAAGTAACTCCAAGATTGACCTGATCCTATAAGCAGTGATATTTACCGTCATCGTTCTTCTTAGGGTAGTGATGCGAATGCCTCGGCGTATGCATCACGTTCCCTGGCTGGTGTGTCGGGCTCAGCGCCGACCGCGGCGACGGAGACGGCGGCTCCGATACTCCATAGCTAAGACCTGGACATATGTCAGAGGACAGTTATTACTGAATTAAAATTATCGTGGCTAGACATCATTTAATCAATATAATACGGCTTACACCACGTACCTAACTTATTATCATCATGCTGACGTTTCGTAGACCATTTAGAGGCCCTTCTTCATGAGCACCGTTCGTGGCCGACTCCGATGGCCGCGAAACGAGAACTGTTCTCGTAAGAAGCAAGATGTTAATAAGTTAGGTACGTGTTGTAAGCCGTATTATATTGATTAAAGGACAGTTATTAATAAAAATTAATTCAAAACTCGATTCTGATAATGGGATCCATAAGGAATTAAATAAATTGCAATAGTAGACGCTCAAGGCATAGTTACATGCCCTTAATTTAACCTTGAAGTTGCGTTTTTTGTTTCACTTTATAATTATGCTAGTAAAATCAAGCAAAACAGAAGCACCCAGTTCTGATGACGGATGTAATCTAGATCGAGGGAAATACTCAAATACAAGGCGCTAACAAATTAGTCACGGACATTTTAAGAGATATTACATTACAACAATTAACTTTTAACTATAATTAAGGAACCTTTGTATGTAATTTTTTTGTTTTCATTTACCGAACAAAAAAATAAATTATAATTAATTTTTAAAATAATCACCCCTATTATGTACATATCTGTCAAGATGTTTAACACTGTCTGTCATGTCACATCAAAAGTTGTTTTTCTTAAATGTCATTCATTATGATTCAAGTATTTTATTTATCAACTTTATGAGGCCACTTGAATAATAGTTTAAAGAGGTTCTAGAATATGTCTAAAGAGGTCTCATTTAATTGTCTTATTAACAGGGTGTTTTAACGTAGCAAATTTGTTTCCTAGTTTTCTCCAAAAAAACAAAACCTATGTGTTTCATACTTAAATGTACCTACTCCGAGAACCGAGTACTATCAGCTGTAAAAATATCCGTGACTAATTTGTTAGCACCTTATGTAATAGGCGTACATATAGCGGCTTGAGTGTTTTCAGCAGATCATCATCTCTGCCGCAAAACGTTCACTGGCACACAGGCCTCCCTCATGGATCTCCATGAGGGGCAGTTGCCATACTCACCACGCTTGGCAGGCGGCTTGGCGAGCGCAGTACGGGATGTTGATGCACAGAAGGCTCTTACTGCATCCACGGGCAAGATAGGTGGGGCAACATTCTACTGCCGGCACCCCACGGCGTTCAGCAGATGGATCATTGAAAATCATATAAAGTCGGTTTTTTTTTCAAATTAAAGATTTATTTTCAATTTATTTATTCTAATATTAATTACACATTTGATGACCCCATAACGCAGTGACAATATAATTGACAAGTTAGTTCGTGTACTTTATGCATAGTTTATTGTAAGGAACAATAAAACTATTAATCTCAGAATACTAAAATAAATTGAGTACGACGTAACACCAAAACGGGATTAGTGTCATTCAGTTGTTTGCGTTAACAAAAACAGCCACACATTTACATAATGTGCAGGCATTTTAATGTAAAACTATGCATGAAAACTGAGAGACCTTGTTAGTGTAAAGTGAAATGCTGTTGACTGGGTAACTGGTGTTACTGCAGAATTTTTTGTTAAAGAATTCCATATAATATAGCTAAATATATAAACATTAGGTACAGGCTTGCATTTGTATAAGTACTTATTTACTGAACATAAGAGGAAACTTTTAGCCTTTGTCACAATTGTGCTCTGTAACTAAATATGAAATACCTATATTCTGACATAGTTATACCGATAAATTCTGTTAAAAAAAGTGTTAACCTCAAAATGCTACTATAACATTGTTCGATCGATTATCGAATTTTCAAATGACAAATTAATAAATATTATTATATCTCATTTCATTATTCACAAAAATATGCATATTATTTAAAAAAAAATCATGCAGTGACGTTTGTAATTATTATTTTCTATAAGGACTTCTTTTCTTATTGTATCTGATTTTTTACTATTACAAAAATATCATCCAGTGACGTAGGGACACAAGGACTGTTCTTACAAATTACCTATTTTTTTATCTTAGCTCTCACATAATTCGCAAGTATATGATCTTCATTTTTATGTATTTAGGGTTATGTCATATAAATTAAGTTGCCATAAATTGTATAAATGTTACACAAGTTCTCATTTCCCGTTCTCGTCTCGCGGCCCTCTGATGCAGCCACGAACGGCGCACATGACGAAGGATCTCTAAATGGTTTACGAAACGTCAGCAAGATGTTAATAAGTTAGGTACGTAATGAGAGCCGTATCATATTTATTAAATGTTATACAAGTGATGTAGTTACCTTGACCTCCTGGTCCATACTGTACAGGTAAACAATAATATGGTTCGTAATCGCTCTCCGAAGACCGTTGGAGCATAGACGGGTAGAGTTTCTCCGATTTTGTTGATCTGTAATCAAAATTTAGATTAGTATCGGCATGTCAATTACTTATAGTAGACAACAGAGACACGTACATTAAATACACATATTGACAAGGCACCTTTCACAAAGCAGACAGGTTGCCAAAAGGCAGGCATACATACATTAGGGATTTATAAAACTAAAAGGTAAGAAGGGCTTTATCTATTATAGATGATGTATGCAGCGTCAGCAACCGGTAATCATGTCGTACGGGATGCTGCAGTGCCTGGGACATTTTTAGATGGAATAGGCTTGCTCAGCACCCATACCATCGTCTATGCTTAGTCAGCTATTAGTCAGGAAGAACAGGTCAATACGTCTGAAGCTGACTAAGCCGCGGGTTTCCTCTTGATATTTTCCTTCACCCTTAATCGTATCAATATACATAAAACTCTTCCGTTACTGCCTGAGTGACTGACAGACAACGCACAGCCTAAACCACTGGACCTAGAGACTTGAAATTTGGCACACATATTACCTTGAGTATCCTAGAGGTGCACTAAGGAGGGATTTTCCGAAATTCCCACGGGAACGGGAACTACGCGGGTAAAACTGCGAGGTGCGGCTAGTATCTAATAAAAAAGGCTATTATAACTTTAATAGTTTCATAAGAATTCATCCCACGTCCCAGGCACTGCATCATCCCGTCCATAAATTAATAGTTAGGTACTGATGCTGCTGCAGGTATACATTATCTAGAATCAGGATACAAATGAAAAGACAATCATCATCACAGCCATGGGACTGCTTGTCCACGTCCATTTCTGGACAAAGTCCTCCCATGGATCTCCAAGTTCATGAGAGGATTCTTGCCATACTCGCACTGCTTGGCAAGCGGGTAGGCGAGTGCGGTACGGGACGTTGAGATACGGAAAGACGCTGCTGCCCATCTTCCGTAATTTTATTTTGTATACGGTACAAAAATGTAAGGTCTAATATACATCGAATACCTTCGGACAACGCGAATTGTGAAAGGAGCCTTGAATTTAGCACATTGCGACATGACACAGTATACGTTTAGCATATGTACGACAAAAGCCTATTGACTCCATTGCTTGTTTTGATAGCATTTGCCCTCGCTTCCCGATGCGAAAGGCGCTCCCAATGTTTATATTAAGCATAGCTCAACTGACCAAAGAATAAGTGTGTTTGTACATAGAATTGTTAGTAGAGGTATATAAAAGTGTTAAAGGATAGATGGTTAAATAAGAAAAATTAGACCGTCATGTAGATAAGCAAAAACTATTAAACACGATTTTTTTCTTTTTTTAACGTAATTAAAAATGACGTCGAAATTTCACGTGACGTCACGTCTAGGTACAGTTTATTATAGCTAGATAAGACGTCACGAGCTCCCGCTTTAACGTCGATGCGCTTTAACCATGTATTTTTATTTTATTTTTGAAGCAAATTACGTTTTAATTATGTACTTGTTATCTAACTGACGGACTAAATAAAATTTACATTTTCATACCCTGCCATCATGCCTAAATGGTGAGGAAAATAAAGTGCTGCATAGACAAGATATGGAACAAATATTTTAATCTACTTTGGAACAAATTGTCTGTGATAAACCGCCTTACTTATTATTTTATTTATTTATTTTTTTATTTATTAGCCATTTATGGGACACAAATGGAGGGCAGGAACTGCAGGGCAAAGGCTTCCCTTCTTTTTACTTATTAGCGCGAACTAAATTAACAATTGGCGATTACTGACAAAACATTCGAAACAGAATTAAAACCGACAGCGACAACTAACTGCTGCTCATATTTTATTAGCTTTTAATTTATAAGTAGAATGTCGCATCGTAAATAAAAGTAAGCCGTGCCGACGTTATCATGCAAAATGTTTGTATTGAAGCGTGCCACGATGAAGCAAAACCATGAACTTTACAACTTCCAACCTCGTGGCATACCTTGGAAACGTCCTATCTCTGAGATAGCTAAAAATTCAACACCGAACACTTTACATGTGGTACAGAACATTCGTTATTTTTTAACTTAAGTAGATATTCTTCAATACAGAACTTTATACCATAAAATAATTTTCTGAAAACGAATTGAGTAGTGGAGAGTCCACCCGCGACCAAGGACACTGTAACGTGTTCGAAACGTCGAGAAATCGGGAAAAGGGAAAAAAGCAAGATAAAATCCTTTATTTAAGAATATCTACAAACATTTAAACAGTACATAAATAAACATCAATCAAACGGTTTACGTAATAACAATACATAATATCAGTAATGTATGTGAATATGGAATGTAATAGATTCAATAGAAGCGTGATAAAGATGGTATGACCTGGATTACAAAGACACGCTATTAGCTTTGATAGCACCAGTACGCAGTTTTAACTATTTTGAGCTCTATCGCAGAGCAGTTAAAGTCCAAATTGATCGGGACCGTTTCAAACAGTAAGCTTGTGCAACTTGTAATGAATAATGACCGGTTCCTTGTGGACATAAGCGACGAATTGATTAAAGAATAGTAATTACACTGTTTGAACGACATCCTTTCATCGTTCCAGAATACTTGATCATACCAAAACAGTAAATAATTAACGTAAAGATCACCCAACACCAAACACCGTAGGAAACTAAATACATGCAACATTTAAATTGTTGAAAATGGTTTAGCGAGCAGAATTATCTACTTCTGGTTAGAAAATAACTACAAAAGTGATCAATCCATATTATCCTCAGACCACCATCCCCAGTCAGTGAAGGTTCCACTGTATTCCTAAATTATATGGGGATGTTGATGACGTTAGCTGTTCTACATACACCTAACATTGATTTGATGCATTTGCTGATCACACCCAAATTTAAAACATGATTCTTGGATGCTAAATCTTCTCTTGTTCTCACAACAACCTTCAAAAAATTACGTTTTATTACTTGGATCCGAAGAAGACTTGCATTGATTTACGGATTGTGGATCTTGTGATGCTCCTGTTTAACCTCACGGCCTTGAGGTTAAACAGGTGTGAACTTATTCGTAATTTCTAGAATGACCGCTAGCGTTAACTATACATTGATTTCATGCTAGATGGTTTTACCTACCTAATACTGTTGATCATATTCAACCTCGTGTCATGTGCGTCACGGTACTTAACAAATACACATTGTGATTTAAATGTAATAAAAGAAAAACTCCGCGTTTTCCATAGTAGCCGCCGTCATTGAAATCGGACAAAACACTGATTTCACGATGTATATAGATAGATTGATTTCATGCTATGGTTTAACCTACCTAATACTGTTGCTCCTGTTTAACCTCGCGCCCTGTGCGTCACGGTGCATGATCAGCTTATTGTGTGTGAGTGAGCTGCGATGGTGTGAGTTAGGTGAGGATGTGTGGTTGTGGGCTTGCGCTGAATGCAGCGACGTAAGGGACTCCATTGATTCGCCCTCGGAGAGCCGTCCGCTCGCTGAGTACGTGTTGCTGAAAGGGGAAACGTATGTTGGCCAGTTGATGGTTATATTTACACTTTGGTTACTTCAGAGAGAATAGATTTGTTACGGATGTCAGATGCTTTCATAACTTAACAGTCTACAGCTAAATATACAACTTTCTCCTCTGTATTTGATCCAAAGAATACTTTTACTTACTTTCTGTTGGTAGGTACTTTAAATATTTAGATTATTGTAGCAATGTAGCTCTTTTGTAGCTCTATATAATGTCTAAATGCAAGCATCATCTTTCTCCCATGTATTTATTCCAAAGAAAACCCAACAAGTGCTTTAAGTTTGTGCTTTTAGTATAGAGCAGACAATTACCTAGATTATTGCTAAAGACTTTCGTAATTATCTTTGTTGTGGATTAAACCTCTTTGGAATATAACCATAACTAGGTACTATTAATAATAATTACCATCGTTAAAGATGATTCTTTTGGTAAATTTTCTTTCTTTAACTAGACAAAATTTTAGATTTTTTTCAACTGGCCAATTGATACAGGAAAATAAAGCGTGATTATGATACACAAAATGCACAGTTACTTCTATAGTAACCCATTCAGATCTAATAACATAGGCACAAGAAAAGACTCACAGGGGTACAGAATGATTAGAAAAATGGCTATGACAATGCATAATGAAACACATAATAAGATTAATGTTATAAACATCACTGGACAGTACAATCAACCCAAGCATTCACATGGATATAAATGGAAACATACCTGTGTCTCAACCAAGGCGCATAAGGTATTCCGTAATCACTCTTGACTTCGGAATAGGTCTGTGTATCTGATAGACTACCGTCACTGATTTTGATCCCACCTCTAGGAGTAACCCTGAAAGGATAAATAAACTTTAGTAACTACAACAACAGAACCACAAAACCATTAAAGAGATGGGATTACATGTTAAAGTTCTTAGTAGGCCCTAACAGAGGAGCATAGCCAGGGATTGAACACATTGGAAACATTTAAATGAGGTATTTGCCAAGCGGCATGCTGTATCAGTAGTAAAGTATATCTTTTAATACCGAATTATATACAGAACTTACGAAAAACTGAAAAACAACAACAGCTGGAGTTTGCGAGTACCTATGTGTTACAAACTGACTCTGAATAAAAGATCATAGGGGAATAATTTTTTTCTCACGCGCCCGAAACCTGTGAGTCGAAATAGTTATGCAATTTCAGACTCTTTGAATATGGCAGCAAATCATATGCTCAATATAAATTTAAAATGTGTGTATTAACATAGGTAAATAAACATCAACACTTATCATCATCCACTAATAAAGTGTATTTATGAACTTGTCAACACTACCTGAATGTATGGGTCATTCTTGATCACGCACTGTGTTATTATTTAATTTGTTTTATAAACTTTTACTACGACATGTCTGTCTCACTTCACATCAGATATTAACTGTATTCTTCACAAAGTATTTTTACTTGGTAGCTGTCTGATAATACCCATTTTGTGCAGGCATGTACTGGACAAATAAAAGCATTGTTCAATTATGTGCTTTTCTCTATTAATTGGTGTTTTTATTTTGTAATATATGACACGACGATGGTCTATGCGGCCGCACTTAGTAAAGTGTTTATTGAATTAGAATTTGTATTGTGATTAATATCAATGAACTTTGATGATAGACTCTAATGAAGTAAAAGCTAAACTTAACAACAAACGAACTTAAGTGATCTCAAGTATATTTATCCATTAGTAAGAATCATGAGGGAGGCCTATGTTCAGTAGTAGATGTTTTACGGCTGAAATGATGATGATGAAGAATGGAAGATTAATTCTATAGTACAACCAGTAGTACTCATATCGTTTTACGATACTACTCATTTATGTAACCATAAAGTATCGATACCTAGTTATAACGATAGGTTTTAGTATTTTTTTAGGAATAATGAAAAAATAGTTTTTCTTTTTTATTATTATTAACGTACATATGACAACCGTCTTTTTATTTGTTTGAGAACTCTATCGTTTATGAACTGATTATTACTATATTGTATTAACGGGTATTTATCGCGTAGTTACCTTTATTATTATCCTGACGTTTCGAACATCGAAAGGTATCCATCATTTTAAAAAACTAAATCATATTTGAATAAAAATAGCTGTATTTTTCACCACATTCGTTTTATTATAAAAATCTCATCGTAGAAGCGCAACCCTAGCCCTAGCGATGCCGCGTCACAGATTACTTGCAAGTAGGTGAGGCGGGTGAGCAAAGCAATCTCAACGATTTTGTAGGCTATTATAGCGTAGGTATTTTCGCTTTTGTATTGGAGTGATGTATCTGTTAGTTTCTGTAATCTGTGGTACAACTTAATTTGCTGAAGTAGCTAGAAAAGATTTTTTGACCCTTTAGTTTTAAGTTTAATTTTATTTTGTTCTAAAATTTGGCACACAACCATTTTAAGAAGACAATATAAGATCCATCAGGTAGATTATAAAGCTCCACACCCCATATTCAAAATTGTGGATAAAATCTCTTTTTATTGGATAAAACAAACATCCTGACATTCAATCTGAGGCTAGGCATTAAAACAAAAAGTATTTTACGTTCTTTGAATGCGGCCCTGTAAGAACCGTTTCAATTAAAACTCCTCAACCATTGTACAAGCTAGCAAAGAGATGAATCATCTTTACTCCAGAGTGATTAACTGAACGGTTTCTGTGGCAATTTCATTCCCACTCGCTAACAATATGATTGTCAAGGACTGTGCTGGTCTAGGATTATTGAAGGTGACTTTTTAATTGTTCCAGTGTTCATCTAAATTGTTAAGATACAAAGGGATTTTCAAAATATTTTTTTTCATTTAAATCTTTCTGAAGTTACTTCAAGTGAGGAAGTGAATGTCAGCCTCCTTCTTCTTGATTTAAGTTTTTCAGCATTGCAACTTGTGTACTTGTTGAAATTCATGTTTATCAACCTTAGTAAATGCTGTAAAAAGTGTCAATATTGTTTTTGCTGCAACAAATATTTTTGAAATTTCATTTTATTTTAGGTTTTGTAGAGATTTTGGTTAAATCAGCTTAAATCTAAAATGAAAGAATTCAACTTTATTGAAGTAAGTAACAATAAATGAACATAATCAGCTTTTCATGCTCATCAACCAGGAGTCTTTGTACTTTAGTACTTTGTTTGTAAGTAAAAAAAACAAATACCTACTAATTATCACAAAATCAAAAATACCTGATAATTTTACACTTGTCATCAATGCACTTAATTGAACACAAGGTTGTCCTGTTTATTTGTTTATGAGCACCTATCAGACAACTAATGTACTAGCTTTGTTTAGTTTGGTTGGGTCAAGCTAGAGCCCTTAAAACTAATCTTGGTCTTATCTTATTGTGCAAAGTTCCAGCTAGATCTCTTGCTAGTTGTTGCTTAAAGAGGTTACAAATATCCAAATTAACTTTCAAATTAATAATATTAGTGGGATTCTACACTTTCTTGGTAGAAACTGTTGGTGCCATCAATGTGTGTGACAATTTCCTGATTGCATAATGCATTTTATAATCGCAAGGTTTACCTGTGGTGATGGAAGAGTGCAGCAAACTCATGTGTCCCAGGTTTCGGCAGGGACTGAGAACCGAGCAGCCTCTCTCTAACAGATGCGGATAGCTGTGCAGCTGCTGTGCCTCCCAGGGAGTAGGATTTAGGTCCAATGCCATTCTCTGTAATGCAACATGTGGTTGATATGGGAGCTGACATTTTTATTATTATTTAGAAGATAATGCACAATTTTGCGGATTTTTTTTATGGTTAATTGCCGTAATCAAGTTAAGAGTATTTTATTAAGGATACTCCAAAATTATAAAAATTCCTAGTAAGAAAAGTTTATATTATTTAAAATTTATTGTTCTATGCCATTAGAGAAACTCAGATTTATGAATTTTCTCTAAAATGACCACCTATAGTTCAGAAAATCCTCAGTCGTACTTACTATGAATTTGTAAATTCTGAAGATCTTGCGTACAAGTTTGCGTGCCGCCTGATACTTTGACTTTCGTTCGTGGCACCGCTGAAACTTGGGCCGTTCTTCCACCGTCTGCAAATAGGCGTAATATAAATTGAAGGCGTCAAGATTTAAAATAAAAACCTGAGCCATTACTTAAAATTATGTACTACTTTTGCAAAACCAATCGAGCGGTTAGGTAATTTTCTTTGTTTACAATTGTTTTTTTCTTCTTCTTTAATGGCTTTTGTGTTTGGTAACTAGGTATCTAACAGCTGTTTTTGTTTACTTTAATTTTGATTGACAGACATTTCCGCCATTCCCTCCCGGTGATATGACTGTGGGTCTAGTCCTGCATGTCATTATCAATGTCAGCGATGCCAATGACAAAAGCCAGTTGTTTGTCAACGTCATCTAGCGTCGAGTGGCAAAACCTACTAAGCGACTAGGGATACCCACCGCTACTAGATGGCGCTAAATACCTTAAAAATGAACTAAATACCTTAAAATATACTCACTTTGTCCTTGCTGACCATGCGGTGCTCCATTCGATTGTGGTGATGGCTGCTGCACACCGTTTTGTCGTTTAACATAACCAAAGTTCTGAGGAACTTTCGCTTTACTTGACGAACCATTACTTCCATTCCCTCCACTTGAAACACTGGAAGGTCTTGATCCGCCGCCACTCGGGGATTGAAGCTGAAATATTTATTGCAATTAACATAAATTTCTTAGTTTTTAGGGTTTCGTACCGCAAAAGCAAAAAAAAACGGAACCCATAAAGGATCAATTTGTTGTCCGTCTGTCTGTCGGTCTGTCAAGACCCTTTATCTCGAGAACGTGTAATAATATCGAGTTGAAATTAAAACTAACTACCTATATACTAAAAATCTAAAGCCTCTTTAAGCTGTGAAAAAATCAATATTCTAAGTTAGCCTGAAAAAAAGATACGATATGCCGCAAAAAAACGCATGTTTCGACGTTCTCAAAGGAATCAAAATTCATAGGGTACTTCCCGTGGACCTAGAACCATGAATATATTAAATCAGATCAGCTAATTTATAATATTTATTATGTTCAGCTCGTACTTGTCCGGTTTTTTTTTATACCATGCAATGTTGAGGCTCAAATAACGACTTACCTGCGATCCGCCGCTTCTTGACGTATGCTGTTGACTAGACGAATTCTGGGCGTACTGGAATAAATAAAATCATAAAATTAGCCTTCTTGTCAAATAAATTATCAGTGGACTGATGCCTGTATCAGACGTCAGTTAGCCCACAGATGGACATAGGCCTTTCTTAAAGCAGACTACTTATCCACTCAGTTAGGTAAATCTTCAGCTCACCTCGTCCCTGCCCACTGCTATTAGGTGCCTACGAATATCATCGGTCCACCTGGCTAATTGGCAGTCATGTTAACGTCAACGACTTTTAAAAAAACAAGGTTTTGACCGCCGTGGCGCAGTGTTACGGACCAAGACGGGGGGTTCGTGATAAAAGTTTTCAAATTTTGCAGTTATTCAGTTTGGCTCAGGGTTTTAGACGTATTTCTTTTGCCTGCGGATGTAACCCAGGAGTGGTGGCGGATTCTCCGCTATTTCTCGCAACTCTAAAACGGACTGGGCAACGCGACGCCAGCGCTGGTTAGCACACTTTCTCTTTTGTACACCTACTTCTGTAATAATTACCTGCGGATGTGGCGCAATGCCCAGCTGCTGTGCCGCAGAGAGTTTCTCCCTCTTATGGTGCTGCGGAGAATGGTGGCCGGTTCGACGCTCCTTCTCACGACGGCTGTGGGACGGACTTGGCGGCGCCGGCGCTGGTTGGCTCTATGAAGATAATTGAAAACCATGAGGTTCCATAAGCTAGTCAAAAATAATTTACTTATGTACCTATTCCCTTGAAGGATTTAGTAAAATACTCCCGGTGAATGGTGCGGTTTAAAGGAATGGTTGCACGTAACGTTAATTAATGATATCTGTAACGACAACATGTATCTACTACCTATGCTATAAATACTTTGCATTCAACTGAAAAAACCGACTTCAGTGATAACATCTAATTTTTTGCTGAAAATACCCAAAGCATGCTTGATTTATGATAACTGACCCATGAAAACTGGGTTAGAAAGCAAGCAAACTACTAAGTGAAATAAAAAACCCAAACGCATGTTTAAATTTAGGGCTTGTCACTGATAGGTATACCATAAGTAAGTACACGCTAACATTACTTCATTCCAATGACCCTCATGCTGATGATGTGTAGGTAATTATGATGATTAGTGGATAGGGATAGAGTATCTTAGCCTTCTTTCGTTGTCGTCACCCGTGAATTTTGTAATATTGAAGAGATTTGATAACCATTTGTGGTCTTGTTCATCATTCCACTGGTCACAGGGACCGGAGTTATTGTGACCTCAAAAAGTCGCCAAAGGTCAAAAATGGCATTTTTCGGAAACCTTCGCACCCTTTTCTGTTAGGTACCCACGTACCAATGCTTGTTGATTTAACGGTCCTTAGTTTTCGATTCCAATTTGACTACTGGCGCTGGCGGTATTTGATCTAATTTACCAATCTAAAGAAGTTAGGATGGACGGATCATTGAAAACAGATGGGACCCACGACATAACCCTCAAGACTACTTGTCTTCGGGATTCAGTCCTTTTTTGGAATTTTAAAATGCAAGCAAGACACACAACTTAGTTATAAGCTGAAATGCACGTGTCTCTATATACTGGTTCAATCGATCCGTCTTATAACAGCGTCGCTCCAATAAATTATAACTGCCCGTCTGGAGTCGAGCTTTTAATCATGCACGAGTGGATTTGCACAGGAAACGATGATAGAAGCTTACACCTTTAAAGTAATAATGAGGCTGTGGATAACGAGACTATTGAATCCCATCGTTTCTCTCAACTTCAACACAAACTCATTTTGACTACCTCCGTGGCTCAGTTGATCTAAATAACCGATTGATACGCAGGAGGCAGCGGGTTCGATTCCGGACACGGGACATATTGGTAGTTACATAATAACTCTTTGCACCGGAGGCAGTTTCCTTTGTTGTCATGCTTGCTTTTGTCTAACTAACGGACTACAAGATACAAACCGGTGCATCCACCCAGGCGAGAGTGCCACACTTCTCTTCCATCCAGTCTACGATCTGAAGAGGCTACAATACAGACCAGTACCTACTCCCACATCAGACAAGCCGTGAACCTTCCTATTTCCGTTACGTAGTGTCCTGTCTTACTAGTTGGCTTTCTGATTCCGTCCACAATCAAACTTGCTTTCTTTACAAGCTAAAGAGACTTAAGGGACTACAAGACACAAACCGGTGCACCCACTCCAGGCGAGTCCGTGTATTTCTTCCACGTAGTGTCCTGCCTGGCCGGTGTCCGCTCAGTTTGCTGGCCGCAGTCAGCTTTGCTTCTCGTCCGACCTACGACTCGGTAGACTACGCCGCTTCCACCCTCCATGCCTCTGCGACTGCCGTTACGCCTAGAAATAAGGGAAACAATTGGTAAATGTTTGCGATCTCAACATTATTATGATGATGTCTTCCAAATTGATTTCGCTTAGGGCGACTCTAGTTTATTTTACAGTTAAAACTGAAGGTAGTGTACAGAAGAGACCTTTGTTCGTGCGATCTGAATTGGCTGTGTAAGTACCCTAATCAGGCTTTAAAAGTGCGTTTTTAACAATTGCACGTCAGTAAATTCTTCGTAGTGATAGAAAATGTTTGAAGTCGGTGTGCATTGTAGGTGGCCACGTATATTATCTGAGTCTATATTGTGAGAATATATTGTGATGCTGATGCACCAGACTCCTATATCATTCCAAACGTTTTACCGCTATAGATTCCCAAAAAGAGTTTTTTTTAAGAGTATATTTTTCATGGATTATGGAGGGTAGATAAGTCATCATGTTGGTTACATACGAGTAAATTATATAATAACCATCAAGTTCGAGTTAGTGCACCTTGCGTTATGATTACTTATGACACATCGCAGGTAAAACGTGTGTAGATTCCACCTCATCAGTATGTAATTATTTATAGGCCTCCCAAGTCATCTACGTAGCACATATTCAATACATCACAGCACAATATTATATCTAATTTATTTTTGACTGTTGTTTCTGCCTAAATAATTTATTCAAACCAGCTTGATCTATGTAGGTAGGCTCAGTATAGATCTCCCAAAATTTGTGCCGTCCACCACGGTGCCATGGATGCGACTAAGATTATATACCTACCAAATTAAATTAACTACGTTCATACCATATTAACCTAATGCTCAAAACCGAGCCCACGTAAAATTTTAGCACGATAACTCCACCCAACAAGCTACTTGCTGATCACGCTAACCCCAGTTAATTTCTTTAATCGAGCCAGCCATGTTCTGTTTTATTTTTCTTCCACACCAACGCGCAACGCCCCACCAGACTAATTAGATATCCTGCACTACTCTTTATTTTATTTCTGCCACTCAAGGAGCTATTACGCTGTTTTATGGATAGACCTTTAGAATTGGCAAAGCTGCTAGGTTTGTTTGCAAGCGCAATTTAAAACAGAACAAACGTGAAAGTTTTAGTTTTGTATATTTAGTTAAAGTTTTTTAAAGTGCCAGTTGCCCCACAATAATGTATCTAAGGATTAGCTAACTGCGTTTAATACCTACTTTATGTCAGAGCATAACGCTTTTGCAGATTTTTCTTCAAGTTTTGTTAAGCTAACGGCTTGAAATAAGTTCCGAGTTATGTAAGCATCCGTACGGTAAACATAGATGAGTCTGGCTCTTGCAAGATCAAAGTTGATTAAACACAGGGTGCTGGGCTATAGAGAACGAGGGCTTTCAATTGACAACAGTGTCTGATTAAAGGCAAGTGTGAAAGCAACATGTTTCGACCTAGTTCGCAACGTTTAAACTGTTGGACATTTTTTCGATTTTCTGCCGAATTTTTTCACAAAAGTTCAAGACAGAAGCTTAAGACAGAACAGTTTAAGACATAAGTAAGATAAAGAAGCTTTAAATAAATCCAAGTTCATTCCATATTTTCCAACAATTATTTTTAAGCTTTCGTAATTTGTAAACATAATGATACCTAAAAGTGTATCATAATGTATAATTTGATGATTCTGAAAGAAAATTGGTAAACGTAGATCCTGCCATCAGTCTTCAGCGGTTACTCCAAGCACCTCATTCCTCTGCGTACGCTGTAGCGTGTTCAAAACATCAAGAGAATATAATAAACGGTACGCGATAAAATCCTGTCTAAAATATTATAATCATTAAAACTTATAGCTTTAATAATAATAAAAGAAACGTTAGTCGTAAGCTTGGCCTCTGTAAGAGAGTAGATAGATGTTAATGAGATCTTCCATAAAATTGAATTAGGTCAAGTTAAAACACTCGATCGAACAGATAAAGCACCAGTCAGCTCAGACGACGAAGACACTATACAGGAAGCAGCACGGACCTACTTATCAACACCTTATTAGAAGGTTAAAACAATCAAGTGCCAAGAAAAGATTATGGAGCTACGAGTAACTATAGCTTGACTAGACTTACACAACACCTTATTGGAAGTTTTATACAATAAAGGGCCAAGAGGAGATTACAGAGCTAACTATAGCTGCAGTACGGATATCGAGAAGCGACACCAAATGTAAACAGACTGCAGTCTTGCAGCACTTAAAGTTTGCTTGTTTGATTAGCATTGATTTTTGACAGAATTGATTACGATTTATATTAATGGAAGTGTTCAACTATCCACAATAAAGAAAGTGATTTTTTATCACTTCTCATTGGTCTTAATAAACTTTTAATGCCGGTGGAGGGTAAACAGTAGAATGCAATGGGCTGAAAGTGTAACACCTTGTTTAAGGTAGATCAAAGAGAATTACAGGTAGGAGAGCTTTCGAAAGCTTAGGAAGGTGAGTGGGCACACACAACGACCTAGATTCAGGGATAACCTAAAGCCATGATTACACACTGAGCCTTTGAGATTCGAAAGCTCTGAGAGCTGAGTTACCAACAAAAAAGGCTAGTCGACAAAATTTTAATTTTTGGTTTGTCATGAAGATTATTAATATATTGGGTACGTATGTTTTATTTTTTTATATATAAAAAAAAATGAGTTGAAATGTCGCGTGATGTCACGGCGAGTCTCAGTTTAATTTAAGTTTGTTTATTTACACATTTACACATTCATATATGTATATCTATTACTAGAGGTATAACATTATAAAGAGGCAAAGTTTGTGAGTTTGTGAGGTTGTAGGGGGTAATCTCGGGATCTACAGAACCAATTTTCATTTTTTTTTATTACGAAATCTATACCAATAAAAACTGGAAATCTCAGTCGTATGACCAGTTAGATAGTATTTGATTTAAATAGTAAATGACATCAATTTACTAGGTTAGCTACGTTTGGAGCAAAGCTAATTGTAGTAAAACTATACGAAAGCTTTGTGAAGTTATTGCACAAAGGAAAGCGTAGGCAACCTACGATCGGTTATGTAACTCAGTTATGGGTTGATATAACAAGGATCCTAGACCAAATGGACGCTAAACAAAGTTAAGTCTCAGCGACCTATGCATTGCACCTAATGTTAGCTCTCTAAAGCACTCAAACAGATTTGAAAGCATTGAGATATGATATGACACAGGCATCCGATAGCATATACGTTATTCCGTGCGCAAAAAAAAATCCAATACATCGAAGATCTTTGAAATCGGTACAGCTGTTCTAGAGTTATAAGTTATATTATAACTTATAAGTGGTGCAACTAACCCGACTTTGTTTTATGTACATATAAATAGATAGATATAGATAATAAGTGCTCAAAACCAGCGATCCTTAATTAAATAAGCTGTGGCAACACACTAATCAACTAGGCATGTTCAATAATGAGCTTAATTCAGTACAAAACCACAGAGTCACAATTACAAGACTGCCTGTGAAGGTTATAAATTATAAATAAGGCAAGTATGAACGAGTTACTTAAGTACCGATTGACTAACCATAAATGTCTGTAGTGTAAGAACTCTTTAGCTTGCCTATGCAAATTACAAACTTTATAAAACTATTAATTTTGTAAATACGGGGATTGCTCACGTATTATTACCATTATTTATTTGGTCCATGGTATTACAACGTCGAAGCTTATTCAACGACAAGTTTCCATTTTTTATGAAAGATTAAGGTTTTTTATGAAAAGATTGAATGGGATGAGAAACCTCTGCGGGTAGAGATGCCATACGGATGCCTCAACAGCAGTCTTTGTAAATCATCGATTTTAAAACAATTTAGAGTATCTACTGAAATTTAAACCCTAACTACGGTCCAATTATACCGATATTGTAGTTACTTGTTAGAACAAAGTACCTACCTACATGGATACACTTTTGACCTGCTCGAGAGTGAGCATAAAACATAAGCTTTGTTTAGTAGCATTACTCTTAATAATCATTAATCACATCATAATGCAGTCATTGGAGATCAATGGAGTCTTTATGTTGAATAATTGGCCTCATTTATTTTAGAACGCTCCAGTCGCTATTTTCGTCCCATTGATAAGCTAAGGGTCATTTCAGGGTGATATATTTCAAGTTTTACCATAATCAGTCTATTATGTTGGTGATTACGGGGTTTTCATCAGCTTGAAGTAGATATTTCATATTAATGATTCAATTTATAAAGGATTTACAACTATCTCACGACAACTATCTGACGAGCTCTGTGGCCCAGCGGGCGAAGGTCCGTCTGCGACGCAAGGGGTTGTGGGTTCGATTCCCGCCTCGGGACAATGTCTGTACGATCTGCAGACATTTGTTCAGGGTGTTCTGGGTGTTTTTCTATATATAATAAAAAATATCTATCTATGCAGTATAATGTATTAAGTATATCAGTCACCTAGTACCCATAACACAAGCTCTGCTTAGCTTGGGGCTAGATGATGCTGTGTGATTAGTCCAGCATTATTTATTTATTATTTATTTATTTATTATCTCAACTCTCTGGCTTTATATTATTTACCACGGCAATTACATTTTCAAATTTAGTTAAGCTTACGCCATTTGTCGGGAAAAACGCTAGAGACAGGGTCTTCTAAGCAAAGATAACACATGTTTTGCAATCTTACATTACATTCTACCAAATTATAAACATACTTTTTTGTTATTATTTTTCATCAAATTATTTCAAGCTAACAATTGTTGGCTAAATAATTCAATTCGTCGTACCATCTGCTCCGTACTCCACAGCAATAAAAGCACAAAAAACATTCTTTGCAAACTTTCAAACGCAAGAAGCTTTGGAATCTTGAACAATGCGGAGGCATAAAGCGGAAATATCTTTCGGCAGTAATAAAGATTACGATAAGGTGAAAAAGGACGAGAACTTTTTAACCTTCCCTGGTTTTCATCCTTGAGTAAAGTAGGCAAGTACCACAATTACATGGAGTGAGAAATGAGAGGTCCTTACCAGAAGGTGCGCGTAGCGAATGAGCGACTATTTACTTTTTCGTTCTCACAGCCTGTGGTTGGGTAACAAAGTTTTCTTTGTTTAAAATTAGTCTTTATTTTAGCGTTTTCAAATTATGATCAATAGATACATTATAGATCTTCTTATCGGTTTCAATGAAGGCGACCCTACCTCTAAACAATTATTACGGACTATTTCGTCAATGAGCTCTGAGTTGGCTTGTTTGAAAAATAATTGTTTTAAAAACTTTACGACACGTAGTAGAGTTGGCCCGCGGAGTTAACGGACCTAGGTGATCTATAGATAAGATAGGAATGATTGACTTCGATAATAAAGAAAACTTACATAATTAAATAAATCTGGCAACAGTTTTTTTTTTGGAACTAGGTTTGTCTTGATTTATAGTCTTCTTATTTGATTATAGTATGCTATTTTCGGTGTTAAAATATCTGATATTATTATTGTCATATATTAAACATACATTTCAGATTTTGCCTATCTAAAGTTACCAAAGCCGAAAGCTAGAATGCAAAGTAGGCCTCAGGCTTTATTTATCGTAAGCCAAACTGAACTATACCAGATTGCCTATGCTCTGAAAAGTCAGTGAAATGCGAAAAACGTTTTGAAAGAAGCAGCTTTCAAAAGCTATGAAGCCGCTACGAAAAAAAGACTTGAAGAACCGCCTGTACCTACTGAAGTGGCAGGTTAAGTAAACTGTAACAGATAAAAGACGCTGAAGATTTACGGTCAGACTCGCAACGGCCTACTTTAGCAAAATAAGATGCAATAATATTTTAGCTGGCAATGCTACGCAGTTTTCTTCAAACTTATGCAGTGTCAACGTTTTATTTTGTTAAAATGCCATGTTTTATGTTCCGTATTAAACGTTTATGTTTTCTCCTGCTATTCATACGACTTAAAAACAAATATCTGTATTTATACCGGACTGCCATATGCCGCCAGAATGTAAAGTTAAAGGTAAAGTTTTTTGAGTGTATGTACATACATGTGTATTTAAACATACGAGGTATCATTAGATTGGGATTGTGAGAGCGATATAGGCTATAAAATATTTTTAAAATGATGGAAGTAATGAAAAAAAAAATTCAAAAGGTAGTGTAAAATTGTATGCTTTAATCTTACTTTGGCTTAACGACTGTAATAACGACTGCGCGACGCAAAGGAGTGGTAATGTGTTCATCAGTCTATGTATGTATGTTTGAACCTATGTGGCTCTCTAGAGCCCAAACGCGTAGGCCGATTTTGATGATTCTTACGTTAATCGATTTGTCTCAATATTGCGAGTGTCACTAAAGATTTTAATAATAATACAAAAAAATGGCGAGTACCAGACGCCATATCGTCAAAATTATAAAAAAAAAAGTCGACCATCTATATCAAGTGAGGTATCGTTGAATAGGTATTTTAAAATCATTTTTAGGTTTCTATCATTTCTATCATTTTCCATTTAAAATGACCATTTAGGATCTATAACCATTTAAAGTTGGCTAACTAACAACCACTCTCGCTAATTAGGTATTCGTTTGCGTAAATCTTCTTTTCATGTTGAAGGGAATGGAGGAGGTAGTGTGATATAATAAGATCTTTTGTACAACATGGTTACAATAAACTGTTTGACTTTGACTTTGACTTTAACCAAAAGAGAAACATTAAATTAATAATGAAATGGTAGGTCTCTTAGAGTTTTACAAAAAAGTCACAGACATTCTCCTGAGGAAAACAGTTACCAGCTATAGTTAGGTATTTGGTGTCGGCTTGAGTGCCACAAGGCTTAGGTACTTGCTTCTACGCTAAGAGTAATTTAAACTCGGAGTTGGTTTTGTTTCACTAATGTTTGTTTGTTTTTAATCTTGCCATGAGGGATGCATAAGAATTGAGTAAACTCCTCAAATCTTATAGGTCATTTTATAACGATTAAAATATTTTCACGAACATAATTAAGCATTTTGCATTCAGAAAGTAGATACAATCAGATCCACTTTACCGAATCGTTGGTACTTTTACACCTACTATTCGGAAAGTGGATCTGATGATGAAGACTACAGAGACATCGAAACTCTTAATGACATAAATTTCACAGTTGGACATTTTATAGAAACATAGTTATTACGATGTTTTACCTATCGACGCCATAACTACTCATTATCATCATAATCATCATCGACCCCCCCAGGCTTACTTGGAGGTTGCGGCTTCAATCGTCGCCGGAGGGCAAATGTTAGCTTTTGCAATGCTGCAGATGTTTGTATTGTGTTTTCTACGTATGTAGGTTATGTATTTAATTAAATATTAACTATTTTCTATTGCTTAGATTTTAGTGTGTGAAATGTCCAGCATTATTCTATTTTATCATCATTATGATCAGTTGTAATTTTTTTAGGGTTCCGCACCTCAAAAGGAAAAAACAGAACCCTTATAGTAGGTATCACTTTGTTGTCCGTCTGTCTGTCGGTCTGTCAAGACCCTTTATTTCGAGAACGATGAGAGAGATGTATCGAGTCTAAATAAAACCATAATTATACCCAAATCTACAGCCTCTTTAAGCTGTGAAAAAACAATATTCTAAGTTAAAAAATGCTGAAAAAAGATACGGTCGTTTATGCCGCAAAAAAAGCAAGTTTCGATATTCTCAAAGGAATCAAAATTCATCAAAATTCACACTTCCCGTAGACCTAGAACTATGAAATTTGATAGTTCTAGGTATAAAGGTATATCCTCTTAAACTGTAGATACCGAGAAAAAACCAAAAACTTTACATTTGCAAAAGAATCATTAAAAAAATCGTCCTTAAAAAAAGTACGAAATCAATCATCGAGGTTAAGCAACCCTACGCGCGATCATAAATTGGATGGGTGACCGAATCTTTTTGTGCATTTTTACAACTTTTACTCATATATAGGTATTATGTTCCTACGTACCTTAGGAACCCTCTGTAGGCGAGTCCAGCTCGCACTTGTCCGGTTTTTATATTTTTGTTAAAAAATTACTCAATATTTGACCTTACGGTTTGGCGGTCTTCACTTTGATAAAATGCTTTGAATTCACGCCAAAGCTCCATAATGGTGAAGTTGGCTACATGTGGGCAACAAAAGCAATATGACTGATGAGAACTTAGGCCGTTAATCTGACTGAAGTGTAAGCACTTGTGCATAATGCGCATTCCTTACTAAAAATAAAGTTATAGCCACATTGTATCGGCCCCTGAATGTTTAAATTGGTTACGAATTATAGAACAATGACCTGAATCTTTCAAATACATTCATAACATCTCAGCTGTAGGTCTGCTGTCTACGTCCACTGCTGGATATAAACCTAGGTTTGGTTGACATACTCGCCACGTCACGTCATAAAGACGGTGCTAACAATAAGGTTTCATGTAAATCGGTCAACGCGTTCGGTTGTAATCGTCAAATACACAGACAGACGTACAGACAGACAGACAGACAGACAGCGCTATGCATATTAGGGGGCTTCGTCCAAACAGCGTAGTACATTATGTATGCTTATTACATAATTATGATATTTCCCTCAATTATTTTGAATTCCGTGCATTTTGTATTATTAAAGATTTTCGATAACGACCTGTGGTCTTCATTATAAGTTCCACTTCACCAAATTATACTTTCTGTAGGTAAGCAAATGCTTGAGCTAAATCATACTAAGCCAAAATCGCGTTAAGTTTAAAAATATTGTAGATATTTGCTATAAATTATAGTTACACGGAAAGACGTTGCTGCCCAACTTCCGGACTTATCGCTTGGCAGATTCTTACTGCAATCACGGGCAAGAAAGGAAAAACAAGATCTAGAACAAGATCTAAAACAAGTCTAGAAGTATTTTTGTTCTAAGATAAGGTAAACTTTAAATTCATCGGCAGTGCTAGTCGCAAGCTGCTGAGAAATTAGTAAAGTTTTCAAGTTGGATTCTGGCGACGGATATGACGAATGATTTGGAACACTGCCATTCATGTTACCTCCCACAACTACCCCTGGAAATGGCCTATTGCCAAACCAAGTTATGAAAACAACGGTATGTTTTCTATAGTTTGTTATTTTTATAGTGTTTAACCACACTTATGTAGAACATTTTCAAAGAAAGTAATAACCTTATCAAAAACTTTACGGTTCCGGTGGGATTCGAACTCATGTCCGTCAAATCGATACTTGACGCTTCCTTAAGCCGGAAGTGCTTTGACCGATAAGTACAGAACCCATGTCGGGACCCGCTGAAATTCTTGATAAGGTTATGTCGGTTTGAGCAACCGAAGAGGTATGATTTCTTATTTATTGATTCTACTTCACATTGGTTCTACTCTACCTATCATAATGACGTCATTAACATTAAACCGCCGGTTCCCTCAACGACGTCATTATGATACGTGTATGAAACACGTTATTTTCCAACTCAATTTAAAAGGGGAAAATATACTTTTTCAGCATAACAAGTTCCATTATCATCATCGTTTCAGCCGTACAACGTCCACTGTTGGACATAGGCCTCCCTCATGAATATCTGTGAAGAACTGGTCATGAGGGAGTACCCGTAGTTGCCATACCCACCACAATTGGCAGGCGATTTGGCGAGTGCATCACGGAATGGTTATACACGGAAAGACGTTGCTGCCCATCCGAAGGTATCCCTCGTCATATTCTTACTGCATGCACGGGCAAGAGAGGAGAGGCAACATTCTGGCACCCCATAGTAAAATATTTGTTCTAGATATATAATTTTATTATAATCTCAGCTGTGAGACGTCCACTGTTGGACACAGACCTCCCTCATAGATCTCCAAATACTGATAATGAGAGGTTGTTATCATACTACGCTTGGCAGGCGGGTTGGCGAGCGCAGTATGTGATGTTAATATAATTCCTGCTGCCAATTATCCGTTGGTATCCCTTAGCAGATTCTTACTGCATCCACGGACAAGAGAGGAGAGGTAGTGCTACTGCCGGCACGCCACGGCACTAGTAATAAGTACGCGAGTGAGAATTCCAAACGTTGTATCCAATCAATGAACAACAAAACAAGATTTCCTCCAACAAATAAACTAAAAATGCTACACTTACATTTTACTTTTTCATTTTTCGAATACATCGGGCACTAAACCCGTGTTCCAAAAAGGATCACAACGCGCCGCTCCAGCGCCGCTCCCATGTTTGCAAAACATGGAAGACAGCGAAATTGAAAATCCTAATGAGAACTCTCTGCTATATTATAAAGACAGTCACACGGAGAGCAAGGTGTCGCAATAACTCACCCTTCGCCTTTTTTAAAAACATAGACGTCTAATGAAAACAGAGAGCCTAAAGCCACGTACTAATGATGACGGATCCCCTGAAAGGAGCAGCTAGGTTCCTCATTATCAACAGCATACCGGGCCCCAGCTCATCATTATCCGAATGATGACTATACGGGGTCTTTTTGTTTCATTTCGACGTGAGCTGAGACAATACAGATTTGCGGGCTTTGGAAAATTTGAATTTATGTGCCGAGGGCGATGTTGTGGAATGATATTGATGTTATTGTCGGTTTTGAGCTTTGACTGTTTTGGTTTATATTACAATGGAAGGAAGAGCCTTCGTAGAGCGTAATTATCTTTTTGTACTTAATCTAATACAATAATCTACGCATTACGGTAGTAAAGTAACGGCTATACATTGAGTCTAACTCGCGTGTCATCTGAAGTGAACAAATTCAATTATGTGCTTTATTCTATTCATTTGTTTTGTTTTATTTTGTAATTTGTGACGCGTCATTATGATCCATGCGGCGGCACTGAATAAAGTATTTTTAGGGTTTCGGACCAAAATGGTAAAAAGGAACCCTTATCGAATTCCTCTGTATGTCTGTCTGTCTGTATGTCACAAATGGATACCTCGAGAACTAGGTACTGATTTCACATATCACACTTTTTGACTAATATAGCATTATCAAAATGTTAAAAAATATTCTTATTTTAATTGCAGGGGATGTATAGGGGATCTCAAAATTTTTAAGTGAAGTTACTAGGCCGTTGTTGGGTAAAATATGAAAGGTATTCATTTGCACATTAATAAAGAGTTTTTATCTTATCTCCGATATTTGCAAAGATAAACCCGTGATACTTTTATAGCTAATAGAAGTGTATGTAAAGTTTATAGGAAAATTATTGCGAACTCTCTAATTTGTATAGTTTTTTAGACAAGGAGGGTGAAAGTGGGTTTTCAAAATGTTTGTGAAGTTACTAGGTGATGTGGGATATCATATGAAAGGTATTAATTTGCACATTAATAAACAGTTTTTAGTTTTCTTTTAAGACGTATAGTTTTTGAGTTATTTACAAAAATGTTGAAAAAACAGCCGCTCCCCCCCTTATCTCCTTATCTCCGAAGTTTGCAAAGATACACCTGTGAAACTTTTAAAGCTAATAGAAGGGTATGTAAAATTTATAGAAAAATTATAGCGATCTCTCTAATTTTCATAGTTTTTTAGACAAGGGGGGTGGAAGGAGGGTTTTCAAATTTTTTGTAAAGTTACTAGGTCATGTGGTATATCATATGAAAGGTATTAATTTGAAAATTAATAAACAGTTTTTAGTTTTGCTTTAAGCTGTAGAGTTTTCGAATTATTCACAAAAACGCTGAAAAAATAGCGTTCCCCCCTTATCTCCGAAGTTTGCGGAGATAAGCCTCTGAAACTTTGATTGCTATTAGAAGTGTATGTAAAAATTACAGAAAAATTATTACAAACTCTCTAAATAGCATATTTTTTTAGAAATCATCGAAAGTGTAAAAAATCTACATTAGTTCCGCTATCAGACAAGAGATGGCGCTGTCAAGGTTCTCCATCAAATATAAACCGCCTTTGTCATTATTCTAATGTATGATGGCACGGAAGCCTCGGTGCGCGAGTCCGACTCGCTCTTGCCCGGTTTTATTTGATTTTTTATTGAGTCGAAATGTCGCGTGACGTCCCGGCGGCGCGGCGTGTCCGAGTTTAAGGCACTTTATGATGTCACAAGCCCACTCCTAAACTTTATAATAAAAATATAACTACTATTTATTGTACCTACACCAGAAAACAAACAGAAATAAATTAAAATATTACAAATATGAGGAACAATGGGTATGCTAAATCAGGCTAAAAGCGATAAGGCTGCGCTTTAAGACGCTGTAATGACCTTGAGAGTTTCGTTTCCGTGCCCGTTGTAGGAAGAATTTAAAATTGTATCCTTGCGCACGGTCGTATTTGCAATAAAAGTTCGAAAATTCAAAACTATATATTTTTTTTAATTTTATGGGATCTTTTGTTATAGGTTAATAAATTATTGGTGTAAAAATAAAAAACAAATTAATTACCTCAACTTTAGAAGCAGCTAAAGGTTTTGTGTTTCTTTTGAGGTTTCTTTGAATGTATAATGAAGTAAGTAGTAAGTACTTACGACGTTTAAGCAAAATTTTAAACGGGAACATAAAATGTCAAATATTTATAGTGACCATTCATTTATTTTCTACTACCTGTATATATAGAGGGTATAGATTAGATATTTCTTCTTCTTCTTCTTCATCTGAAGAACAGCAAAATCTCCGCGATCAGCTCGCTAACGCGCCTTAATGCGTTTTATCAAGCTATAAATAATACTTAACCATAAAATAATATGTTATAATTTTTATTTTCAAATATTTATTTTTATAGCCTACATTGTACCAAATTCTTTCTTGTGTTTTCCAAATTCTTCCATTTGTCCCTGTCAAAAGAGATGTCCCGCCAATCTCCTCGGAAGGTGTCTAGATCGTACCTACCGCTAATCAAGCAAATCACTTGTCTAATTATCTGACGGGCTCAATTAAATTAAAATTTAAGACCCATAATATTACTAATAAAGGCCACAGTAAATATTTAAGTCGGTATACAGTTTAAAATATTGCAAGCAAGCAAGTTATGTAAACTGTTTCAGTGTGCGCTGAAAGCACTGGCTGAAAGCTATTGAAGCGAACCGGATATCCTGCCTGTGCATTTCTAGTTGAATTCAAACGTTATCGGTTTGCTGGCGGCTACGATGCTTCTACGTCCGAGATATAACAGAAAACTGGGGTTATTTTATTAACTTTATTGTAGAGAACAGTGAAGTAAAGTGAAAACTATTAGTAGGTTATTTAAAATACAGGCAGTATATTTTGGCGACCAGGCACATTACTAAATATGGTTAAAGACAGACCACGTTATCGCTTTTACCATAATTTGAGATCGTCAAACCAGTTAGAGTAAAAAAAAAGTATTTGCGATTTTGGTTCAAATAAATCATACACCAGTTCGATTGCTCGTAGTATCAATATTTTCGTGTATTACCTCAGAAATTACTTTAACAAAATAATACGCATTTAACTTCCACTACCCATTTATTGTGGGACCAACCGAATTGAAATTGAATGCTGAAATAGTTAGGAGTTTTGTACAAAATCTAGACCCTCGTCGAATAGTAAACCTGCCTCCTTTCTCGAACTTCACTGCTCCTTCAAGTTCTTGGACAATTAGTAACTTTTGTACTTGAGACCTGAACTAGCTAAATCATTTACTTGCCTACCTCTAAACTTTTCCGGAAGGTTCTTTCAAAAGGTAGATTCAAAAGGCTTTGTACGGCAAAGTTCTATCGAATCCGCTTCAATAATTCTATAAGATTGCAAGCAAGAATCCATGTTGTATTTTCGCCCCCAGTTACCCTCGTCAAACTTGAGGGACTTCCTACTGTCCATTCATACATACATATAGGTTGAAACTGTCTTTGTTTGTAAAAAAATTGTCCCAATTAAAAGCTCTCTAAAGTTTTTTGTTATAAATGTAAATGAAACTGTGCATGTCTTCTGTCTGCTTCATGATTTCAAGGCTAAACGGCTTTACAGATCCTAATATAAAGATTTGGTATAGAGAACTATTTTGAACTAACTATGCCTTAGGTACTAACCTAAGAGCATGCCATAGGTTACGGTACTCGTACTTAGCGTCTGCAGTACAAGAACGAAGATCTACATGTCGGTTTACTGAAATAAAACGACTCCGCATAAACGAAATACCTATACGTCCCTACAGAGAACCGCAAACGGTGGAAATGAAATCGAAGAAAAACTGCAACAAGCTTTTACAAGCCAAGGTACGAGTACCTACATTGCAGACTTTAGTCATTAACATTTCAGCATAGTTGAACAAACAGAACGGCCGTGCAATATCCGAACGAGAATTTAAAAAGTTTCTCTGCTATTTTCCATATTGTGTGTGTATTTTTGTTTCGTTTGAGCCTGCAGCGAAAGCTTTTGTTGGCGTGACTAAGCGTGTTCGTAACAGTTTATTTGCAAGTTTTAAATGCTTATTGTGTTTATAAAATAAATAGAGCCAAGTATCTAGGTAAACTCTTTAATCAATTATTTGGTATTATTTGGTTGGTTAGTTTAGCACAATACTTTAATTTCATTCGACGTGTACAAACTGCAACATTAGTGAGTGAATATATAATTTAAAGAACTGTAGTTACTGCCTACTTACTAATAATATAAACGCGAAGGTAAAACACTTATCATTTGACAAAAAAACTTATGACAAATGGTCAATAGCTAAATAACGTTTTATAAACAAATCGTTTGACAAACTCAATATTGTACGAGATGTAACAAAAATCACTTTTATTGGTAAGTTAGACATGTCGTAAATACTTTTCAAGAACGAATGACAATGACAAAAATTAAATTGTCATTCGTTCTTGGTAGAAATAGGACACCAAATGAGAATGAACATTTACATTTCGTTGTTGGTCTAAATAGAAAACCAATGAGAAACGCAACGATGTATAGACATCGTTTGCAATCTAGTCACAAGAGCCACTCACTGCAACTAATAGGATCAATGAAGTCTAATAGCATGCATTTAGAAAGGATAGGCTGCATATTAGATCAAGTCTAGACAAGCCATTAAGATTTGCTAGGTAACCCTCCGTCTACAGGCTATTTCCACCGACAACCTTTCTGGAGACCTAGATCACATTTTAATTTATTTATGGACGTCCAAGAAAGAAATCAGATTTTTTTGAATATTTTAAATGAATATGGCTTCGACATCGATTAGGTAATTTATTAAGCTGGTTTATTGAAATCTTTAAAAAATTGGTAGAAAAAATTACTTTGAGTGCATTATGTAGATTCACTATCATTATAATTTATGATTCTGGTGGGGGATACCGGATCTGCACGGACCTGATGAGGTCCGCGTTGGTCATTGTCCCTCGTGGCAATAACACAACTCCAGCCAGACCATCTCCTTAAAATACCGGAGAAGGATTCTAGGTCGCTGGCAGCATTCCACAAGCATCCCCTAAGGAGACGCAGATGTTGTAGAGAAAGGTTACGACCAGATGAGCTCTCAAATACGGGTATAGTAAGCGAGGTTTTAAAGTATCTGACTAATGATTGCCGAAAAATCTTGATTTGCACGGGACTTTTAGGTATTCCTTGCCTTGTGTGAAATCGGCATAATCAGAACTTATCATATGATGAATCATAAGCACTTTTAGCCCTTCGCACCCTAATCGATTGCATGTATTTATATTCACCGAGACAAGGGGACGTTTTCCAATAATTTTATAACCGACTCAATTGAAAACACACTGAGTTTACTTCGCATGTGAGATACGAACATACGTAACAATTTGGTCGGTTGCTTCCCATTTAAAGGGGGGCAACGTTTAATGTAGCGTATTGAATTTTATGCCGATCTGGGTAAGGGTTACCCAGTAGGTGGCGGGTTTCAACTATACATGTTGTTGTTATTTTATGGACCTCTAGGAATTATATTTATGCGTGAAAGGGTTGTTTTGTATAATGACGCAGTTTTTACGTCCTATTTAACTGATTGACAATACTAATGTTGTTTGTATTTTTTTGTAAGAAAATGAACCATCTAATGCAATTCCACCAGAAACGACACATACCCAAGAGAGAGGAAAATGTCATTTATTTTGTCTAAACAACAATTCCGCCAAAAATATTTCATAATTGTACGGTAAAGTACACAGATCGGCTGTTAGCGCTGTACTGTCAAAGGCGAGAGACAGGTTGTCATTGCATTAGTGCAAAGCACTAATGTGTTTCGGAATTATTATGACCTTATTTTCCCTCTATTGGGTATGTGCACGATGTGATTAATGAATGCCGCGAAAAAAAGGAAGACATGCAAATTTTTTCTGGATATGTGCTCGATGCACTCAATCAACATGGTTTTTCTGAGCTGTCATCGCAAAATCCGACATATTCCTCATTAAAAGTTTTATAGAGTACATTAATTTCATTTGCATTGTAATACATATCGGTAAAAAAAAGAGAGCTTCAGTATTTTAACGCGATGAAACTCCGCTGGTCCTTGAATCTTTAATAACATTGAGATTTCAATGAATTCGAGAAGCACCTCCACCCCTGTCCGATGGATTCCAACACCAAAGTAATAACCTCAGAGGGATCAATCGACCCGGTGATACCCACTACTTATGGCCTAAACGTGGAAATTTTAATAATAGGTAGTAACAAGTTTTTATGACAATTCTTAATTGTATTCGGTAATGAATATAATGAATTACGCTGCCTTTTAAAAACGTAATAAAGCTAAGTGCATTTTTATGAAGCCAGAACAATTATTTCTATTGATTTGTTTGGGATCTTGATTTACTACTAAATAACACATTTCTACAAATTTAATGTTTCCATAACAAAAATACAATGAAGTTAAGTTAAAAATAAGCTAGTCTATCCATATCTATCTGTGCTATCTTACAATATTATAAAGAGGAAAGATTTGTACTTTGTGTGTTGTATTTTGTATGTTTGTAGCGAATAAACTCAAAAACTACTGGACCGGTTTGCTGACTGCGGAGTACGGTTAGTAATATCATAAAGAGGAAAGATTTGTATTTTGTATGTTTGTAACGAATAAATTCAAAAACTACTCAACCGATTTCCAAAATTCTTTCACCATTAGAATGCTACACTATCTTTGAGTAACATAGGCTATATTTTATCCTTGTATTACCACGAAAACGGGAAATACACAAGTGAAACTGCGGAGCGCTGCTAGTATTTAGATAAAGCAGATGGATGCATCATACCGAGTAAGTTCCAGTCCTTACTAATTTAAATATTCATTCATTTGTTTTCATAACTTCAGATATGGAATGATATCTAGTAGCTGCAATAATCTGCTAGGACTGGTCGCCACATGTTCCAAGATATTGACTTCGCAATCGGCCCACATGTTTCCAAGGTTATTGTCTTGTGGACAGCCAATTAAGCTTCAATTGTAACATATTATTCCTGTAAATAAAGTCTCTTACCGATTCCGACAATCCTTTATCCATCTTCACAAACACAACAACAATAATCCTATTTCGAACTACTTCGTCGAACTACACAATAGTTTGTATTATCTAGTAAGCACCGTACGTAAGCTACGCGAAGCAAAGACACATAGCAAGGCAACACCGATTCTTACGTTAATCGCGTATCATACAGTGTGTAAAACTACAGCAACACAAGTATTGTCTTATCAAGGCACAACGCAAATGGTCCACTCTAGCACAAAGAATTATTTTCGTCGTATTCCTTTGTTAAGGTCCATGGCGTCAGCTGTGATCGGCGTGTTCGGTACGCGTCTGCCGACACGGAACGATCGATGCCGGCAACAGATTTACATTTTCCGGGGGAATCGGGAAAGTTTGTCGCGTGATAGAGCGGGCGGACCGGGCGCCCGCTCGCCGGAGTAGCGCGCCGCCGAGTGCCGCCCTCGCCGCCGTCATCTGCCGGAGCCGGCACGATACCGACACCACCGCGCTCTGACCACGTTCTCCTTCACCCTATCACTTAGCAATCGTGCTCATTTCTATCATTTACCCATCGATGTTACGTATCCTCAATAGTTTCACGGAAAAACAATGGAAAAACACAAAAATCTTTGCATTACATCAAATAGGTACTCGAATTTCATTGAGGAACAGTTTTATTTTAAGACAGTTAAGGTCTCTAATGGTGTTTTATTGTTGGGGGCGGTTAGGGTCGAAGCGATGGTAAGCGTAGGCGAGGGGTGCGGGTGAGACGTAGGAATATCGATTTTTCGCCCCCGCCCTCGGTGCGCCAGTGTGAGTGAGCCAAGTCACTGGAGTCTGACGGAACAGCGAGCGTCCGAATATAACCGGTGTTAGACAAAGGTTTCATTCATAGCGTTGTCATACGTTTGCTGATTGACATGGATATGTTTGCCTTACTGGCGAGCTGCAGTACGAGTATTATCTCACTCAAGACTGTTTCGAGTATACTGAGTTATGATGTCATAGCGATCATTAGCGATTGTTTATGCATTATGCGTTGCATCGGATTACATTTATTTACTTCCGATAAAAGCCTCTACGATGTAGAACTTGCTACGCCGCTGCTACGCAGACAAAATCAAACAAAAAAACTGCTTCAGGATTTGTCATTTAATCTTACCCCTGCATTTTAAGACTACTTGGGGTGCTTGGTTTGCTTCCCGCATCTATGTGGCTGTAACTTTAATTATGTTGGCATTCACGCCCGTAAACCAGAGGATCACATACCAATCCACTTACTCAATTAGAGCTTTGTTTTCCAATCAAAGAAAATCCTACAGTTTTATATTTGTAACTAAGGTTTCTTTGTACCGTGTATCGTATCGAACAAAGCAAGGTCACATTTTGAAAGATAGTGACGAAAGAAAGGCCGACCACTTGTGGATTTGAGGAAGCAAATTCATTTTACACCAAAACTGAGCCGTTTTGGTTGACAATGAGTTTGCTTAGATAGAGTTTATCTAAAAATTGAAAAAGGAGAAGCACAATTTGAAAATTGAATAGGACATTAATAAATGCCTCCTTGAAAAGTAATTTCGCTTAGGAAAGATTAAATCTTTATGGACGCAATCATTTTTATCTGGAAAGTTATGGGCATGCTGGAAATGGTAAAAAGTATTTTTATTCACTTGGTTGCCTTTACGTGTGCCCCAGCTTTAAAAACGCAACCGTTACCGATGGAATCCTATCACGGCAGTGAATCTCATGCCCTGAGGGAGCGTTTTAATTCGAGTTTTATTAAACGGGTGGTTTTAACATTAAATTTTAAAATATTGAGAGTTCGTTGAGCTAAAATGCTGACTTACCTTTCATCCAGCTGCTGCAGTTGCGACGGCTGGAAGTTCATCCTTCTCCCGTACAGTGACGCACCGCCCTCCGACATATAGCCATCCATGATATCGTTATTCCGCGCACATTCCAATTCACCAATATTAATTCTCCTCAAGCAATCGCCGTCTGACATGTAACCCGAAGCAATTTCCAAATCACAATAATCCGGATTCGAAAACCCGGGTCCGTAGTTACCCCGCAGACCCGCATTTTCTCTGCCGAAATTGGCTTTCACTGTATTGGCGTGGTGTGGATATCCTGGCATGTTTTTCTGCGTCAAACCAGAAGTTCTCATGGGTAAAGTAAGATGACTGTTGTATCCACGGAGCAAAGGCCTCATTGGCAGTACATTCATCATCGGATTCTCCTCATCACCCAAAGAATTGTCTCGACAATGCGATGGTGTGCTCGATCTGCTATCATTATCCATTCTTCGGCTTATTTCTGTCAGTGTCCTGTTGGGATCGAAAGAAGGTCTAGCGTTCTCTTGAAGCCTACTCTGTGAAGCTTCCTTTTCAGATATTTCTGCTTCGTTTATTACATCATTTATATACGTTGTGTTCATATTAAGCCTCCTGTTTGGCGGCAAAGTGCTAGCAGTCTTTGATATTTCAGATCCAGATTCACTAGATGGACGGTAAATTACGCTACTATCACTGGAATTTGAATGCTGTCCCGTGGTACTATGGGTGGAGTTTGAGTGTGAACTCTCAGACATCTGTAAAATCTGATTTCCCAAGTTAACTACTGGCATAGGAGATACTACCAGTGTTTGTTTTTGGGGTACTTCTTTACTTAAATTAGATTGTTCTCTACTAAATGGAAGTGCACTTACGTTGTTAGTAGAATTTAAACTAGAATTGCTTTGTATAGGACTTAATTGACTATTTGTACTTTTGTTTATAATATGCCTATCATCCTTCGATATTTTAAACGTTCCTTTTACAGCGGCTGTTGGTTTTGGTATTCCAGTGTGATTTGGTGTACCAAAACTTTGCCCTGATGGTGACTGACAATTTTGGTTCTTGGAATTATCAGTCACTGTATCTTGTTTTTTAGGATCTTGAACATTTTCACCTCGCTGTTCACTGAGTTTCATCTGGCTTCCCGAAAGCTTCACCATTTTTGTTTTCGAATTTCTTGAATGATCATCGATTTGATTTAATTTCGTATTACTAATGGACTTTGGTGCCGCCAACTTTGATTCTTTGTCGCGTCCAAGCAATTTAGGACTGTTTTTCGACGTCTCCCTACTTGCTTTATTGCTAGATTTATTTAAATTCGTGGAAGATGCTTTAGGGGACTTGGAACTAATTAACTTAGATTTTACATTTTTACCAGACTTATCTTTTGATAGTGTATCATTCTGCTGTCTTATAGCTTTCGGTCCAACTAAGTTAGTTGATTTGATATGTGTATTAGGCGTATTTGTAGACTCATTGAGGCTTAGACTGGAGTCGGATCTTTCACTCTTTGCTGAGGAAAATCCACTGGAAGAACTTGTGCGTTTGGATACTGCTGTATTTTTATTCTGTTGCTTTTCATTGCTTATTTTGTCTTTGTTGAACAGTTTTAACTTGTCGAGCATGGAATGCTTTGTTGGGGTTCCATTTTGGCTGGATGGTGTTTGATTGTGTGGTGGTGGTGTTGATAATGACGATGGTATTTTACTACCCGGTGCAAGTAGCGATGAGTTTGGACGTGATCTGTGAAGGAAGTTCAAATTAGTGACCAGCGTTACAAATGCCTGTAAGAGATCTATAAGTTATTTCAATGTCTAAGAACATCTTACCCTGACGAAGATGTTGGTGCTCTGGGTATAAAACTGACGACTCCGTGGCCAAGTGGACTAGTTGATCTGCTGGAACTAGCAGACAGACCGCTTTTGCTTCCTGTGAAACAAAAATGTTATTTAATCCAAGTACAAATACCAAAATATTTCACACGTGCGTAACTGAAAATGTTTGAAGATAAGAATGTCAATAAACACATCGAAGACGCGCAGAGATAAAAAGTATCCAAACAAAATCTTATTGAGTCTGTTCTCATGAAAGATATGCCATACCTCAAGCTTGGTAAATATTATCACCATCAAGGCATTCACTAGATAAGAAATGTTTTATCGAAACGGCCTGGGTGGCACACGGTGCGCGCGCGACTGTTCACCATAGTAGGCCAGTGCATTTAAATCAATTTCAACAATCATACCATGAACCGTACAACCCTTCAAAGCATTGCATTTTGAGAACAATGATCCCACAACGGCAGACCATGTTAAATTGGTCAGCTGAACCGATCGATGCCCATAGAGACTAAATTATAATTCATGACGTCACACCCATTAGCTTTAGGTCGAAATGCGTGTGTGTAAAGTAGGTAACCCTACTTGCTAATGAATCGATAGTTGTACTCGTATGTACCACCTATACAGTGTGCGAAGTATGGGTGCTCATTGTTTTGGTTGTTGCAATCATGTTATCATACTTGGCAGAGCTATTCGTTGTTTAAGGAAAACCAGTCTTAGAATAGCACATAAGGTCCTTTCTACCCATATTAATTTAAATTGATCTTAGAAAAGATCTTTATTTTGCAAATAACTAGGGTATATACATAATAATGTGATTATAGTTATATAAGAAAGAAGATAATTTAGTTTTCCACATAATAGACAGAAGGTTTTGCCAGCCACACATTTCTTAATCTTCTCTCATACTAGCGTCTGCTTGCGGTTGCGCACGCGTTGCACCGGAATCAAAAGTACTCTATTTGTTTATCTAAGTTTCAGCTTGATCTTTTTAGTAACTTTTTGCTTGAATAGGTAACATAAATACTAACACTTTAGAATTTTTAAAATTAATGGGATTATGTCGTGGCACATTCAAATTCTTATTCTGATACCACATAAGCACTACCATTCCACGATGGGGTGTATTTTGCATTGTACCCCGTGACACTACCCCGACCCAACCCAGTCTAATTCCTTGAAATACCGGAGAGTACCACTGGCAGCATTCCATGAGTATCCTTGAAGGATGGCGTGAATCGATGAGCGTGTCATAATCATCATCATCACCATAGTACCTACTGCTAGGTGTAGTGTAAGCCTCTCTTTGTAAATGCCACATAATCGGCAGACTGATTACGAATCTCGCGACAGGTTTGCAACAGGGGTAAATCATGATCAGCGTGTGTCATTAAAGCAAAAATACATCCTTTAGACAATTATCTAAGAAAAACAAATGAAGATTATACACAAGTATTATCTAAGTGAAAAGGATGTCTAGCATCAGACTTGCGAATAGCAGTCAGTCACCATCGGCCACATCCGCCCCGATGCAGACGGCTATCCATCACTTAGCGCTCTGTAGGTGGGTAATTGAGATATGGCGAGCCATTCGGACTAAACTGTAATCTATAGATTTACAAACTTGATCGAGCCAGTGTTCTTCCAGGTTTTTTGCAATATCTTTTCAAGCTTGTATTCTATCATAAAAAATAAATAAAACCTGTATTTCAGAACACAGAAAATACATTGCAAGCGGTGGTTCCTGCAATAGTTTAATACTGTAACGCAGTTACCAACGCCCACCTCAAGACAACAGGTGGTGCGTTTTTGTTTCTAAATTTATATAGGTATAAACTATTTTAAAACTATCTATTTTCATTATAAATACAACTTAATCAAGTATTACTTTTTAAAACAATTTCTAGTGGCTACAAACAAATTTATCTAGTAATTATTTTTAAAGGCGTGATTTCTACAAAATGTGTGTGTCTGTTTGTGTATGTGTGTAAATGTGTGTGTGTGTGTGTGTGTGTGTGTGAGTGTGTGTGTGTGTGTGTGTGTGTGTGTGTGTGTGTGTGTGTGTGTGTGTGTGTGTGTGAATGTGTGTGTATGGGCATGTGTTTGCGTGCCTATTTAATTAAATAATGAACGTAAAAAGGCACCTACTTGTTTGATCAGTGTGTGTCTATTAGCAAAATAAGACCTATGCGTATAACGTTCTTTCTAGATAACAAATGAGTATCACATGCGGCGAGAATCGAAACAGCAACCTCCTTTGTCTCAGCCAGCTATTGAAGCAACTTTTTAAATTTAGAAAATCATCTTTCCACAAAAAGTTGAGCAGGAAGTAATGCCATAGCGCAAAATGTATAAAACAAAATATCAAATATCTCAGAAGTCTTTTCATTTTTAAAATACTGATTACTCATGTAAAATTTTAAATTTTGAGGCTAATGGGCACCTTCAAGAACGACTGCGTTATCCTCATTGTCTGCCCATTCGCCCTGAAGACGGTTTTCTTGAAAATCTAATCTTGTCGGCATGATATCCGACTCAAAATCATAATTTAGTTTGGCTTACGTTAGGTTTTAATTAAAATAACTAAGATGTTTTTAGTTTTATGTTCATAAAAATATTTTTTTTATTTCAAGAGCATAAAATAATGTTCTCGTTATTACAATAAATATAATCAAGGAACGAGAGAAGTGTGGTAGGTAGTTAAAGAGGTCAGTTTTGACGATAAAAACGAGGAAAAAACATTACGTTCTGATAACATTTTTATATTTCTGCATCAAGAATAACTAAATAATTGTGATCGTTCATGCCGATGTAGGATATTTGATATTTTGTTTAGGGAAGGAAATAATTTTATAAGAACGTTAATGTCTTTCTTATTTACGTGCCTTTTTTTTTAGTATCCCGATTTTGAGGTAAGTAAATCTTTAAAATATTACAAATATGATTAATAAGATCTAATAACGATGTCATGAATTTAAATAATTATTGAAACCACATATAATAAATCTTGAACATTACAACAGTGTTCCAATCAAACAAACAAGTGTTTGGAAATCAAAGACGGTTGTAACTCAAACCCTGCTAATGATACTAATACTCACATTTCCGGACCACGAACAAACCACAAACACATTTTACACTAGAACGCACTAAGTTAACCTTTATTTCACACTAGGTCCTATCCACGACTATACCCCTCGTATAAAATAAGCATAGGCAATATTCCAACAAATTTTATGAGCAACCTGTCTATTTAATTTTAGAATTGGTGCAGTTCTAATGAGAGCTTAAGAAAAATCCCAAGCCTAAAAGTAAAACTTACAGTCTTTGTACGAGTAGTTACAATTGTAGCATTTAGCAAAAGTTACCACATTACATTACAAATGAAAATAATTTAATATCAACCGTCTTCCCGCGATCACGACACACTTGCAACACAATCGAAGCGCCGGAATTAACTAAGGTAAATAACGGGATTGAAATTCCGATATTGTAAAATAAAATTTAAAAATGTCTATGCAAGTCCACTTCAAAATGCGAGTCCGAAATCAAATTTAAGAAAGTAACGAAGCGCCTGCCCGGAAGATGCCAGACGACTGAAGATGCATCTGCATTCAATTCTTCAAAGTGCTGCTACACTATCTAAGTACGTACCCAACACTGTGATATCATTGGAGCGGAGTAAGTCACAGGATTATGTGTGTATGAAAGGTCTATTGTGAGCTAACTTGGTGGTAAACGGTTATCAAAATATGTTGAGAATATTGTTAGCTGTGAACCGTGTTTGGTTATCGTATTAGGTGTGATAAGGTGTGCAGGCTCATGTTATGTCAATCATTTTGGTAGGATTGTTAGCTGTAATGATTTGACATGTACCTACCTACCTCATAACAGGGACCATAGCCCCACTTCTTCCAAAGCAGTCCTGGACAATCTAACTACAAAATTTTATTATTTTCTAAGTAGGTACCTCAAGTTCTCAAGGCTGATTATATGGCTGATAAATTTTAATATCGGTTGAATTGAAACATTAATATTAAATAAACCTTTTTGCAAATATGTGGTAGCCTAAATATCATAATTAATTAAATAATTTACCAAAGGAAAACTAATTATGTATTTCGCGAACGGTTCACAACAGGCGTAAATCTCGCTTTTGTATTTACTAACAGAAAAAAAAACACTTACCTACGCCATCTACTAAGCTGTAATTTTCACGTTTATTCTAGTTAATGAAAATGCCTCATTACCTTTTATGCGAACTAAAGATTTGTAGGTATTTTTTTCTGTGACGAAACGCACTGGGACCGACCAGTTTATATAGATTAGGATCATCATAGGTTATCTGGATAACTAGATCTAATATCTAGGCCATGGATCTAGTAAGGGTTATTTTCTTTTCTTTTTCTCATGAGTTCCTTTTTTAATAAATTATGGATCCAATGAGAGCAATGCGAAACTACGCTAACTCATAAAGGAACATAAACTCTAAAAGGGTTTTCAAGAAGTCCCTGCATCCGAATTAATTACGTAACTTCATTACCTATTGCATTTTCAATTATCAAGCGCAAATAAAACGAGCTGAAGTTGCTACCTGAACTAGTTACAAAGTAGAGACGATATAAGTACCTAAATAAATACAGACTTGCAGTCTCCGTTGACTCAGACACGACTCGCTGGATCTTTCACTACAATGGAGCTAAATTGATCATCCGATTAATTTAATTACCTCCGTTATCGTTGAAGACAATATTGATCGGTTATTGTACCCTATGTAACACGATTTGTGAACACATTATGTTTTCAGTAAAATTCCTAAATTGTAGCTACTGACCCAATTATGTATATTTATGGCGAAATCAAAGCGCTCGTGAGTCAATAAGGATACTTATTTTTGGGTTAGCTAACTTGGAGAAGTTAATGTGATTAATTTGATTACATTCTCAGTCTCCTTAGTGTCTTCTATGAATTTTGATGTTAGAAGAAAATCAACATGGGTACCTACATACATTGTTTTCCATTTCGGTATATAGATCCACGTTCTTTAATGTTCAAATCCCACTATTTTAACCGCCTTTTAGAAAGGAGGAGGTTCTCAAGTCGCCTGTGTTTTATTTTTATTAGCATTTCAGCAACAAGTCTAGGATTTTATTACTGCAGTCGTTTTTTTGAAAAATTAAAGAATTATTCTGTCAAAGAGCGCCTTTGTCTACCACAACGTCTCACAGTGCAATTTCTGACGACGTCTGTGGTGCAGCGGGCGAAGGTCCACCTGCGACGCAAGAGGTTGCGGGTTCGATTACCGCCTCGGAACAAATGTCTGTACGATCTGCAGACATTTTTTCAGGGTGTCCTGGATGTTTTTCTATATATAATAAAAAAAAATCTGTGTAATATAATGTATGTGTGTAGTATAATGTATGTAAAGGCGTCAATAAGGTCCATGCGGCCGCACTGAATAAAGTATTTTTTTATTCTTGATTCTTTGTATATATCAGTCATCTAGTACCTATAACACAAGCTCTGCTTAGCTTGGGGCTAGATGATGCTTTGTGAATTGTCCAGCAATATTAATATTTATATAGGGGGGGGTTTGTGTCCATGCTTTAATAGTTGCATCGCCTAGCTTGTCCGCTTTGCTTTCTAGCCTCACTAGTTTAGCCGCTTGCCTAGCACAGATACAAACCTGCCCTACCTGTCTCCTATAGACGGGTAGCGGTGCGAATGACCGAAGGGAGGAGCGCAACGGTCGTGGAGATCCCCTAAGGTAAGTCTGCTTGGTAAACCTTCTCGTGGTTGCCCCCTGTTATTGGTCTAGTTCCCTCAGAAATAGACGTAACTGAAACCTCCAGACGAATACTTCAGGACGAGAGGCTTCCTGAGGGTCCGCCATCAACAAACCAGATTGGCGGATAGCTGTCCTCTAGGGGGGAGAGGTGGGTAGTGAGGGGGAGGGAGGGGGCGGTTTGGCGTCTGGCACGACGATAAATACATCGAAATGCCGGACCCAGGTGCCCCCTCTTCCCCCTTACCTGCCCGCCTGCCGCCCCCGCCGGTGATCCTGCACCGTTGGCGTATGGAGGGATGGAGGAGGGGTCAACGCTTTCGGCATATGCTTAACGCTTTTGCAACTGCTTCTTTTCACCAGCGCCATAAAAGTAGGGGGGATGTCCCATGGGCAAGGACATCTACTAGAGCTCTCGGGCCCCTCTAACCCTGATCTGTCCACAGAATCTCTTTATAAATAAATAAAAATGAACACTGAAACACAGAAGATAGTTATGCCATGCGACCCGGCCAGCGCCCGGCGCCCCCCTGCATCCGGGCAGGAGGGTGTCAAGTTGGCTACCGAAGGTGACGGCGGGGTGGGACCCCAGGCCCCGCCTTTCGCAACTGTTACTGGGACGGGAACTGAGGCAGCAGCCGCGCCCTCAACCTCCTCTCCTCGGGTGTGCGACTCCCCTGGGCCAGTGCATAGAGGAAAGAATTGGAAGAGGAACGCGGCAAGAAAGCTGAAGAAGGCGGCGGCGAAGAACACCGGCAACGACCGGGATGTTGGCTTAGGTCAGGGAACCACAGCGCCTACAGCGCATGTTGGTACCTTGGCCTCAGGTAAGGTCTCGTTGATCGGCTGCAAAAGCCTAAATCAAATAAGACGGGAGCGTCGCAAACTCAACGTGGCGCTGGTCAAAGAATGCCGAGGGATAGAGCCAGGTGTCGTGGTGTACCCGCCGCGAGTGTCGGAAATCGCGCCGGCGCTCGGGGCGATTATATCGCGCCCCACCACTGTCTCCGCCGGCACGACACACCAAGCTACGAAGACAAAAATGGTAGTACCTGAGGAGGTCAGTAGGAACAGACCTGGCGTCAGCGACCCGGCTGACACAGACCGCGCGAATCCCTACAAGGATTCTACCGCGGTTGGAGGTCGCCCGTCCGAGGACGCCAGCGCTGGCCCAAAAACCATCCAGGGAACGACTGAGACGACGACAAGTGACAACACGCGGAGCGCCAAACGACAAAGAAGCTCAGACCTCGTTTCACCTTCGTCCGCAGCGATGGACAAGAAGGTGCGTCTAAACGAGGGAGCGTCGACGTCGACTGGTGCATCGCGTGACGACAACGACATCAACATTGAACGCGGTGGCGCGGAGGGTAACATGTCTTATGCCGGAACGGTCAGATCTCACCTTAGGGTGGTGATCTTAGACAGGTCAGGCATACATATGGATGCCCTTCGCGCCACCTCACTCCGACTTAAACTCGAGCAGCATATGATGGACTACTACCACGTAAATGCCCACAACCCAGAAAGCGAAGCGCCAATCTTCATGGGGCTGCCCAGGTTAGCCCATGGAGGTCTGAGGATGGAAGCCAGAGATGAGTTCTCATTGTCATGGCTGACATCCTCGGCAGAGAGCACTCCTGGCTTGTGGCCCGGTTCCGAGGGATACAGGGTAGTGGCCGAACATATGTTGCCTCGTTACCACAAGGGGGTAGTACTAATCCTAGACTACGAAGGCGACGGGGAATCGATCAGGAGCTTCCTGTCCTTCTTCAACAAAAAGTTGAACCTGGACATATCCAAGTGGCCGATCTTCGCACACCGGGCTACCGTGGACGGTAACATGACGAACAACGTCGTGGTCTTCGGGATCCCGGTGGACGAACTGGAGAGCCTCAATAAAAACGGATGTAGACTTGTTTACAAGTTTGGAACAGTCTACGTTAACATTCGTAGGCCGAGGGCTGGGGACGTCAGGACTCCCACAGTAGCGCCCGCACCGGAGACATCCAGCCACTCAGGCTGCGATGAACCCGGAACGAGCGTTGCTACGGGAATCGACACCGACAGCGACATACAGACGACGACAGGTGAGCTGTCTCAGTATGAGATAGACCTACTTCTGAGCGACGAGGGGGGCATCTCAAGCCTCAATCTCAAGTCGCCGGAGACCACCGCAGGGGTGGATGGGTCTGCGCATACTGAGACTGCTCAGTCTCAACCCCGACAGTAGGACGACCATCCTCATCCCCACAAAACCAACTCGTCACCCGCTTTCATGTCAAAATGATGCTCCATAAGAGACCACTAGACAACAGACTAAACTCAACATCAGCCCCTTCTGGATCAACTGAGACAGAAACTGATAGGCATAAACAGGATAGTAGAATTCACTTTATACAAGCCAACATCCAACACAGCGTCACTGGGTTCGCCACCCTTAGAAGAACCCTTGAAGAGCAACCGAACACTATAGCACTGGTCCAGGAACCCTACGTCGCCAAAGGAAAAGTAAGTCTTGACGCTCTCCAGGGCAATGTTTTTATTCCTCAAGTGCAAAATAGAACACGTACACTTATCTACGTACCGAAAACACTCAAGGCATCACTGGTAAATCACCTTTCTACAGATGATCTCACCGTAGTCAAAATAGAAACCGGACTAGGAAGTAATCTTAACAACATCATCATAGCTTCGGTATACATGGACGGCGGTATAGAGGCACCTCCTCAGGAACTAGAGGAGTTACTTCTACACTGTAAAACACACAAAATAGAATGTATATTGGGCTGCGATGCTAACGCTCACAGCACAGTCTGGGGCTGTCCGGACACGAACGAAAGAGGCAAAGACCTACTTGACTTCGTGCTGAGACATAACCTAAACATTTTAAACAGAGGTTCTGAGCCCACTTTTGTAACATCCTGGGCTCGAACAATAGTAGACATCACTATAGCCTCAAACGCTATTGCTGAACACGTAAACAACTGGCACGTTGCCACTCATGAGGTATCTTGCTCTGACCACAGAAGAATCAGATTCAATCTAAAAGCGGGGGAAATCAAACCCCGCACATACAGAAACCCAAAGAGGACAAACACCTCTCTCTTCATAGAAACCCTAAACCTGGCATTAAGTGAAACTCCGGTTATAGAACCAACGGAAAAACTATCGCCAGAAGAAATAGAAAAGACACTTACCTCTCTGGTTTACAATTTAAAAACCAGCTACGAAAAATCGTGTCCACTTATAGTAGAAGGCAATAAGATTGCACATCGTAAAGACAAGTGGTGGAATAGCAATCTCACCAAAATAAGAAAGAAAGTACGTCATCACTTCAACAGAGCGATGAACACAAATACCGAAAGCGACTGGACCGACTACAGAACAGCAAGACAAAAACTCAAACATGAAATAAAACGTAGCCGTAACAGCTGCTGGAGAAGGTACAGCAGCTCCATCGCCACACAAAGCGAAACGGCTCGTCTTGGCAAAATACTATCAAAAGACACGAAAATAAAATTAGGCTCTCTAAAGAAACCTGATGGCTCTTACACAACAACAGAACGCGAACAATTCGAACTTCTGCTGACAACGCATTTCCCAGAATGCACTCTGAGCACTAATATAAATTGGGAGACCCACGACGGACACACCCCCCAAAAAGAGGACTGGGATCTGGCCTACTCCATAGTCTCAGAAGAGGCGTTGGAGTGGGCAATAAGAACCTTTCAGCCATATAAATCCGCTGGAACCGACGATATTTTTCCGGCACTTCTACAGTGGAACCTTCAAAAAATTGAGGCCATGCTAGCAGCCATTTTTAGAAGCTGCATCGCCTGGAAATACATCCCACACGCATGGAGAGAAGTAAAGGTAGTTTTTCTCCCAAAACCGGGTAAGTCTGACTACACCCAACCAAAATCGTTCAGACCAATCAGCCTGAGCTCCTTCCTACTAAAGACCGTGGAAAGACTATGCGACAGGTACATACGCAGTGGGCCATTAGTCGAAAACCCGGTAAATCATAATCAGCACGCCTACCAATCAGGTAAATCGACAGAGACCGCACTCCATCATGTGGTCCACAAGATCGAGGGTGCAATAGAAAGCAAACAATCATGTCTAGTAACGTTCATAGACATTGAAGGAGCATTCGACAAAACTACCTTCCCGAGCATTGAAAAAGGCCTCAGGGACAAAGGAGTCAACGAAAGTCTAAGCGAGTGGATAACTCAAATGCTAACAAATCGATCAGCACAAACAGAGTGTTCCGAAACTAAACGATGTCTGGTCACTAAAGGCTGCCCACAAGGCGGTGTGCTATCACCCCTTCTGTGGGTACTAGTAGCCAATGAACTCCTCGACTCCCTAAATAAAGACGGCATCCTCACAATAGGCTACGCCGATGACCTAGCAATCATGATATCGGGGCTCTTCGAATCGACTCTATGTGAGAAGATGCAGAAGGCGCTCCGAATTGTGGAAACATGGTGCCAAAAACACAGCTTATCTGTAAACCCCAACAAAACGGAATTAGTACTCTTCACCAGGAAGAATAAAATCCCTAAGCTAGAACTCCCATCCCTGTTTGGAACAAAACTGACACTCAGTAAAGAGGTCAAATATCTCGGAATTTGGTTAGACAGCAAACTCCTATGGAGCAAGCAGCTCGACCACGTAACCACAAAAGCCACAAACGTATTATGGCAGTGTACACGAGCCGTCGGTCAGGACTGGGGCCTTAAACCAAAGCTCTGCCTATGGATGTACACAGTAATGGTACGACCAGTGCTCACCTATGGAGCAGTGGTGTGGTGGCCAAGAACAAACCTAGTTACGGTAATAAACAAGCTGCAACAGGTTCAAAGGCTTGCGTGTTCACTAATATGTGGATGTACAAAATCCACACCATCAGCAGCACTAGATATAATTCTTGGTCTAACGCCGCTTCATGTGCACATACAGCAGGAAGCAATGTCGGCCGCATTAAGAATAAAGTCTACAAACCAATGGAAAGGAAATGCAAGGGTGACAAACCATTGCAAAATACTGGAAAAGGCTATAAAAATTATACCGGAAGCCTTAAATGGCACTGACAGAATAGCCACGACATACCTTAATAACAAAGGGTACCATGTGACCAGTCAAGACGACACGGAAGAGACGACATCTCCCTACTTGTACCATATATATACAGATGGGGCAAAACGCAAAACAAGTGCAGGCTGCGGCTTCCACTGTCCGGAAATCGGACTGTCTAGAGCGCAGCCTCTTAATGGAACGACTACAGCCTTCCAAGCAGAAACGCTTGGGCTTCTGCAAGCGACAAAAGAGATGTCCGCTTACATGGACCTTGCAAGCAAAGACAATGCCAAACAAATGACGCTCATTTTCATAACAGATAGCGCAGCACTTACAAATGCACTCGATAGACCAGACACCAGGTCCAAATCCGTTGCAGAATGCCATAGTGCTCTTCAAAAACTAGCACAAAAACACACAGTCAAAGTCAAATGGACGAAAAGTCATGGATCATGCATAGGGAACACCAAGGCCGATGCGTTGGCAAAGGAAGGAGCTAGTCTCGCTCCAAACTCCGACGATATCGGCCTCTGCAATCCCCCGACCGCAGAGATAAAAACCAGGCTTAAAATAAACTCTGAAAAAGAGCACCAAAAAATTTGGGACCGCAGATCAGACTGCAAGCATACAAAACAAATGCTCCCAGGGAAAAATAGAAAGATAACCAATACTTTGCTTAAGATGACAAGACAAGACCTACGGATTATGGTGGGCGTCATCACGGGACACTGTGATCTCAATCACCATCTTCTCAAGACAGGTGCCACAGACAGTGGACTATGTCGCGGGTGTCTTGAGGAGGAAGAAACCGTGGAGCACGTGCTACTGCACTGTGGTGCCACAAGACAGACCAGAATAGAGACAGGACTGCAGGAGCTCATGGAGTCATGCCCTTCTTCTTCCACAACATTTGCATACCCTTCGGGGATGCTCATGGAATGCTGCCGGCGACCCCGAGTCCTTCTCCGGTATTTCAAGGAGTTGGGCTGGTTAGGTTAGGGTCGAGGCAGCACCTCGGGGGTCAATGCACAATACACCCCAATGCGGGACGTCAGTGCAGATCTGGTAACCCCCCCCTAGAATTAGAATTAGAATTAGAATATTTATATATGAAATGAGATTTAAATGGTTGCCAAGTATACGATAAGTCTCAAAATTTATTTAAATATATACTTAGCTGATAGCTTACGAGTTTTTCATTTCATAATTTTAAGCTACGAAGGGTCCAAAACTGTCTTCAAATTGTTCTGGTAACACACTGCTGCCTCGTCGCCCGTTTGCTTCGCTTGAACTTGGCTGGACATGCACATTTGTGTCCAGATTCCACTTAACAACACGGATTTTTGAAAAATTTCCTGTAAATCCTATTAAAGCTTGTTGTCTTACCATGGCCAGGAGTCGCTGGGAGCGGTCTCTTGTCAGGCGGAGCCCGGCGCACGGCCGCGGCAGACGCGGGAAGCGGGATCGACGTCTGCAGCACCGACACTTGTCTGTGGACAAACATACACAATCTATTAGAACTAATCCAAGCAAATAACAATCTTAACTCGGCCTCGTAGGAGTAGCGCTAGTTGGCAAGTGCAGTACGGGATGTTGATACAAGTAAAGACGCTATTGCTCATCTTCCGTAGGTATTCCTTGGCAGATTATTACTGCATCCACGGGCAAGAGAGGAGGGGCAACATTCTAATGCCGGCACCCCACTATGCTACAGTATTATTATGGTTATATATTTTCCTTACATTCGGTCACAGAGAAACTGTATTCCCTTATGACTTTCGAACCACTAACTTTATGACCTAGAAGTTTAATTACACTGTGTTGGCTAATTCGGCTACATCATTTCAGCCGTAAAACGTCCACTACTGAACACAAGCCTAGTAGTTGCCATACTCACCACGCTTGGCAGGCGGGTTGGTGAGCGCAGTACGGGATGTTGATACACGGAAAGACGCTGCTGCCCATCTTCCGGAGGTATCCCTTAGCAGGCTCTTACTGCATCCACGGGCATGAGAGGAGGGGTAACATTCTACAGCCGGCACCCCACGGCCACAACTTGGCTACAACAGTTGGTATTTTCCAACGTGATCAAAAACTTTACTTTCCATAAAATTAATAAAATTCTGTAAATAAAACGTGTATGTTCAAGCAAAAAGTCGTTAAAAAGTAAGAAGGGGTACAAACCTAGTTATTCCCTGATTAGAACCTTGTTTATTCTTAAACGAAATCTTAGCGTCCTCAAACTTTCCTCCTTTTAAAATAAGCATGAAGGTTATTTGTGAAATGGCGAAGGTGTTCTCAAGAATTTTAATTAAGAGCCGGTCCTCCGGGTGCGGTAGGAAACTAGGACTCGAGGCTTTCACCAATTAGGTGCTAATTCAGAACTTCGAATGTCATAACTTTGGGATTGGATAAAACTGTTTACGAAGTGCTTTTTAACTACCTATGTAAATAGATGTGCCTAAAAAGATACAAAGTAATTCATTACATTAAAATAATATTTAGATGAAGTGAACAGATTCAATTATGTGCTTTATTCTATTTATTTGTGTTGTTTTATTTTGTAAGTTGTGACGCGTCAATAAGGTCCATGCGGCCGCACTGAATAAAGTATTTTTTGAATTTTGAATTTTTGAGATCATAGTGGATCTGAACTAGCCATATGTATTTCGAAGACCAATGGCCTCTCCCCTGATAAAGTTATGACAAATTATGAATTTGACTTGTTGCTGAAAATACCCTAACCGCTTTATGTAAAAATACAGACGACTTCAGAACCTCCTCCTTTTTTGAAGTTCGTTAAAAATGAGACGCAAAGAATTTCATAGAAAATACAATCGTATCAGCATCCCTATGAATTTAAATTGAAACAAAAAATAAAACCGGGCAAGAGCGAGCCGGATTCGCACACCGAGGGTTCCGTGCTTATCATACAGGAACCTTGACAGCGCCATCTCTTGGCTGATAGCGGAAGTTATGTAGATTTTTTACACTTTCGATGATTTCTAAATAACTATCCAAATTAGAGAGTTCGTTACAATTTTCCTGTAATAGACCTCTATTAGCAATAAAAGTTTCAGGTGTTTATATCCACAAACTTTAGAGATAATGGGGGGAATGGTATTTTTTTAAAGTTTTTGTAAATAAATCGAAAATTATACGGCTATAACCAAAACTAAAATATTGATTAATGTGCAAATGAAGCCCTTACATGTGACACCACACATGACCTAGTAACTTTACTAAAACTTTTGAGACCCCCTTTTGCGCTCCCGTTGTCTAAAAAACTATGCAAATTAGAGAGTTCGCTATAATTTTACTGCAATCTTTACTTACACTTCTACAAGCTATAACAGTTTTAGGGACATATCTCTGCAAATTTTGGAGATAAGTGGGGGGAACAATATTTTTTTAATCATTTTTGTAAATAACTCGGAAACTATACGGCATAAAGGAAAAATAAAAACTGTTCATTATTGTGTAAGTAAATACCTTTCATATCGTCGCTGAATAGGTAAAACTACTAAAGCGCCATTTTGGTCAAAATGAGTTATATAATTGGTTCGACTGCATTTTTTTTTCTCTACCTATTAGTCCGGGTCTCGTGGCGATTGGAGCATTTTTTTAGCACTTTAGCATCAAAAAATAGGCGAAAATCTCGAATAATTCCTACGAATATTTACTAATGTGTCCCTTATTTTGGCACATTTTTAATAATTGTCGGTTTAGTATTTCACTCGCAGCAACTAGCTGTATAAAGCTTTATTAGTAATTTTGGAAAACATACTTTTGATAGCCGATGGCCTTTAAACAACTTTCGCTTAAAGCAGTTTTGTTATCACACATCTTTTAGTCAATTAAGATTAAGGAAAAACCACAAGATGTGGTACTTTAGTAGTTTTTACAAATTGAAATCTTGCATAATCAAGTTTATAGGTAATTTACAAACATATAGATTCCCTATCGGATAATGAAGAATTTTGCTGCAGTTTAAGTACTTCTTGGCAAGGATCTACCGATTCAATAAGTTCATTATCAAAAAATTCAAAAAATAATTCGGACAATAATAAAAATGGGAAAAAAACTACAAAAAAGGCAAATCTGAAGAATAAGAATAACGCTGAGAAAGACAATTGCCAAAAGAGAAGCTAAATTTATTTTTGCCATAAGTCTGTTTGAAATATTTTATCTCTTAGTAAATTTCGCTTCAGAATATCTTTTTTTTTAATTTGTAAGTATTTTATTTGTAAGAGGACGTTATGATAGTTAACTCTTTAGTATTTAGTGACTCCTTACCGCGAACTTAATTTGGAGATTAGCAATTTTCCTTTGCTGAGTTTTTTTTGGGACTTAGAATATTTATCCTAAAGCGACAGGTAACTCTAGAAATAGTTAAAATAAGAACAATATAATATATCCATTGAGTAGATAAAATAAAACCATGATATGTTTCCTTTTACAGCATTTACTTTCACGCAAAAGAAAAAAAGTTGTGACAGGTTAATCACAAAAAAAAACTTTAAATTGACTTTTCTCAAAATAGCCCCTAGGGACGTAAGTAGTTTAGCCTATTCAGCGACGTATGATATCACATGACCTAGACACTTCACTAACAAATTTGAGACCGAGAGGGGGCGGAGAGGGCCGCCTCCCTTGCAATCATAAAAATAATATTTTTCCACATTTTTATATATTCCATATTAGTGAAAAAGCGTTGTCTTATACCATTTCAAATTTTAAGTCGATAGAATCATTAGTTCTCAAGATTTCCATTTGTGACAGACAGATAGACAGACAAAGTCACACCATAAGGGTTCCTTTTTACCATTTTGGTCCGGAACCCTAAAAAAGTTTAGGAAGGTACGTACCAATTTAAATGCAACTGGGTATAAAGAATACGAGTCAAAAATCCATAAAAGTTAACAAAGTTCTTTGTTCGTTTTCTTTTTCTCATAAAGCCTTCAAAGAAAAACCCAACTCGCTAGATAAAGAATATTGTAATTAATTATGTTGAAAATGTAGTGGAGCCTTTATGTGGAAGCCCCGCTAGCTTCCCTGGGGTCCAGCCAGATTGTCCGAGACATCTTGTAATCTTACTTTCATAATTATTTATGACGCTATTCTCGGACGCACCTGAGCCTAACAAAAATAGATCTGGATACATCATTATCGTCCTACCCTCATCTCGTTATAAACGAAGTCGGTAAAATACATTTTCTATTACAATTCCCTTGAAACTTGGTTACAGTTTTATCTTACAATCTTATTAATCAACTTATCGTGGTTTTATGACCCGACGAAAAAAGTTATAAGTTTGACGTTTGTATCTGTGCTGGGCTTTTCACAAAGCGCCTTTTAGCCTGTGAAAAGGTGACTTATGTTGGTGACAATGCTAACATAAAACGCAACAAAATACATTTAAGCACTACACAAATGTTATTTATATTAACACTGTATAAGAGACTAGATGAATGAGACTAGATGAATAAGTACTAGTCTCTGCCTGTATCATAGCAGTGGTGTTTTATAATATGTGTACAAACCCGATAGATGGTGATTCTGACCGCCCCAGTTAACACTTTAAGTTAACGACTTTACAGAGTTTTATTTTATTACAATTAAGAAAAAAGTGAATTGCCCTCTACTGCAACTCTTCACGAAGGTCAATGACCCAGTAGTAATAGACAAATATAAATGAACTAATCGAAACATAATACGCTTATGCACTAAGGATGATCTTCACACCACATCAAACTCATTAGCTTCATGCTATAGAGGTATATTTTGTTGTTTTATAATAATAATAAGTAATAAAAATATTTATTTTCAAACAAGGTTTGACAATGGTTTATAAGTTACTAGCGACCAGCCCCGGCTTCACACGAGTGCAATGCTGATACTAAATAAACTACAGAATATATCATCGCGGACTTTTTTGTAGACCTTTTTAAGTTATTTTGATCTATCTCGTAGGGTTTGTTTTTGTTTTTTTTTCGCCAGCGTTTGCAATGTGAGCGCAAAAAAATGTGTTTATTTACGACCTCACATTAGAAACCTCCAAAATGATTAGTGTTTCTCTACTATATTATGCATGTATTATACATATAAACCTTCCTCTTGAATCACTCTATCTATTGAAAAAACTGCATCAAAATCCGTTGCGTAGTTTTAAAGACCTAAACAAATATAGGGACAGACAGCGGGAAGCGACTTTGTTTTATACTATGTTTATTGATTAATAAACTTCTGGATTTCAGAAAAAATCTAGAAACAAAAAAAATGGTAATCTCGATTTTCACCCCTTAAAACTTACTTGTTTTAAAGGGCTAATACTTATTACACCCATCTTTCGTGTAACACACATATACAACCTGTATGCATTTTATACGGAACGGAAAGTAGGAATTTCATAACTAGATTTTTTTTAACCCTCGTCCACTATCTACTTCTTAATTTCTAAACCGACGTTGAACGCGTCGCTAATCCATGTACGACCCCAGATGATATGCCACCCATTAAAGGGATTAGACACCCCCTAGTCACGGGTAGGTAATAAATAAACCAGCTAGACGAGCATTTTGCTCTAAATCACACTAAGGGACCAGGCTTTTAAGAGTTGGGGGTACTTATTGCCTAGGTAAGAGCTTGAGTTATTGCTTTTAGGGACTAAGTTTAAAGCTGAAAGTATAAAACGCATGTAGTATTATGTTATCTAGGTATTATATTGCTATTAATTGCGACGGAAGCAGGTTGCGGACTCGATTCCCGCCGGGGGACAAATGTTTATGATTTTCCCGCAGGTACCTACTAGTTTTAACAAGCATTGGTACGGGGGTACCAGAAAAGGGCGCGAAGGCCTCAAAAGGTCACCTATGGCAAAAAATTTAATTTTTGGGTTTTTGGACGTTTTCGACCGTTTGAAGACTTTAATTGTTTTGGTGACCTTTTGAGGTCACAATAACTCCGATCCCTATGACCCTAGGGTCACTAAAATCAATCAGTGCCCTTCTCTCAATAAGACGGTGCTAACAAAAAAGGTTTCATGTAAATCGGTCAACGCGTTCGGTTGTAATCGTCAAATATACAGATGGACAGACAGACGACAGACAGCGCTATGCATATTATAAGGGGGCTTCGCCCCTTAAAAAATCATCATCATTTCAGCCACAGGTAGTCTACTTATGTACATAGGGCTCCCTCATTGATCTCCGAGTACTGATCATGGGTTGTTGCCATACTTACCACGCTTGAAAGGCGGGTTGGCGAGCGCACTACGGGATGTTCATACGCGGAAAGACGCTGCTGCCCATCTTCCGGAGGTAGCCCTTGGTAGATTCCTACTGCATCCACGAGCAAGAGAGGAGGGGTAACATTCTACTGCCAGCACCCCACGGCAATTGTAATGATTTCGTAGGTATTTTAATAAAATATTTATTGTCTTGAACATTTCGCCGTAAGATTACGCACGACTATTAGGTTTCTAATGTCAGACTGTTTTGCAAGTTTAATGGGGGACATAACTGGGTATGAAAGGTATGCCCATTTGAACGCTAGAAGCGCGGTCGTGGGGCACGACTGTGCCCCACGTCCACGACGTAGTATAGTCATATAAGTCACTGGTAGATAACAAAACACAATGTTAGATGGTTATGTAATATATTAGCATAAAAGGTACTACGATTAAGTTACAATAGTAGTTACATACATGCTTATTTCGAAAGAGAGTGTAATCTTGGCTTACGTATACGAGCTTTTACCACAGATTACAGAACCTACATGTGCTGCCATCTACAAAAAAAATTAAGAACTAATTTTCAAAGTCAGAGACAAATTACATAATCACAATAAGTTACTTATGTAAAAAAATGTAAATTATGAGAATAATTAAATTTATATTTTTAACTATTTATAACCTACTGTTATTAATTAACAAAATAATCTCTAAACAAACAAATATTCTTAGCTACTCGACGCTAGATGGCGTTGATTGTCTATTAATGCGTAGCCCCAGGGCAGTCATCGCAAAATACCCTTGTAGGTATCATACAATTACAGGTAGTTTACACGATATTTTTTTGCTGAACATGACAAAATCATAGACCCTTCAAATTAAAATAAATACTAACAAAAATCTTTGCTCACGTTTATTGTTTGCTGTGTGGGGCACTAGGGTTCCTACTTCGTTTAGTCGATAAGCCGTGCGAACAATTTCAACGAGCTAATGTTATTGATTCCTTTGTGATCGAAAGCTGTCGATAATGAGGGCGATATCTAAACAACGAACATCTGTTGCGCGCACGCATACTTGCGACAGCGGGGAAGTCGGGTCAGCCGGGTAGCTGGGGTAACACGACACGCGACAGGGATATCGAACTGTATCAGTTCACGCATGCGTGAATTTAGTAGCTGTAATTTATGCATGGCTATTTACGAGCTTGTAAAGGTTGTCACGAAATTTGGTTGGGTCTTCTGTTTTAGTAGCGTTTGAATTTCGAATGCGAGATATTGAGGGTACGCTAAAGGCCAGCAGTAGAATTTCTATGTGAACTATACTGAAAAATATGAGAACGATCGTTCTAAATATTGAAAATTCATCGTTCCTGTAACAATTTATTTAATCCATGCTGCTACTCACAACGGAAACGGTTCTCCTCTCTCCTCCACTTCAAAACGCATACCTATACACCAAATACACCAATAGCAATAATACATTTCATAGCTTACACATCGCCTCGCATACCGCTCTAAGTATAAATTACAAAATACGGTCTTTGTTAATTACATGGTCTTCGTTACAAAGGACCTTTCTAGTCGAAGGTAAACAAATTTAAGAACGGTCGGAGTTTGTTATTGTTTACTGCCAGTTGGAGTATCGCACGTGACGTGAAATTCCGGCGAAACCTTCCGCTCGGAAATGGAGCCTTGCGCTTGGCGGGCTGACATGCCCTCACACATATTTAGCCACACTGATGGTTCTTTTGCTTGCTGTTTCTATAGAACGTTCGCAATTTAAATGGGTATGATTTTATCAATCACCTGATAATATTTGTTACTAAAAAAGTTGATCTCTCACCAAAGTTATCAATAACCTATTATTAATCTGTGTTCATAAAAAAAGGACATCTAGGCTCGGCTCGTGCGTTGTTATTGCAAGACAACCAATACTTGCCTAGTTTTTTGTAAGGGGGTTTTCTAGTTTTGGTGACAGATATTAATAGGGTATAGCAGATTAGTGACAAATTTAAAATTTGGTGACTGAAAATATAATTGCCTTTGTAAATTATGCAAAGCAACGTGATACGTGTACGTTATGTTCCGTTACGAAGAGAAATAGAAGACTTAATAATAGTGCTTGAACTTTAGTTAGTAAACAAATTAACAAATGATGGTTTAGCATCAACTGGGTTTACTCTTCAAGCTACTGAACATTTTAATGAGATTAGAGATTGACGACCGCTTACTTAGATGGAGCAGTCATAAAATAATACGATCTACTCGAATTTACTGACGGAAAATAAGCTTGGTTGAAGGGTGTAAAGCTAAGAACAGCTGTAAAGCTAAGGAGAATTGTAAATGCCTTACCACCTAGATATTCACTGAAATTAATTGTAAAGGTAATAATTGCCCGATTCAACTAAATTGTATCACTTTGGTTGAATGGAGCAGAACTAAATTCAATGACCTGGAATGATTCTCTTTTAGATTTACATCGATCAATTTCGTTTCTTCATCCAATTGAAAGGCAGAAGTGAACCGTGTATATACATTGACCTTAACTACAGCGTTTATAATAGGAACTACGGTATTTAACTCTAACAACTACCATCGCAAGTCCCATCGTTTTGTGGAGGACAGAAAGTGGTAATGAGTAATATAATAATAATCGAACAATCGAACAGAGGTGCGGTAAAGGTCGAACCAATAGTGTTAGTCGCAGGCAACTCGGGAACCGTCCGTCATCCCGTCACCACAAACAACCTCTAATTGCGCTTTTCTAAATTGGTAGATCCAGTCAAGAAGCACGAATTCTTGTAGGAGCAAAAATCTTCATTTACCGAAGAAAGCATTTTAAGTTCCCACGGGATCACAGTGGTGGAGTCCCCAGACATGATTATACCCGTTGTTTATTATGAGATTGTATAAGTTAGCCTACGCAGAAGATTTAAACAGATATCACCGCCCCTAGTTAGCCATACTAAAATCAAAACCTGAGTGTGGTTTTAAGCCACCCACTGCTGTGCAGTTCAACTCATTACGGCGCTTCAATAATCATCCTTGCATCCTGAACCGTTAGATGGATTCTGTAAATAAGAATATGAGAAAGAAAAGACGGGAGAGTGGAAGAGGAAAACATGTTGTGCCGACCCTCATGATAAGAACAGGAAGAAGATGATCCTACTGACGTCTTAAAGACAATACTTGTTTTGCCTGTTATTACGATGATTGTGTCTATTCTAATACTAAAACTTTGTAATTTTTATGGCTTTTCGAGCCGTCTTCATAACGACTTTGCAACAACTAGTCCTTTTGACTCACGTGCGAATTGAACCAGAATTGTATGGGTTGTAAATCTTTCAGCAATGATCAGGCATAATCCTACTTACAAGAAGTTAGAAGTACAATTACCTATTTGTCTTCAATACCTAGCACATGACTCTCAATTCTGCGTTGATTCTATGTCAATTTGCCAATAGTTCTTACACATTGTTTTATATAATATTACGGCAATCGTTAATTTACTTACAAGGTTATTCGGGTTATTTTATGTTTAAAACAGGCGGGAACTCAATGCGTGATTATTTTGGCAGGGAATAAACGTAAGGCTTATATATATATACTATACTTCCTTCAACAACCTGGCACATATTTTGTTGGTCAGTTTTGTGGCCGTCACTGTTGCTTCCACATCGGCCTTAAGTCATTCATGCCCGAAAGTACCGATCCTCACAAACAGACCCTGCTCGAATCATCTTTTATTGATGTTAGAGGCCCATGAAGACTGACGTACTTATGCTATTTATTGTTATGTTAAACGGATTTATACTCACGTTAATTATTCATTGAAAATAGGTTTCCAACGTGTTAGTAGTACTTATACTGCTTGTAAGACCAAAAATAGTCATTGAAAATAACGTATAATCCTCATCTACATACCAAAAATTTTGTAACGTAAAGATTGCGGAAACTCATATAGGTGATTTACTCACCTTCTGACTTCAGGCGAAGTCGGCAGACTTCTTGACTTCCTGCTCTTGCTGTGCGCCCGGTGGTTGCCAGAATTAGCGTTCCCCATGTTACCACCAAATCACTAATATCACAGACACTTAGTTATGTTGTTTTTCTAATTCGTTTCACGTAGCATTTTGAGCATTTTGTAACCTAACTGAAAAAGTTCATGTGTCTAAGGGTCAGCAAAGCTTAAAGCAACTTAGCAAGTCTAAATTATGAGCTACACGGTTAGTCGTGTGTCTATTGCTGTGAGTTGTTCAAACGCTTTTTATGTTATTTACGTGTTTCATTTCGTTTCTGGGGTATGTTTTAACGAGCCTTCTCTTTTTTGTATGGTTGTAATTTCACATTTAATAGTTCACCACAAGCAGCTTTAAATACGTTTTTATGTAGGGGCCGTCTCCACGAGCGAGGGAATCGCACGAATGCCACGTATTTCTATAGCGCGGACTCGTCGCGATTCTCTCGCTCGTGGAGACGGCCTTTATGAGAGTGTATAGACGTGGCACAGACAATAACATCGCCACGATTCCCTCGCTCGTGGAGGGCCCTAAGTATTCAATATAAACTATACATAAAATAAATATCACTATGATTCCACTTGATAAGATAGTGCTATATGTTTAAACCAGTCTCCTCTTCATTCTATAATGAATAATGATATGACATAATAACATTGAATAGTTCACTACTATAAACATAAAATAAGTTTTTATGTGTACCTACGCATGTTTTCAATAGAAACTGAGCATAAAATGCTACTGTGATTCCACAGATTAGATACTAGTAAGCAACTTATACGATACCCTCACAAACAACGAGGATTCCGAAATGCCTGCGACATTCCCAATCCTTAGTGGACATAACTGACTGGCGAATACCAATGATCGCCAAATACAAACATAGCTTGAATGGTTAAAGGTTAGGTACCTAACTAAAGTAGTAAAGGCGCATTTACACCAACTCATCATCATCATCATCAAAGCCCTAGGACGTCTGCTGCTGGACATTCGCCTACCTAACTCATGAATCTCCAAATGCTGATCATGAGGGAAGAAGAAGAAGAAGAAGAAAAACATTTATTTACCACACGCACAGTACAATATAACCACAAATAATATAAAAAATGAAAATTACACATAATATAAACAAACAAACAAAGAACACAAAACAGAAATAAAACTCAATAAACATTATTAAACGTTATTAACTAGTTCGGGAGCCTATGGATTCATTAATAATTGTAACACCCTACTTATGTCAATTAAACATTTTTTTACTTTTTTACTTTACTTTACTCTATTATAATACAGGTTGTTGCCAAACTCGCCACGCTTGGCAGGCGGGTTGGCGAGCGCAGTACTGGATGTTGATACACGGAAAGACGATGCTGCATCCACGGACAAGATAAAGAGGCAACATTCTACTGCCGGTAGCCCGCGGCATTTATCACACCTACTCCCAAACATTTTTTTATTTATCTTTTTCATCTATTCGTGTCAAAAAGGTCACCTGGCGGAGATTGCTTTTAGCGATAAGACCGTTTTTGTACCAATAATTTGTATTGTTGTTTATCTATATGTTTTTCCCTGTTTGCTATGGTGTAAATTAAAGCAAATTTTATCCATCATCTATTTTTATGGGTTTTTTGAGATAAAGACAAGCTTCTTATTTAAATTCCGGGTAGGATAGATTTTAAATCGTAGATCTATACCAATTCAAAGGTTTCTAGTGAGATTTTACAAATTTTTATCATGTTGATCTAAAGCACAGTACTAAATGTGGAGTAAAAATTATATAAACAGTGTTTTATATATAGAAATTAAAAACGCAATCAAAATTTTGTCTCCTACGGGACTCGAACCCGTAACGTTCAGGAATTTAAATTTTGATTGCATTTTTATTTCTATAAATGATACCTTAGTGTGGGTTTACACTTTAAATACAAAAATAGTGTTTTATATAATTTTTTTTGTTCTGCTTAGCTTGGGGCTAGATGATGCTGTGTGATTTGTACAGCATTATTTATTTATTTATTTTATTTCATGAATAAAAAACACTTGTTAATATTTTTTCAGTGATATAGATAAAGAGTGCATTTATTTAGCACAAAACAATTTCAAAAACACAGATGGCCGATGGGGCCGAAAAGTTCTCGAGTGGAGGCCACGGACCGGCAAGCGCAGCGTAGGACCTCCACCAACAAGATGGGATGATGACCTGGTGAAGACCGCAGGTCGACGGTGGATGCAGATCGCTTCCAACCGCAATAACTGGATATCCATAAGGGAGGCCTATGTCTAGCAGTGGACGTCCTACGGCTGAAATGATGATGATGATGAATTTCAAAAATCAATTTAGATGTTACTTAACCCGTGAGGTATAGAGACAAGTTTGCTTTATTGTGCTAAAAAAGCAGCTAAGCATAAATGTTGGGTGCGTTGATACAGCCCAACGCTGATTTTCAGGTGGAACCTGAGTAAGTGGGGTTTTACAGCAGCGACGTATTTAATAACATACCAAAAATGAGATAAGAGTTGCATCAAAACACCAATAAATTAATTTCGTTAATCGAAATATATTACCTATTTGAGTACGGCTTATACCTACAGCAAATCAATAAATCAAGATTGATTGTATCGCATGGATAAATTTTATTCATCGATGTTACATAATTGTTTGTTTATTCTCGAGCTTGAAATTTATTGGTTACCTACGAGTAGAAACTATATTCTTTTCAGAAATGTTTAATTCGTCTGCTATAAATTTTAGTTGTCAAATTTTTTTTAGTGTGGCAACATTTATGTATACATATTTGAATCTAGGCATCACCGACCCATCCACCGATTTTTCATTTTTTTTACACTACTAAATGACGAGACAAGCCGAAGGCCCACCTGATGTTAAGCGGTAACCTCTACCTATAACAATTGCAATGCCGCGGTGATCACGTTCACTAAGCACGTGACCAACGCACTGCAATGCACCCGTCACCCTGAGACAGAGTTGGAAGGTCGCATGTGCTTAACGTAATTTCACCGGCCCCCATATTTTTTTTATATTCTTCTATTGATTTTAATAGAAATAATAACATATTGCTAAAAATATTATTGAAACTTTATATTGCAAACTCTTTAATAGAACTCTATAACTCTTTATTAGAACTTTTTGTGAAGAGTTCATCCGGGGAAATACTACCTCCATACCTATTTCTGCTGCCAAGCAGTAATGTATAACATTGCTGTGTTCCGGTTTGAAGAGTCACATGGGCCCGGTGAAATTACGGGCACATGTGACCTTACAACGCGGTATTGCAGTTGTAATAGGTAGAGATTACTGCTTAACATCACACGGGGCTTGGGCTTCTCTCGTCACTAAGTCAAATAAAAAAAACAATGTTGCCCCCCACTACCCAACAAAAAGGTTGTGTTTTGAATGTAAGAAGTCCGATATTAGAAGTATATTAGGATTTGTTCCATAGAGATACAAAGCTTGGACGAACGTACCATGACCAACCTGAATGTTCTGGAAGTTATGCTTAGCACCTAGTAACTAATTGCTATCTAAGTACAAATTATTGTAATATCCTACAACAGAAAAGGACAATATAACAGTCGCCAATTAAGTTAATGACGGTATAGAAGGGACTGAACGATTATTGTCTCAAAGTTCGTGGAACCGGGACAATGGAGAAAAAAGCTCTAATTGTGACTTGGTTTGAAGAGGTCGGCAACCTTTTATTTTTGAACTTATGACCTGAAATAAGATGGCGATAACACTTTCTTTAACATGTAATTTAAGAAAGTGTTATTCGGTATTTTGTTTTTTTTATAGTTAAATACTACACTTACGGTAGAACTAATTTCTAGGAAATTAAAAACTTTATTTAAAATGTTCTATTCCGGTGGGGTTCGAACTCACGTCTTTAAAATCGATATTTCACCCTTCCTTAGGGCGGGAGTGCTTATATCGATTAAGCTACAGAACCATTGACGGACTGAGTCGAAATTCTTGATAAGATCGTATCATCACGGTTGAGTGCTATCTTAAGGCTCGTAGAACCCATTATTAAAAGTTTTCAAATGTTATCTATCACAGACGAGCACATGCGCACTAAATGTTAGCTATCAGTGTATGTCGTTTTTTTGTAATAAGACGGAAGCTGAAAAAAGTCTAGCAATATTTATCTAATCGCATCTTTAAAGACAGGTTCCTTAAAATATAAGGCAGGAATGACCCGAACCAGTTGAACGGAGTATAAATAGCCTATTGTGAAAATATCTTGCCGTGGGGTGCCGGCAGTAGAATGTTACCCCTCCTATCTTGCCCGTGCATGCAAGAATCTGCCAAGCAACATCGGAAGATGGGCAGCAGCGTCTTTCCGTGTATCAACATCCCGTACTGCGCTCGCCAACCCATCTGCCAAGCGTAGCGAGTTTGGCAACAAACCCCTTATTTTCTTGGAGATCCATGAGGGAGGCCGTAGCAGTAGACGTGGACAGTAATGTAATCCAAAGGCTGAGATGATGATGATGATGATGACAGTATCTGGGACTGAATAATGCTGTGAGCGCATAACGAAATTTCTTGTATCATAGATAGACCGCTCACTGAAGCATGTCATAGACTTTACGTATGCCTTATAAACATGCATGGAGGTTTTAATGTACTTTACGAATGAGTTTTCATTTACATATGGGTACGCTTAACTTACGTATGACTCGAATATGCAAACAGGTTTTAGTAGATCAACGTCATCGTCATCTCTCTTTTAAACGACTTTAAAAAGAAGGAGGTTCTCAATTCGGCTGTATGTTTTTAGGGTTCCGGACCAAAATGGTAAAAAGGAACCCTTATAGAATCACTCTGTCTGTCTGTCTGTCTGTCTGTCTGTCTGTCACAGATGGATATCTCGAGAACTACTAATGCTATCGACTTGAAATTTAAAATGGTAAAAGACAACAGTTTTTTACTTATATAGCATATATAAAAATTTAAAAAAATATTCTTATTTTGATTGCAGGGGGGCGGATAGGGGATCTCAAAAATTTTAAGTGTAGTTACTAGGCCGTGTGGGGTATCATATGAAAGGTATTCATTTGCACATTAATAAACAGTTTTTAGTTTTCCTTTAAACCGTATCGTTTTTGAGTTATTTACAAAAATGTTGAAAAAACGACCGTTCCCCCCCCCTTATCTCCGAAGTTTGCAGAGATAAGCCCGTGATACTTTTATAGCTAATAGAAGTGTATGTAAACTTTATAGGAAAATTATAGCGAACTCTCTAATTTGCATAGTTTTTTAGACAAGGGGGGTGGAAGGGGGGTTTTCAAAAATTTTGTGAAGTTAATAGGTGATGTGGGGTATCATTAGAAAGGTATTCATTTGCACATTAATAAACAGTTTTTAGTTTTCCTTTAAGCCGTATTGTTTTTGAATTATTTACAAAAATGACGAAAAACCGACCGTTCCCCCCCCCTTATCTCCGAAGTTTGCAGAGATAAACCCGTGATACTTTTATAGCTTATAGAAGTATATGTAAACTTAATAGGAAAATTGTAGCATACTCTCTAATTTACATAGTTTTTTAGATAAGGGGGGTTGAAGGGGGGTTTTCAAAAATTTTGTAAAGTAAATAGGTTATGTGGGGTATCATATGAAAGGTATTCATTTGCACATTAATAAACAGTTTTTAGTTTTCCTTTAAGCCGTATTGTTTTTGAGTTATTTACAAAAATGTTGAAAAAACAACCGTTCCCCCCCCCCTTATCTCCGAAGTTTGCAGAGATAAACCCGTGATACTTTTATAGCTAATAGAAGTGTATGTAAACTTCATAGGAAAATTATAGCGAACTCTCTAATTTGCATCGTTTTTTAGACAATGGGGGTGGAAGAGGTGTTTTCAAAATTTTTGGAAAGTTACTAGGTGATGTGGGGTATCATATGAAAGGTATACTTTTGCACATTAATAAACAGTTTTTAGTTTTCCTTTAAGTCGTATAATTTTTGAGTTATTTACAAAAATGTTGAAAAAAATAGCGTTCCCCCCCCCTTATCTCCGAAGTTTGCGGAGATAAACCTTTGAAACTTTTACTACTAATAGAAGTGTATGTAAAGATTAGAGGAAATTTATTACAATCTCTCTACATAGCATACTTTTTTAGAAATCATCGAAAGTGTAAAAAATCTACATAAGTTCCGCTATCAGAAAAGAGATGGCGCTGTCAAGGTTCTCCAACAAATATAAAACCGCCTTTGTCATAAATTATATTGTATGATGGCACGGAACCCTCGGTGCGCGAGTCCGACTCGCTCTTGCCCGGTTTTATTTCGTATGTTTGTTACGCGATTACTCCAGCTATTATTATTATACGAACATAGATGATTACTTTTTTAATAATGTTCATGTTTCAAAACTCGATTCTGATGATGGGATCCGTCACGAATTAAATAATTGCAATAGTTGAAACTGGAGTCCCTCAAGGCATAGTTTGATGCCCTAAATTTAACATTGCGGTTGGGGTTTTTTGTTTTACTTTTTAATGTTTGCTTGTTTTTAGACGAACTTTCAATTATTGGATCTATGATAAATGAAAACGAAAATACTCAAATTTATTTTGGCAACATATTAGCAGTTGGTTGTTTTCAATTACAAGTCAAGGATTGTATCATTAAAGTATTAAAGTATTTATTGTGGAACAAAAACACATCGGTACAGATAATGATGAACGTTGGCACTGCAAAAGTTTAATAACTGTGTAGCAGTGTCAGCGCCCGGCTCCTAAACCAATCACAATTTTAAACATTGGTATTACATGTAAATAAAATCAAACAAAAATAAAATAAAAAGAGTCTTAAATAATAAAATAAAATTAAAGTTAAAGTTTCATCATTGAAGTCGGTTTTTTTTTAAATTTAAGAATTATAAAAGTTTTATCCTTTTCAGTTTAAATGGAAAACAAAAGCTTTGAAAAGGATGGCCAATCTACACGTTCTAGGCTAGTCACGATTATTTTTTTTAAAGACGCATTGGCACAATAACAAAATGCTCACAGGCTCAGTCAGTGGCGCACGACACGATACCTTAACAATAGACGAATATAAATGGACATCATGTATTTCACGTTTATTTTAATGTTATTGTTTTAGTGCACCCTATACATACTTTGGATGGCAATAAAACTCACATAACTTACTCTACATACAAACAAGCTACAAGTTTAAGTGCACAGGGTATTATAATAACAAGTTAACTCACCCAAAAGGCCCATGAAAACAAGTCGTATTGGAGGGTAAAAAAAACGATAATTGTATTTTTTTAATTTTTTCTTTATATTTCTTTACATTTTAAGGGGGTCTGTCTGTCTGTCTGTGCATGACACGATTACAACCGAACGTGTTGACCGATTTACATGAAACCTTTTTTGTTAGCACGTCTTATTGAGAGAAGGGTACTGATTTTGGTGGCCCTAGGGTCACAGGGACCGGAGTTATTGTAACCTCAAAAGGTCACCAAAGGTCAAAAATGGCATTTTTCGAAAACCTTAGCCCCATCTTCTGGTACCCCCGTACCAATGCTTGTTACTATTAGTTTATGTGGTGTAAAGGTGACCCTTGACTGCAAATTGGATTTTTTAAATCCTTTAAAAATATACTTCTCTTAGGTTTTAGATATTTATATTTGTACCTCTACGTTAACTCTTTGCGAAGGTCAATGACCCTGTCAATAATCAGCTGGCGTTTAGGTTGCCATTAGCGTATAATCAGCTGTTGAAGTTAAAACTTTCGTGGTCTTTTCTTGAATAAAGGTTCCTTAGGGTGGTCAGAATCACTCCCTTTCGGTTTAGTACACATATTATCAATTATTATACAACCTGTACATAAGTCATGGCGCCTAAAACGCGCCCTGAATATAAGTCACGCTGACTTATAATATTCAGGGCACGTTTCAAAGTTTTCCTGCGATTTCAAGGTGGAACAAAATAAAAATGACACAGTTATGAAAACAGAGTCTTCCCGGGACCACGATGGGTGCAATCCGTTCGAAACGTCGGGCAATCATCATTTCAGCCGTAAAACGTCCACTACTGAACTAAGGCCTCCCTCATTGATCTCCATGAGGGGTAGTTGCCATACTCACCACGCTTGGCAGGCTGGTTGATGAGCGCAATACGGGATGCCGATACAGGGAAAGACGCTGCTGCCCATCTTCCGGAGGTGTCCCTTAGCAGGCTCTTGCTCACTGCATCCACGGGTAGGAGAGGAAAACATTCTACTGCCGGGACCCCACGGCAAGCAAAAATAAAGGTAAATAACGCGATAAATACCCGGTTAAATATGTGTTAAAAATGTGTCGTGATCGCGAAAGTTTAAAAAAGACTAAAACAAAAATGTAACTCGAATGAGATTTTCTAAAATATCTTCCCATGTTTACTTTCCGGTCTAACGCTACTTATACCAGGGAACAATAAGAAGATACTGAGGTGGGTAAATAATTCATGAGCACTTCACTTAACCCAACGCAGGCCTATAACACCCACTTTAAATGACAATGGACAAATCGTATAAGATCACTGAGCTGGCTAGGTGTCTTTGGTAGTATTATAAGAATGGACGGATTTTATGCTGCAGCGACGTGAATTAGCAAAGGCCCCTAGGGCTTTAAGTTACACACCAGGATATACACATACGCTACAATTTATTATTAATTATTTATTTATTTTATTTATATTTGGGTACAATGCGTGCGCGAAGCCGCGAGCAGAAGCTTAGTTTGAACATAAATACAGAATCGCGTGGGGTGCCGGCAGTAGACTGTTGCCTCTCCTCTCCTACCCGTGGATGCAGTAATAATCTGCCAAGGGATACTTCTGGGCAACAGCGTCTTTCCATATATCACTTCTAGTACTGCGATCGCCAACCCGCCTGCCAAGCGTGGCGAGTATGGCAACATCCCCCTATGGAACTTGAAGATCCATGAGGGAGGCCTATGTCCAGTAGTGGATGAAGACTGCATTCCTACGGCTGAGATGATGATGATGATGATGATGATGATAACAGAACTGATGAAACTCGCGTGGTTTTGGTATCTGGCGTGATGCATAAGCTCAAAATGTGTTTTAGGTGAACCTTTTGTGGTTTTCGTTGCGCTACCAAGAAATAATGCGTCATGATTGGTTTGTTTAAACAGTTGAGATGGAGGATTCGCATTAATAGTCAGATGTGTGAGGAGAAACTTGGTTATTTTGCGGGATGATTCATGCAAATAAGTATACCAAAATTTATTCTTTGATGACCATATTTTTAAACAGAAACAACGCACTTGTTTAATCTCGCGGCATTGCTATTTGTTATAGGTAGAGGTTACCGCTTGACATCAGGTGGACCTTCGGCTTGTCTCGTCATTTAGTAGTGTAAAAAAAATCTCTCCGAAGAGAACCCCTCAAGTCGTCTTTGTATAATTTTTTAAAAGCTTTGTTACCTCGGATCTCCGTAGCATATGAACTGATTTGAAAAAATCTTTTTGAATTCGAAATGATACACTTTCAATTAGGTCCAATTTTTAATATAATTATACATATAATAAAATTATACAATAGAATTTAAGATATGTTATTTATTATGAACTGGGTCTGGATATTGTTCTATATAGTATAATAAATAAGTCTATGGAATGTGTACACATAAATGTGGAGATCAAATTCATCAATGAAAAAACATAATAAAAAAATCTAGTAATTTTTGTTTTGTCTTATAGGCCATTTTAAATTACGAGCTTTAAACCCCATGCATAGTTCTTACCTAAAAATACATATATTGAAGGATCATATCAATCTAAAGCATAAAGCTCTGCTTTTTTGAGGCTGCATTATATATTCAGCATTGTATATTTGTTTTTATTGCGTTATTTATTACGCATTTCATAGAATCAAGTAACCCTTGCAAGTTCAGAAAGTTCCGTACGTCAATATATCGAGCAGTAACGTTGAAAGTAAGCACAGTCATACATCACAGAGCTTAATAAAGACCGAGCGAGCTTTGTCTGCACAAACATATTGCTACGTGGAATTGAAATTGCAATGGAATAATACACTCTGTATTGTACTGTAAAGAGAAACTGTAGAGATTAGCAGAAATGGTTTGTACTAAAAAGCTCGTACACTAGCGGTTAGCAATTGTTTAATTAATATGCGTAGTTGCATACCTAAACCAAAATAATCTTACAGAGTATGGACGTCATCTTCGTCTTAGCCGTAGGACGTCCACTGCTATTGACAGGCCTCCCTCATGGATCTCCAAGTGCTGATGGGGGTTATTTCCACGCTTGGCAGGCGTGTTGTCAAGCGTAGTGCGGGATGTTGATACACGGAAACACGCTGCCACCCATCTTCCGGAGATGGTATCAAAATTATTAAAAAAACAATTTGTTTTATTTTTTATTTATATTTAGTTTAACCAACTTTTTTTATTAATGTTCTAATAGAAAATAATTATAATTATTTTTTTAGAGTGGGAATTAATTTCTTTGAATTCTGTGAGAGTTGTTATATCTATTTTATCCCTTGGCAGATTCTTACTGCATCCAAGAGCTAGATAGGATAATTAATATGATTACATATTCTAAACATCGGAGAGAACACAGTAGGTACATACTTGGTAGGCACGAAAGCAGTCTCAGAACGTAAATCTGTCTTCGTGAATGTGCGATTGCCTTGTTCTTGCTTGACGTTAATTTATTGCCCGATGATCGTGTTTGAAGATTAGGGATTATACTGAACCTAACTGGAATAGGAACTTCATAATAAGGTTTTATTCGTTGCTAATTACTTGTACGAAAGGGAGGCCTTTGCCCTGCATTGGGAGAGTAAAGCCTTTGCATCTATTATACGAGTATAGGAAAAATATATGTAAATATAAACAGAAAATACGTAAATTCAATAAGAATCCGCGTGACGTACTCTCATTTGAGTTATTAAGGGATAGAGCTAGTAAACTGATGTCATCTTGTTACAGAAATTATATAGTTAAACTTGAATGCAGCCTACGCTCAAATCCTAAGTTACTTTTGTCTTTTATTAAAAGCAAAAGAAAAGGATTTAGTAACTATCCTGCCGAGCTTATTTTAGACAACTAAACAACTAGTAACAATGGGGATATTTGTAATCTTTTAAAAAAAATACTTTGCCTCGGTTTACAACAACAGTTTGTCTATTTCCGTCAACAACGCATTGCCTGATACTTTGACTGACCATCACTTACTTAACCAACATTAACTTGAATAAATCTCCAGTTTTTAGGGTTTTAAAAAGACTTGACCAAAGCATGGAGGGTATTCCAGCAATTTTTGTGGTCAGATGCGCTACGTCACTAGCATATCCTTTGTATCTAATTTAAAACCGGTCGCTATCATCGGGCATGTTTCCCAGCTCGTGGAAGAAAGCTTTGATTGTACCTGTATTTAAGGGTGGGGTTACTAATTTAGCTGTAAACTACCGGCCTATTCCCATCTTCCTGTGTTTGCCAAGGACTTTGAGAGGATCCTGCTCCCAATTAAAAATTGGCATTTTAAGAGTATCCTTTTGCCACAACAGCATGGTTATGTTAAACATCGTTCCACCACTACAAATCTCGTATCATTTTAAGACGAAGTCTCACGCAAAATTGACCAAACTTCGTCAGTGAGTGCAGTCTACACCGACTTTAGCAAGGCCTTCGACAAGGTTAACTACAATATTCTCATTCGCAAACTATGGTATTGTCGAGCCTTTGCTGGATTGGTGTGCATCATACTTATCTGGTAAAACAGCGACAGTAGTGGTAAAGGGTGAGCGATCAGACTCATTTAGCCCTGGTTCGGGGGTACCACAGGGATCTCATCTTGGTTCTTTATTCTTTAATATATTTATTAATGACATTGACGCATGCTTTCACAATAGTAAATTTTGTTTGTACGCTGATGATCTCAAGATCGAACCACTGATTGTCCTAAAGATCTAACACTTTTACAAGAGGACTTAAACCGTCTATCGCAATGATTGATTGTAAATGTCTCATAATGTTTTGCAATTCTCTTCACTAGGAAAAAAACTATACCCAAGCCTATTCTGTATCTTCAGGGGTCAACATTGACAAGCGTGGACACCATTCGAGACCTTGGTGTCACATTTTATTTTCGCCTTAACGTCCACATTGATCAAATATGCGCCGAGAGATTTAGACGGTTAGGTTTTGTGCTGTGCAATGTAAAAGAATTCAAATCTCCTGCTACAAAGATTCTCCTCTTTAATTCTCCGGTGAGAAGTGTTCTAGAATATTGTAGTGCAGTCTGGAACCGTTTTTACGAGGTTTACAAGATTCATCTGGAGGGAGTACAGAAGCGCTTTCTGTGGCTTTTAACATTCTCTTATAACCTGGGTAAATCTCTTCAAAGCTATGACCAAAGACTGCAACACTTTAAAATCAAATCCCTCGTACATTGTTAGATGGCTTGCCCAGCAGAGTGGGAACTCTCCCACTCAACACACACGGAGGCTAAATAATAATAATAATAAAATTACTTGCAAGAATCCTGAGTCTTTTAGTATCAAGCAAAGAAAAAAAAACTCGTAAGTATCAATAGTAGTACCCTGGTACTTTATAGCTTTTAAAACTACTGCTTAAGAACTCTATAGATAACTAGCTGCTGCCTACGACTTTGCCCGCGTGTTTATGGTTTCTGTTTATTTGCGTGGAACATTTTAAAATGTAAGTAGCCGAAGTTAATCCTATATTCGATAGTATAGCCAAATTAGCTCAAGCTATTTTTAGGGTTCCGCACCCAAAGGGTGAAAACGGGACCCTATTACTAAAACTCTGCTGTCCGTCTGTCTGTCTGTCTGTCTCCAGGCTGTATCTCATGACAGCTAGACAGTTGAGATTTTCACAGATGATGTATTTCTGTTGCCGCTATAACAACAAAATACTAAAAACAAAATTAAATAAATATTTAAGGGGGGCTCCCATACAATAAACGTGATTTTTTGCCGTTTTTTGCTCGATATTAGTAACGGTAACAGGTAGACGCTTGAAATATTCGCAGCATATTTAGTTGTATATTCATTTTAAAAATAAATAATGAAATTAAAATAAAACAAATAATTAGGGGAGCTCCCATACAACAAACTTTATTTGCCGTTTTTTGCTCGATGGTACGGAACCCTTCGTGCGCTAGTGCGACTCGCACTTGGCCGATTTTTCAATATAGTCGAAACATACAGACAGATCTTTTGCTCTCATAACTCAACATTGCAAGGAAATGAAACGTTTTTTTATATACCATACCTGATTCGATAAAAGGTACTTTGCTGCACATAAAAGCAAATTAATTAAGCCTGTACAATAGTGGCATAAAATACGGCAGGGTGTATGTTAACACTGCGCTTGGCAGGGAATTTGAGCTTACGCCGAAACTGCGTTTTCGTTCCAAATCGGTGTTACATACGTAAGTATTACGTACGTATAAACCTAACCAATCCGCATAAAAAGTACCTTCAGTTCTATAAAGGAAATTGATAGGAAATAATTAATGTATTGGACCACAATGTCATTCACACAGTATTCCACACATTCACAGGGTACGGAGACTCTTTTGAGGAGAAAAGTTACAAGATTTGAAAAAACATTCATTTCTTTCATTTAACGATGACTACTCAGTCCATATTTAATGCTATTCCCTACCCTACTGTCCCTAAGATGTTAATTTGTGTGTCAGACACAAAAATGGTTTTATCTTTTAGCTGGGATCACATAGAATTGAACACCAACAAGCAAATAACTACGTAATGCCGTAGACTTCCGTTACGCTGCAAAAACCATATTGAACTAAATTCATATAAAACGCTTAATCCTTTAGCTGGGACCAATTATTGCGTTAAACAGAAATACAAGGTTCAGTTAAAAAAGTACAGACTACTTGAGAACCTAGTCCTTTTTTGAAGTTTCGGTTGAAAAGTAAATCTCATTAATAATAGCCGAAAGTTTGTATGGAGGTTTGTTACCTCTTCACGCAAATACTAGCGTAGGTACGTATCGAGCTGAAATTTTGCAAACGTATAGATGTTGACTAGGATTAACACATAGGTTATTTTTTATCCGGGTACAATGCATGGGAAGCGGCGGGCACAAGCATTACAATATACATATCTACCTAGGATCAAAGATTAAAATCGTTAGATACACCATTACCGTAATGAGACCGCGCAGTTTTGTTTCCACACGAAATGAGATAGCTCGCTCAGTTAGAATCAGTGTACCATTAAACACAGTGTTAGCCGGACGTGGTTATTTATTTGACGACAAGTTTGTGCAATATGTTTGCACAATAAATGGTAGCAATAACAGTTAGGATTAATGTTAACACCACAGAAAAGAGAAATAATTCTGTGGTTGACACACAAAAAAAGACAATGCCACAGTTTTTGGTGTTTTTTGCCTGAAATGCGTTCTCATTGCATTAAGCTGCAAAAACCACATTAAAATTCATTCGGAATCCGGTAATATTATCAGGCTTTTGTCTGCAATCCCAATGAGAGAATGAGGGTTTATTGTAGTTGCACGTCGAAATTGTATTTTGCAGGAAAACAGAAGCAAAGGCACATTAGCTGTTGCGTTTTAGTGTCCTGCTTTGTGAGAAAGAAAAGCTTTTCTTGTTTGTACTAAGGAATGTACCTAAGTATTTTCTATTTGTTGGCTCGACTTAAATTAGGAGGATTACGTGATGTTAGGTAAGGCTTTGTAAGATATTCTGAAGAAGTTTGTTAAAAACTTTTTGTGATACATTTTTATAAAGAGAGTAAAAGATAAATAATAAGTAGATAAATTAAATATGTGTTACAGTTTATATAACAATTTATATAATCACTATTTGAAAGTTATTAGGTAAAGTAAAATATTTGGCAACTTATGTTGTAGACAAGTTTTAGGTAAATACATTGTATTTCCGTTTACCACTCATTGACAAGGAATTGCCAAACAATGTGTATAACTGTTGTAATATTCGAATATTGAATTATTACTATTAATTACGGTAAAATTATATACATATATCGACCTTCGTATATAATAAGTTCTAATAAACAATTGTTACTTCCGACACTTTCGATGTCTCTTGATTGGCTAAGGAATGTCCTACCATTAGAGGCTCGCATTCTCCGCCAATAAGACGCGGGTATTATTAGCCGGCGTGGTGGCCTTACGTTTTTAGGGATTATTCCATTATATCGGCAGGACAGGTAGTGAGCAGTAAGGTACCAAAATTTAACCATAAGAATTAAGGCAAAGAACAAGTTTAAAGGTAAAGTGATAAAATACAGAAAGTTTGATAAAGTTCTTGTTTTAAATTGTGTTTCTGATATCTTTGAGATTATTGCGGAGGCCTGTAATATCTGCAAGAAGTAAAATTTAAACTTTATTACGATTTATGTACGAGTACAAAAATTTATTCGCCACGTTTTTTGGAATGTTATTAATTAAGGTGTGTGAAAGATAATACGAGCGGTAAGTAAGGCCTTTTTATCTTTTATAGATTATTTATACAGCGTCAGCAACTGGTAATCATGCTGTACGGGACGCTACAGTGCCTGGGATATTGTAAGATGGCTTGCCTAGCACCTATATCATCCTCTCAGCTTAGTCAGCTATTATTCAGAGGAAAGAACATGTCAATACGTCTGAAGCTAACTAAGCCGCGGGTTTCCTAACGATGTTTCCTTCACCGTTAAAGCACGTGCACATACATTTTTCCAGAAAGAAAAATCCATTGGTGCACGGCCGGTATCGAACCCACGACCTTCGGATTAAAAGTCGGGGGTACACACCACTCATATGAGCGGTAAAGGAGTGAATATCGAGTTGACATCTGATAGAGAAGATGGAAGAAGAGAACATGTTGTGCCGACCCAACGTAATGTGGGATAAGGGCATGGAAATGATGATTAATAAAGGTAAGTTCTACTTCTAACGTTGGTTCTCACTACACTCAAAGACCACATAAGTTTTGCTAAGTTTAACATTACGCGTACTAGGACACAGCGCCTACGGATTTCCATACAATTTATCAAGAAGCGCAACGTCGTATATTTTCATTAGCAGCAAGTTCATGTACTTACCTGGCCGTGACAGTAAGTCAGATTTATCTCGCCCACCCTTGCATCTATTGCCCTTCCGTCCCGTCGACCTCTCGCTTGGAAACGTATAACTTTTGAATAGTTTGTAGTTTCTGAACAACACTACATAACACTATTACAATTATTAAATAAACCGTACAAGTGCGAGCTGAACTCGCTCACTGAGGGTTCTGTAGGTATGTAGGAACATAATAAATATTAGTAAAGTTTTAAAAATTCACAAAAATATTCGTTCACCCATCCAAATTATGACCGCGCGTAGGGTTGCTTGACCTCGATGATTGAATTCGTACTTTTTTCATGGACGACGTTTTTATGATTCCATTGCAAATGTATAGTTTTGGATGTTTCTCTGTATCTACAATATAAGACGATATACTTTGCCAAATTTCATAGTTCTAGGTCTACGGAAAGTACCCTATGAATTTTGATTCCTTACGAAACATGTGTTTTTCACGGCATAAACAGTCGTATATGTTTTTCAGGTTAACTTAGAATATGAATTTTTGACACCTTGAGATATTGTAGATTTGAGTACTTATATAGTTTAAATTTCAACTCTATACCTCTACACATTCTCGAGATAAATTGTCTCGACAGACCGACAGACAGACGGACAACAAAGTGATCCTATAAGAGTTCTGTATTTTACCTTTTGAGGTACGGAGCCCTAAAAACATGATTAAGTCCGATTAAAGTCAGGGTGATTACGCCTTTGGGTGCCGGTAGTAAAATGTTGCCTCCACTCTCTTGCCCGAGTACTGATGCAGTAAGACTCTGCCATGGACTCATGCCATGTTACCTCCGGAAGATGGGCAGCAGTCTTTCCGTGTCAACATCCCGTACTGCACTCGCCAGCCCGCCTGCCAAGCGTGGCGAATATGGCAACTCATGATGTTGGAGGATTATGAGGTAGGCCTATTCAGCAGCAGACAGCAGTCTTACAGCTGCGGTGATGATTAAGTCCATTGTTTCTCTCATATATTTAACTTATGATTATGATAATAAAACAGTGCGTGCGCATAAAGCATTTAAAATGGACTCGATCGCCTTCCAACGAACGCTTGTTATCGATTATTTTGTGTGAACTATTGTTGTGAGCAGACGGGGTAGAATCTTAGGGGAGTCCACCCCAAACTGTTTAACTCATTTCTCTCTGTGGCAAACACATCACGTCATAATAAATTCTGAAGTTTCCGACGACGTTTGTATGTTTGGAACTTAAATTACTTAATGTTTCCAATGCATTTAAACACAATTAATTTGGTTAGCTATTTGCTGAAATGATAATCAGATTACAGAATAAGCGCCCCGGACGTTTAAAAACAATTTGATATGGATTTTCGAATAAGTGATGGGAGATCGCTTGATAATTTGATTCGGGTTGCAATTAAAAAAAACTCTCACGGTAATTGAGGTATGTGCTATGTGTATGTGACATGAAAGAACGTATTGTATCTAGGAATAATTGTATTTGTTTTGCAATTACAACAAAATGGATGAATTATTTAATGAACACAATATTTAACCGGGTATTTATCGCGTTATTTACCTTTGTTATTTCTAATAAAGGTAAATAACGCGATAAATACCCAATTAAATATGCGTTAATAATGTGTCGTGATCGCGAAAGTTTAGAGAAGACTATAAACTATTTGAGTTGCTGCAGCTTCTTTTGCAGCCTTTTAGCTACAGATAGTTTACTTGATCTGAAATATTTGGATTCTTTACTTCTCCACCCAATTATGCATTTAACGTTCGATCCGCGGCCACAAACAATTAAAATAATGCAACAACACATGTTTTACTAGTTTACTAATATTAGGTTGTTATTGCCGTGGGGTGCCGGCAGTAGAATGTTACCCCTCCTCTCCTACCCGTGGATGCAGTAAGAGCCTGCTAAGGGACACTTCCGGAAGATGGGCAGCAGCCTCTATCCGTGAATCAATATCCCATACTGCGCTCACCAACCCGCCTGCCAAGCGTGGTGACAATGGTAACTACCCCTCATGGAGATCCATGAGGGAGGCCTGTGTTCATCAGTGGACGTTTTATGGCTGAAATGATGAATATTAGGTATAAAGAGGAAAGCTTTGTATTTTGGATTTTATATGTTTGTTACGAATCAACTGCAAAGCAACTGAAATTATTTCATCATTAAAGTGTGACATTATCGCTGAGTAACATACGCTATATTTATTACTAGAAAAAATAGCGATCCCTACCTAAAACTTCAATAATGTTACCCAAAGTATGAAATAACCTTTAAAATCGATCCGATAGAACCGATTTTAAAGGTCATTTCACCAATGGAAAGCTAAATTATCAGGGAGTAACATAAGCTATATTTAATCCCCGTATTCCCACGAGAACGGGAACAACGCGGGTGAAAGCGCTAGGTGCTGCTAGTTAACAATACTCGTAAAACTAACCATTGCGTGTAAGTGCTTAGAAATAGTTGTGTCGAAGGAGCCGTCGTCGTAATAAAAATTTTAACATACTGTGTCTTGTTTATTATCCCTTGTTACAAGTACTTTAAGTAGCCAGTTTTTGACAGGGGGTTCGGTTTCCGGAGCGTGACAGAGACGCATTCGTATTTGGTTACTTTTTAAGTAGATGTAGGCGTGGAATTCTTAAGCAATGCAATAGAATATGCTGCGTTTTATTTTCAAACTTTTTAACAACATGAAGATTTTATATGATAGACAAGATATTTGGTTTATAGGAGGTACATGGCAGCAGCGTCTTTCGTGTATCAACATTCCGTACTGCGCCAATCATATTCCATAATGTTCCAAGCGTGGCGTAGGAGATCCATGAAGGAATCTACGTCCAGGAGTGGATGTGGACAGCCTAAAAAATCTAAAGTTTTTTTCTATGTGGACAGCTATCCCACGGCTGAGATAGTAATATATAATTATAGTAATATTTTATCCAGAAAAACAATAAAACTAAACAATTGGTACAGTAAGTAAGGTATGGTAAGTTAAACTGCTCAGTAAAACATATGATCACAAAGGTAACAATAGGATGATGATGATGTTGATATTAGCTTTAGATATGCTGCCACGAAATGCTAGAACAACTTACCTCCACCTTGGAAAGATTGTACCTACAACAGTTTGTTCTTTTAGAAAAATATTAAAAAATACTTAATAGACTTATAATAAAACTCTACTTACATAACAAACCGTCGTTCTAGGCCTCGGATAAAATAAACTTTACCCCATAGAAATGGAAATTATCGCGTGTTACAAGAAAAAAAAATGTAAAACGTTATATAAAATTCTAATAAGTAATGTGATCCCATGTTGACTATGGACATAATAATATTGTAAATTTTATATATACATACATATAGTTACTTACCATAAAATCCTATTGTATTTTTACTGTTAAATGTCTTTATCTATGACTGATATCGTCTCTGTACATAATAGACTTATTTTTTGATATTATGTTTTATTGCGTGTGCTCAGTGAATATGCTACCTATCACAAACAAGGTGACCACGGAAGACCAGCGCTGTGGTTTCATTTACTTTGCCACAGAACAAGCTGAATGGTGACCTTTTTGGTCACTTGACTTAGTTCTAAGAATAATTTTATAGGTAATTTTGTTAGTTGTTCGTAATAAGTGACAAAATAAACATATTTTTTTATCTTTTAGCTAAAACTTATGTGGTTAGGTTGGACACAACTATTTCTAGACACTCACATGCATAATGTGTATGTATATATATATAGTAATGGTGAATTAAGTTATGTGTATAGGCTACGCTAGATTTATTTAAACCGAAGATATGATTTGGACCCGTTCTATAATATAATTTTAAGAAGCCTTCCTTCAAATAATAATTTAAAATCTGCATAAACCGCGCAAAGATAACCCTTAATTATTGTAGAAATACCACAAACAAACATCCAACAAGGCGAGAATGTCCAAACCCGTTGGGCCACGCAAAGCTAAATTGTAATTTATTCGAGTGTTGCATTGCAGTGCACTGCAGATCCCGGCTATACGCCCACCGCATGGAACGGGTTTGATAAACGCACGTACTGATAAACAGAAGGGCTTAGATTAAAAAGGATTCTAAAAAGGTTTATAAGTAACACAATTTTGCATGGACTTTGACGCCAAATGGAACTTTGTAAGTAATGGAATCATCATCATCATCATCTCAGTCGTAAGACGTCCACTGCTGGACATAGAACTCTGTAAGTTCTGATCCTGATCCTGTGGGTTTTTTGTTGTACTCACCACGCTTGGCAGGCGCAGTGCGCTATGTAGGCATATGCGCAGTATACACGGAAGGACGCTGCTGTCCATGTTCTAGAAGTATCCCTTGGATCCACGGCAAAAGAGGAGGGGAAACATTCTACTACCGGCACAACAAATAGACGCCAAGCGGAACTTTGTAAGTAATATTTGGCGTGTGGATAACAAGTCAACATTTCTTTGAACGAAGTTATTTGTATAAATAAAATAAAAAACCCTTATTAAATAATTATAGTACTTTCCATCCAGGGCGCTTTGACGCGATTTAAAGCAATTCGAAAATCAGCTAGTAAGAAAATCAGTACTTACATAAATTAATTTATTAAAAAATCCAAAAAACTTTTAGCTTTAAACTGTTATGAAGGGTCTACGCAAAATAAACATTTTCTACAGAAATCGTAAAGTCCAATCAATGTCCCAGACTAAGGATATTTTATCCTCCAATCTATGCAAATAAATAAAAGTGTCTGTTTGTAAAGTCAAACTACAGGTTTTTTATTTTCAACCTATGAAAGTCATCAATACAGGCTTTTATACTACTTCATTGGGACTGTGGGTGCTAAATAATAATATCATGAGAGTATTATTTTTTTTTGTCTGTCTGCTTCTTTCACCTAATCTCCGAAACGACTGGACTGAATTTGATGGGACTTTCACCGGTATGTGAAAGTGATTAGGTGCTGATGTGATACGAGGTATGTTGCACATTCTTAACAAAAAAAAGGGTTTTGTGCCAAAAAAATTATAACAATTTTTAAATGTTTTATCTATCTGCTTATTCAGCTAATCTCCGATATGTCTGGACCGATTATGATGAGTGTTTCACTGAAGAGCTGATGTGATAATAAGTGACTCAGGTTACACATTCTAGGTGTTCCGCGAAAAAAAAAATAAGCACGCAAGCAAAGCCAGTTTTAAATCAGCAGCTTCTTTAAATAAATTCAAGCCTTAACTTATGCAATCGCATTTGTCCCGAGACAGCTTCATGAGAGAAAAACTCGATATCTCAGCTATTCTCAGATAAATTGTATGCGGAGGAGGAATAACACAGTACTAAGGTATTTAAATCGAATGAATCCCTCTTATTTTTTTATATAGGTTTAGATTTTAGCACACTTTATTGCATTTGATGGTGATAATGAAACGGGAACATTTGAAAAGTACTTATTTGAAAAGTATTTTATATAGAATTGAAATGAAATTTATTATATCAGCAACAAACATCAGTATAAAAGCTATGCTACATAGTTTGCTGCTTGGTAAATTGTTGATCCTGGTTGAATAAATACTAAATAATAGAAATCGTAATCAAGCCAAACTAACTCTTATGCCCATAACGTCAAGATTGACATTTTATAAAAGCTAGTTACGTATTAGGACGCAGGGGATAGCCGGTGCTTTGGCGTACAATAGAACGTAAATTTTACAAATTTCAATTCGAAAATATTGTTGTAAAATCTATTTAAAGTATTTAATATATGTACTTGAAGATAGATTTGGCCTGATTCAGTAGGTTTAGGTATAAATCCCTGCCAATAATAATATTACGGTAGGATGGTGCTTGCAATTAAGAATCAGGAAGTAATAAGACTACTAATGTCCACTAACAACCTAGATATTCTTAGCCCTTTGCTCGTTCTATCACTCCAATAGTCAGAAGAGGAGACTTAATTTACTTACATCATTAATCAAGTTGATGGAGTGTAGTGCGAATAAGAGCTATGCATAACATTGTGTAACACAGAACGTAAGTAAGTACCTAGGTACTTATGTATATAACATACCACCAACCAACCAACAACCAAGTATATTAACATACTAATCAGAACCTAATAATTTGTTTTCTTCCCGTGGATGCAGTAGGATCACCGGAAGATGGGCAGCAGCGTCTTTTCGTGTATCATTAATTTATTAACATCCCTTATTTCGCTTGCTAACTCCCCTGCCAAGCGTAAGTATGCCAACAGCCCTCTCATGATTAGATCTTAGAGATTCATGAGTAAGGTTATGTCCAGCAGTGGACGTCCCGGCTGAGATGACGATGAAATCCGTTTACCTCACACGATGGGAACAACATATTAAATATTATTTTTTGGTATGTATGCTGTACTGTCACAGGGCTGCGGCTTTCTGCGGTCGCATTCATAGAAGATAAAACAAGCATTGGTACGGGGGTACCAGAAAAGGGGGCAAAGGCCTTAAAAGGTCACCAAGGGTCAAAAATGGCATTTTTGGGTTTTTGAACGTTTTCGGCCATTTGAAGACTTATTTTTTAATGACCTTTTGAGGAAACAATAGCTCCGGTCCAAAAATTATTCTAATAAATAATTAGGAAAATAATGTTTATGAGTTAAAATGTTATGGATTTCATTATTTATTGCGAATGACTTTATGCATGTTAATCATTATGTAGACCGATATTAGTGGTAACTATGTTGTGAATCTATAAATTATAAATTCTGATTATTCGGGCAAACGATGATTATGAAAATAAATTTTATGGATTACTATATTAGGGATATAAAATTTCGGAGACGAAATAGAGAATCCAATCAAACCTAACTAAACATGTGATTTATTAGCGGGATGCTTAATATCTCAATTTTAAATTATTTCTGAATTACCCATATGCAATTTTACTTTAGATACTTCTGAACCTACAATATAATGTTTTCGTTCATTCTAAGTGCTTTTCTATCTTTTGGTGCTTACACGATTCACTATTCTCTGATACTTTCTTCGATTTCATTAAGCTCTTTGCACATAGCTTGCAGGTTTAATTTTACGCTGTGTAAATCTGTAATTAATGGGATTTGCATAAGTAAACACTGAAAGCTCATTCCCTTCCTAGCTTGTTGCCTTCATTTATTACAAGGCCTGTTATTTACTGCCGTGGCGAACAGAAACGCAGGTGTGACTTAACTTTATTGTTTAACTTGAGTAGTGTTCGATACTGGCTTCTGCCCCGGATTTTGGACGTGTTGTTCTATAACACGGCGTTCTAGGCGAGGGGCGCCGGCAGTAGAATGTTAACCCTCCTCTCATACCCATGGATGCAGTAAGAGCCTGCTAAGGGATACCTCCGGAAGATGGGCAGCAGCGTCTTTCCGTGTACCAACATCCCGTACTGCGCTCGCCAACCCGCCTGCCAAGCGTGGTGAGTTATGGCAACTACCCCTCATGGAGATCCATGAGCGAGGCCTGTGTTCAGTAGTGGACGTTTTACGGCTGAAGCGAACGAAGAACGATGCCAAGGGATACCTCCGGAATATGGGCAGCACCGTCTTTCCACGTATCAACCACCCGTACTGCACTCGCTAACCCAAGCGTGGTGAGTATGGTAGGCAACTAACTACCTACCCCCTCATGTTCACTATGTTAATCTATGAGGGAGGCTTGTGTCCAGCAGTAGACGTCTTACGGCTGACTCTGAGATGATGCTTCATATCTCAGCTTAAATATGTTTGTAATATTTAATATTATTTTAGCCACACTTAAGTAAACGACGAGCTCTGTGGCGCAGCGGGCGAAGGTCCGCCTGCCACGCAAGGGGTTGCGGGTTCGATTCCCGCCTCGGGACAAATGTCTGTACGATCTGCAGATATTTGTTCAGGGTGTTCTGGGTGTTTTTCTATATATAATAAAATATCTATCTATGTAGTATAATGTATTAAGTATAACAGTCATCTAGTACCCATAACACAAGCTCTGCTTAGCTTGGGGCTAGATGATGCTGTGTGATTCGTCCAGCATTATTTATTTATTTATATTTTCGAGCGGGGTTGGGTACTCTTTAACCCGCTGGAATTAACCTGCTCGTTAATCGAGCCTGTTAGCTAGACGATTTAAACATAAAATCCTCTAAAAGATTGTATTAATTGCTTAATTACCTATTCTGATCGAATAAAATGGATTTGCATAAATAAATAAATAAATAAATAATGCTCGACAAAACACACAGCATCATCTAGCCCCAAGCTAAGCAGAGCTTGTGTTATGGGTACTAGATGACTGATATACTTAATACATTATACTACATAGATAGATATTTTTATTATATATAGAAAAACACCCTGAACAAATATCTGCAGATCGTACAGACATTTATCCCGAGGCGGGAATCGAACCCGCAACCCCTTGCGTCGCAGGCGGACCTTCGCCCGCTGCGCCACAGAGCTCGTCAATTTGTACCTCTGCTATAAAACAAATTTACAAAAATAATGAAATCTACAAACATTAATCTGATTATCTAGAAAACAAAAATGCTTGGGTTAACTTTTGCTCCAATTCCGAAACTATTAATAGCGAGCAGTGTTTTCTAATCGCTTCCAGTGCTTAAAACAGGGAAGCGAACAGATCATCCATGTAAGGTACATGGATGATCTGTTCGCTTCCCTGTTTTAAGCACTGGAAGCTTTCCTATTAACTTAAGTTTAAATATCTCTTCTTTTTCTGTTGCAAGTGGACGTGTCTATGTTTTGTAATTACCAACTATGCAAATAAAGTGCATGAATAAGAATTTTATGTTGTGGCTATGCTATTAGTTTTATAAAACGCGAAGGTTCACTAACCGCAGCTTTTAAAGCCATCAAGCTTATAAAATACAGCGTTGTTCCCACATTGAGATTCAAGTCTATTACCATTTATCGGTTGAAAGTAACTTAAGCTTCGATAATTCTAATACACCCATAAACCGGGGATACGAGGTCAAACAATCTAACCTAGCCAGGTAAATTGAGAAAGTGTCCAATAAAATGAGCAGTGCAAACAGTGTCAATAACTTCAGACGTTCATCGATAAAGTTCAGAAGACCATTACTTCGCCACAGGGGCTGCATTTGAACGAATCAGGCGGTATGTTAAAGATCTTTATTGGTCCGAGACCAGTCTAGGCAGTGAGCCTGTGGGCGTACAAACGATAGCTGTAGAAATCGCAATCACTAGACAAGACGCTGAGAGAGACTAATTTAGGCTTTAGACTTTTCAAACTCAAAAAGCGTTGATCCGGCGGGACCAGGCTTCTTAGATAAGTCTCTTTACTAATGTAAGCTAATTGACTTTTTTTTTTTTATTTACTTAATTTATATATTTCTAAAACACTATTTTTATAATTATGTGGATTTATAATAATAATAAATAATGCTGGACAAATCACACAGCATCATAGATGATGGTATTATTTTAATTTAATAATTATTAGCTAGAGCTAATAATTATTAAATTAAAAATAATACCGACGTCAAAATCCTTTCTTGTTGCTGAGAATAACGAAACTGCTATGTGTACACCTTTGAGTACTTCCCTTGATTTATCATGGATCCTATCATTAGAACTGCGTGTAAACACACAAGTTAACATATTTAAAGTGATATACATAAAGTGAAACAAAATCAGTAGACGCTATTACAATAATGTAATTTCTCATGGATTCCATAATCATAATCTAGGTTTGAAAAATGAGACCTATTGAAAGTGTAGCTATCAAATCCAGCTTAAAAAATAATTTTTCAAATCGGTTCATAAACAACGGGGTTCTGAGGTAAAAAAGGTTTTAATAAAATACAGACAGCTTGAGAACCTCCTCCTTTTTTGAAGTTGGTTAAAAAATAGATTTAGAAATGAGAAAAATAGATTGGTTAAAGAATATAAATGTCTAAAAACGATTTTCTATCTGAATGAGAGTTGGGTAAAAAAGTGTACCTATACGCCTGTCACCAGGAGAATAATAGTATTCTAATTAATTAATGTATAAAATTTTAATTATTGAATTTCTTGTAATGGTAGTGATAATTTCGATGGTCATAAATAAAAAAATAAACATTGATGCTAATTAATCATCAAAGCCAAAAAGAACCGAATCTGAGATCAATTTACGGGAAGGTCTGACTTTCTTCGTATTGGTCTCTTGTCTAAGGTGTGTGGAGCGAACAGGCTCCGAACAAACGCAATAAGTTATGCGAAACTTGTTGTAATGCACTCCAACCAATCTGAGAATAAGCAGTCGAGATGTTTTACGAGATAGGCCAGCAAGATATCTACCTAGGACCCTAAGTTTGTGGGTATTGATAAACGTAAAATGTACAGGTGAAATGCGAGCTTCAGGTAGAAGCTAGTTATATGTAAATACAAGCTTCTACCTGCAGCTTCGCCCGCACTGTAACTCCATAAAAGTTGTCTGTTAGATAATCCTAGTAAACATTCATAAAGGTGCGCTAAACCTACATTCAAACTTTCAGATTAATCATATTTGTAGGATTCGAGTGGCCTACCCTCTCGAATCTTACAAATATTATAAGAGTAAAGTGTAACTTAAACCACTGACATAGCATTTTCTGCAATAAACTTAGTTGACGTATCACACAGCTGCTTTTAATTAGATCCACTTAGTCAAAGTGAGTTGCGACCATAGGCTCTTATCATAAAACCGCACAATACTGACATAAACTTACTATATCTAACATAAATCACACCGAATATAACCAAATACATAACACGGATAAATCCGCACCAAAAGCTCAAATCAAGTCAAAGCTCAGTGAATCACGAAACAAAACCACTACTTCTGTAAATAGACACAAAACGTAAACATAGAAAGGCCTGAACAACTCAGATTAGAGCCAATTTGCTATTCCGTGAGTAGTTTGATCTATAAATAAGTTAGCACACCGTAAACAATAAGTAATCCTGGTTTGTCACTGTCACTCGCGTGTTCTTAGCGGCGCGTGCGACGGGAGAACGCACGCGACCGTCTCGTCCGCGCGACCACGACAGACACAGTCGAAAGTTCGAAACACTCGCAAGGGCCTTCGCCCCTTCCGAATCCGTGAACACGCGGGATGCAATAATACCGCTTAGGGCTGCCAAAGCCCAGAACCCTTCTATAGGTACGTTCGACGCCGCACGATCTCGCTTCAAAAGGATAGATTAGGTCACACAGCCCTTTTTCAATTGACTGATCGTGCTTGCGTGACCATTTCGTAAACAAGCTGGATTGAAATACCGTTTCACTGAAAAAGTTCTATGGTTTTTTTTACCTAAGGCTGCTTCACGATCGTTTGTTTTCAAAGCTTTGCTTAACAGAAAAACTACACCATAGAATTTTCATATCTTGGTGTAGTTTTCTGCGAATACTTTAATCTGTTATTAATATTCATAACCGCTCGCTTGCCCGTGTTAACCAGTAGTTAACAAAACGCACAACGCTAAAATGTCCATGTTAACTGGTAGTTAACATCGCGATTCACTCTACTATGCCCTTGTCAACTAGTAGTTGACATGACGCCGCCATGCCAAAATGCCCGTGTCAACCTGTAGTTAACATGACCTCGCGGTCGAAAAAGTGAAATATACTCGTCCTTGTCGCTCTAGGGGTTAGTTTGTATTATTTATCTCGTTTCTCCGTTAAATTTCCCGTCATAATTAATCCCAGTCGAGTATCCAAGCCATAGACAAAAGAAAAGAAAGTAAGAAAAATACGTTCCTTGTCAATCTTGTCATTGAGTGTTGGTTCGGTGCGGGATGTGTTAGATGTGTGCGATATTTCTGCTGATTTTCTTGTGAAATTTAGTTTTGTTCTACAAGATTTATTGTGTAAATCAAGGAATGTAAATAACTAACACGTAAATATAAAAAATCCAGCATGAAACATAAGATTTGACTTTTTCGAGTGAAAGTAAAACTAAGTGATTTTACTGAGAGCATGGGAACTGTTGCAGAAATGTTCATATTTCTCAGAAGTGGTGAATGCTATCCCTATGGTTTTTGTTTGTTTTAAAAGAATATAAGACTACTTATTTAGTGTTAACTTCATTTTATGCCTAAAAATGATATTTGTGCATGATATGCCTTGTCACGTTTAACATAAATTACGCCGCGCGGCGCCAGATAATGGTGTGGAATCAGAGGTCTGTGAATTAATAAATATGTATGGACAAGTGTACGTTTTAATTTCTTATCCTATTATCTATTTTATAAGTAATGTAATCAAAGATTAAAAACTATACGTCAACGCTTTAATTATTGAGGTATGAGCTTTTAAATACAAGACGAGCTTTAAAACGCGCTATCTCAAGTTCAGCACAGCATAACTCTGCACCAGAGTCGTAATCTCAGAATCAAAAGATAACATTGTATAGCTAGTTTCAGATTTAACATAAAAAATATAACACTTGACAATCTTTTAAAACAAATTAAGTCACAAGTAACGATTGCGTGAAAGCCGGCCCGCGCGCCGCAGGCGTAAAAACGGTGGGGCACGGCGACGTGTGCTAGTATTTGTCGCCGGACGTTTGGGTTAGCAACGCTATAGGGGGCCGGGCACGGGGTGCCGCGCGGTGCGCCGCGCGGGGCACGCGAGCGGTTAATATTCTTATTCTTAAGTCTTTATTGTAATGCCCCTAAACTGTATCTCTCCTTCTGTAGAGTGAACAATTAAATTATTGTTATAATGTTACATCCTTAGCCACCTATTCCACCTAGCCAACGCTCTAATGGATTCGAAAGTTTCCTCTAAAACCGTTCATTTTACGTCAGCTGTGTCATAGAGAAACCTAATAAACTAGCAACAGCCCTAAGTATGAAAAACTGTCGGTACGGGTGCCATCTGCGAAGGTCCCCCTGCATTACTGGGATGACATTATGCACTGAGGGGTCCGTGGCTTATCTCGTTGAATCACTCCGGAGACGTCACGCTTCGCGAACGGTAAACAGCTTCCGAGGTATACCGGTATATTTAATAGCTGTTTTGAATCATCTGGTCAAAGGCAGATAAAATATGGGCCACCCGTGGACCATGCTTATAAAATTTAAACTGTTGGTAGGTTTGTTGGTTTGAAGAATTGAAATTTAAAAATTGTATTTTTATTATTTGGGGGCTAAGCCCCCTATTATACATAGCGCTTTCTGGTCTGTGCATGACACGATTATATATAACCGAACCCGTTGACCGATTTACACAAAACCTTTTTTGTTAGCAATGTATTAATGAGAGAAGGGTACTGATTGATTTTGGTGACCCTAGGGCCACAGGGACCGGAGTTATTGTGACCTCAATGTATTTGAAATTTTGAAATAATTTTTTTTTTTTTGCTTTTTGGGAAACCTTCGCCCTCTTTTCTGGTACCCCCGTACCAATGCTTGTAGTATATTATTATGATTTTAAGTTTTTTTTTTAAACCTTTACATTTGGATTTAGCATGTATAATGAATAAATAATGACGTTAGATACTCCATCATCTTGACCCAAACTAAGCAAAGCTTGTACTGTGGAAACAATATGGCTGATACTTTTTTATTACTTGTCATTGACTTGCAGAGTAAATTAAAGCTTTTGCCATGGATATCAGAGTCCAACTTCATAAAGGGCTCAAATTCATGCCAATATCTAACAAAGCAAAGGAAGACGGGTCCAAAAGCTAGCTTCGAGCGATCCTTGGGACAGCTCGAGATTAATTATTCTTGCACATGACAACCCTTGAACTACAACACATAAATACTCTTTAAATCGGGCTACCCGCAATAAATTCTGTGCATTGTAGCTTATTGTAGGTACGCCTTGGTCATTATTTAAATGTTTTTTAATTAACTCTGTTCGATGTATTTACTGCCTCATATTCGAAACTAGTGGCTGTCCGCGGCCTTGCATGCGATTATACCTCATTGTACATTTCAAGTCGAATTTTGTCATCACAATATCATGTGATCGTTTTTTTCCAAAAACCAATAATTCTCTTTTAAGAATTGAAGTAAGTCAAAGCCCTGTCAAAACTGCTTCTGCTTTTTTGGAGATAAGGCGGAACAAACAGAGACTTATATTATAATAAACAAAAATTTAAATATTTGTAGTTTTGCTATTTCTACCGTATTTACTTTGATATGCATGTAGTAAAAAGCTGCAAAGAACACAGGGCGGGCACTTGAATTTTATTTATTTTTAAAGATAAAGATAATGGTAAACCTTAAATATCCACCTACCTATTATTTGAAATTGCCCGGAGCACAATAAAGTTGAGTTATAGCTAGAAACAGCAGATTTATATTCGTGGTTACCTCTCGGCGAACAATATAATATTTTGTATAGTTGTAAGAGGGTGAGGGTGCTTGCGTCACTATGAATTTATACATATCGATAATGACGTCAATATTATATGACACCCTGTAAATTGACTGTTCATAAGCTAGTATTTAAATAGATAAATTGTAAATTTAACATCTGAAGTAACATCTTACTTTGAAGACTGAAACCAAGTTTAGTACCTAAGTCAGTGGATTGCTGAGTCTACTCCATTCTTAAACCTTTATTGTACACAATAATATCTTAAAAACATTTTATACTTATTAGTTATGTAAATAGGCGAGCTTAACCCTGAAAGAGTTTTCTTACAGCAAACCTTGGGCTATAGCTATGGATAGAAATCCATTTGGCTAACTTTACTGAGGGTCTTACTTTATTTTTTTCCATTTATTTCTAATGATTAATGGAACAAGCATAGGTACGGGGGTACCAGAAAAGGGGGCGAAGGCCTCAAAAGGTCACCAACAGTCAAAAATGGCATTTTTGGGTTGTTTGACGTTTTCGGCCATTTGAAGACTTATTTTTTTTGGTGACCTTTTGAGGTCACTATAACTCCGATCCCTGTGGCCCTAGGGTTACAAAAATCAGTACCCTTCTCTCATTAAGACGGTGCTAACAAAAAAGTTTTCATGTAAATGTAGTTTATAAGCTAGCTGTTAATTTTCCAAATATTGTAAAATTAAAATTTAATTAAATAAAATAAAATCGGTCAACGCGCTCGGTTGTAATCGTCAAATACACAGACATACAGACAGACACCGCTATGCATATTAGGAGGCTTCGCCCCCTTATTAAATACTAATGAATTATTAACCCGGTGCCGCCAGTAGAATGTTGCCGCTCCTCTCATGCCCGTAAATGCAGTAAAATTCTGCCAAGGGATACCTACCAAAGATGGGCAGCATCGCCTTTCCCTGTATCAACATCGCGTACTGGGGTCGCCAACTCCATCTCACTAATATTATAAAGCCGAATGTTTGTTCGTATGGAGGTTTGTTACCTCTTCACGCAAAAACTAGCGTACGTATCGAGCTGAAATTTCGCAAACGTATAGATGTTGACTAGGATTAACACATAGGCTACTACATACTTTTTATCCGGGTACAACGCATGCGAAGCGGCGGGCACAAGCTAGTAGAATATATGTATATGGGGTTGGCAGCCTGCCAAGCGTGGTGAGTATGGCAACAACCCCTCATGATCAGTACTTAGTGACCAATGAGGCTTTTGCCCAGCAGTGGACGTCCTACGCCTGGAGGAGAGAGTACATTCCACACACCTCCATCCAGCCCCAAGGTAAGCAGTACTTGTATTATGGGCACCTGATGGATGATAGAATTCTAAAATAAGTTTTTTTGTAAATACATACAAAGACTGCAGAAAACTAACAAATATTTGTCCCGTGGCGGTAATCGAACACGCAACATGCGTCTCAGCCGATTTTTATTACCAACTACGCCACGGAGGTTGTTGAATTTTTGTCTTCTTTTGGCAATAAATGTATTTGTATTTATCATTATTATTTATTAGCCGTGGGGTGCCGGCAGTAGAATGTTACCCCTCCTCTCCTACCCGTGGATGCAGTGAGAGCCTGCTAAGGGACACCTCCGGTAGATGGGCAGCAGCGTCTTTCCGTATATCAACATCCGGTACTGCGCTCATGGAGATCCATGAGGGAGGCCTTACTTCAGTAGTGGACGTTTTACGGCTGAAATGATGAATAAAGACTCTCAGATGCAATTTCAAATCAAATCAAATATTTATTATAAAATCTTAGAAAGTAACATACATATACATATTATACATCTACATACATCTATAATAACCTAAATAAAACTAATGACATACAACATAAAACGAGCCTCGACTTTAAACTTCTCGTCACACGGTACTTGCAAGACCTTGATTACGCACAGATGGAGCACTTGTTGGAGGTACAATCGTAGTTTCGGGCTACATTGCGGATGGTGTGTGGTTGGTGTTTTTCAGCTTTTTATCATCATTCTTATTAACATTATTTTATTTCTTATTTCTTTTTACTTTTTTTGAATATTTAAGGCTTTTTTTTGTGTAGTTTCTTACTATCTATTTATTTAACGTAATTACACAGAATCCCAATTTGTATATCTAGAAAGATAAAAACTTTAGTCGCAACTTTGTACTAGTGAACTTATTTGGCGCCGGAGAAAGGAGCCCTCGTGTCTCATTACAAGTAATTTTTACTTAGAGCGAGGAGACATTTTTCTTTGACCATAGAAGGTTTATACTAGGCAAATATTTGTGCAAATGTATTTACTTATCACTATACTGTAAACATTTACTACTGTAAATAAACATTTTTATTATTTATTCATCATCATCATCATCATTTCAGCCGTAGGACGTCCACTGCTGGACAAAGGCCTCCCTCATTGATCTCCAAGTACTGCGGTTGGAAGCCGTCTGCATCCACCGCCGACCAGCAGTTCTCACTAATTATTTATTATTATTATTATAAGTACAATTTTCAAGACCTTACCTCCCGCGCTAGTTAAAAACTGTGTTACGGCAAGGTAAAGTCTCTCCAATCACGCACATGATGATGATGATGATGATTTATTAATGTTTATTGTTATTCGAAAAATGTATGTGCACATTTAACACGCGCTTTAACGGTGAAGGAAATAATCGCGAGGAAACCCGCTGCTTAGTCAGCTTCAGACGTATTGACCTATTTTTTTCTCTGAGTAATAGCCGACTAAGCTGGGAGGATGGTATAGGTCCTGGACAAGCCTGTTAACAATGTCCCAGACACTGCAACGTCCCGTACAGCATGAATACCAGTTGCTGACACACATTTAATACACATCATCTATAATGGATGTGAAGGCTTTGATTGTAACATCATCATCATCATAATCTCAAACGTTAGACGTCCACCGTTGGCCACAGGCCTCCCTCATAGATCTCCAAATACTGATCATAAGATCATCGGGTGTTCTGGGTGTTTTTCTATATTAATAAAAATATCTATCTATGTAGTATAAAGTATTAATTATATCAGTCATCAAGTACCCATAACACAAGCTCTGCTTAGCTTAGGGCTAGATGATGCTGTGTGATTTGTCCAGCATTATTTATTTATTTATTTATTTATAAGGGGTGGACACCATACTCACCACGCTTGACAAGCAGGTTGGCGAGTGCAGTACGGGATATTGATACACGGATGCTACTGCCCATCATCCGGAGGTATCCTTTAGCAGATTCTCACTGCATCCACGGCCAAGAGAGGAAAAGTATTCTACTGCCGGCACCCCACGGCATTGTAACTTAGTATATACAATCTAAATAAAACAAAACAACTGGACCAAAAGAAAGACCAGTATAGGAACAAGTCAATATTGTCATGTTTGGGTCCTGTGGTTCAATTGTTTTTGTGAACCTTCCAAACGTTGAAGTGTTGCATTTGTTTGGGACCCTAAAATGGAGAAGGATAATAAACATTCTGGTTTTTGCGCTGAAAAGTTTCTGGGTAAATGAGGTCTGGATGTAATTTGTTAAGGCTTCGCTGTTCGGTAGAGGCAAAGTAGACCAAATGGACAGTTAAAGCGAAGGTGAAATAAAAACAGAACATTGTTAGTAAATAATAACTGCCATGACAGTTTTAATAAACTTAGCAAACTTCTATATGATTGTGCTTACTTAGGGTGCTAAGTTTATCTTTCGATTTTTCATTGTATGCGATAATTAAACACTTTTTAGATACAATTCTACAGTTTTGTATCCAACATCACAAGGTTCTATGTAGTAAGGCCTTTTTGCATCTATTATGGATGATTTATTGTAGTCTTTATTGTAGACGGACAATATTACATTGTTTTTTGACTAAGGTACAATATAAACTGAATTTATATAGTAATTTTTCATCATTTCAGTCGTAAAACGTCCACTACTGAACACAGGCCTCCCTCGTGGATCTCCATTAGGGGTAGTTTCTATACTCACCACGCTTGGCAGGCGGGTTGGCGAGCGCAGTATGGGATGTTGATACACGAAAAGACGCTGCTGCGCAACTACTGGAGGTATCCCTTAGCAGGCTCTTACTTCATCCACGGGCATGAGAGGAGGGGTAACATTCTACTGCCGGTACCCCACGGCTAAATTTATATAGTAAATGTACCCAAGTACATTAGGTTATCGAAGATAGTTGGACAAATTGGTATATACTATAACTATTAAAAAAAAATACTATCATATAACCAGTGCTCCGTCATACACTTTCAATGTCACATTTCAAATCACTCTTATGAAGTACCTCAAGCTGGTATGTTTTATTCGGTAAAGATTTAATATTATGATGGCATATAAATACTTATTCAATCATCAGGAAATATCCAGATATTTCCCACAGTGATTGGGACTATATTTATAAGTACATTGCCCAATTAATAAGTTCGAAAGTAGTGATGACCTTAAACCACACCAAAGACTATCAGAACACCATCCCACAACTCAGTTCTTACGAGTGGTATGTCCAAACGAGAAAACTTTCAGTTGCTTCAGTTAAAAAACACCGCTGATGCAAACAAAAGATCTCGGAAATACTGAACTCTTCGAACAGGTTTAAATCCTCTTTACGATTGTAAAACAATGCGGAAGCCGACAGCGACTGAATCGACTAATTCCCTTTAACGCCTTTTAACGGATCGAACTATTCGTGGAACGAACTAACCAATTATTTATATTAGGAACGTGAGAAAATATGAATTATTTTGGTACCGGGTGTGGTGAACTTTAAGTGGCATGCTTACCACTTTCGGCTATCGTGTCGTTGTGGAGAAGGTGCGATATCAATCTTGCGCGTGACAAATAACTGAACTCTTTCTTGATGATAAATGGTTTGGTAAAGTAAATAATAGGGGTTAAAGGATTTAGGATGCTGATGGGATTGCCGCGATATTGCAGCGTATCAGGATTGTTTGATTGGCACAGGTGGATGGGTTCCACGCAATCATGCGGAAAAGAATAGCTTCCTTGGTGGGTCGCATGCGCGGCAGCTCCAACAGCCTCCTGGCCGCTGTGGCGCAAGATCTGGGTTCCAGCATTATGGGACACTGGATGAAGGTGCTCAGGCCCTTGTCTTCTCTGGTAGCTCAAGAAACCGCAGTCATCTACTTAACTGTCTTGCTTAGCCCATACCCTAACCCAATGTAAGTTATATATTTTGTTATTTTATTTTAATGTCATTTTATGTTCTGTGTTCTTAAGTCGTGTACTTAATTATGGATCAATTGTGTCTGAAATAAATTAATTAATAATAAAAAGTATGAAATTGTCGTTTTATTGTAATAGAACATTGCCACTAGAATTTCTCTGGCTCAATCTCTTCTTCTCCCTATCCTTGATTACGGCGATGCGTCTTTCCTAGATCAGACGGAGCAACAATTAGACAAGCTTGAGCGCCTGCAAAACGTCGAAATACGGTTCGTATTTGGCTTACGCAAGTATGACTATGTTTCGAAGTTTCGAAGGAAGCTAAGTTGGCTACCAATACGGCTTTGTCGGAATTCCCATATACTATTTTTATTGTACAATACTCTTTTTACTCCTTCTTCTCCTCCCTATCTAAAAGAACGATTCAACTTTCTTCATCTTTCCCACTCTCTATCTCTTCGTTCTTCTGATACTCTTCAGCTCATGACACCTATGCATTACTCGTCGTACTACCACAATTCCTTTTCTGTCAAGGCTGTTAACCTGTGGAACGCATTGCCTGTATCTATCAGGCGTACTCCATCCCTTCCAGTCTTCAAATCTATGGTTAAGGAACACTATTTGTCCTGTTGTCAACTTTTGTTTGTCAACTTTACACTTTATTTATATAAATATATAAATAAAGTGTCAATAAATCAAGCACTAACATGTAAGTATATTATGTCTATACGTTATCTATGATAGGTACTTATGTTATGTATATTAAGTATGGTATATATGTAATTAGTTTAACCTACATGTACACCATTATAACCCCTTGTCTTATATTATAATCCAATCCATCCCAAGGTTGCCTGGTAGAAATCGCTCTTTAGCGATAAGGCCGCCAATTGTCACTTTGTTTTTCAGTGTTTCTTGTTATGTTTAGTTTTAAGATGTGCAATAAAGTATTTTCTATCCATCTATCTATACTTCGAAATGACATAGAACTTTCATGGTTTGAGATTTTTATGTTACACTTTTTTCACATAATTATTATTATTATTTTTTTTATTCATAAAGAAGGGCTTTGTCGCTTATGCGATTATGACGCCCCACATAATTATGAAGTTCTTCTTTTACAAAATGTGCAACATTCGATTATCGACTTTCAGTTGTTTTTTTATTCAGCTTAGGCAAGAAAGGTGGATACTTAGAAAATTCGAGTGATATTTGAATACTTACTAGTTCCGACGCGGAACTAACGCAGCAGAAACAGCTCGCAATATCAATGTTGCGTTTGGAGAGGGGACTGCTAATAAAATAAACGCACCGTGCGATTTTGGATTAAACGCTTTCGTGATGTAAACTTTGATTTGAAGAACGAACCACGTGGAAGACCACCCACACAGGTGAATAACAATGAATTGAAAGAGATGGTGGAAGCCGATCCGAGCCAAACTACCCAGGAATTAGCGGCATGGTTTACCGTTACCTTACCAACAATATTAACTCATCATTATCATTTCAGCCGTAAAACGTCCACTACTGAACACAGGCCTCCACGGTTATATCGCGTAAGTTTAAAAAAGACAAATAACCGTATTTTTTTTACTTTGTAGCTGGAAAATAATATAAGCAAGAGAAACCTCGTATAAAGGCGCCGCTGGGCTGAAACGGCAAGGGACCGGGACATCTGGCGAACTCTAGTGTCGGAGGCCAAGATCCACTTCGGGTTACTCCGCCACAGCAGTAGTAACTAGTATGTAAGTAAGAATGTTTTATGTATACTCTGTATTTTTATCCAAGTTCTGTTGATTCATCATCATCATCTCAGCCGTAGGACGTTGGATCCATGATCCATGCCTTTATCCAGCAGCGGTGTGTACAGTTCTTGAATATCTTCAAGAACTGATCATGAAGGGTGGTTGCCACACCGCCACGCTTGTCAGGCGGGGTGGTGAACGCAGTGCGGGATGTTGATATACGGAATGACGCTACTACTCATCTTCTTAGAAGTATCCCTTGGCAGATTCTTACTACATCCACGAGCAAGAAAGGAGGGGCAACATTCTACTGCCGGCACCCCATGGTACGCCCTAGGTTGACTCAATATTTAATAAAAACGCTGTTGGCAAACAGAGTTAAAATGTGAGACATAATTTCTTACTGCCTAACTGTTGGTCAGCTAATAATGATATTCCTTAACGATTTTGTTGCCAAACGAAAGTAACAATTTGAGATGCGAAAGTTGCGCATACTCAACTGTCTTAAGAATTTAAAGTCCATCTCAGGGTGTGGATTAACCGAAGCGTTGAACTCAATATGGAGTAATTTACGAGGGCGTAAAGAGAGGTTTACTAAATTAAATTCTCCAAAAGGGGCCCGTCGCCTCATGTCGAGCAAATACATCGTAAAATGAATAACTGAGAGCAATAATGATATGGGAATAAAATTATACTTTGGGTTGTAGACCAAAGCAGTAATTCTTTTATTGTTATGTCCAGATTAAAGAGGGCCATGAATGGTCTGAAGTCATAAACGAGCCGTCATAAAATTGTTCCTCTTAAAAAGGTCCAAAAAAAATTCAGCGACAGCATATGTTTATCTTTTATGGTTAACTCATAGTAACCATTTTACCAATTAAAATTTTGATAAATAAGCATTTATTGCGAAGTCTTTTAAAAAAACATGGTGTGAATATGTATCCAGACAAGTTTCTTCAACATATTAAGTAGTTCATGAAGAACATATTTGCCATTTAAACTACATAATTTAAATCAATATCTTACGAGTTATAGCTAATTTAAACTCTCGCGCGACAATATTATTACACCGGTGCGGGCATAGTCTAACTCCTCCTTAACAGCTGAATTAGAACCCGGTAGATGGCGCTGCTATCAGCATGTCTCCATTTATCAGCGGTCAGGACGACGTCTGCCGGGTCCACTAGTTATCTTTTAAAAATTCATAGTTCCCGTAATTCCCTAAATAGTGATAAGTATCTGCCAACTCTCTGTCATCTGTTCCACACTTCACAATCAAGCGTTTATTAATTTACCAATATATGAGACATGTACGGCACCTGCCAGACTAATTCCAGTTGTTGATAGCCAGGCTTTATCACCATACAACCCTGATCAAACGACAAGAACCAACTCATAGACAGAAATAACCACTAATTTGTTGTAAACCTATTCCTGTATTCTTTCAACTGCAGCAGGCGAACATCAAATCAAAGTGAGGAGCACCAATCTCACTCAGTAAGCGCTTTTGTGTACCATTAGATGAGGATCTTGTTTGTTGACAGGATGGATAGACGACGAAGGGCCTCGGGGAAATGTAAACAGATTCTGACATAAATATACTGTCTGACCGCATTTTACCGCAGAGCAAAGGGTGGTTGTTCAAGCTGATGTCACTCACGCACTTTAACATAAGAAATAACATGGTACCAAATAAAACTAAGGGATGTTATGATTGGAACCAAACTTTTTGGATAATACTTTTTTTCTCCTTTTGAATAAAGAAGAACTTAATTAATTCTGAACATAGGTTCGCAGCCCATTCTTCCGCTAACTTGCGGTTTATTGTGAACTAATACTTAATATACATAAATATATAATAATATACAAAAATATATAATAAATGATACCGACCCAAGTTACCTTAGCTCCTTTAAATAACATATTAGTCAGTTTAAATCTTTTCAACAGTCACTTTGAGTCTCAGAAAAAACTTATTGTGAGTCGTCACCCAGTCTCACCCCTTACTTCCCTAATTGGCTATTCGAAACATCATCCGGCCTTGGGTGTTATGTTGAGTAATGTCTCACACCCCAGAATTTGAGATGAAGGAAACGCCCTAAATTAGTTAACGCCAAGCATAATTCTGCCAACAGCCCTGTCCTGCTATTAATGAATGAATATAATCTTTTTTTCACTTTCAAAATTAACGTGAGACTACTTATAAATACTCACGTAGTATTGTAACGTCGAAGATTATTCCGACACGTTTCGATTTTTCAAGAATAATCTAAAACGTGTCGGAATAATCTTCGACGTTACAATACTACGTGAGTAATTCCCGTTTTTTACTAAATGAATATAATCTTTATTGTATACCAAAACTAAAATTCAATACAGCATGAAAACTTAAAATAAACCCAAATGCACAATGGGCGGCCTTAACGCTAAGAACGATCTCTTCCAAACTAACTTAAAAACTTATAATATCTATGCAAAGCATTATTATTAGGGTTCCGTACCTCGAAAGGAAAACGGATCACTTTGTTGTTCGTCCGTCTGTCTGTCGAGACCCTTTTTCTCAGGAACGCGTAGAGGTATCAAGCTGGAACTTATATCAAATACTCAGGTCTACTGTCCCTTGGAGCTGTGATTAAATCAAACTCCTAAGCCAACGCAATCAAAAGATGCAGCCGATTATGACGCAAATTTCCGCAAATTTGCGACACACGCAAGGGAATCAAAACCTTCAGGGTACTGCCCGTGAACTCAGAATTTTAAAATTTCGTACAAAGCAACGTCTTATAGTACAGATAAACGAAAAATTGCGAAAACCGTAAATTTTCAGTTACATCATATAATAAAAATATTTTTAATAATTTTAAACTACCCCTTTCCTCATGAACGCGTAGAGATATTAAATTATAATTCATATCAAATACTCAGGTCTTATATACCTTCAGGTTTGTACGGTACCCTCGGTGCGCGAGTCCGACTCCCACTTGACCGGTTTTTTTTTAAATTAGCCGTTTTAAGCTTCGGCCTTTGAAAGATCCACATTTTGATTTTCTAGATCTTGATACGTCCCTATACTTGTCTCTTAATAATTTATAACGGAACACGTATCATGTTAGAAAGTCAATGTTCCTAATGTTTAATGCTTTTGTTTTATTACTTAAGTTATGATGGCTCACTAATAATAGCTAGCACGTTGATAGCCAATCAATGGGCTTACGGTTTATTTCTATCAAAGTTACAGCTTTCCTTTTGAAATCGACCTATTAACGTTGTCATAAACGTGTATCTGTCTTTATAACTTTTGTTTCAAAATATCGTTGGCAATATTGCATGAAATGGAACGCTGGGATGACAGCGGTCGTTTAGCGTGCATTTGGCGCGAAATTAGAAAGGATGACCAGTATGACGAGGAAGATGATTAATCATCGAGGACATACCCAATAGAGAGGAAATGTCATTTATTTTGTCTGAACAAGAATTCCGCCAAAAATCTATATATATAAAATTCAAAGTCCTGACTTACTGACTGACTGATATATCAACGCACAGCCTAAACCACTGGACCTAAAGACTTGTAATTTGGCACACATATACCTTGATTATCCTAGAGGTGCACTAAGAAGGGATTTTTCGAAATTCTCACGGGATAGGGAATAAATGGGATTTATATTTTTGAATCAAAGTGGCTCTGCGTGAAAAAGGGTATTTTACGTTTTATGAGTTCCACGCCGGACGAAGTCGCGGGCAAAATCTAGTATTTCATAATTGTACGGAAAAGTACACAGGTCGTCTGTTGGCGCTGTACTGTCAAAGGCGAGAAACAGTTGTCATTGCATTAGTGCAAAGCAGTAATATGTTTCGGAACTTTTATGACCTTATTTCCCCTCTATTGGGTATGTGCTCTATGTGATTAATGAATGCGCGACAAAAAGGGAGACATGCTAATTTTTCCTCACGTTAAAGACAAATGAGTAGTAAAGTTTTAATTATTTGGTAGATTGGAGAGTTGTTGTTCAAGGCCTCTAGATCGGTAGCTCCGGAAGCTGGGCAACAGCGTCTTTTCGTGTATCAACATCCCGTACTGCGCTCGCCAACCCACCTGCCAAGCGTGGCGAGTATGGCAACAAGCCCCACATGAACTTGGAGATCCATGAGGAAAGCCTTTGTCCAGCTGCGGACGTGAGCAGCCAGTCCTAAGGCTGATATGATGAAAGCTCACAATCTTTCTTCGGCTTTTATATAAGCATTGCGATTGCGTGGTATTCAGAGGACACGTCTACGCGTCTGTCCGTATATGGAGGTTCCGTGTAAGGAAAGTGGACCCATTGTATTTAGCGTTTATCCGGTTGTTCACCTGAAGAAAAACTTGCGGAATTATAAAAAGCAGTCTGGATCCCTGGAGGATGGAGAATTCGAGATGCTTTTACTTTTGATTGGAATTTGATTTTGGTGAATTTCACTTTTGACATAAGTGGTAGTGTTACTAGGTGTGCAGTTTTTATTGTTATTACAATAAAAATGCAACTTTAGTTTTGTTACAATGAATCAATTTTTTTTTCATAGAATAAAGTTAGTTAATTGTGATTATGTTTTATTTTGCTGTGTCAATTTGATAAATTATTCTTGCTGATTATAGACAAATTAGAATTGATACTTGATATACCTAGGTGTAGTAAGGTAGATACTTTAGAGCATCAAAATCACAATGTTTTTATTCATTCAACAAACACAACATACATATTGGCACTTATAAATAAAATTACATCAAAAACACATAAAATTATAAAGTCTGAATTATGTATGTTAACAAACAGAAGTCGTATGACAAAGCGGATACATTGTAGTCAAGTACGGTCATATTATTAAACAGTCCTTTTCCAAAACAACAAACATTCATTACATTCTCTTGTTTTGAAACACCTCTGTCCCGGTCAACGCTTCCCCACCGCGCAGGACGCAGACAATGCTAGGATGTCGCATGATTCCCGAACTTTGAATCACGACAAAGGGTAACAAGCTATTGTTTGTTTGTCACTCGTCCGCTTCTAGTTTGTTTTGGTGAGCACGTGCCACTTGCAGGCTTGTCGGTGACATGACAGGGCCTCGAGTTTTCAAGCTTCAAAACGTGTGCTTTTTTTATTTAAGACTATTGGTTGCCGCTATTGCACGCTAGGGGCGCTGATATTCCAATTTTGAAAGTTTCTATCAAGGTAAAAATTAAGTTCAACCTTTGATTAGAACGTAATGGAGCCAGAAACCCCCTACTCTTCGAAAGAAAAAGTTTGAATTTAGTTTCAACTTTTTCACCTTACATCAGCTCACGTTCGGTCACGTTTGTTGGTATTTCCAACAAACGTGTCCTGATCTGACCTTGTGGTTCATATTTATCATTACTTGCAGGTAATCTAATGAAAAATATATTCTACTCATTTTATTGCCAGCTTCAGGTCATTTAGCCGCAAGGACCAAGCTTGTTAAAAAACTTTTCATTTAAGTATAAAATCCTGATTGACGGTTGATTATAGGATGATAAAGACAATACCGTAACATTATGCTATAACCGTGCGTTTTTAGCCGTGGGTTGCCGGCAGTAGAATGTTGCCCCTCCTTTCTTGCCTGTGGATGCAGTAAGAATCTGCCAAGGGATACCGGAAGATAGGCAGCAGCGTCTTTCCGTGTAATCAACATCCTGTACTGCGCTCGCCAACCCGCCTGCCAAGCGTGGTGAGTATGGCAACAACCCCTCTTGATCAGTATTTGTGATCAGGGAGGGAGGCCTTTGTCCAACAGTGGACGTCTTACGGCTGGGAAAGAAAAGAAGATGCTATAACCCAATAAAACTAAAACTATTAAAAAAAATTGAGTTCTTCAAAAACGTTCAAGTAAGCTTACGACCTCACGAAATACAGTAGGTAGATAGATTCGCATATGAAGGGCTTTCTGTTTGCTTATTTACCAACAGATCATGAGTAACCGGGCAACTCGCCAATAGAGGGCGCTAGCGACAGAAATAGACTTGTCACAGCTCGAGTTATGGCCACTGCGGTAGGCATTTCCGATCTTCCGTCTTTATTATTTTTGGTTATTTATAGTTATTCAGCGCTGCGTGAAGTTTATAATGCTAAAACCACTATTATGATTATTTTATGATGAATGGGTTACGTATGGTTCCATACCATTTTGGTTCGGAAACCGTAATTAATGTAATGTCCAATAGTTTTTGTTATTTACGCGCCGGACATAAAATAAAAATTTAACTACGTTACATACATACTTAATACATAATAACTTTTATATTTCTATAATACACGTATAAAAACTGAAAAGAATATTGACAAACAATCAATTAAATTTACCCTTATTTTGTCCAAGAACCATTGTTGTGCTTTTTTCCGACATAAAGTTGTAATCGTAAAACTGGTAGAGCACAATATAATATTTTTATATAATTGTGCGACATCTATCGTAATGGTGTTAAACTAATGAAATGTCTTGGTTGTATCGCAAATGCGACAACGGAGCACGTAATTCTGAAGTGAACTTATAGATGGCGCTCAAGATATAGCCAAAAAATATTTTTTTGTTATTTTCCTAGTAAAATGGCCTATAAAATATGACAAAATAATGAGATAAACTAACCTGTTCGCTGTGAGGGTCGACATTTCGGCTCCACAATCTCGCGTCGCTAAACCTTCATCGCAGCTGCTGCCACCTGTGATCCTTTGCACGGAGCTCAGCGAGACGTCCTCGCTTGAGTTCTTCCTGGCGTTCGTCGCATTGCTACTAGATGGCGCTGTTCGTTGTTTCGCTGCTTGCTTGTGACGGCTTAGCGCGAAGAAAAGTGCAAGGACTGCTTTGAGTTTTGCGTCTCTGATGTCGATTGCGGTCACTTGTTCCAGTCCTTGGACTTTTTGCGCGTGAAGGAAGTCCAAACAACACTGCACGTTCTCCAACTGAAAATAAAAACAAATTTTGTTGTTAGCAGTATAATTCATCAAAGAAAATCTATACAAACTATGCATTATTAGGTACCTATACCAATAACAAACACATATTTTAGAATTTTTAAGGACAATATTCGTGCTTGAAATAAATTTATGACCTATTGAATTTAGAAGCTTTAACTAAACATATAATCGGTCTAAATATCAAAATGTCTATATTAATTTTGGCAAGGCGTCAAAAAAAGTAAACATTAAAGGCCCCTAAAATGGGAAGTAATTAATTACCACCTTAAAGAGTCGGTAAGTTAACTATGGACGGCAAAGTTATCTAGATAGTAGTTAGGTTCTAAAATTTGTATACGGCTATCAATATTTATTAGCTCAACCATTGGTAAAGGCGGTGACTGCAGCCAAATCAACATGACTTGTATTTTGATGAGGTTTTCAAATGGCCTTGAAAATATTTTAACTTTTGATTTCTACAAACCTACCTTGCTTGACTTTGTTTGTGACGTTAACCAGGTGGTCAAAGAACCTAAGAGCATATAACTTAAAACAAGCATTGGTACGGGGGTACCAGAAAAGGGGGCGAATGCCTCAAAAGGTCACCAAAGGTCAAAAATGGCATTTTTGGGTTTTTGGCCATTTGAAGACTTTTATTTTTTTGGTGACCTTTTGAGGTCACAATAACTCTGTGACCGATTGCTTTTGTTGACCCTAGGTCAACAAAAGCAATCAGTCACCTTCTCTCATTAAGACGGTGCTAACAAAAAAGGTTTTATGTAAATCGGTCAGCGCGTTCGGTTGTAATCGTCAAATACACAGACAGACAGAGCGATAATATGCGTATAAAAATAATTCAATAATTTGGTAGGTACATAATGAACTTTCGCGATTTATTATAGACACATTATCGCGTAATTCATTATTTTTTTAAGCTGTGTGACATTACTTACCCATATTCAAAGATCGAATAATGGGAAAAGAATGTTCGTAATGAATGTGGTGAAAGGAGTGCTAGAGGTAAACTATAGAAGCGATGTATGGTGAGGATATGAGAAAGAAAGGAGTGAGTGACGAGATGACGTCTGAAAGAGGACAGTGAGAAATGAAAACAAGTTTGGTGGGATAAGGCTGACCTTATCCCACCAAACATGATTTCCTTTCCACCCATTTCCCTGAGGAAATGATGATGATTCAATTATTTTGTCTCTATCATACCTCAATGCATGATTAATCGAATGGATTCATATTTTAAGGTAGACAACCTATATTAAATTCTTAGACATAACTATACTTAAATTATAAAATGCTATCAGACACAATGACAGACAACGTACAGCATAATCCACCAGCCTAACACACTTACTAGAGATTTCAAATTTTTAGGGTATGTTTGTCTTAGTGCAAAACCGGCAACTAAGAAGAGGATTTTTGAAAATCGAATTCTTTGGGGTTCTAAAAGGTGTTCAAAGTTGTTTTTGTTAATGTGCCATATCTCCAAAACCGTGTAGACACTTCTTTCAAAATAAGCAATGACATATCAAGGATTTTCCGGTTGTTTTCCAGGACCAAGCATTGAAAGAAAAAAACTTGTCATAAGTTCTACAATTTTCAGTATTTTTAGAACCTATTGAAGAAGGTTATTATTATTTAAAATTTCAATAAAAAAATAAATAATATAATGATTATAGGTACGAAAAAAATTAAATTGAATGTATTATTGGTAACTTAGCTATAAGTAGTACTGATGATTTATTTATTTCAATACCACGCGGAGGAAGACGCGGTCAGCTAGTTTAATAATATTGTCCGAGTAGGTACACGTTTTTCGTTCCACCTTGTAGTAATTAATTTGGGCAGCCCGTATAGTCGGATAGCATAAAGTTAGTAATATTGCGACATCGCAAGGCGCCAGTCCTTAAATGGACCGGCTCTTGATCTCATAGGTCACCGGTCGCGCAGCTGATTTAAACTTATCCTGTTTTCTTTATGTAAAGCAGTTGAGCATTACTTTTTTATCATCATCATTATCATTTCAGTTGTAGGATGTCCACAGGACAAGGGCCTCCCTCATGAATCTCAAGTACTAATAGGGATTGTTGAACTCCTCTCCATACTTCCGAGTTCTATGGTGATTCTTTCACCATTCAAGCTACTAGAGCGTTCCAGAGGAACGCCCTTCCTGTTTCCATTCGACATCCTAATCCCTTCCGATCTTTAAAAGCATGGTTCATCAATTTAATCTAGAGTCCCTGGATAAGCCTTAGTAATTTTGTAATATTAGTATTAGTTTATTTATATAAAATATGTATGTACTTTTATCTGTATTATATTTTGATAACAACTCTCCTTAAATCTCTCTCCTTCTTATTGACCATTTCAGTACGCCACCGTCATATGTTCACTCTTTCCTATGCAAAGGTGGCCTGGAAGAGATCGCTCTCAGCGATAAGGCCGCCCATAACGCCTATTGTGCATTTGTATAATATTTATTTTAAAGTTTTCATATTGTATATAAGTTTTGGTGTACAATATAGATAAAGGTATTCATTAATACATTCACTAATTGTTGCCATTCTCACCACGTTTGGCAGACAGGTTGGCGAGTGTTGATGCACATGCGGGATGTTGATACACAGAAAGGCGCTGCTGCTCATCTTCCGGAGAAGTATCCATTCGCAGGTTCTTACTGCTTCCACGGGCAAGAGAGAAGGGGCAATATTCTACTGTCGGCATTACTTGTTGTGTTGCATTGCATCTCGAAATGAGAATGAATTGTGTCGGTTTGTAGCTTAAGTGTTTTTTTTTTTATGTTTGCAAAAATTTAAGAAGGATTTAAATTGAAAAAAAACTTACCAAAAAAGAAAATCCTGAAATTCATTCTTTTATAGAAATGAAAAATGCAATCAAAATTTTGTCTCCGACGGGACTCGAACCCGTAACGTTCAGACGAACACCTTCAACGCAGGCTGCCTTTAACCGTTTCGGCTACGGAGCAATTAACCGCCGGGTCGAAAATCTTGACTGCCTTTATCGGTTTCAAACCGAGTGGCGACATCTAGCTGAAATTCTTAGAATTAATTCTAGCCCACTGTCCGACAACCAGTAGTCAGTAGCAGTGAAGAGATGTCGCTTTAGTTAATTTTATAAGCAATGTTTTTTATTTAAAGTGTAAACCCACACTAAGGTATCATTATAGAAATGAAAAATGCAATCAAAATTTTGTCTCCGACGGGACTCATTTCATTCATTCTTTTATTTCCATAGTTTGCAATTACAAAACATAGACACGTCTACTTGCAAAGAGTATTAATAAGTAGCCTAATTTAGGTACCGTACTTAATTAATTCGTGTGAGTGGAGGTTGAATCATAAATGGATTTTGTATTTTTTAGGGTTCCGTAGGTTTCCTTTTGAGGAAAAGGAAAAAAACGGACCCTTATAGGATCACTTTGTTGTCCGTCTGTCAAGACCCTTTATCTTGAGAACGCGTAGAGGTATCAACTTGATATGAAAACCATATTCGCAAGTCTACAGCCTCTTTATGGTGTCAATTTAAATATTCTAAGTTAACCTGAAAAAAGATACGACCGTTTATGCCGGAAAAAAAGACATTTCGACATCCTTAAAGGAATCAAAATTCATAGGGTTACTTCTCGTACCTAGAACTATGAAATTTGGCAAGGTATATCGTCTTATACTGTACATACAGAGAAAAAAACTATAAATTTGCAAAAAAAACATTTAAGTCTTTGAAATAAGTACGAACTCAATCATCGAGGTTAAGCAACCCTACGCGCGGTCATAAATTGGATGAGTGACCGAATCTTTTTGTGCATTTTTAAAACCTTTACTAACAGATAAGCTACTTCATAGTAATTACTAGCCGCACCCGTTCCCATTCCCGTGGGAATTTCGAAAAATCCCTTCTTAGTGCACCTCTAGGATACTCAAGGTATATGTATGTGTGCCAAAGTCTCTAGGTCCAGTGGTTTAGGCTGTGCGTTGTCTGTCAGTCACTCAGTCAGTAACGGAAGAGTTTTATATATATTGATTATCTCCCTACATACCTACTGAACCCTCGGTGAGCAAGTCCAGCTCATACTTGCCCCGTTTTATTTTTATAACCTTCCCATCCTCCTTCCACTTGAAACGATAACCGTAAATCTTAAGTGCCAGCTGCAATTATTTTACATAACACAAGTAAACCTGTACGAGATCAGGATGGCCCTAAAACAGCTTAAGAACGACAAGGCGCCGGGGGAGGACGGAATCACGTCAGAGCTTCTGAAAGCGGGTGGATCACCGATACTTTAAAGTCCTTCAGAAGCTCTTCAACTCCGTCTTGCTCGAAGGTATTACGCCAAAAACATGGAACAAAAGCGTCGTGGTATTGTTCTTTAAGAAAGGTGACAACACCTTGCTTAAGAACTACAGACCGATCTCGCTTTTGAGCCATGTTTATAAGCTGTTCTCAAGGATCATCGCAAATCGTCTCGATCGCAGGTTTGATGACTTCCAGCGTCCCGAACAAGCCGGGTTTCGAAAAGGCTACAGTACCATAGACCACATTCATACGCTGCGGCAAGTGATACAGAAGACCGAAGAGTATAACTTGCCGCTATGTCTCGCGTTTGTGGACTATGAGAAAGCCTTCGATTCGATCGAAACATGGGCGGTGCTCGAGTCTCTCCAACGATGCCGAATTGACTATCGGTATATCGAAGTGTTGAAGTCTTTGTATAGAAACGCCACTATGTCAGTCCGAGTACAGGAACAGAGTTCGAAGGATATTCCCTTAAAAAGAGGCGTAAGACAGGGAGACGTTATTTCTCCGAAACTGTTTACGACCGCTTTGGAAGATGCCTTCAAGCTCTTGGAATGGAAAGGACTAGGCATCAACATTAACGGCGAATACATGACTCACCTTCGGTTTGCTGACGATATTGTGGTCATGGCAAAGTCGATGGAGGAACTTGGCACGATGCTCGAAGGCCTCAATCGAGTCTCCCAACGGGTAGGCCTTAAAATGAACATGGACAAGACGAAGGTTATGTCGAATTTCCATGTGGTGCCTGCCCCAGTTATGGTTGAGAACTCGGCTCTCGAAGTTGTCGACGCGTATGTATACCTAGGACAAACTGTCCAGTTAGGTAAGTCCAACTTTGAGAAAGAGGTCAATCGACGAATCCAACTCGGATGGGCAGCGTTTGGGAAACTACGCAACGTTTTTTCGTCCAAAATTCCTCAGTGCCTTAAGACGAAAGTCTACGATCAATGTGTGTTACCAGTGATGACATATGGAACCGAAACGTGGTCATTCACGATTGGCCTCATGAATAAGCTCAGAGTCGCTCAACGAGCTATGGAGAGGGCTATGCTCGGGGTTTCTTTACGCGATCGAATCAGAAATGAGGAGATACGTAGAAGAACTCGGGTCACCGACATAGCCAAACGGATTAGCACGTTGAAGTGGCAATGGGCAGGCCATGTAGCTCGCAGAACAGATGGCCGATGGGGCCGAAAAGTTCTCGAGTGGAGGCCACGGACCGGCAAGCGCAGCGTAGGACGTCCACCAACAAGATGGGATGATGACCTGGTGAAGACCGCAGGTCGACGGTGGATGCAGATCGCTTCCAACCGCAACAACTGGAAATCCATGAGGGAGGCCTATGTCCAGCAGTGGACTTCCTACGGCTGAAATGATGATGATGATGATGATGAATCAGTTTAAAATTATGTCTACAGATCGCAAAGTTTACAGAGACACATATTATAGCGGTCAAATTGATTACAACCCTCTATTTTATTGCGGGTTAAAAATAAATGGAACACAAAAATTGTTACCTAGAACTACCTTAACATTAACTGGCGTGGGATGCTGGCAGTAAAATGTTACCCCTCCTCTCATGCCCGTGGATGCAGTAAGGGCTAAGGGATACCTCCGGAAGATGGGCTGTAGCTTCTTTCCGTGTATCAACATCCCGTACTGCGCTCGCCAACCCGCCTGCCAAGCGTGAGTATGTCAACTACCCCTCATGGAGATCCATGAGGGAGGCCTGTGTTCAGTAGTGGACGTTTTACGGCTGAAATGATGACCTTAACATAAACCACTGGGTAGAATACATCTCGACTCAATACTAGTGATACTAGTATGTCAGAATAGTGATAGTTTTATTTCACATCATTGCAAAAAGTTTGCATGAAAAATTCGTCTGACCTATTGTGAAAAATAATAGTCAATGGTTTTAGAACAATATACCTTAATGGCAAACGTGGCGGTGCAATAATTACAAGCTCGAAACCAAATGCCAATCAAAATAAATGTTTTTGTAAAGTATGCCGTGCGGTGCCGGCAGTAGAATATTGCCTCTCTCTTGCCCGTGAATGCAGGAAGAATCTGCCATGGGAGACCTCCGGAAGATGGGCAACAGCGTCTTTCCGTGGATCAACCTCTAGTAGGTAGGTGCTGCGCCCGCCAACCCGCCTGCCAAGCGTGGCGAGTATGACAACAACTCCCTGATCTTGGGAGATCCATGAGGGAGGCCTATAGGTACCATCCTCTCAGCTAAGTCAACTATCAATCACAGGAATGAACTGAACAATGCAAATCGTAACTAAGCCGCGGGTTTCCTCGCGATGTTTTTCAAGGGCAACAGGCACATGTTAAAGGTGAATATAATTTTTTTTGAAAGAAAAATCACGTGAACCTCCTGTATCAAACCCACGACCTTCGGATTGAAAGTCGAGGCTAGGATACCACTCAGCTAACACGGCTTTTTAAACATAACAAAGGCACATAATATTTCGCATTCCATGCTTTGTTGCACACAGATTTCGACGCATTCCATTTTTGGTTGCAGTCAGATTTCTGTATTAAACTAGGGGTCACGCTCCACCTTACTATTCCGTGGATATCCTGCTTGAGGTAGATTTAAATCCGCCGTATCACGATGGGAGCACGTGCTCAATCTCGATACAGTAGCAGCTAGGTAGAAAATTATGAACCTCCTATATTAATATGGTCGCCTGGTACTTTTAAATTCGAATTTGCTTATAGACAGACTGTACTTACCTATTTAGCGTGGAGGCGGTGATCATTAATTTGTGGATTCCGTGGTAATAATCCGTTTCGCCTTAGGAACTACTGCCACATTGAGTGGACGCGGGAATTCAGCGTTTTAGTAGTATAATAATTCAACATTTATAGTTCAAGTTCAATATCATTATCCATAATTTATACAGATAGCCGTGGGGTGCCGGCAGTAGAATGTTACCCCTCCTCTCCTACCCGCGGATGCAGTAAGAGCCTGCTAAGGGACACCTCCGGAAGATGGGCAGCAGCATCGTTTCGTATATCAACATCCCGTACTGCGCTCACCAACCCGCCTGCCAAGCGTGGTGAGTATGGCAACTACCCCTCATGGAGATCCATGAGGGAGGCCTTAGATCGTAGTGGACGTTTTACGGCTGAAATGATGATGATGATGATACAGATAAACTGCACAGGAACGCCAATTAAATAAAAACACGAGAAATAGTTATAGAATCTTGAATTTGTTAGCTACAGATACTAGAGGTATATTCCAAATGCGGGAATAAAGAAAAATTACGGAGAAATTAATTCAAAGTAAAAAAAACTTTTTAACAAACTAGCTTTGATTTAAACGTACTAAAGATAAAAAGATACATTTTCCATTATAGTTTATTGTCAACTTAAAAAGTCTTTCCACATTTTATGTGATAAAAAAGCTTGTCGCCAGTGTAAGGGAATAGTTTAGTCTATTTATTTATAATATCAAAATTACTCAAATACTCGTATGTAGATGTGATGATTAATCAGTGCTAAATGCAAACGGGATATTGTAAGTATATTAGTAAGTACTTTAAGAGGCTTGAAGATAAAGGTATGAATACCTGGCTTATCTATCATTGAATAAGCCCTCGGAAAAGGTAAAAAGCTTTTAATATATGTAAGTACAGAAATGGTTGAAAGAATACTAAAATATTTTGTTTTGTAAATAATGTACATGGAAAAGGGTTACCTAAATGTGTATGTTATTCAATAATTTATTCACCGTAGTGAAGGAGGCCTATGTCACTGGACATAGGCCTCCCTTATAGATCTTCAAGATCAGGAAAGGGTTATGCTATACTCACCACGCCTGGCAGGCGAGTTGGCGTGCACAGTACGGGATGCTGCCCATCTTCCGGAGGTATCCCTTGGCAGATTCTTACTGTATTCACGAGCAAGGGAGGAGAGGCAACATTCTTCTGCCGGCACCCCACCGGTATGTTATCTCCAGAGGCGGCTCTAGCCCTTGTGGCGCCAGTGTGCCACCAGTACCCTGGCGCCCTCTAGTAGGAGTGGGGTCAAAATGGAATACTTACAGTTATATTTTCATACGAAAATTCGGGTGCAAATAGTGCAATTTTAAATGTCAAGAAGCTTTTTAGGAAGGAAGGGGTTACAACAATAAAAAATCACAACTTTGTAGGGTTTATAGATGGTAACACTTTTTTACTAATATAGCTTAAATGAAAATGCTGAACAATATTCTTATTATGATTGCAGGGGGGCGGATAAAATCGGGCGGGGATCTCAAAATTTTTATGTTAAGTTACTAGGGGTATCATAAGAAAGATAATTATTTGCATATTATTAAACAGATTTTATTTTTCTGACTCTACTGTTAATAAACGAGGGCAATTGCAGCTATGGGACGAGAAATGGTTGCATTTATGGTTTTCAAATTTTTTGTGAAGTTACTAGGTCGTGTGGGGTATCATATTAAAGGTATTCATTTGCAAATTATTAAACAGTTTTTATTTTTCCTTTAAGCAGTATCGTTTTTGAGTTATTAACCAAAATGTTGAAAAAACGACCGTTCCCCCCCTTATCTCCGAAGTTTGCAGAGATAAACCCGTGAAACTTTAATAACTAACAGAAATGTATGTAAAATTTATAGGAAACAATTCATATAGAAGTGTATGTAATCTTTACTTTTCTACGCCAATATAATCTTTAATTATGTGTTTTAAGGCTGATTTCATGTTGAAACAAAAGTAAGAGTAAGTTCAGATGAACGCGCGGCGACGCGCGGTTGGCTCGGCGCGCGGTTTGAGATTGTTACAAATCAATGTTGTTGTGTACATGACCGCGCGTCACCGCGCGTGCCCGCGCGCACCGCCATGCACCGCGCGCAAGATCTTGAACCACGCGTCACCGCGCGGCGACGCGCGGCTTAAGATCTACAATCCTGTATCGACCTGTTCAGATGACCCGCGTGGTTTGAGGCGGGCGGACGCACGGAGCCACTAAAAAATGGAGGACGAGATATCAATTGATTTAATAATTGACGAAATTGAAAGAAGAGATGCGATTTGGAATCTTAATTCGAATGGACATCCTAAAGCAGTTGAAAAACCGATCTTCGTGTTGTCTTAGTGTGGGATATAAAGTCACAAACAGGCTTAAAATAGGGTGCACCCAGTATCGTCTTTGCTTTCGACGACGACGTCGCAGTTTGCGGTATAAAACCCACAAGCAAATAGCCTCCTCCACGTCCATTCTCCACTGAATGTTCACGCTAGACTGCCGCGCGCAAGCCGCCGCCATCTGAACAGCTGAACCGCGCGGTCATCTGAACTAAGCCTAATGTAGAGTAGGTAAAGACGCAGCTTGTGGTGGCGCGCCTTGCTTTGCGCCCGGCGGCATCGGCCGAAACACGGGCGCAGGGTCTTTGAGTGCGCCGGTGCCGTGCGCGAGCGACGCACGCATCTTTGGAGGTGTCGCATTAGAGGGCGCTCGGCGCCCCCTTAGACCCGGCGCCCGTGTGCGCCGCACACCCTGCACTATAGGTAAAGCCGCCTCTGGTTATCTCTCAATATTATAAAGAGGAAAGATTTGTAGTTTGTATGTATGTTACGAATAAACTCAAAACTAAAGGACCGATTTTCAAAACTCTTTCACCATTAGAATCCTACATTATCTCTGAGTAATATCTTACTCAGGCTACCTATATTTTATCTCCGTATTCCCACGGGAACGGGAACTACGCGGATAAAACCGCGGATTGCGGCTAGTTACGTGTATAGTATTATTCTATCTGTGGTATTAGCTACGTCGTGTTTCGTTTATCGTGTCTAGATCGGCACCGTTGAAAGTCAAGTGCATCCCGTTATTAGGGCTTAGGTCACGGCAGACGGGCAAGGGAGGAGGGGCAACATTCTACTGCCGGCACCCCACGGCACGGTTTATGTTATTACTTATATAGTACCTATTATCATAGATTACAGAACCAAAGTATTCTATCTGTGGTACTAGTTACGTCGTGTTTCGTTTATCGTGCCTAGATCGGCACCGCTGAAAGTCAAGTGCATCCCGTTATTCGGGCTCAGGTCACGGCACACCGGGCGCAATCCAACTGTGTCACGACCCTGTCCCGCTCAACTGGAACGCGCCTTATCTGCGTATACGCAATCGTTCGCACCTTACGATGCCGTGATGCAAATAATACCTTAAGGCTTAAAGATTAAAGATTTCGGGTAAATTGAGCCGTGAGCCTTTGATAACGCAATAAAATTATACAGAATTGAGTTTTACTACCGATTTTGGGTGAGATAAAAATACTTTTCGGTAAATTTAGCATTATTAAGACACTATACGGTGACAGATACTTCAGTAATTCGAGGAGGTAGTTCACTTTCACTAGCCTTTTACTTGTTTTGTCTTAAGGTTGCGCTGCGCCGTACGGCGGTATACTAGACAGGAGTGTTTTGTGTACGCGCAATAGCAGCTTCTTACTATATGCAATACTAACCGCACCCCGCAATTTCACCCGCGTAGTTCCCGTTCCCGTGGGAATTTCGAAAAATCTCTTAGTGCACTCCTAGGATACTCAAGGTATATGTGTGCCGAATTTCAAGTCTCTAGGTCCAGTGGTTGAGGCTGTGCGTTGTCTGTCAATCACTCAGTCAGTAACGGAAGAGTTTTATATATACTGATTTACGGGATATTTACCATGATTTGATTCTTGTTGAGTTTTCCGATATTTCGGCGCAGTTCCACACGCCATGATCACGGATAAACTGAAGTCTTTTGCGAGTCTGTAGTTACGTGAGTGGGTAGCTTCCTACGCCCACGAATAAGTTCGAGCCGTCGATTAGTGCAGCCTTAATCGAAGGGCCCCAAAGGTAACTCTCACATACAAGGTTACCGCTACGCTACTTAAGCAGTTAGCTGCGTAACTTAGTCCCATCTGTTATGTTGATGACCCGTCTGTATTTTTGAACAATTCCATTTAAACCTGGCTAGTTATAACTTTACGGTTCACAATAAATCATGATAACACCTACGGAGTAAGTGCAAAGAGGGTAGATAACAATTTAACAGTACAATGTGTGTCACGATGTGACGGGAGGTGGTCACGCGATGGTTGGTAGGTAACCATAGGTGGTTTCAAATCGTTTCAATTACAATCTAACTCTTAAAAAAGTTTTATAGGATACATAGGGATTTTAGCATTTAAAAAAAACTGGATTCCAACCGTCATGGGAATGAGATTTTTTTGTTTACAAAAAAATCTAGTCTAGCTTGAATTTTGTATTCAAGCTAGAATTACGAGTATTATAACAACGAGACCTATAATAATGCACACACAAGTTATACAAAATTCGAGTAATACTTTAAAAAAGTATTTATAATTATTTATAGCAAGTAATACTTTAAAAATATTTAGTCCTTATTTGATCTAGCTATACTTATCTTTCATTAAGTATGAGTTAGGCACTAATATTACCTGCTGTTCGTTCTTTTCGGTCAAGATTACTTTGAATATTTACTAACATCCCTAAATAATCATCTACCAAATCCATTTCGTTCTTTTCGGTTTATTAAGATTATTCGGTTATTTTGCTGGCATCCCTGAATAAGACCTGTAAACGACATCGTTCTTTTCGGCTTCTTAACATTATTCGGCTATTTTGCTGAGATCCCTAAATAAAACATGTAGTCGATATCGTTATTTTTAAAGAATTATCGGCTGTTTTGCTGACATCGCTAAATGATCGTGTAAACGACATCGTTCTTTTCGGCTTTATAATATTAATCGGCAATTTGCTGACATCCCTAAATAAGTTGTGTGATTGACGGCTATTACGAGCACTGTGCTTTGAATTACGTTGACCATGGATGCGGTTAAAATTGTATTACGGCTTTATCTACAGTGCAGTGGACTGTGTCTGCCAATTATGCATCAACCGAACCTAAGTACTAGGTATTTGTTCAGTGCCATAACTAAATACTGTGATATTTATATTACTGTACTCGCACCAAGAACATTGACTAATAGTTGACCAAGCTGAGAGGATGGTATATGCTGGGCAAGCCTAATCCATCTAAAAATGTCCCAGGCGCTGCAGCGTCCCGTACATCACGATTAACAGTTGCTGACTTTTATAAATCATCTATAATAGATGCAAAGGCCTTACTATAAGAATATTACCGGGTGTCCCAAAATAACGAAGTTAAAGTTTGATTTATCCTAAAACAAAAGTATTGGACCGTTATTTAATTATTTATATTTTACGCTGAAGCGTTCGCTGCGTCAAGAATGGGACCGATTGTCACATCGTTGAAAATTTCAAGACACGTTTAGACCTGTGTATCGCCGCCAAGAAGGTCACTTCGAAATCGGCTTAACAAATTGTTAGTTTGCGTACATATTATAGCCATTTAATAATTATTCCTTCAATTTTCTTCCTTAGTAAATGATGACTAAAAATACTTAACTCCGTTATTTTGGGACATCCTGTATTATTTAGACATGAGTTACAAAAATACAGACGAATAATTGAGAACCGTCCACTCTGTTTGTAGGTAGTAAATAAAATGAGTAAGTTTATCTTATGCTCATGGAGTAAAAGCTCCATATACCCAGAGGTACCCACTTCTTAAACTACCTCTTTTCTGAGTACACTTAAATACTTAATAACCTGCATATTTTATGTATGAGTTTATCACTTTGGGTGGGTTGGCTACTTGTGAATCATAAATCTATCATAATAAACTATAAGCTTATAGATTGTCTTAGTTTTTTACCTACTTACTTAATTATTTAACAAAGATTATTTTTGGCATAAAAATATCAAAATAAGATATAAAAAAGTATTGAAAATTAAATTTACGTCAGCTTTCTTTGCTGAAAATTGGGTACCTACTTTTTTCCAATTTTTAGCAATATGTTTAAAAGCAAACGTGAAACGAAAAACCAACCGCAAGTTTAGGGCATACATAACACTTTAAGGACTCCACTACACACTATTACAATATTTAATTCCAATGCTCTGATGCTGATGATAATGATGTGTAGGTAAGTATGATGGATGATTGAAGTTAAGGATATAGTATTTTAGCCATATAAACCATCTTTGGTCTTCTACATTAGTTGCACTTCACCAAATCACACTTTCTGAATGCAAACGCTTGACCTTTCCATACCGGTTCATAAACGACGGAGTTCCGAGGCAACAAAGAATAAATATGTATATACAGACGACTTGAGAACCTGCTTCTTTTTTTGAAGTCGGTTAAAAATTATTAATAGAAGGAGATGGCGCGGTGAACTTTCAAATATACCCAATGCGCCGATTAAATACATTTAACAGAAAACAAACATTTAGTTTTAATGTAGCAGCGGTGGAAAATCGACATGTAAACAAGTCAGCTATAGCGCAGCATGTAGTGGACTCAGAACCCAATTACTGGATAGAACTCCACAATCCCAAGATTATTTCCAACGAGAGGCACTACTACAAGAGAATGGTTCGGGAAGCGATTGAAATTAAGAAATATCCTAATTTTAATCGTGAAGATTCAGACGCTGCCTTATGGAATCCAGTGGTAGCCAAGTGCACTCGGCGTGTGAACAAACCAAAGTGTGCTGATACAGTTAGTGTAGTGTGCTGATACAGTTAGTGTAGTGTGATGTCCCAGTGTGAACCAGCCTTATCTCAAATTTCTAATCATTAAGACCAAGTGAGGGTAGTCTGAGAAGACGCCTTCGCTTTGCTGCGCTTAACTTCAGCACGCTAGTCTCCCCGCGACCACGACCAGGTGCAATCCAGTCGAAACGTCGGGATTAAAATAAAGGTAATTACGCGATAAATACTCGATATTCCAATAAAGTTGTTACTATTATTGGAATATCGGGTATTTATTAAGTTTTAATGTAGTTTTTCAAAACTTACCGTAAAAAACGCTCGCTTGCACGAACCGATGCATTTCGTAATTTCTCTAGAGGTGTGTTGGATTCATTCACGTGCGTAACAAATCACAGAATGAGTAACTGCTTTACTGTACTAAGCCTACAAAGTTGGGGCATAACATAAAGCCGGATCTCCTAAAAAGCCGCGGAAGAATTTAAACATTATTGCGCAAATCTAGAAGTCGAAATGACAGTGCGTCTGTGATGTTTTTGGCAGTTAAATGTCTGGTATAATAAAATAAAATAAATAAGGCTGGACAATTCACACATCATCATCTAGCCCCGAGCTAAGCAGAGCTTGTATTATGGGTACTAGATGACTGATATACCTACTTAATACAATATACAACATAGATATTTTAATTACTTATAGAAAAAACATTCAGAACACCCTGAACAAATATCTGCAGATCGTACAGATATTTGTCCCGAGGCGGGTATCGAACCCGCAACCTCTTGCGTGGCAGGCAGACCTTCGCCCGCTGCGCCACAGAAGTCGTCATTTAGTTTTGGATGTATTTCCGTCATTAAAAATAGGGCTTCTAAGTAAACATTAGTGTTCAGTAGTGAAACTTTTACTTGATTTTTAGTAGTATTCCTGAACTCTTGAGGCAAACTTCCAGTCATAAATACTTTATTCAAATTCAAATTCAAAAAATACTTTTTCAGTGCGGCCGCATGGACCTTATTGACGCGTCACAACTTACAAAATAAAACAACACAAATAAATAGAATAGAGCACATAATTGAATCTGTTCACTTCAGATGACACGCGAGTTAGGAAAAGAAGCGAACAGAAGAATCTAACTCGGTCGTTATAGTCATCATTTAACAATTTGATTTTGTCTTATGTTACGTTTGACGGAGTTGGAGCAGATTCCGTCCCAAGTGGTTTTGTCCTCTAGGTAATCTGATATTTTATGTGCAGGCAGCAGCGTCTTTCCGTGTATCAACATCCCGTACTGCACTCGCCAACCCGCCTGCCAAGCGTGGTGAGTATGGCAACTACCCCTCATGGAGATCCATGAGAGAGGCCTGTTCAGTAGTGGGCTTTTTACGGCTGGAATGATGATGATGATGTGCAGATAGCTATTTGTACTAATACGTAATATAAGATTTGTATGTATGTAACAAATGATTAAGGTTATTGAAAAGATGATAAAGAAGAATGAAAGATGGTTTTGGGGTTTGCTTAATATTTAATTTTTAGCTACGAAATTGTCCATCTAATATTTATAATACAGCTTTCACCACGTACCTAACTTATTATCGTCTTGCTGACGTTTCGTAGACCATTGAGAGGCCCTTCTTCATGAGCACCGTTCGTGACCGACTCCGAGGGCCGCGAGACGATAACTGATCTCGATCACTATTTATTTCTCTCAAACGTATAGAATACCTAATTCTGTTTTTTTATTCCTTTGTTGACAAATCCAAGGAATTAATTATTAGGACATACGTAAAATGACGGCCACCGTCATCTCAGGCGACACTGTTTTAAGCTCCACAATAATTATGAAGTACCGTGAGAAATGTGAGGAGATTTTTCTTAAAACACGGGTCACAAAGTATTCAAAGCTCTTAAATTAAGAGCCTGGGTTACGAAATTGGAATTTCACTTGAGATTCTTTGCTTTATGAAGTGCATTACCTACCATTTTACATACCCAGTACAGGGCTGCTGGTAAAGTGAGGTATGCCAATGATTAAAAAATTCTGGCTCCTTCACTTGTGGACCTTTTCCAGACGCGTATAGTCAGCACAAAATCAGTAGCTAAAAAAATTTAAACAGTAGTATAGTGTCGTAACAGCGAAGTACATATGTATAATATGTCTTTGATATTGAAATCATCATATATGTATTTTTTTTAATAATCAAGGTTGATCAGTTATCTCATTTTCTACTCTTATTGCTACTAGTAACTTTTGAAGTTGAAATGGGAATAATGCTAAGCAGCCTTTTCTGTTTATACAGTAACCCCCTTACTTATAAACACTGAAGCTTTCTAAGCAGTTGCTTCGGTTATCGGTTATTAACTCATTCAAGAAGTTTTTAAGCTCCTGTCTTAATTTAAGAAGCGTTTATAAATAAGGGGGTTACTTATGGTGAACATGGCCAATCTGATGGGGCTTTTAGAACATAATTATATTAACTTATCATACGACTAATAATCGTTAAGCGTTCTTCGCATATCCGTATTCGAAAACACGGAAGACTAAATGCGGAATCTATAACAACGACCCGGCCTCAAACGAGTTTCACTTCCATTTTAGTCCCTGTCCAAATCCAGACATTGATTACAATAATAATGACCGAGATAGTTACTTACGTAGCTTAGCTTCTTATTCTTATTTTTGTGGGGGTAACTAGATCTGCACTGACGTCCCGCATAGGGGTGTATTGTGCATTGTCCCCCGTGATGCTAGCCCGACCCTAGCCAGCCCAACTCCTTAAAGTAGCGGAGAAGGACTCTGGGCCGCCGGCAGCATTCCCTGAGCATTCCCGAAGGATATGCAGATGTTGTAAAAGAGTAGTAGCTTAGCTTATAAATACTTAAAATAGTACTACGATTACATTAGAACGTACACAAATGTGCCCATCACGGAACGAAATGATGAATAGTACAGACGGTTTTTGTTGGTATTACGTTTCTGTAATCTGTGGTATTACTCTGTGGTATTACTCTCTAATACATATTTGAGTTTTATTAAGGTACTCAATAGTTAAATTTAATAGATAATTTTAAGGTAAATATTGACTAGCATCCAATTTTTCTTGTACAAATTGCCTATTTCGTTGATGCCTGTACATTTTATAGAAATCTTTAAATGCAAATAATGATGTTCAAATGTTAGGTCTTCTGTAGCTATAACCTGTATCCTATCAAAAGTCTACTCTGTATATCGAGCGTACAATAGCTGAAGGGTAATTTCTAAACTTCTTTAAAAAATCAGAATTTCTGCCTATCTTATTGGTCTCGAGAACTCTTCAGCCCCATCGGCAATCCGTTTTGCTACATAGCCAGCCTACTGCCACTACAAGTTTCTAATCCGTGTGGCTCTATCGTTGCCCTGAGTTCTTCTACGTAGCTGCTCGTAGGACGTCCACTGCTGGACACAGGCCTCCTTCATGGATCTCCATAATTCCATTATGCCGATCATGAGGGGTTATTGCCATACTCGCTACGCTTGGCAGGCGGGTTAGCGAGTGCAGTACGGGATATTTATACACGGAAAGACGCTGCTGCCCATTTTCCGAAGGATATTAATTGATGAATAAAAGAAAAATCGTTCTGAAAGATTTTTCTTTTATTCTTCAATTATGCATCCACGGGCAAGAGACCGCACCACGCGAACTACGGGTCACATATGTTCAAGTACATACCTATTAGGGAAATAATCCGATGAGAGTCCGTGAATTTTGATTAGTAAAATAATAATTATTAAGGTGCAAAGTCCAATAAAACTATCTCGATAAAGAATGAATGAGACGTTATTAATAAACACAGAGAAGCGTCTAAACAAGTCTTACCTTATTTACTAATCAATCACTAATTGCTTGGAATGTGTAATATTTTACTATGAGTCCTTCATCTGAGTCTATTTTTAACCACTTGATTCGTTAGGAGTTATACAAGTAAATGGACTTTTGACCCCGCTGTCCTCGATATTTAATTCCTACGAATTAAATAATTCTCTTTCGGTAACTTAAGCAGCTCACGCATAAAAAAAAATAATGAACATTGGATCTAAACCAATTTTTAAAATGGAATTGTTACATATTACAAGACTTGGCAGTTTCAATTGTAATTGCATAATTAAGGTTAGTTTGTGTTAGTGTTCTAGCAAAGACATGAAAATTATTTGTATCGAATTTGGGTATCATTTATTTTAGTATAAGATATTTCCGCAAGCATTTTTTTTATAGTGAAGGATAACGTAGACGTTCCTATTCATTGTTAAAATACGGGAATCACTCAATTAATATTTGAAAATTGATTTTAACGCCGACAATTTACGATTTTCAAGGAAGGCGAATTCATCAGCGCATATGTCCATTGTACCTACACCTGTTATATTTTATTTGTGCTACTGGAAATTATTGACCTTCAATCTATCTTATAACAAGATCAAGTTTCGGGGTAGCAGTATCTCAAATATTATTATCAAACACAATGATCGTTTTTTACCCACTTTGTTTGATAACCGATATTGTTTAAGATACGTCTTTGTAAACATTCGTATCACACAAAGAACTGTTGTTAAAGGCCGATCTGCCAAACGCCAAAACGATGATTGACACGATCCCAAATAGATCAGGAGTCTGTGATGATTTTTTACGTCAAGCTTTCAATTCCGTTGTATTAGATCACATATCTTATAGATCGTTAAAACAGCGTCAGCAACTGTTATATCAATATTACCATTAGTGCGACCGGCATCGAACCCACGATCTTCGAATCAAACCACCAAAAACCGACACCTTTAATAATTAGGACCGAATAGTAAAAGTAAATTGGCCTTTTACATGAGATAATTTCTGAGAAAATTACTGAGATAATTTCAGATGGTTTATACAGCTTCAGCATCTGGTAAGTACGGTTGTTGCTGCTGGAACATCCTTTAGTTTAGTCGACAACGTTCGGAGAAAAAACAAGACAATATGTTGTAACGAAATATATCGAGAAACACGTGACTTTATCAGCTTCAATTAGCTTGAAAAATTATAATTTTGACACTGAATTGAGGAAACTATGGGTAGAACGGCTACATGGAATGCTAAATTTTAGCTTTGAATGCTTTTAGCTTTGTACGATGTAATTAAATAACGACTTGCGACAAGTCTATTAGATCACCTTCAATGTAAGTTCAGGGTCGATACGCTGTAATACGAAACACATGCTTAGTCCTGTCTGTGTTTTGTTTGATCGACAGCTGTTCATGAAAGATCAGAATCAATGAGATAATAATGAATAGAGTTGTTTTTTGTATCCAGCCGATAGGTAGTTTCATATCGCCATGGGTGTGGTCTCGGTTTTTTACTATGACGTTAGAATGCATTAGTTTGTGCAATAAATCCATCATCAACATACTCGTTATACAAAAAAAAAAGAATCCATCAATTAATAATAAATTAGAAGTAAAAAAAATAAGTAAAGGAAATGATGGCCACCTTTACAACCTCTATCCTTCCGTCGTTCTTTTATTTTAACTATTTCAAAAACATGACCCAATTTCATCTGGATTCAGCCCAGCCATCTATCCTTCATAGGATAGATTCCAATTTCTAGACTGAGCTCATGCCTTTTCTGGTACAATTGTCACGTCCGCAGAAACCCACACCAATCGTGAAGACAATATGGGACAGTTTACTTAGACCTGCTTATTAATAAAAAAATATGTTACAGGTTAAGGTATTTTTAAACAGGATTGAGCTATAAAACTTTTACAAAATGGTAATTTGGAGTTGTGGTCTTATGTCGTCGTATAGTGAGAGATGTAAAAGTGGAAGTGCAAAACTTTTTGTAAGTACTTACCCCACCCATTTTGGAACAGGAAAGGACAGGAAAATAATTTGGAGGCACTCATATCCCAAAATTATTTATATCACAACTGACTGAGAACTATAGTAATATTAAAGTTTTTATCTCTTTCTAAACTTTCACGGTTTCATTATTGTTATAGTTCAAGACAGAACTTGCGATACTTTACTAAATTTAATTACGCACATTTTCTTAGGAGCACAGTGTAGGGTAGTTTAAACTGGGTTAATATTTTTATTGTTAACGTTACAGAAGACGATATTACAGAACAGTCGGCTTAGTATTGTGTTTATTCTGTGACTAAGTTGTTTTCAAGAAAGTGGATTTAGATTGTTATCTTAAGATAAGAGTAGTCACGAGTGTGATAATCTTTTAATGGTGCATTAAGTTCGATAGATTAGGGTGTAATGGCAGAGATGAAAGATTTCATAATGGCAAGGAGGCTGCCGTTGGGTGCCGGCAGTAGAATGTTACCCCTCCTCTCATGCCCGTGGATGCAGTAAGAGCCTGCTAAGGGATACCTCCGGAAGATGGGCAGCAGCGTCTTTCCGTGTTTCAACATCCCGTACTGCGCTCGCCAACCCGCCTGCCAAGCGTGGTGAGTATGGCAACTACCCCTCCTGGAGATCCATGAGGGAGGCCTGTTCAGTAGTGGACTTTTTACGGCTGGAATGATGAAGGAGGCTGTATAAGATTTGTTACCTACTTACGCAATAAGTATTTTTATGAAGACCCTAAAAGTCAGTTTTCATCTAGAAATCCTTTAGTTTAAAACTATAATTTAATTTAATTTTTTTCTTTGCCGAGAGACGAAGAAAGGTAAAGTAAAATATATTTTAAATCTAAAGTTTTTAGAATTGCTTTTTCCCATTCCTCTAAAAATGGTCAGAACGTAGGCTTCCTACTATGTAATATTCGTAATTAATGGAGTTCAGCAATTAAAAGTATTTTGTATAAAAAAATAGTCATCGTTGCGCTTTCCAGATCAGCGTACCTTCAAATCGATTATGGCTTTAAAAACAACAGTCCTAAAATCAAGCTAAAAAGGAGTAGTACGAACAAAGAACAAAAAAAAATCTTTGCTGGCGAAGTAGGTATTTAAATACCTAGGTAATAGAGCAATAATAGCAATAGGTGTGTGTGTGTGTGTGTAAAGTGTGGTGTGTACCTAGTTCGGTATGTCAAAGAATAGAACTACTACCACAGATTACCTATTAGGTACTACTGTGGTACTACTGCGTACGGAGAGTAGGTAGGTACTTACCTCCCTATAAAAAGGTAGCCTACTTTTCATAACCAACTTCAAAAAAGGAGGAGGTTCTCAGGCTGTCTGATATTTTTTATTTGTTTGAGAACTCCGTCGGTTATGAACTGATTTGGAAATTATTTTTGATATACTCAGATACAACTCAGTTCTGATGATGGGATCCATGAGGAATCGAGTAAAATATTCCAATCATCATCCGGCTATTTTCAGCAATATTTTAGATTTCATCATTGAAATAGGTTTTTTTTAACATTTATTCGCTTAACTAGCTGTTTAAATCGATTATAAATGAATCCCTACGGCTGAAATGATGAATATGAAATGGATCCCTACTACTTTTATAAATTCTCACCATATTTTCCACTTAGAACATAGGTAGCTGAGGTTCGGTATTAACGTACTCCAATTAGAACAAAATGAACTCTTTATATCGGAAATCACACCAGTTAGAATCTCACAACAGATTCACACTAGAACACTAAAATTCTTCACAGAACACTGATTTCTATTGCATCCGCTTTGCTCCTGTTTTGACCTACTAAAATTATAACAGACAGAACCGAGATGAAGAGAGTAGGTGATTAGGTTTTTTTTTATAAACATCGGAAAACACTGCATGTGACAGAACCGAGATGGAAAGACAGTAGGTTATTTTAGGTTTGCGGCCGCCAACAAAACATTATGGAACATGAAAATTATTCAAATAAATAATTATAAGAATATCTTTTTTGAGTTAATAATGTTATGGATTTCTTTACTTATTGCAAATCACTTTATGGATTGTAATCGTTATGGATACCGATATTAGTGGAAACTATATTATTTATTAAATAAGTATTTTATTATATTAGGAATCCTTATTAATATAGATTGTGATTATTCGGGCAATCGATGATTATGAAAATAAATTTTATGGATTATTATTATACTATGGAAATAAAATTTCGGAGACAAAATAGAGAACCACTAGTAGCATAGCACCAGCAATAATAATTACTGAGCTAAATTTAGACTCATCTGACTGTAATACGCATTCTAAGAAGTGGATAATTCAGTTTGCCACTTTGTTGTTACCAACATTTCCTGGAATGTCTTCTGTGCAAAATGTTTTCAATAAGATTGCAATTATTTATGAGTAATGTCTATCACGAGATGAATTGTGAATCATAAGATCACAAGAAAAACTATACATACTTATATTATAGAACGTGAACCCCCACTCTTTGGTTAGTACGGATATTGCAGTTACCTAACACATGTTGTACTATGTATGATAGCACGCAACATTGCCTGTTTAATATGAGTAAAATTAATTACATCTAGGTAGATAGGTATTACCCCAAAATATGTATGGTGCTAAACTTGACCCTGGTCGTCTTTAAAACGTAATGTAATACCCTACCAATCATTAGTTTTACGTATGAATTTTCTGTGCTTTTTCATCATCATCATCATCTCAGACGTCTACTGCTGGCCACAGGCGGGAGGCCTGAACAGATCATGAGGGTTTTTTGCCAAACTGACCACGCTTGGCAAGCGGGTTGGCGAGCGCAGTGCTGGATACACGGAAAGACACTGCTGCCCATCTTCCGGAGGTATCAGATTCTTACTGCATCCATGGGCAAGAGGGAAGGGGCAACATTATACTGCCGGAACCCTTACTGTGCTCATCTGTTTAAATAAAGTTTCATTCAAAACTTTTAAAAAACCTTTCTACTAAAGTATATGTTACAAAAACAATTACCTGCCATGTTTAATAATATTACGCAAATAAAATAAAGCAGACTTATACTTCGCTTATCTGAGTTTACAACTTCCAATTATCAAAACAGTTACATAGTTCAATCAACCCATCTTCCCCTATCGTTCGACGATGTGTTAAAAACACTTGTTTCGAACTGCTAAGTAATCATTTAATAATCTGTGGTTAGTCTGAATCCAATTTGATGTCTGGTTTTGGCAATTATACCAAGTAGTCTACTTCTTAAATTTTATTTAATGCTTCATACAGGATGTTCCATTTGTAAGTGCCAAACTAAGCAAAAACCTGTTACTATGTAAACCAGATGGTTGATAGAATACTTAAATATCTACATTTTATTATGTAACTACATAGGTACATATATTATCTTACAAAGTAATCACCCAGTCGGTATTTTAATATTATATATATATATAAATAAATCCCTATTTCCCTTGGTCACGGCATCACGCGTAAACAGCTGGACCGATTTCGCTAATTCTTTTTTTGGTTATTGTCAGAAAATTCTTATGATAGAAAAAATTAAGAAAATTGCGCAGAAAATTTAAGAATACCTTACCAATATATTAAATTATTTCTAATATAACATTAGCGCAGCGTATTATTACGGTGTCACATGGTTGTTAAATATTTATAGGTGCGTTCAAAAAGTTTGTTTTGTGACTTAACATAAACTGATTATGATTTTTGACTCTCTTAGGTAGTGGTAGTAGTAGTATAGTAGTTGTATCGTAAAAGTAGAATAGTAGTAATGGTAGAATTAGAGTAGTAGTAGGGTAGAAGTAGAGTATTAGTAGATTAGTGGTAGGGTAGTAGTAGGGTAGAAGTAGGGTAGAAGTAGTAGGTTGTTGATTCTGGGCGGTACATAGTTCGCCGGGACTATCCCTACACACGTATAATACCCAATGTCCTATGGTGAAAAGCAAAACAATCTTCAACTGATGCTTAACAAAGATAGGTATTTAATTCAGCAATTTAATTAAGTATATAATTTATTATCCAAAACTGTTATTTATCGTAAGGTTGTTAATAAAGGTTAAATAAACATATGGCGATTAAATTAGGTAAGTATTTAAATCTAGCCTTAATAGTGATGTTTTAGGATTAGTCACTAACGAAAAACTAAAAAAGATAAAAATGTGTAACTACTTTAATCAAAAAAGTATGACACAATATTTAAAAAAAACTTTATGCATCATCATTTCAGCCTTACACGTCCACTACTGAACACAGGCCTCCCTCGGAGATCTCCATGAGGGGTAGATGCCATACTCACCACGCTTGGCAGGCGGGTTGGCGAGCGCAGTTCGGGATGTTGATACACGGAAAGAAGCTACTGCCCATCTTCCGGAGGGTATCCATATAGCAGGCTCTTACTGCATCCACGGGCATGAGGGGAAGGGCAACATTCTACTGCCGGCACCCCACGGCTAAAAAAACGGCTAAAAGTTTGTTAAAAAAACGAAAATATTTCTGTCATGTTTGACACCTTGTCTGACACCAAATTCTAGTAATATATAAAAATCGAAGGGACACACTGTATTGTACTCTGTCGTAAAGCTCTCTGACATTAAATCTGCCACTTTTAATGTTCGTGTCAGTTCAAGGAGAAGTCACTTCGGCGCCTGCGCGTATTAGGGCGACATAAAATGTCATTTGATCATTTTTACAGCTGCACTTGCATTGCAATCATGCTAGTGATTTATTGTTGAATGGGTATAGCATATTTTTCATTTAAACTGTCACAAATATAAAATATAAGTAACTTGAAAAAAAAACAAGGTAGACCTATGTTCTTTGTAGCATATAATAATATAAGACTAAACATATGTATGTTATAAGTTATAATGTAAATAAAACGATTAATCTAAAACTTTGTTATATTATAAGTCTCAGTACTTATAACAAAAAATATCTTCGATGAGTATTTATTAAAACTTTGCTTTACCCTTCAGAAAAACAAAAATGTAGGTAGGTTAAGCCCTTAAGATATTTTTTTTCCAATTTTACGCATTGTAGTCGCAGAGTCTGCATGACTGTTCTTATTTAGTATCGAAGTATACATAAAAACATTGATATAAATCGTATCAATGCCTAAAATGTATTAGAAGTATACTGACCTGACTTTTTTATCCCAAACACCGTTAATTTTAAACCGGCGATCAACAGGTCATCCACAAAAAAAGAGTTGTACAGTATCACTAATAAAATCACTTCACTGTATAAAAAGTATTCACTTCACTAACAATAAATGTTATCGTATTACAAACTTTTTAAAACAAACGAGAATATTTCGATTTGAATTACGAACTGAAAATCCCGTTCGAATTCCGAATGGACGCGGCTGCCGTCTAGAAAGGCTTACGCGCGAATGAATGGAGGACTGGACCGGTCGGGTAGCGTAGGTATAGGCTGTAGATGATCTTTATTGTTTATGAAACACAGACTGTGTTACACAGTACTTTAAACTTAAAATTTGTTGAGTTTATAGGTATTGTATGTATAGATTGTATTTTTGACACATCACAAAGCAATAAGAGGACGAGGAAACTGTCAACCTTAACGCGGGTAAGTAAGAATTGGATGCAAAAAATTTCGACACAAATCTACTAAGTTTGCGGGTATTTGGGTCAAAAGATTTCAAACATTTTGACTGTTATCTAGACAAAGCTTCGTAAGTCGGATTATTCTGAAATTGAAGTTAGATAATCTTTCTTAATAAAAAAACAGAGTCGGAGACTTTTTATGCCTCGCTAAAATAAGCGAGATCCCCATTTTTTGTGAGCGGTAGTGAATTCTGTAGGTACTTATCACTTTTTGTCCTTGGCATTTGAGAAGGTCAATTAATTTAGCTAATCAGAGATGTAAAAACATTACTATAATATCGCTTTAATTGTGTGATATGCTAAAATTTTTCTTGCTTAAAAAATATAATTATTGTATGAACTGGTATGAACTTATGTACCTACCTATATCTTGTTTGATAAAAATAAACGTTGTAGGAACTTTAATAAATAAAACCGGACAAGTGCGAGCTGGAGTTGCCCACCGAGGTTTCCGTAGGTATGTAGAAACATAATACACATTAGTAAAAGTTTTTAAAATGCACAAAAAGATTCGGTCACCCATCCAAGTTATAATCGCGCGTAGGGTTGCTTAACCTCGATGATTTATTTCGTACTTTTTTAATGAGGATTTTTTAGATTCCATTTCAAATGAATAGTTTTTGGATTTTTCTCGGTATATACGGTATAAGACGATATACCTTGCGAAATTTCATATTTCTAAGTCTACGGGAAGAAGTACCCTATGAATTTTGATTCCTCTTAGAATCTCAAAACATGCGTTTTTTGCGACATAAACGGCCGTATCTTTTTTCAGGTTAACTTAGAATATTGATTTTGTACAGCTTATAGAGGCTGTAGGAGTATATGGTTTTAATTTCAACTTGATACCTCTGCACGTTCTCGAGATAAAGGGTCTTCACAGACCGACAGACAGACGGACAACAAAGTGATCCTATAAGGGTTCCGTTTTTTCTTTTTGAGGTACGGAACCTTAAAATTAAAATAATTCTGGATGCCGGAATATCAATTATTACTTACTGGTATCGCAAGTTAAGCCAAATATAATTAATCATTTTAGAAGAGAAGGTTGCCCTATATTTTTAATATGTAATGTGTACCATACCACACTATTAATGTAGTTGCTAACTAATAATAATGATATTAAAAAATCATTGCATGGTTATGGAACTCGATTTTTAATCGAACAGTCTTATTTACGAGTAAGTCGCGACGCAATGCTTTGAAAAAAGAAATTAATTATTAAGTAGGTCGGGACTCGGGACTCGGTAGGTATAAGAGATCGGTAACACATTTTATTATTTGCTTGTGTCATTAATCACTATGATAGACAAGACAACAATGCGTTCGTTTGTCAGTCAGCCGTCATTTTAATGTAAAGTAACGATCAATAACGGCCCCTTTTGCTGGCAAAAAAAGAGTCTATTGGTCTACTAAACCATCGCTAAACAGCTGGTTAAAAATGAATCCTTTAATCTCACTAATATTTTAAGGCCGAAAGTTTGTATGAATGGAGGTTTGTTACTTCTTCACGCAAAAACTAGTGTACGCACCGAGCTGAAATTTTGCAAACGTAGATGTTGACTACGATTAATAAATAGGCTACTTTTTATCCGGGTGCAACGCATGCGAAGCGGCGGGCACAAGCTAGTTTAATTTAAAGTTATAGCATAGTTTGGCCCGTAGTTATTTATTATTATTAATTACATATGTTTGTGAATTTAATTGCTTTTTTAATTGAATGGAATATTAATGAATTGAATCGAATATTTATAATATGAAAGTGAGTAATGTAATTTAATGTTTAAGTAAGATGACTGCACTATTGTATTAGGATAATCCTGTTAAAATAGGTAATGTAGATAAATAAATAAATATAAATTGAGTGTTTGACACTATTTTACAAGGAAAAGAGTTAAAAACATGTTCTTTGGTATTCTCTGAAACATTTTAAAAATAAATACCCATAACATTTAAGGAAAATAACTAAAGTAACTATTAATTAGTATTAATAATATGCTAAATATACTGGTCATGCAAAAAAAAATATTAGTCACCTAGATAAAAAATTTAACGAGCCGTTGTTGTTTTTACTGGTTCCTGTTTAACAACAAGTTCTTTTTCAAATCGCTGTTTAAGTTTGAGTAACCCGCAGTCTATATTGAACTTGAACCTATCCGAGTTTTTTGCTCTTCAGTGGGTGATGAAAGGTCGCGTTGGGAGGTGGACGCTCAGCACCCTAATTAACAAATTAATGGGTTGCTATTGAAAAATAATAACAAAGAACAACACCCGATTCGGAAAATAATTTAGTTTTAGTAACCTTTTTTGTAATTTTTGCTTTAGTTTTTTTCTTGTGAAATGTTTGAATCATGTGATTTAATTTGCTGTGAAATGGTAGGTTTTTTACTAGCAATAATTTAATAACTTTTAATATGATGAATTCAGTTATGTTACAGTTTTTTGTTCTTTAAAATAACACACACCAAAAGGAATTTTAAAAGTCATTCATATAAATTTCGTTAAATCCTAATCCAATGAATCACAACACAAAAACGTTATATTAATATAAAAACAATCAGGTCAATAACAATAAACAATCAAAAAGATATAAGGCGGTTAAACTATAGGATTGGTTCGTTTCTATCGGCACTTTCTCAAACAATACCGAAGCTATGTTGTACAGGGCGAGTCAAACCAATCGTATTTCGTCTTCGGACAGGTTAAGGAGTTCGTTTATTAGTATTGTTTTCATAGTAAGTTGCTATGGTCTTCCTAAAATTTTAGAATTATTCGACATATTATTTGCTTTAGATGAACCTATCAATCATAAAAATACAGCATATTTATTTTCTACATTTGGCGAAATCGATTCCTGGTTCTGGTAGTTAACTTCTTTCCCTCACTTGGAAAAAAGTTATCTGAAGCAAACAAATTCAATTATGTGCTTTATTCAATTTAAATTTGTCTTGTTCTTTTTAATTAAATTGACTATACTTAGTAGCGTTTTGCTCTGTTGAATAAACACTTATTGACTTTAACTGTGAACTTTCAATAAATCTTTGAACGCATATTTTTTATAGAAATAAAAGAATAATTCCTCTAAGTAAAATTAGCTATTTTCAATATTCGGAGTACTTTTCCTCAGAGGGCGTTGGTTTGACTCGCCCTGTATACGATGGAGCGTGGAATGCAGCACAACACTAGGATTAGAGATTGAACTGTGCAAACAAATAGTTTATTTTGAAGCTCGCGGTTAGCACCTGTTTCGTTTAGTTCATGAATTACAAATTTTTTACATATTTTTTAGTTATTTTTGCCACAGGTTAATATTTTTTGGTGTGTTAAGTTACAATTAATGTATTAGCTAGTAAATGGTATGGTTTTGTTTTGGATTTTAATTGTTGAATTTAATTGAATTAAATAGTTAGTTGTAAGTATTTGTAGTAGTTGTAGTAGTAGAGTAGTAGTAGTAAGTTGGTGTAGTAGTAGAATAGTAAGTGGTTGATTTTAAGGCGTTACGAAGTTCACGGGACAGCTAGTTTTATAATACGAGTAAAACTAGTAGTGTGTGACTCTACCTCAGTAACAGTTGTTCCAATAATGGAACTACATAATGGTACAACTGGATGATCGGTCTACTTGCACTGATCGTATAGAAATATATATTTTCTATTGGGTTGTTTAAGCAGACATCGTGTACAAAATAATTGTGCATTAATTATGCCTAGGTACTTACAGCTCAGATTTTCCTGTTACGTCACCCATTTATTACCAGTTGGGCCATGTTAGCCGTGACCGAGCGCCAATCTGGCGCTACCTAATAATCTTCACGCTTAAGCCACAATCACTGCACGGTATGCCGACCAGTAGCATCACTTACCCATTAAAAATTATGACGTTGTTAGCGCTACATTTAGACTGAAATTATGAAATTATAGCAGTATAGTTCCTATAAGTAATTTCCTATACAATTTCAGTTTCAGCATTGGATTGTTCCACTGATCCTGAACTAAATCACCTAGGTGAACAAAGGCAGACATTTAAATGAGACTTAAATCACTGGGCACAAAAAATGTTTTTGGAACACATACATACATAATATGTCAGCTATGATAAATAATTTAACGTCCACTTATTGTCAACTATCTTGTGCCCGCCGCTTCACATGCGTTGTACCCGGATAAAAAGTAGCCTATGTGTTAATCCTAGTCAACATCTATACGTTTGCAAAATTTCAGCTCGATACGTATGCTAATTTTTGCGTGAAGAGGTAACAAACCTCCGTTCAAACAAACTTTCGGCTTTATAAAATTAGTGAGATACCAATCTTAATACTAAACCTGGCTTTCAGAGTTAGCCTAGGTTAGGTTGATTTTATTGTTGCTTATTGGTCGACTCGCGGTCTTGATGAATAATAATTTTGACATATTTTGTGAACTGTTAAACTTTTTGTCAGACCTAGGATCTTCACGTAAGAGGCGTTAGAATGACCAGATGCGCTCCACGCTCGACACTGCCATAGCCATCAGTCACTAAACATACGACTGCGAAGAAGGATAGAGCAAGAAGAAGAGCGAGGAAGCGGGAATCTTCACGCTACGCCATATAGTAGGATAATAAAAAGCGATGAATAAGCCTGTTTCGGCCTGAACTCACTGATAATGTTATTATGGACCAGCAAGAATCGTAAAGGACCGCCAAGTATGGCGTATTTAAGGAGGGTACCGATTTACTGATTATTTGGTATAATCGGTACCTATCACTTGACCGCAGGTTTTCGATTACATCCCAAACGATGTTAAGATATTAAGGAAGGATATAGTACTCTGGTAGGAACTTACAACGGTTCGTGGTAATTTTATTTTTACATTCATATCGTTTTATTTATACTAAGAGTACATAGAATAAGACCGGGTTACGAGGAATTTAATAAAGTAACGCGTATTATTGTCTGTGGTTATGAGTTTTATGTAAATCTTGTGTTTGACCTTATCCTACTTTTATTATAAAAGTGCGTGTTTATTTCGCATACCTACAAATTTTAATGAATTAGCGAGACACATTTTGTGACTTATAAAAATAAGTATTTTGATACATGTCATTCTGTAACTTATTATGCTGTCGATTGCTAATTTTAAAACAAAAGTAAAAATAAAAGCATTTAGCTCCGAACAATAGAAAACTTACATTTTCTGGAATTATTTATGGTCGGTACGAGTATATTGAGGTTCTAGCATTTTATCGATTCCTTAGGTTCGTGTTTAACAACCTGTCAGCTTATCGTAATAGGGCCATAGTAGCTTTACGACTTATTACCAGACTCAATAGGTCCTGGAGTTCTTTTATAAAACTACTCTAACGCAGCTAGGTCTCTTTTCAGGATAGACTACCTACACTCTTTAATTTATTTAATTATGTTATTCTTGCTTTGTGTTTGGTACAGATGGGTCCAAAAATAGAAAACAAATATATGGAAAAGTAGATGGTATTAATTGAGAATCAAAAGAAAAAAAACGGAACCCTTATGCGATCACTTTGTTGTCCATCTGTCTGTCTGTCTCTTTATCTGGAATACGTGTAGAGACACGTGCAGGTCATAGTAGGCCTAGATCTACAAAATTTGGGAAGGTAACAAATTTATGTAGTTTTATGTTTATTTTGCCTTTTTATTTAACAATCAAATACCAGTTGTAATAGGTTACAACTGGTATTTGATTGTTAAATAAAAAGTTGTTGTAAACAAAACAAAACAAATTATAGTGTGAAATAAAACATTAATCCCTCTCACTAGAATATAACCTGTTAAGATCTAGTATAAGTTTTTACTCTCAGAAGATCCTTCTTAGAAATCAACATCTGAAACAACAATTGACTACTGTATAATTACTTTACCTACTGTATAATACTAATTATATGCTTTTTATCCCCCCTTTGGGTGGGTGTTATTAGTTAGACCGCTATGTGTCTCTGTGTCTATCTTGGCCACCGTAGCTATTAAACGAGTCAAATCCAATCAAATTTAATCATTTATTTATTAAACCCGTTACAACATATTACATATTTACCGCAATTATCAAGACCTTATTTATCTTCCGAGCTACTTTAAAAACTGTGTTATGGCAAAGTAAGGACTATCAAACTACGTTTACCTACATATAAAAATGCATCACAAGGTTGTAGATACATAAACATAATACTAATATGTAAAATAGATACATAGGTAATATAGAATACAATAACACCTAAATACACTAAGTCAGGTCATCAGAGTGAACGAATAATGGCCCTGGTATAGCGTGGTATAGCTAAATGGAAATACGCTGCTTAGCTCCTTTTGAAGAGTTGGTAAAAGGCATTAACCACGGGAATGACTCCGAACTCCACAGTTCCGTCAGATTGGTTACAAATCAATACGGATTGAGTTATGGTTTTTTATTCCATTGTAAATCGAAAGCTCAAGTTGACGTAAGGTTCTCCCTATTGTGAAAATTGTGCCACTCCTGCAAACGAGAGATTTATTTTGTTCAAACTCAAACTGAATAAATAAATTAAAAGTAAAAAACTTTTTTATGAAACAAGCTTTTTTCATTTAATTTACTTATTTATGTACAGGTAAATCTCGCAACAAGTTTTTATATTACATAAACTCTGTTAAGACGTTTTAAGTTGACATTAAACTTTTATGGAAAATGTTTATTTTATTATTTTTAGTACGTTTAAATAAAAGCTTGTTTGTTAATTTTTTTTTTTACTTTTTAGTTATCGCTGGACAGGTTCCTCAGTCTGTTCATCTCATTCAGCGCATCATTATTTTAAGGTCGTTTGCCGGTTAATTTGGAACAGTCTAGCTCTTCTATAAGTAGACCTTCTACTCGTAATGATGTTACCCTACTTAAGCCCTTAATAAGCTTGACCATCAGCGAAAAGCTTCGAGCTCAAGTATACAACGGCATGGTAGACAGTATTCTTCGTAACTAGTCCCCCATCTTGAGTTAACCGCCATGTTCGATTTAGAGTGATGTCATTTTATTTTTCGAGTAACTCTCAGCAAGCCCTTTTATTTGATATCCATATTGTAGGAGTGCATTAAAAAACTAGTCCGTCATCTTGGGTATTCTGCCATATTGGATTTAGAGTGACGTTATTTCATTTTCCGAATTATTCGCAGCAAGGCCTTCCATTTGATACCCATATTGTAGGCGTGCATTAAGAATAACTAGTCCGCCATTTTGGGGGTTCTGCCATGTTGGATTCAGAGTGACGTCATTTCATTTTTCGAGTTATTTTCAGCAAGCCCTTTATTTGATACCCATATTGTAGGATTACATTAAAAATAAGTAGACGTCACATAGCTTGACCATGCATTGTCATCCAAACAAAACGTGTATACAAAATTTCAGCTCAATTGGTTGAAGACATCTGCTTCAAAATTGAGTTGCAAGATTCCATTCGAATAAACATAGTTAGGAGATATATATAAATAAATGGCAAGTTAAATAAAAGCTTGTACAAAAGCCTGGTGCAAGGATCTCTTGTATAAGTAAATTTATGAAACAAAACAGTTTTAATAACTAAAGCACATACATAAGTAATTAAAAAAATGTTTATAATTAGGTAGGATTGTATTAACCACCTGGTACCCGAAACACAAGCTCTGCTTACTCTGCGGTAAGATGAAATGAAAAATGATGGTGTAAATTTCGAGCAATATTTTTTTATTCACTAGCTTCTCCCCGCAGCTTTTCACGCGTTATACCTGGGTAAACAGAAGCCATTGTGCTAATCCTGGTCAACATCTATTTATATGCACAGTTGGTGCTTATCCGAATGACTTTAGCAAGAATTTGGACGTAACCCAACACGGGTTCCGTAGCGTAGTGGTTAACGGACTTTAGGCTTCTGGAAGCGTCAAAGATAAAACCCCACCGAAATCCGAAGATTTGATTGAAATATCCATACGAAGTACAAACAAGATAAATTATTTAATATCTCATATCCTATATATCCCATTTAATATTAGTGAGATTTGTGGATCACTAGATAGAACTTCGCCGTGGGGTGCCGGCAATAGAAGGTTGCCCCTCCTCCCTTGCCCGTGGATTCAGTAAGAATCTGCCAAGGGATACCTGCGGAAGATGGGCAGCATCGTCGTTCCGGTATCAACATCTTATAATACGCTCGCCAACCCGCCTGCCTAGCGTGGTGAGTATGTCATGATCAGTGCTTGGCCTTGAGGGAGGCCTATGTCCAGCAGTGGACGTTCTACGGTGAGATGCTAATGATGGTGAGATAGAAATTTGAAATCTATGATATAATGTTACTCATTTCCTAGATCAACAAATCAGCATTACCAGAATGTTCTACGTGAGAACGTCGACAAAAAGCCGGTCAACTGATATCCTTGCGGATGTGGTTGTTCCCAGTTGGCCTCCGACCGCAAGCTTCTCGAATTACCTAGGTAGCAGCCAATAAAGACCTAGACATTTGTTACGTAAGGGTAGCATGTATTACTTAGGTAGTTATTTTACCGACTTCAATAATAGGAGTTTTTCAAGTCTGAATTTTACGTAAGTATATAAACTGTTTGGAAAATAATTTTAGCCGACTTCAAAAAATACCAGGAGTTTCTCAAGTCGTCTTTTTTTCAATCTTTGTAACCTCAAAACTGCGTTGGTTTTGAACCGATTTGGAAATTCTTTATGAGCTTGAATAGATACAATTTCAGTTAGGTTCCATTTGTTTTAAACTTCGTTCTGATGATATGTACCATAAGGAATCGATGGAACTCCTCAAATATTGTAGATATTTTGGCATATTTAGTAAAAAGCTAAGCATTTGCAATCAGAGTACGATTTGGTGAAGTGGAATAGATGAAAAAGAACCACAGTTGGTTATCGTAACTCTTCAATATTACAAAATTCACGGGTGACGAAAGATGGCTAAGATAAATATCCCTAACCACTAATCATCATACTTACCTACACATAATCATAACCAGGATCATTGAATTAAATAAAATGGAATTAAATAATGTACCTAATACTGTATTTGGAGTCCCTCAAGCCAAAGATAAATGCCCTAAATTGATACTTGCATTTGGGCTTTTTGTTTCACTTAATAATAACTAACACACACTTAGTAAAACTTAATGTTTGCGATCCATGATTAATACTAAAATGTTATTAATATACAATTAGCGGTTTTGGTATTTTCAAATAAAATCTTACACTTCCAGATTGTTCCTATTTCCAAAGATTCGGTTCTGATGATGGGCTCTATGATGAAATTATATAATTGTGAACTGTCTCTTCCGACCGTGTAAAGGAAACCAATACCAAAATAATGCATACATACCCTATTTGTATACCTGCCTACGTATAAGTCACGCACACTTTCAAGGACATTTAAGTACTATGTGTACTTGTACGACCATCCAAAAAACTAACTTTAGTAGAAAGTGCGAAAACTAGAGAACTACTCCATTTTCCTCCTGGAGATTAACATTAAGCTTATCTAGAAGGACTGCATCCACGGGCAATAGAGGGTAACAGTCTAGTGCTACACACGGCACATTTGAGATGGCACTTTCAAATGCGTAATTTAATCATGTTCTCCTACCAATCTCTAGTACCTGCTCAATTGATTTAGGAGCCGATAGCTATTTCTGGTAAACAAAAATAAACCCGTACCGCTTTCGTTTCCAACCGTGAATGAACAAACAAATCGTGAATGAATAATCAATTATAATGACAGTTTTGTTTTGACGTCGATGATCGATTTTAAGATTATAAGAAAACTAGCTTCTGCCCGCCGCTTCGCATACGTTGTACCCGAGTTCAAAGTAGCTTATGTGTTAATCCTGGTCAACAGTTCAAAGTAGCTTATGTGTTAATCCTGGTCAACATCTATAGTTGTGCAAAGTTTCAGCTCAATTCGAAGAGTAGTCTTTGCGTGAAGAGGTAACAAACATCTATACAAACAAACTTTCGCCTTTATAATATTAGTGGGATTAATGAGGTCGTCATTCAAAAGGGGTTTTCATACTGTAACGTATTATAGTTACCAAGTGCATGTTCGATGTAAACTTCTAGTTTTACGCGATGTAGTAATCTTGTGACCTGAATACTATTCTAGGCTCTTGTCTACGTGGTTCTACATAATTTTATGTTTTCAGTGTTTTTTTACGTTTGATGCTCTTCAATAGAATCAGAGTCTGCTTTATATTTCTTTAGTTAATATTATAAATTAGCTTTTGTTACTGCTTATTAACAAGTGAAGGTACTGAAGTTTAGTAAATCATCATCATCATCGTCAGCTTGTAGTGACCCACTCCTGGGTATAAGCCTCCTTCCCTAACCGCTAATCAGCTCTACTCTGGGCCTTTTGCATCCAGGTCTTGCCATGTCTTGGCAACTATATCGTCCATCCATCTGGCAGGTGGTCTGCCAAGAGATCTTTTGAATCCCCGAGGCCACCACTCAGTCAAAGCCTTACTCTACTTGCCATCACCAAATCTTGCCAAGTATCCTGCCCAACTCCGTTTTAAGTTCATAATACGGTCTCCAACATCGACTACTTTCGTTCGACGTCGGATTTCCGTTTTACGAATGCAAAGCAAAGAGGCCTGTTATATTCGTTACATTTCTCCATCAGCTGTTTAGTAAATAGTGATAGCAAATTTTAAAACTGTTGATTTTGTCCATAAACATTTTGCTTTATCTTTATTCATTGTGTAGACCACCATCAATAGTCGGTATGTCCTAATATTCTGTAAAAAGTAAACTCACCATTTGTTGCGGGTTGCGGGGCTTGCGATGCGCCCGGTGCACTTTCAATCCAGTGACGCCCTCCAGCACATCAGCTAACAGCAAGCCGTCAGCGCAGTCTCTCGCTAGGCCTCCGCCCGAAGCCCCGACGCGGCGCCGCGACCGAGCCCGCTCGAGGTAGTGGTTTGCCCAGTCTGTGTAGATCTGGAAAGAAAATAAAGGAAAGATTTAGGGTGAGATTTTTAAGGAGTATAATTTTATCTATATCTTGTTATATGTGTTTGTTCCTAATCTAACCCCTCACAAAAAACTAGGTGTGCTAGAACAACAACGCACGAGCAGAGCGAGTATAGCGAGCGTGCCGCGTGCGTGGCTGGCGAAGTACCAAAACCAAATTCTATTTGGTGATTCAATTTAGATGACAGATCTACTACCTTAGGAACAAATATCATAAAAATTAACTTAGGTGACAAAAAGTACCATATTTAATGCGATTGGATGGTCATCTGAAAATATGGCTATGTATGCACTGACAGCCGGATTACTTCACGTTCAGTTCTCGATCAGAATTCGACGATATGAGTAAAGCCCTGATACAGTTATAAGATTAGAAAATTTCTCGTTTTCAGCCGCCGACCAGTCAACACCTCAGCGTCTCACCTGATGATGCCTCGCGGAGAGGCGAAACACGTGTCGTCGTATAGGTTTGGGTATGCATGCTGCACTGACAAACTAGTTCTCCCTGCATGTGCATAATTAGCGGGCGGGAGGGCGGTGCTCCTGCATCTCAGCATAAGCGGAATTAAAACTAAATATTTTCATTGCATTTTATTGTCATGGATTTCCGCAAAGTAACGCCTGATTCCATTAATTAGATTAGGAAAGGTTAATAAAGCTGCCTAGATCATTCAATATTAGAATAAAGGCATATTACATCCATCACGTTTTCCCATTGTGATCTTGTTGGGGAGTGTTTCTATTAAAATAAGCACCTACACCCAAACCGATAATAACCATTGTGTCTTGTTTCCATTAAAATAAGCACGTACACCCAAACCGATAATAAACCTAGGTTAGAAGTTAGAAGGTAAACTAGGTAGTCTAGAAATTTAATATGCACATGCCTAGTTGCCGCATATCTACCTATTTGATCAAATCAAAAACAAAATGAATTACGTAAACCAATAAAAAAGCCATAAACTCCTGACCCCCTGGTGTTAAAACGCGACGACAAACAAAGAAGCCGGATCAATCTGTGGTCAACGCAAAATTGCCACTAAAACTTTAATAGCTAGTTAACAGTTAGGTTGTACCTACTTACCTACCCATCTCTGGTTAGGTACTCGAGGAGCTCGAGCACCGACGTACAAACTAGAAACCCATCGTACATATATCGGACCATTTTGTGGTTGAATAATAATAATAATAAATAATGCTGGACAAATCACACAGCATCATCTAGCCCCAAGCTAAGCAGAGCTTGTGTTATGGGTACTAGATGACTGATATACTTAATACATTATACTACATAGATAGATATTTTTATTATATATAGAAAAACACCCAGAACACCCTGAACAAATATCTGCAGATCGTACAGACATTTGTCCCGAGGCGGGAATCGAACCCGCAACCCCATGCGTCGCAGGCGGACCTTCGTCCGCTGCGCCACAGAGCTCGTCGTTCGTAATCTTACGAATCATCATCATATCAGCCGTAAAATGTCCACTACTGAACGCAGGCCTCACCAAGCTAGCCAGGCTTACGAATAAATTTAAAAAAATCATTATGTTTCGACCTCCTTGATATTCAAGTCGATTAATCGAACAAAAGAGGTTAAATTACAAAATATTGCAAGTAAAAAGCATTAAAGAGTATTGTTCCTCTGATAAAAAACCCTGAATGTTTGCCTGTAGAGGTTCCAGTTTATAGCGTATTGTTAGTGAAGCTTGAAAATTTACATGTGCAGTAAAATTCCTTTGTATCTTGGAGGTATGAGCTCATCAGTGAGCTATCTGTAAGTTAATAAGCGAATGTTGAGTGAATTCCTAAAAGGATTAAAACCACTGGCATATGACCCTCTGGACATAAACTGATGAAAGGGGACCGCACATTTAACCAACAAATAGATGAGTCAGCTTCTTGCATTATTATTGTGGGTCATCTATACTAATATACTAATAATATTATAAAGAGGTAAAGTTTGTGATTTGTGAGTTTGTGACGTTGTAGGGGGTAACCTACTGAAACGATTTTGAAAATTATTTTATCAATTGATAGAAAGCTACAGTATTTGTGAGTGTCATAGGCTATAGCCTATATAATATATATAATTTATAAATTTACCCGAAAAAATAAAAAACTTTTTATCCAACTACCAGGATTTTCAAAGTACGTCAGAGAAAAAACGGTTGAACGAAACCGTTTCTTACAAACGCTGCCTTAATGATGAGAGGTATATAATTAAGTTCATGCGTTTTTTGCGGATAAACGGTCGTAATTTTTTTTCAGGTTAACTTCGAATATTTGTATTTTCACAGCTTAAAAAGGCTGTAGATTTTAGTATATGGTTCTAATTTCACTCGATACCTTAAGAGGGCCCAATCCAACTTTCTTTTCATACACCGCTCGTACGTGGGTGTGGCGTCGTAATAGATCTTTCTATGAAACTTTTGATCTAATAGGTCTTGTGCACTATATCTAGGTTTCTATCCAAACAAAAATCAAAATTTGGAAAAACAAATTTTATACTGAATTGGTTTCTCTAAATTTTGATTTTTTGTTTGGATAGAAACCTAGATATAGTGCACAAGATACCTATTAGATCAAAAGTTTCATAGAAAGATCTACTACGACGCCACACCCACGTACGAGCGGTGTATGAAAAGTAAGTTGGATTGGGCCCTCTTAACGCGTTCTCGAGATAAAGGGTCTTGACAGACCGACGACTGACGGACAACAAAGTGATCCTATAAGAGTTCCGTTTTTTTCCTTTTTAGGATTCAGCTTTAAAAAGCTGAAGAAAAACTTCGTACGGAAACCCGCGGCTTAGTTAGCTTCAGACGTATTGACCTGTTCTTACCTGTGACTAAAAGCTGACTAAGAGGATGGTATGTGTGCTGGGCAATCCTAATCCATCTAACAATATCCTAGGCACTGCAGTGTCACATACAGCATGAATACCGGTTGCTGACGTTGTATAAAATTAAATCATCTACAATATATGCAAAGGCCTATGTTTTTATTGATAACGTACCAAAGTTGACCAAAGTACGTTATGTCGGTTTTGTAGTCATTTTCTAAGGATAGAGTGATTTGTTTGTTCATTTACAGATACTCTGTTCACACTAAGTAGAAATTATCCGAGGAAAGAATAATTATAACGACTGACAAAATGAATCAGGAGCATGAATTAGAGTTTGTAATTTTTATAGTGTTTAACCACACTAAGGTATCATTTCAAGGTAATGGATCCCACCGGAATCATACATTTTAATAAGCTTTTTAATTTACTTGAAATTATCTACAGTGTGGTTAAACACTTTAAAAATTACAAAATATAGAATAAGCTATAGCGACATCTCTAGTCATTGCTACTGAATGCAACTTCAGACAATGAACAGGAGAACTCTAGTATTTACCTGTAGATGGCGCTCTAATCAGTGCTCAACCGATATCACCTTATCAAGAATTACAGAGGTACAAGTCACGGGTTCCGTAGCTTAGTGGTTAAAGCACTTCCGGCTTGAAGAAGCGTCAAGGACCGATTTGTTTGACGTGGGTTCGAATTCCACCGGAATCGTAAATCATTGATAATGTTTTTCATTTTCTTGAAATGAACTGGATTTAATTTCCTTGAAATGAACTGGATTTCATTTCCTTGAAATGAACTGGATTTAATTTTCTTGAAATTAACTGGAGTTCCTTAGCAAATTTTCCTGTTCTTTAGCAGGTTTTTTCTTGACAATTCCTTCCATATCATGAAAATCACTAATTTACTGGGAAAAATTAATGCGGTAGCCTAATCAAGCCTAGTCAAGTCGATCAGCGGCACGTAGCATACCATAGATTGACAGTTGTTGAAGCTGTAGATATAGGTTAGTCATCTATGCAAAACCAAATAATTCGTAAAGAACCTTCAATGTCGTAATAAAACATCTGAACTTTTCAATTGCACTCCCAAGGCTAGTAAGTCCGTGCAAGTAAAGTCAATTTGCGGGTGAATGGGGACAAGTGGACGCGTCGCTCGGACGCCGGCTTAGAAACCCAGATGAGCCGTACGAGTGCCTACGACAAGTGGAATTTACCTCTCAGACCTATCTGTATGCTGTCTGAGGACAAATGCTTTGTACCTAACGAACTATGGACCCGTATTCCTAGTCAGCTATTCCGGTCGTGTTGGAATATTTGATCATTGGTTTGGATCCGACAGTTTTGACACGATTGCGATAGCGGACGAAACATTGGGATTCAATAAAACAATATCTCCGCCAGCTGACTCTCAGATCTTGGATCTGACTAAAAATATGTTTTGTCGTTCGAATCTCAAATACGAATATTTACGTAGATGGCTAATATAAAATATTTTATTTGTCATTCGGAATTCAAACACAAAAATATCTCTAGATGGCCATGATCTTTTTTAACTAGCGCGAATCTAAAACAAATACACGCTTTGTTTGGAAATAGATAGACATGCATCAATCAATTCTGATTAGCACTAGATTGCAATCAAAGACGTACCTAATTGTGAAATAGACCTCTCACTGATAGAGATTTATTAACATAATAAATCTAATTAAGACTCGAGATTTCAACCTTAGTGATATTGTAATTTAAAGGAGTGAAGTAAATTAACTTGGAGATAAAATCCAATGTAAGTAGCTAGATCGAAATATTTGTAGTATTCCGATCACTCTGTTAAGTGACTGTGTTACTAATTTATGAAGACGTCATGAGATGGATTCCCTTTACCCTAGAAAGATAATCATATTTTATACTACGATAAAGATAATCATGCATAATTTTCACGCATGCGTTTTAAGATACTCTTATTCCGAATTTAGCTAATAGAATTAGGTAATAGGTTTATAAATAGGTTTATTGGGTTTAAATGATATAATAAACATCAAAAATATAGTATATTTTTGTATATTTACTAAAAGAGGGTCGATTAATTTTAACTTATTTATTTTTTTGATTTTCTGTGAAATTATTTTTTAGCAAATAGTAATCATAAATTTCAAATTTAAATTAAAATCAACATAGACCATAGCTACCATTTAGGGTAATATCAGTCGAATATTCAGTCATATCATAATTCATATAATATAGCTTTGGAACAAGCGTACCTAATGTAGATGACATTACGCTTTCTGCCAATAACCTTTTTGCATCTTTTGCAGGAAGGATTAGCTTTACGATTCATTTTTGAACGGCAATACATAGTTCTTTGGTTCTGAAGGCTCGGTGTTGTTTTATGTTGAATTAAAGGATATTATCGGTGGATAAGGACTTATCAGTGATATTATCCCGCAAATATATTTTCAATATCTAAGCGTTTGGTCTTGAACGGCAAAGTTTCAAATTTATATTTTGTTTTGTGTAGTACCTATTAGTTTGATAGTTATCTTTAGCAAGCTACGTTTATTTTTTTTTATGCGAAGACGTATAATTGGTTCGTGTATATTTAATAAGGATAAGTTATCTTCAGCAAGCTATGTTTACTTTTTTTATGCGAAGACGTATAATTGGTTCGTGTATATTTAATAAGTTAACTATTAAGCTTATAAAACTGTTTGCCTTCCGAATAAAATAAAATTAAATAAGCATTTATGCAGGCCACGTTTATTGTGCCGTATAATAGGCCACCTGTCCATCTTTCTGTTGCAAGTTGCAAGACATCAAGGAACACTTTTGGTCCAGTTTATCGACTCTGCCTTTTGTTTAATTATAACAAATAATAATTTCTGTTTTTTTGCTTTTTGACAGCTCTTTCGCTTGTGGTTTATCTACATACGCCTCTTTTGTGTCACTCTGTACATCATATTGTCGTGATTATCTTGTTCGCTCGAAACCATGTCATCACTCTGAAGAAGAGCAGACCAAATATCTCCCTTATCCAGGTTTGTTCTAGTCATTGTTGCATCAGGATACATAAAATATAAATCAATAACATAAAACGTTTACTTAAAATACAGAAAAATAGCTACTAAAACAGAAAACACACATACATACATATAACCCATTCCCATCGCATATTATGTTGTAAAAATCACGAAAAATATAATCATGCGTAATTTAGACTCACTAGGTACAGATATTTCAAAATTGGCGATACATACCTAAACAATGCGTTTGCCCATAGATAGCTCCGGCCAACGAGTGAAATGTCCGTGACGCGTGTCCATGAAATCCCATTATTTAGAAAGATACAGCAATATTTCGAGCGAGGATGCGTTAATTTTACGCAGATTATCTATCTAGGGTTAAATAAAAGCGCAACACCACAAAGATCTTATCCAATATCAACCTCTATAGAATAGCCATGACATTGGAGTATTATAGAGTCGATGCATTTATCTCTCTTATAGAAATAGACAGTTCAAATCTTCGTTGCATCTGAGATCCCGCGGCTGTTTATTCAATCGTTTCCAAATAGCTTTTCATTGTAATAAATCTATTTGACTGGACATTTTTATCGTCGTAAAGCAGATCGACTAGAAGTTGTATCCGTTGATGCCTACTGCGTGACTATTGTTAACGTGAAATCGAATTATTGGTCATAAAAAGGACAACTGATAAAAAATTATAATTTAACAAAAGTTTAGGGGCGACTATCTTGTTTTTTATTGATAAACAAGAGTGTACCTGTATAAGCGATAAACACTTTCTTAGAATAATAAAAAAATACCGTTTGGTTCCTTTACATGTTTTGACTGATATTTTTTTAAACTACTTTATTACGAGGTTTAAATTTTGGTACTATAATAGGCGCCGCGTCGGGTTATATTAAATAAATTATTAGTCATAATGTCTTCTGCAAGGCTATGTGTATGTTAACTATGGAAAAAGTGAGACGGGTACTCTAGTTGTTGTTAAAAGAATATAGAGTATCCTCATTTCCTAATAGCCTTTGTCCGAGAGCGCCTTGCCTTTTAACTAAAATGCTCTCAAACAGATGGGACCAGCCACTTTGTTTTAATTCCTTGCAGTAAAATATGCAGGATAGAGACAAACTGTGACTGTATATTTATACTCATTTAAATATAAGTATGAAGATGCCGGATATAAGTATTGCAAGTTAGTACGAAGTTAATATTTGTGTCTTTTTACGTCAGATCGTGCAAGCTGAACTCTATTGGGTTGATATTTTGTTTACTTCTAGTGATAATTACCATGCAATCATGATTTATCATTTCAACCGTTAAAGGCCACCACTTGGACACAGGCTTCCCTTATGGATCTCGATGAGGGGTAGTTGCTATACTCACCACGCTTGGCAGGCGGGTTGGCGAGCGCAGTACGGGACGTTGATACACGGAAAGACGCTGCTGCCCATCTTCCGGAGGTATCCCTTAGTAGACTTTTACTGCATCCACGGGCATGAGTAGAGGGGTAACATTCTACTGCCGGCACCCCACGACTATACAATGCAATACTTACTCAATAATATGTAAGCTTGTTTTACAAAGTGTGTTCTGCAATACTAAGAGTATTTTTCTAACAGCTTTTGAAATAAAGTTATTTGGGTGAATCAACTATTTTCTGTATAGAATAAACTTTTTGTGTTAAAATTTATATATTTTATTTTAATGAATTTAAGTTTTAATATTGATAGATTTATAATTGAATTGTATGTATTTGTAAAGAGCATCGCACTTTTGTGAATTTAACTATTGTTTTTAAACAAAACCTGAGAACTTGCTACTTATAACGTCCTTTGGGTAACGTATACGATTTTCTAATGAAACAACACAAGATAGTAAAACTTTTGTACTTAAATTCTTAAAAACCTCTTAGGGAATAACTACAACAAAATGAATTTCAACAATTCAGTATTATAACAAAAACACGGATGTTAATTGTATCTCTTGAGTCACAATGTAACAAATCAGAACCAATTTTCTTTATAATATTTTTTTGAAGCTAATACGCAAGAAAATAATTATGCGAACAATATTTCCGTGAAATCTTTTAAATAAATCTAAAATTAAAAATGTAATCACTAATTTTTGCATGTTTTAATGAAAGACATAATGGTCATGGAGTATGGGGACAATCATGTCACCCAGGAGACAAAACTTGTGACTCAAGAGACTGAAATGGTAACTGAGCATACAATGTCGAGATTTCTGCTAAAGGTAACGATAACTATTATCTAAATCTTAACGATAACAATCAGTCTCAAATTATATTTTAAAGTCTTATTGATCACAATGATATTATGGTAGCGTACCTATACCTTCTATCAAAAAATCTCTTGTTATTGTAATTATGGAAATCTTACAAAAAGATATCCATAATTTTAGGTACAAGAAACTAAAATTGAAACTTTGCATAATTAAAAAGTTAGGAATAACTTCAATTTTTCAGCATAATATAATGACAAAACAAAAAAAATCAAAGCAAAAAAATATAAGAGTTATCTCTTATATTTTTTCAGAAACATCTACAACATCATTTTCAAAAACGTAATACTGTTGGCCTCGTTTGGAAATAATTGTAGGTTCAGAGAGAATTTCTAATATGTCTGTGTAGTCGATGTCAGCTACGTCAGTTTTATCCAGACGAAATGTGTTTTTTTTCTTCACTGAGCGTAAAAATGTGACCCTAATCTCACCATCTTCGTGCAAATCCTCGACCATGCAAACATATTTAAAAATCTTACTCTTTGTTGCATGAACGTTAACTAACATAAAATCACCCTTTTGGACTGGTCAATTTTCTTTGTCGGCAGATTTGTGTGTTGAAGTACCCTGTTGTTTCTCATCGTCAGATGTTTCGGGTGTTTTATAGATATGTCGGTACCAGCGTTTGTTACGAGGCTTGCTTAAGTCCAACAATTCAATTTCTTTCAGCGGAGACTTCTGCCGAGAGACTTTATAGTTACTCAATGGTAAATCTTCGTCGGAATTTGCTGGATCATCAACGAGTTTCGGGTTTGCCGACACACTTCCCGAAACACTGACATTGAAGCTATTCTCTTCAAAGTGGGCTATCAACTCATGCACATTTTCATGGTTTCTGGCATTCTCTGCACTTGTATTAAAGTTATTTGTGTTCTGCTCTGGGTCTCTTTCAGTCACAAGCGGAAGGGGGATATAATCTTTTGGCGACAGACAATCGCAAAAGCCTCTGCTACAGAAACAGCTCAGGTGCCTGTATTTAAGTTTTCCTTGACTGGTACTAAATATTTGGTGGACATCTTTGGTGCCAGGTAATGGCTGGATTTTTGGTGGTATTTGTTTGGAACAGTCTTCTATATTAAGGGATGAAATTAAATAAAGCTTTATTTTGCTCAAATTCTTCATCACTGTATAAAATTTATCTGCACATGAAATATCTTCACCTCTAGCTACTAGGTCATCCGCAGTTCTTTTAAGATATCCTCCAATACCGTCTGCTGGTCCCTTGCCATGGCCTGCCTCGAAGAACGACCAGGTCATTGCTTTAAACCCGTGGTCAAATACTGCAGTAGAAGCGAGATAAAAGTTTTGTTTTTGCCGATATTGACTAAAGGGACCATCTGTGAAGAAGTGTATTACAGAAATATCGGGATAAGTGGTTCTGATGTCCTTTAGAACTGGGTCCAGATGAGCCCATATAGCTGGAGGTTGGTGATTAGTATTTGGTGACACCGTGCAGAATGATTCAACTCTAACACCAACATCTGTATGAACATATGCCACAACTGTATGCAGTGATACTTGTAATCTGGAACCACCAAAGTGATGTGCTTGAATCTCCTCATGGTGTTTGCAACTATAATTTTCACTAAAATCTGCAACTACCACTGCTTCTGTTCTTGATAAATTATCAATGGTTTGTCTGAAGTTATAAAATTGAACTTTCATGTTATATACATGTTTCTTCAATGTTTTTAGTTCTTCATTAAATGAATAGAGCATATCTTTAACTGTTCCTTCCTTATCTTGCTTCACATTCTTGAATGCTTTTGAAGTTTTTCCATCCTTTTCATATGTCTCTTGTACTCTTGCCCATTCTTTCCATTGTATTTTATGGCTATCTTTGTCAACATCATTACTCTGAATTTTTAAGTTGAAACATTTTTTACAAGTTCCATACATACAGTCTTTTTCTCTTGGATTACAGACTATCGCAGTGATCAACTCGCTCATATTTTCAGTATTTATAATGCCCTTGTTCTTTAAAGCACTTGCTTTATACATTGGATTGGTGTGCGTTTTGCACAAACACATTTCGCGTCCACTTACAGAAGGTTTCAAAACATAAAAAGGCTTCTTTTTAGTGAAATAATAATATGAGCATTTTATTGCCGGATTTTCTTGCTTAAATGTCTTATAGAGGTTTTTTTATTGTGTCTAAAAGGAACCTTTTCTGCACTTTTTGTCCATGGCGCGTAATTGTTTCCTTTTTTCCTGCTGTCGGTCTAGAAACATCCTCTCTTTGGAAAAACGTTTCGACTTCCTTCTCTAATTTAGACAAATCGGCTTTTACTTTTAAAGTCGACCTCAATGGTCCAGTTATTCCCAAAGACTCGTTAATCATTTCTCTTTTTTCAGATTCTTCAATGTTATCAAATATATGTTTCAATATATCTTTCTCCTTGTGTTTCTTTGTTCTTTGGTACCTTTCTTTGATTGCGTTGGACAGTTTTTTGTATTTAATCGTATCATCAGATTTTCTTTTTTCTTGTATATTTTGTCCTGTGTCTTTTTTGGCCCTATTGAAACGTTTTTTATATTTTTCATATTTTTTTTTCAGATCTGCAACTTCTTGCTGTAATCTCAAATTGTCTCTATATAGCTTTGATCTATCTCTTCTAACTTTATTTCTACCTTTATTTTTTTTCGAATCGTTCCTACATATATGTTGTGCATCAGAGCTTTGAGGAGTACTAATGCCCGAGATATCAGTATCATCATTCTGCTGTTGATAATTTAAAACAGCATTCTGAGGTAGGTTTGCTTGAGGCACCAATATAGAAGGAGAACTCGGTGGTGTTATATCAATAATCCTATTCAATTGTTTTCTATTTTTTCTCACTTTCTGTTTTCTAGGTTTCCAAATTACCCTTGCATTGTGTCTCTCTTTAGGTGTTAAGTCTTTGATAAGTCTTTTTTTAACATGATAATTGTCTCGTTTTTTTCTTTTATATTCTTCATACTTCGCAGGGTCACGTTTCAGATTTTCTTTGTATCTCCTTTGACGTTCAGCAGCTGATAAAGGCATTTTTATTTAGTTACTGAAAAAAAAATTGTAAATTAGTAATTTTTTTTTTAATATCTGAGTCTTATTTTGACTATCATAAACTTTATTTAAACTGTATGACTATGAAACAGTAAAGCTAACATTAACACAAAAAAAATGTTTAGTTTTATATAGATAAAACACATTAAGATTTTCACTGTGAACATTAGTACTATGTTACGTTATTGATAAAGAAATCGTAGTTTGTTTAATTTGGTACTAAAGATACAAATTTCTCTTGAGTCACTAACATTTTCTCTTGGGTCACGATTTTCGTTACCCAGTGGACTCGTGACCCCAGAGAAATTTTATAATATTTTCAACATTTTGTTAAAAAAAATTTCGAAAAACAACAAAAAATGTATTCAATGTGAAATTTAGATCTTAATTCTTACTAATATAGTATGATTTACGATAAAAAAACACTTACGTTTCATTAAAATTCGACGTGAGCCAGCAGACACATAATAAACACACGTAGCCTCTTCCGGAGTCACGGACGAAATGGCCGAGCCGCGGGAACGTCACGTTAATGGCGGACGCGATCATACGATGTTCAGATTAGTTTCCTATTTGTCAAGCCCTTGATTACCTGTCCCTCTCGCACTTAGGAGCGATTTATATGTGTGACCCAGTAGACGTGTCGATTTCGGTTATCTTAGGGACAAATATTGTAACATTGATATTTATGCCGTAAATTGAAGTTGCGTACTCGTAAATGAAGATAGCATACAAATGAATATTGTAGTAAGTAATTTCCATTAAAGTTTACTATGTTCCAAGGTAAAATGTTAAAATTGTCGGTAACTACCACACCCCATACGCTAGAGGGACAGCAAAGTTTTGTATGACAACATTAAATTATCCACTGGGTCACGATTTTATTTTTCCTGTGAAAGTGTAATTTTTGCGATATGTAAGGTAAAAAATATTGTTTTAGGATCTGATTAACCAACAGTATTAGTTAAATAACCAGATCTTCATAGTTTGTTTGTTTTGAGGCTTTATTATGTCAAGGACACGTGCTGACAGAAAAAAGTTGATCCACCCATTTAGATATTGTTTAAAAGAAATAGAGATAGCGCGACAACAAAGACTTTTTGTTAAAAATCTGTCGTGCAGCATCGCTTTTATATTCAATTTGTTGTCTTACCATTATCTAAACAAAAAAAACGATACAGCTTTGTATCTAAGTAACTTTTAACAAAAAACATATTTTTCAGATCTGAAATACGAGTCCCATTGTCTTACGTAGCGTTTATTCATTTGTTTTCACAGGCAACATCCAGATTCGGTTACATCTATGTTTTCAGCTTACGCGTGTTACGCTAAACAAACGTAATTTACGTATACAATGTGTAACTTTACCCCAAGTCTACGCGTGAACGAGAGCCCGAACAAAATAAACAAATCTACTTTATACCTAGTACTGCATACAGGATGTTCTTGTTATAAACGTTTTTATTTCGAGTTATGGTTATAAGACATATTGTTTGTTTTGATTTTGAAGCTTGAATTAAAACAAACAATATGTCACATAACCAATCTTGCAGCAGATAAAAATACACAAATAATTTTATAAAATATCTCTAAGCTTTTCTCTCAGTATTTAGGTAAGTATTTATTATTGTTATTACCTAATAACGTAATAAATAACTCTTTTTTTCTCTAAAAGCTCGTTAGACATTCAAATAAAACCGGGCAAGAGCGAGTCAGACTCGCGCACCGAGGGTTCCGTGCCATCATACAATATAATTTATGACAAAGGCGGTTTTATATTTGTAGGAGAACCTTGACAGCGCCATCTCTTGTCTGATAGCGGAACTTATGTAGATTTTTTACACTTTCGATGATTTCTAAAAAAGTATGCTATGTAGAGAGATTGTAATAAATTTCCTCTAATCTTTACATACACTTCTAATAGTAATAAAAGTTTCAAAGGTTTATCTCCGCAAACTTCGGAGATAAGGGGGGGGGAACGCTATTTTTTTCAACATTTTTGTAAATAACTCAAAAACTATACAATTTAAGCGAAAACTAAAAACTGTTAATTAATGTGCAAAAGAATACCTTTCATATGGATACCCCACATAACCTAGTAACTTTCCAAAAATTTTGAAAACAACCCTTCCACCCCCCTTGTCTAAAAAACTATGCAAATTAGAGAGTTCGCTATAATTTTCCTATGAAGTTTACATACACTTCTATTAGCTATAAAAGTATCACGGGTTTATCTCTGCAAACTTCGGAGATAAGGGGGGGGAACGGTCGTTTTTTCAACATTTTTGTAAATAACTCAAAAACAATACGGCTTAAAGGAAAACTAAAAACTGTTTATTAATGTGCAAATGAATACCTTTCATATGATACCCCACATCACCTATTTACTATACAAAATTTTTGAAAACCCCCCTTCAACCCCCCTTGTCTAATATTTTTTAACATTTTTATATATGCTATATTAGTAAAAAACTGTTGTCTTTTACCATTTTAAATTGCAAGTCGATAGCATCAGTAGTTCTCGAGATATCCATCTGTGACAGACAGACAGACAGACAGACAGAGTGATTCTATAAGGGTTCCTTTTTACCATTTTGGTCCGGAACCCTAAAAACGGTAAGAAAACGTGTTTGTGTTATTAAACTCAAGTTAATTATACTTTTATTCGTTAGGTGTAGGTACATATGTAAATTTGGGCTTTACCAAGGTATTTAACACGTTTATAATAATTAAGATGTAAAATGCTTCAGTCACGAACAGTTTTGCATGCATGTGGCTATTTGTGATGTAGATTTCTTGAAAAACTCCTATTAGTGAATTCCTGGTAGCAAAGAAAAGCTACAGCTTTCTGCACGAGATTGACATGTTAATAATTACTCCGTCATGGAAACAAGAGTTTTCAATGCAGTATTAAACTACCGATGCCCTCCTAGTTATTGCGCATTTCAATAAATCCGGGCAAGAGCGAGTCGGACTCGCGCGCCGAGGGTTCCGTGCCATCATACAATATAATATATGATTAAGGCGGTTTAAATTTGTTGGAGAACCTTGAAAGCGCCGTCTCTGGTCTGATAGCGGAACTTATGTAGATTTATTACACTTTCGATGATTTTAAAAAAAAATGAGAGTTTGTTATAATTTTCCTGTACTTACACTACTATTAGCAATAAAAGTTTCAGAGGTTTATCTTTGCAACCTTCGGAGATAAAGGGGGAACGCTATTTTTTTCAATATTTTTGTAAATAACTCGGAAACGATACGGCTTAAAGCAAAACTAAAAACTGTTAATAATGTGCTAATGAATACATTTCAATATGTTACCCCAAAAGACCTAGTAACTTCAAAACTTAAAAATTTTGAGATCCCTATCCGCCCCGCTGCAATCATTATAAGAATATTTTTTTGCATTTTCATATAATGTTATATTAGTAAAAAAAGTGTTATCTTTAACCATTTCAAATTTCAAGTCGTTAGCATCATTAGTTCTCGAGATTTTTTTTCCGTATAGGCTTGCGTTTGACCACATCTTGCCTTATGTTAAGCAATGATATGGTCTAGGATGGGACACGCTTGTCTAGAAGGTACCTGTTTACCCTTGATTTAAAGATACCCAAATTGTACTTTTCGGGGAATACTGACTCCGGCAACGAATTCCAGATCTTCGCAGTACGCATTGAAAATGTGGAATCAAAGCGTTTCGTGCGTACGTATGGTATTTCTACCATGTATATATGGCGCCTTGGCCGGATTTCCCTGGACCCGTCAGGCTTCTGCATTGGAGGCAGTGAGGGGCGGCAAAAGTTCGCCTCGACCGATTTAGCTAGGTACCAAAATGCCTTACTACCCGATGGGTACGAAGCAAGTTTTTTCCCTATTCGACTAATATGGTCGTAGCGAGCCCTCTGCAAGGCTTTTTTGCAGGATTTGGGCCGCCTTGTTATAGGCTCTCTTCTTATGGTGTACGTCCTTCGCCTTGCGGCTACGAGCATTAGCCCAAGCTAGGTAGGCCTGATGATTAAGTGCTTCAGCACCTCTGTAATCAGGGCCAAACCACGGGCGAGCTTTGCCAGACAATGGAATGTCAGAGTATGGAGATATCCACTTTCACTCTCGAGATACCCACTTGTGACAGACAGACAGACAAAGTGATTCTATTAAGGTTCTTTTTTACAAATTTCCACCATTACCATTTTGGTCCGGAACCCTAAAATAATATAATTATCTTGCGTCCGTATCGGATTAACTGTGTAAACGCGAACTTAATTGAAAAAACTGAGTTCTATACTTTTTAAGCGTGTTATAATAAAACCACTTGTTTCTTTCATATATTTTTGTAAATCAATATAAATATAAATAGGTCAATATCAATATACTATATATTTGCGGTATATTATCTATTTATAACTGTGTTAATACCAAATACAAACAGAGGGACGTGGCGAGTTCGCGAGGCTCTCTTTAGGTCCCTGGGTACCAATAGAGTAAGTAAGTCATACCACAGATAATATACTACTAGTAAGTAGTAATACTGTAGCATGTTGTATCGCACACACCCTGTTTATCGTTCCACAGTCATTGTGCGCCGTGTATTCCCAGATGGCTGGTCGCCCGGCTGTGTGCTCTCATGAAACTTGCACGTTGAATTAATTATGACGAGCATTTCTGCGAATTTATGGAAAATAATATCATCGGGAAAATTATTACAACAAGCAAAGACATAAGTCTAAAACCTACCACTACCTACCTCTAAAACTTCAAATTCTATTTTTCTACAGATTTTAAAATAGCTTGTCTTAAAAGTTATTGTAGTATTTTCTGTTTCCAATTGATAAAAACATATTTGAGGCACCTTTCTTGTATATTCATTCTTACTTATTTAACCATTAGGTTGATGTAGAATTTAAAGAATTTTTCCCTTAACCTTTTCGATTAAAATAATCTATAATATTCGTTTGAAATTATTAAATATAATTAATTACATTGCTTACTCTTCAACTTAGCCCCTTAAATAGGACCTGATTTTTTTTCTAAACATGTTCATGATAACTAAGTTAGAGGAAATGGTTAACTTTGCAATTATTATGAATACAACGTTTTTTTATTAAACATATCCCCTAGCAATAATATTAAAATTGTCATCGGTTCTTTTCGTTTTAAAGTTATTCAAAATAATTTAAGTGCCACTTTATTGAGTTTGAATTATTTTAAGTGTCAATTAACTTTTTGCTCTCCTTTGGACAGGTAGGTATAGTTGTGTTATGCCAATAAACACATCATCCAATTGAGCCAATATAAATGAATTGGGGCTACAATAACGATTAATGGACAATGAAGTCATTTGCATACTTAAAATTAATTTGCCTTTAGTTTAGCGTAATAAATATAAGGATCGTGGTGACAACACAAACTTAGGGAGACCTATACCCAGCAGTGGGTAAAATTGAGCTATGGATGATGAAAGCGTCTTAAAATAAGATCTCGTAATTAATATTTTGTACTTTTGTGGTGAAGAACAAAGAGTAATTCTATCTATCTAATTTCAGGACGCATTTTTTTCAAACGTGACAGAGTAACACGAATCTGATAAAAATATAGTAAAAAAGATATAAAGCTAATCAGTTTGTGCCGCTCTGAAATAAAATCGTAACAATTTTACTTAATTTTACGTTGACATCTGTAAATTTAAAAACGTCATATCTCTAATTATAATAAGCTTTAGGAAGGCTATCTTTTCTAATTATATTAAGAAAGGAGGAGAATAAAATCGTTACCGTTGCCTTTATAACCGCAAAAACAAAAGAATGAGATTCTCAGGGACTTAAGTTGTTGGCCGAGTGGTATGTACCCTTGACTTTCAATTTGAAGGTCGTGAGTTCGATTCTGGCGGTGTACCGATGGAGGTTTCGTTTTTAAAAAAATATGTCCATTTATAACATGACAGTGTTTATCGGTAAAGGAAAACATCGCCTGGAAACCCGCGGCTTAGTTAACTATAGACTTTGTAGTGTTCTTTCCTTTGACTAATAGCTGACTAAGCTGGGAGGATGTTGGTGGTGGTACAGGTGCTGGGCAAACCTAATCCATCTAACAAAGTCCCAGGCACTGCAGCGTTTCGTCCAACACATATACCAGTTCACGCTCTGTATAAATCATTAAGCAATAGTTATTAAAGCCTACTACCCGCCGGCTTACTTTTTTAGCATAGGCACGCCCTTTTTTCCATCACCTAGGTACATTTAAACAACTACCCTTTCCTCGTCCCTTTATTTAAAATTATAAGCTACTGATGCTTTTATCGGACATCGATATCGATGTTATGTCACAGCGGTTTCCCCGCCGAGAGCTTAAAAGCGTAAAGTGAGGAAGTGGAATGAGGTCGAGCTTTTAATATCACGGGGCGGGACGTTGCTAACTCTAGCGCTAAACTTAGGCACGTCGATTTAAACAGGTTAACTGCTTTAAACAGTTTAAAGGCTTAGCATTTACGAAAATATATAAGTTATTTAAGCTTCTTAGTATTTATCACATCAAGTGTTTTATTAAGATTTATTAAATACGATTGCATCTTAAGACTAATGGCAAAAATATGCAATCACATATAAGGTATTATCGACAGAAGCTTAAACAGAAGCGATATCAGTGAAATATTTACTAAATCAAATCGTTCAAGAACACTACTTTTTACAACGTTGTTAGATAATAAATTTAAAAGGCAGTTAAATTCGAAAGTATCATTGCACTGTTACCTGTACGATTGAACGGGTTTGCCGCGTGACGTCATCGGTGGATCCCTGGATGGAGCGCGGTGCACTTATGCAGGTTGGAATCATGATCACAATGACTCAGACTCCAACATACACATTTTCATCAACGTTCCTTTTACCGATAGTCGATATCTTTGGTTTGGTGAACTCATTGCTCGTCACTAACTAAGTATTTAAACGAAGAATTATTAATTTATTAAGGTATTAATTTCATATTCAGAATTCTGACTCAGTTATAGAGACTGTTGCATTATATCTGAAGGCAGAGTACATGAATGTTACAGTTTTAAGGCAAACGTAGCATTTTCCACAAAGCTCTGTATATTTTTCTGGTCGGGAGTTGCGATGACACCAATGAATAATAAACCAATGAAACGTGACCGACAAGGCCTGAACTATTGGCCTGTACTTCAACAAAATGTTTTTGGTATAACGTGGTACGGCTCATGAATGAATGGATAAGTCTTGGAGTCTGCTGTCAGCGAGATATGCTTCTGGGAATAACTCCTGAGTTTATGGGGCAGTGTTGCGCTCGGCAGAACACAACTCACTGATCTAGTAGCATAGTAGCTCTTATGTTCAATCGAATGTTTGCAATCAATTTTGAACGGTGTCGCAACTATTGTTTTTTATTGTTGAAATTCCTGCGACCGCTGTAGGTTAGTAACTCAGATTTAATATTTTTATGAATAATCCAAGTTTGTTAGCTAACAGAAAATTTTTGATGCTAACTAAAAATAAGCAGAATATTTGCTACTATTGGCAATAATATTTTTCGATATTATTCCTTCCTATCGACAAATCCATCTCAAAATCCATCTTATAAATAAATGTAATAGTAAGGAAGTATTTATAAAAGATTATAAAAAAAGTTATAGATTTTGTATCGTATCATTTTATTTTTATGTAAAGTACTACTATATGGGTTCCATTTTGCGGTTCGTTTTGTAGCATCATCACTATATACTTCATCCAGATCCTATGTGTAAAAAATGTAAACAAACTTCAGCTAAAAGTCACTTTCTTCGAGTTGATTTATATACAGTTTTATTTAACTGTGGAATGTTGTTGATGTCTCCTACTAATGTATATAGATTCTATCAAAAAATAAATAAAAATGTTAAGTATCATCAAGTCCCACACTACAGTCCTTAGATTTGAGATAAATAGCTATACTTCAGACAATTGTTTACATCCAATTTGGCTGAAATTTTGTCAAAAGTTACAAAACTAAGGATGGGACGCGAATGATGTTCTCTTAATAAAAAACAGATTTAAAATAGTTTCTAATACTTAAATGGGACGTCGCTAATATCTATACAGTTGGCGCCTCCGCCTACGATAGCTAGATTGGATCGCCACAGGAGGAGCTCAGCCATCACTGGGTCACGGGAATCAAAATAATAGCTCCGGGAATACCGTGAGTAATCTTCGCTGAGATGTTGTTCATTGTATACAATTGGCACGGTTTTCCTGCAAATTCGAAGACTAATCGCTGGTGAGTCATTTGGCTGAGATTAAGTTCGAAAAAATCTTTAATGATTCGTTTAGTGCTCTAAGATCCCATAAGTCAGGAGACAGTATCACCAGTAACTTATCTATGAGAGAACAGAATAGATTGGTAGCGAGAAAGTGACAGGGCTAGGACATGAAAATTGAAAAACCCCTTTCCACGCTCTGGTGTCGTAAAAGACAACCTATGTTTTATTAAGTTTGATGTTGCCTAGAAACTCCGTAATCATTATGATAGACGATTTATTTACTGCCCGACCTCGAGCTTTGAGCAAAGCATTCAACAGTGTACTGTTGTAGATGGCGCGAGGAACAGTATCACACCAAAGTATTGCTGGCATATTAGTTTACCACCAGCTTTTTAAGCCTAATTCCCAAATTAATGCGCTTCTATTTCCCACCTACCTATCAAAAGCTCTTCATTTATTACCCATATTATCAAAAATTAGAATAATCGAGAACTCAACAAATCACCACAGACCAATTAGCTTATGTCTTTCGTCATTTGCATAAGAAGTTGTCATAATGCAAGCGATGACTGGTTTATGAAGGAACATCAAAGTCGGAGACGTGACCCCTTTTAGCTTCCTCTGTTTCTATTTTGATACTGTGGAGATGCTCTCGGAAACGAGACTCTGCAAGCTCGTCTCCTCGTTTTTAGGGTTATTTTAGTCTAGTGACAATTGCTTGGTTTTCTTTTAGCAACAACAACTCGTAAATGTATTAAATGAGACACTTGAATGGCAACACCAAGTTTTGTTATGATTCTGATGATATGAACATGAATTCATGTTTTTAGTCGCAATTTTTTGTTTATATTTGAAACATTAATTTTATTTAACGTTAGGTATATTTTTTATTATTATTGGATGGCTTATAACAAGATTCTCAAAAGAAGGGATGACTTTGTCTTAAATATAAACACGCGGATTTCGCGAAGCCTTTACGCGTTAAACCACGACAGGCACAGTGAGAAGCTCATCAACCCAACAGCCAATTATGACAAGTTTAGATCATTTGACATTTACCTGTATAAGGCAAGATAATTTTGCAGTCTTGTCTTCTAAATTCTGCATCCGCAAACTAAGCGTTACTACAAATTTATGCAAAAACTATTAAGACTCTAATGGCGAGTGCCTCGTTCTAATGCACTTTGTAATTGCTTGGCCCCATTACGCGTGTGTGGGTGCTTTAGAATATAGAACCTAAAGCAATCGGCTTCTTTATGTAGCAAGCATAGGTCCGTTTATATCTACAGACATCGAGCGTCCAGATACGTGCCGTGGCAGAAATAATATTATTCCATACAGTGTGTATTTATATCTATCGTAACACGGCCGCACAGACACCCACAGTCAGAATGTATAGAATAATATTATTTTGTCTGTTACAGTACGTGGCAAGTTCGATGTCTCTAGATATGAACGGAACTTAAAGGGTCCAATTTGCATACTACATGTTTGGTTGGTCGGTATTTAGGTAATTACTTCCCGTGAGTATATGCACACCTATATCGATTATACATAGTCGTATTTAATAACTGCAGGTTTTATGCGAAAAATATTCAGTCAAGATATTAGAATGAACCTAAAGTCCCGACAGACAATCTTATTATTAAAGCTACATGACAGAATAATCTTAGAATGTGCAGTATTGAAAGATAAAAAAATGTGTATACATTATAGTTCCCTGTCCTCCCATTCCCAATACGCAATATGCATAAAGACAAAGCAATAACTAATGGGCCCTCCCACTAAACGGTACTCCATCATTGTTCCAAGTTCTACTATTTCATTTTATTGTAATTGATGTAGAGGCGCCTACGACCTGTACAACTGACTTATTGAATAAACAATATTTGTATTCAAGCAAAGGACCAATCAGCGTCCACTATCCGAGTCAACGTCACAGGCTCGTGGTAGGTAACTGAAAGAGAACATAATGTGCTGACCCCGTTAGAGAGTTCATCATATCAGCCTTTACTGCTGAACATAGGCCTCTTTGAAATGATACCAACAAGAGCGAACTTGGGCAGCCTCCATCTACCACCTTTCCGCGATCTCTACAATTATCGTCGGTCCATCAGCAGGCTGATTACGTACCTGGCGATAGGTTTACAACAGGCGTAAATCTCGTGATTCCAGTAAATTCCAGTCAAACGTCAATTATAGGCCATGCGTAAATCTCGCGATTGACGCCTGTTGCAAACCTGTCGCGAGAAACGTAATCAGCCTGTAGGTAGAGCAATGAAAGTTAGGTGTAGTTTGTGCATAAGTCACTGTCAAACATTCAACATTGAAACAATTCAATGAAAGCAAAACTATCTCAGTATAATTAATGTTCTTTGTTGCCAGATTTATAATCGCTCCAGCCTAAATTATCATGAATGATCTACGTATTCATAATCTAATGGAGTATTTAGAGCATAATCTTGCGTAAGATAGTAAACCCATAAAAATGTAGCGATGCCTTTGTGGGAGGAGCAGGGCTTTCACATTCATAGAATTACAATGACGAAGTCTTGAGATGAATTGTATCTGATTCAGTTTTAGTTTTGTACCCACAGAACGCAACTTCTGTGGAGGAACAAACTCAATCTTAAAAATATATACATTACTTATTCACAGGTACACATAATACCTACTTGTGAAAAACGAGAAGGTAATAATTGATAAAAAAAGGATAATTTTAATTATTTTTTTCTATTATATTTTGCTTTTTAACACCGAACCAGCTAAGGAAGCAAGAAGCCCTTTCCACTTTTTTATTTATTTGCTTTCTCTTAGGTCTGAAATATATTGGAAATTTGATGAAATGCAAGATAACATTATTCACCTTAAGCTATTGCGGATGAACGGGACCTTCAATAATCTTATCTTATGACAATTTAGCAAGAGCTTTGATCTCAAGAGCACAGTTGACATCCCTAGATCAGTCGGTCTCCACACATCCGATCCGTAGTGTTTATTTGAACGCTTGTCGCGGTTCGACACACTGCTGTTTTACTACATGTTTATTTATACACGCGGAAGGTGCAGAGCAATGAACTTATGACAGATCTTACCTATACAGATAACCTGCGGACTATTTCAATGGGGAGGATATAGAATAAAATATATTTTGGCACTAATGGTCTTTATATCTTACTTATAATTAAAATCTGCAGGCTATTTCGAGTTGTAAGGATCATCAGTTCAGCCGTAAAACGTCCACTACTGAACACAGGCCTCCCTCATGGATCTCCATGAGGGGTAGTTGCCATACTCACCACGCTTGGCAGGCGGGTTGGTGAGCGCAGTATAGGATGTTGATACACGGAAAGACGCTGCTGCCCATCTTCCGGAGGTATGCCTTAGCAGGCTCTTACTGCATCCATGGGCATGAGAGGATGGGTAACATTCTGCTGCCGGCACCCCACAGAAAGTTGCACGACAGCACACAGTTGAGAGGATATCAACGATTAATCCTATGTGGTTCATCTAACAACAACAATTTAACTAATCTTCTGTCTAAAATTGGTACATTGGTACTCAATTTAATGAATCATTGGGAAGCTTGAGAAAGTGAGTTTTTTTTAATTAATATCTGCTCAAGGATTCTTGTATGTATGTATACCAATACGTACCAGTAAAGCGGCTAAACACCATCAAAAGTGTCAAATCCTATAAATAAACATAGTCTAAATCCAATTTGAATTTAGACTATGTTTTGCCCGCATTTTTATTATTTTTGCGCGGAATCTGTATGAATAGAAAACCAACTCAGTTTAGTGATTGTTCCGCAGACCGATAAAACGCTCTACAAAAAAGGTCCTACGTAGCTTTTCATTTATTGTAAGTTGAATAATCGTGAGAGGTTAAGGGAGTCTTAGTTTAAAAGTAGACGAGTAGGTGCGGCCAGATCAATGAACTTTATCAAACAGTGACATAATCGTAAACACTGCCATTTACAGCACTAAAATGTAAGAGATACAACACTAAAAAGTAATAAAGACAATGTGAGATATGCGTTAAAGAGTTTGAGTGCTACCGTAAAAGGATTTATGTGGCTGTAAACTTTTAAAATGCACTTTTTACGTAAAACTGAGGAAATAGCTTTGTTAACGCGACTGTACTGAACTTACTGGGTATTTTATGTAATTCCTATGTTATTTGAGTGTACTATAAAATTAATTATGCCTGTTAATTCATCAAATAAAGATGGATTGATTTGGATGTACCTAGTTGTGTTGTGGGTATTCATATTGTGGCATGGCTTACTTTAAATGTAATAATAACAAGATGAACGCATATTTATCTTTAATTATATAAAACCAGTACTAGGATTTATCAAAACTAAAATAATTGTGTACTAAGCTAAAAATTCTGATCAGCCCGAGTAAAAACTTTTTTTTACACCTTTTCCGGCTTCGGTGACTTTCATTTAAGAAAAGACCACGAAAGTTTTAACTTCAATAGCTGATAATATGATAATGACAACCTAAGCGCCGGCTGATTCTTGACAGGGTAACTGACATCCGCGAAGAGTTGCCGAAGAGGTGAAAATAGAAATACCTAAAGTAACATAGAGGTATTTTTTTCAAAATGTTAAAACATCCCGATTGCCCCCTCCAAACCGACTTGTTTTCATAGGCTCAAAACTCCCTTTTGGGCTACTTCACATACATGTATTATGTTTATACACCCTGTATATATTATCAATAATTATTTACTCTACATTAAAGCTGGCCTTTAAACTTTAAGGTGGAATAAATAATGGAAAAACGGAAAAAACGGTGAACACCAAGCATTCGCAAAGCATCCATGACATGTTAGCTATTTCAGCCGTAAAACTTCCACTACAGAACTCTAGTTATTATGCATTTGTTAACAAAAAAATAAATATTTAAATATCAATCATCTGGTTTCCATACAACAAGCTTTGCTAAGTTTGGGCCAAGGTGGTGTTGTGTTATTATTATTTTATTGTAATATTAATTTGTAACTCAAAATAAACGTTTCTTATTTTTTTTTAAGTAAGAGGCTAATGAGCTACTCTACAAATATAGCATAGTAAAGCCATGTTCGTTTATACGCCGCGTCTCACTTTAATTCTAACGTCTGGTTAAGGAAAAGGGTATCAGAGACATGCAATTACGCCTATTCAATCTAGGAACATTTGGATCACGCACATTCCCATCAAAGGAGTCAATCGTCACCGAAATGGGTTCGACCCGTTACTTGATCTAACGTAGTCGTCGATGAAAGGGTAATCTGCCTTGGGAACCTAACTTGTAACTGATACTAACTGCTAGACTATCTGTGGCCGATTATTTAATGTAGCAACATTTGGATCACGCATTTTCCCATCAAAGGAGTCAATCGTCACCGAAATGGGTTCGACCCGTTACTTGATCTAACCTACTCGTTGTTGAAAGGATAATCGGCCTTGGGAAACTAACTTATAAACTGTGATACTAACTTCTAGACTATCTGTTGCCGATAAGTACTGACTGGTAAGCTATCTGTGGACTAATAGTACTAACTACTTGGTTGTCTGTCGGTATGTGGGCCGCAGATGTTCTAAGCAAAGCTATTGTTACGTGGGCGACGCTGCAGTCGTTTATGGAAGTTAATGACCTGTCGTTTTGGGAAGTAATTCGTAAGGAATTGATATGTATGGTGCGATTGGTTTCCTATACGGTTTGTGGTGCCGCACTGTCTGTACTGCCTATGTGAGCAGTACGCGACAAATTCCTGCGCGAAAGATTACCTAGATATCTTTAGCGTAGGAATTTGTCGCGTACCTCTTTTTCAGCAGCTCTTTGTCTATTAAGGTGTTTTTTTTTCGAAATTTAGAACTCAGAAAAGGCCTGTGCTCAGCAGTGGGACACTTACGGCTAAATGTAATGTAATGTATTAAACTCGAGTAGAGTTGGGCAGGACACATTGCAAGGCGAGGTGAGGACAGGTGTATGTACATTAACGATGACGTCTTCCTCTCTTCTATATTTATTGTTGTGCCCAACAGGGTCTATAATGCTACCTAACACCATTGTCAACACCATTGTACCTACATTATAGAACACAATAAAGTATTGAGTATTGAGGTGGAGCAAAGCCACTACGGAATGGTGGCCAAGGATGGTGTAAAGAAGTGTCGGGCGACCGTTAGCCAGGTGGATCGACGACACAGTTCACGTCGCAGGGTGTTAGTGAATACGACAAGCACAGGACCGTGGTGGATGGCACAAACTAAGGGAGGTATATACCTAGCAGAGGGTGAAGTCGGGCTGTGGATGATGATATTGTTTTTATTCCCATGTAGTTTTATAGTTGCGAAAGGATAAGCGGTATTCAATGCCTTGAATATACCTGAAACAATATGAACTTTTTCTGTGGGCTACGTGAATACATAAAAGCTAATGTTTTATTTAATGTTTACGTACTCTCTTGCATAGTGCTTAGCCAGGAAAATAAGATGGAAAGACAACCTAGTGGCGACTACAGGTCACCGTTGGAAATAGGCCGCTTCCAATCGAAACACGACTCAGTGAAAACCTCTTTTTTAGAGTTCCTACTATTTAACTATTAAGTGGTTGGTATTTCAAGCGCCCCCTTTAAAATATAAACAGCTAACTTCACACAGATATGAAAAATATCATGGATGTATGTAGTTTTAACTATGAACTTTCAAAGAAAACTATAACGGTCAAGATAGATTTTTTAGTATCGGGCAAATTTTCCCTGTATGTAATTAAGTGAAATGAGTTGTCACTGTTAGGTCACCTGCTGTTAATACAACAGTAATAGTAGGTTTCTATGACATCTGTCAGATTTGTAGCTCGTGATACCAAATTCGCTACCATGAGTTGTCACTGTTAGATCGCCTGCTGTTACTACAATAGTAATAGTACGTTACTATGACATCTGTAAGATTTGTAACTCATGGTACCAAATTCTCTACCATGAGTTGTCACTGTTAGATCGCCTGCTGTTACTACAATAGTAATAGTAGGTTACTATGACATCTGTCAGATTTGTAACTCATGGTACCAAATTCGCTACCATGAGTTGTCACTGTTAGATCGCCTGCTGTTACTACAATAGTAATAGTACGTTACTATGACACCTGTAAGATTTGTAACTCATGGTACCAAATTCTCTACCTTGAGTTGTCACTGTTAGATCGCCTGCTGTTACTACAATAATAATAGTAGGTTACTATGACATCTGTCAGATTTGTAACTTATGGTACCAAATTCTCCACCACGAGTTGTCACTGTTAGATCATCTGCTGTTACTACAATAGTAATAGTAGGTTACTATGACATATGTCAGATTTTTAACTCATAGTACTAAATTCTCCACCATGAGTTGTCACTGTTAGATCGCCTGCTGTTACTACAATAGTAATAGTACGTTATTATGACATCTGTCAGATTTGTAACTCATGGTACCAAATCATTACTAAGCTCGTATCAGTATTACGAATAATATATTAGACAGCACGTAATTATAGAACCATTGAGTTCTAACTCGGATCTCACTCGGATAGTCTTTAGCGGAAATATATAATGACTTCTATTCTATTGTGGGACGAGTGGTCGGTTCTGCCTTGAGGTATTCTGAAGGGATATTATAATGTTCGTAGATGATTCGTGATATCCAAATTGGATTTGAAATTTAGTTAAATCATGATTTGCGGTGATGTTGTACAAAAACACCAGTAAATTCATATTCCTGTCAAAAAAATCTAAATCAGTATTACGATTTGCATATATCATTTGTTTTTAAACTATAATATTTGATGATCTTTGTAAATGAATATCAAAATAGGTACAAAAATTTAAAGTTTACGAAAAATGTATTTCATCATTCACTACTGAACACAGGGCTCCCTCTTCCTGCATGAAGGGTAGTTGCCATACTCACCACGCTTGGCAAGCAGGTTGGCGAGCGCAGTACGGGATGTTTATATGAAAAGATGCTGCTGCCCATCTTCCGGAAGTACCCCATAGCAGGCTCTTAATGCATCCACTGGCATTACAGAAGGGGTAACATTCTACTGCCGGCACCCCACGGCAGCAAAAAAATGAAAAGTTTATGTGCTGGAACGTAATGACTTAATTTTATTTTATTTTGTACATTGCTAAGAAATTATGTACGTTCCCTCTTCCTCAACAAAAGTGGTTTTCTACTTCCCAGAAGTGTAAGCAAAAATCGTGCCATAAATCGCAAAACACTGACAATTATAATAAAGAAAGTGCCCTTTAAATATTGTCAAAAACATGTAAGCATCTACCGGTACAATTATAACAATCGGGCCAGAGAAAGTGTGTGATTGATTCGAATTTCGAGTTCACTCAGAAGGGCCAAGTGATTACCTGTACCCGTGTTGATAACTGGTACTTACGGTGAGAGTAAAACAGGCGTGGTATATTGTTTAAATCAGTACAGTACTGGTGGCAGACGAGGTTTGAGTGCCTAATAACTTAACTCTAGTAACACGATGTTTTTTTTTTATTAAAAATGTATTTGTCACTACATGAACCAGATTATGATAAGCAAAATCCTTCATATGATAAATTTACTGAATTGCTGAAAGCTGTACAAAGCTCTACAAAACTCAATATAAATTAGCGATTGAGCGAACCATAAAACATCGATTACCTACGCGAGACTGAATTCATGTTTTTTAAATTTCATAACAAACTAATTGAACCGTCTACCCTGAACCCTACCTGAATCGGAGTCAAGACAAAAGCGCATCAGCCTAATGAAGCAACCACTCGAATAGTAATCGCTACGGTAGATTAGCAATCGAATTGTTGACAAATTGATTGGTGAATCTATGAATGGAGAATGGAGTGGTACAACATAGCTGAGTTTGCAGTGAAAGCAGGTTTCAGGCGCGGTCTGGTGTTGGATGTTCAAGCGCTTATACTACATTAGCAGTATCGAACAGTGTTTCTGACATATTGGTTCGGTGGCACATGGAAGATCTCAGTCTTCGTGTTTAACAAGAAATTACATTGTATGCAAATGCAAAATATAAATAACAGTGATTAGTTCTTAATTAGAAATATCCGATAATGATTCATCTAATTCTCGATTAGAAGGTTGTACAGCCCAAAAAAACTTGCGTAGAGCGAGTTTCATTCGTTTAAAAAGGTTTTGGTATTCTTTAGAAACTACAATTATTTACTTAGCCCATAGGCTAAGTAAATAATTGTAGTTTCTAAGCATAAGTTTCTCGCATTGCGAGAAAAAAACTAGCTACATACTAAGCATGTATCAGATAGCAGAGTTTCTGATATCTGTGGTTATCCCCCATATTATATGTATAAGCAGGTATCAGAAACTCTGTATTATAAGTTATAATATGGGGGATAACCACAGATATCAGAAACGCTGCTACCTGATACCTGCTTAGTATGTAACTAGTTTTTTTTATAAGTCAGTGGTTGTTAAAAGTGAAGTGCTGTGTGCAGTGCCCTTCAATTCCGCTTTCTATGCAACTGCAGTCCAGTTATAGTTAAAGGTGTATCTGTATAGTAAACAGTATTATTCATAGGTAATTGGGCGTATCGAGCTTGATACGAGTAGGTACAAATTGGATGTGGCGGGGATGGAGCGTACGTAATATTGTTAGTGCTAAGCTTGAATCTAGCGAGCTTGAAGGTGTTTGCGAGTTAGTTAAACGTATGTATGTCATATGACTGATTTTTCGTGAATGTTTTGACAGATTCAAAATAGGTATAATAATACTAATATGATTTAGCATGATTTTCAGTTGTGGTTTCGGATACAGTTTTTTTTTATATTTTTGTTTACTTAACACATAGCTTATTGGAAACTTAAATCATGACAATCTTGTGTTTTTATTTAACAATCATTATTGCTATTCGGTCTTTATTTAGATTAATCCTTCTTTCCTGTTCACTTTAAGCTCGTATGCACATTACTGCCGAAATCCATTTGCCAGTAAGAAGCAAATCACGGTCTTACGATAAATCCTCGGGGAATGCACTTAAAACTCATTGAAGTCTTGCAATTTATTGCAATGACTGAAAACGGATTTAGATTCGTTTTACTTGAACAAATTGAGTTAAATCGTGTTCTTTAATGGAACTTACGGACCTTTGAAGCGTGAAAATTTACTAGGCACCAAGTTATACGAATAAATCGGTTGTGAAAACTAATTTAAAAAAAAGTGAAAAAAAATATTCCCATAATGATGTGAAGGTTTTCAAAATATGCTACATTTCCTTTGCATAAAACTAAATGCAACAGTCGAACCAACTTTCAGCTACCAGCAATAAGTACCTATCTACGGCAAAATAGCTTTAGGTATGGTCTGCCGTGTCAGAAATCCGAACAAAACTTTACACATTCACAAAAACAAAACACACTCAACATGTGAAAACTTTGCGAAAATAGACGCGTGATCATTCCTGAACGCGGGTAAACGATGCGCGAGCGCTTTGCCAACTAAACTAAGCAAAGCGTCCGAAAGCGTTCAAAAGCTCTGCCGTGTTGTTATTCTGTGCCTCTATATTTTCAACTGTGTCAATTTAGTCTGGCTTTAATTGTATAATGAACTCTACTGCACTAGCGTTAGGCTCAATTCAGTTCTACAAATTCTCCAGCTGTTAAATTTATGCTTCGATGTGGACGATGGATTTGATATAGACGCTCCATTGATATGTATAAACTGTGTTAATAAGGCTGTAATATTCTCTTAAAATATATTATATCCGTACTCATTCCCTATTGCGCTCCGCCCGCCAGGTAGGCAGGTGCCTACCATGCGTGGCCAGTATGGCAACAACACCCCCATGGTCTTGGAGATAGTTGAGGAAGGCCTATGTCCAGCAGTGGATGTGGATAGCGGTCATACGGCTGAGATGAGATTAAGAAACTTACATTTCTTCATAACTACAGTAGGTCTACCATGTGTTTTCACAATCCATACTCGCTAGCGACTGTAGTTAAAAAAATGTATAAAAACTTGTACAGCGCCTCTAGCGGATAGTTTGGTATTAAACTACGCAATAAACTATACTACAGCGACTGTAGTTTGGGCTTCATTTGCTTAGAATTTGGTACCATGAGTTACAAATCTGACAGATGTCATAGTAACGTACTATTACTACTGTAGTAACGGCAGGCGATATAACAGTGACAACTCATGGTAGACACACTTATAACTAGAGGTAACTATTATATCGTCTGTGCTCCTGGACCGGGCATCCTAAAAGCGTGCTGTTGTGACAACACGAAAATTAGAAACGTGTCTGTTGAAACGTATTTCCTTCGAACAATGTGTCGCGGCGGCTTTCGTATGAGTTATAGGGGGTTAGGAATAGATCAAGTTGTTCAAAGGATTAGTTTCCGTGAGACGGCGGATGTCGGACAGGTATCGGCGTTTTATTGGGAATCTGATCCTAATTAGGGTAATTTATATAAATTAATTTTAACTTTATATATTAAATTGGTTTTAAATTAGTTTTTACGGCCTATTTGGTTCTTTAACATGACGAATTAGGTATGTGATGTGTTGTGACAGTGTACCTCTAGAATAGAAAATTAAACTGTCATTAACCACAAAATAAAGTCACTGACCGAAGTGCGAACGTAAATACACAAACCTCAGATTTTATTTTAGTTTATTTTCATATTAAGCCAGTAACTTGAAGAGGGTCAATTTGTCGGCTCCAACCGTAGTCTTGACACAGCACCCTCGACCCGTCAGCGTCACAAAACTGGAATAAAACTAAAAATGCCTTTTGTTATAATGTCCCGGGCCACGAGATCTCACGTCCGGGAAGCCACACTTGACCTAGCGACACAGTGTACTTTACTTACAAACAGAAGGGAAGGTTAACAAGCTCAGTAAGGAGGAATCAGGTACCAAGTAGTGAGGTCAGTAGACTCTCAGTATAACGAACAAGGAAATTTCGACGTACAAGTATCTAATTTTATAGTATTCGATCATAAGACACATAATCACAGCAAGAATGAGGCCATTTTAACCTTGACAAATTGTCCTTTTCTTATAAATAAATAAAAACGGGCATACCGCTCTGAGCAGCTTGTTGAATATAAGTTGAGTAACACTCTCTCTCAATATATTTACGTATGATTTTAGCAAAATCGACGACCACCGTGGCTTAGTTCGTCTAAGACCCGACTGATGTGAGGATGTTCGATTCCCGCCGTGAATAAGTTTTCTGTTTGATTTGTCTTTGTTTTTTTTTGTTTGTTATGTTAAAGTATGTATTTAAAGAAATGTATTGGTCTAGATGTTGGTAAATAAGTAAATGTATTGGAACACAAGACACACAGTCTCACACTAACAACAAAACCAAAATAAACAGGAAAATAAAACGGCAAGAAGAAGCAAACTAATACAAAAATGTATGTGGGCTAGGCCTCATGTGACGAGTGAGCCAAAAGGTGACGTCTCAGCATAATGCTGATGATGGATAAAGCCCGTCACACACGTACCTATAATATATATTAATATGCCGTGCTATAATATGTATTATAGTAAGCTACCACACACGGAGACAATGCTATAATATATATTTTTCCTTCATTTCATTGATAGTCGGCCTAGCGTTTGCACGCCATAATATGCAATAATTTATATTAATATGCGATAATATATATTACGGTATAAGTTGGTGACGTCATAGAAATATATATTATAGCTACGTGTGTGACGGGCTTAACGCTGTGTGAAGTATCCCACACTATTAGCCTCATCTATAGTAGTCTGAGAGAGTATACTCGATATTTATGTCAGTTTCAGTTCAGAACAACAAGGCGTGACACGTTTATTGCGAACATGTCGTGAGTCATAGGTTTTTGAAGTAACTACATGTGTCATAAAAGCACAGCGAGTAATTTATATGTTAATCTTCAAAAATACCTATAGGCTTATTTATTTTAGCTACATTCGAACAGAATAGAAAATAGATATAACATTATTATTAGATTTGGTATGTATTATATTTTATTTTTGTCGGTATTAAGTTCAGATAGAAGGTACCTTTACTTAATACCGACAAAAATATTTTCGAATTTAGCTCAAATAAATAAGTTGCCTTATTCACTAGTGCAATGAATGATTTTTTGATGCTTCTTTGATTTTTAGATGCTACGAGTTTCTATATCTTCTAAGTAAAAATATCTCTACTGCTTGATTTATATCCTGTGCCAACATACAGCGACGTATTTAGATCTTTTGTTGTAGAATAAAGGGAAGCGTGACTTATCCTATTCGGGTGAAAAAAAAAACAAAATGCCATGAATGACTTTGTTATTAACATAAATTTTGTTACTGTGACACTTTTTAGTGTTGATCGACGCACTTCTTTTAATAGTTTTGGTTGTCATTGACATAAGTGTGAGGCCTTGTTTGGAAATATTTTTCACTCCTCTTGCTCAAAAAGTTCGTCATTGTGGCGTACCAGAGCGAAGAAAAAATAGCACTTCTTCATATAGGGGAAAAAGTTTTTATTTTTTAATTTTGTCTGTCCAATGACAAGTCATGAAGTAAACATTATTTTTAAACTATGAACACACACACAAATATTTACACTACACCACTCACACACATAAACACACACAAACACACACACACACACATAAATACACATATTTACACACACTGAAATACACAATCTAACATATGCTTGCACACTTATTTACATACACAACCATTTTATCAAATCAAAACTATTCGATGCCTATTAGGAAGGGCAGAGGAACTACAGCACAATACTTGGTCTTAATGTAATATAGATGATGACATTTTCACTATTGTAAAATTAATTACGGTCACTACCACTTCAATTTGCAAAATTAGAGAAAAGATGTAAAGATTTCGCGCCAATGCCTTTTTTTAATTCTCCTGTAGCCGCAACGCATTGCATGCATTCTACCAAAGAGATCGCCGATTTTAGTTCCATTTTCAAAAATAAAATGTTGTACTTTTTTATGAAACAGTAATCAGTAAGGTAATCATGATTACTCTACTTATGAATAAAGACTTTTTCTTTTTTGTAGGCTCATTGTCATTGGACAGACAAATATTAAAACATAAAAACTTTTCCACTTGAGGAAGAAATGCTATTTTTTCTTCGCTCTGGTACGCCACAATGACGGTCTTTTTAAGCAAGAGGAGTGAAAAACCCATTAAAACTCGGTTTGTATTTACTCCCTCGGGAGTAAAACCACAGATTACAGAAACGTAAAACTACCTCGTATATAATGGGTCATTTTAGCTCCTTGTACAACAATCTACTATTTACAACATTTACCTTACTGCGGTCAAGATTTATTAGATTTAAATAATGGGTATGGGCTTGAGTTTATTTTCAAACATTAATGTGCCGTTAAAGTACCTTACCTAGGTACATTAACGGCGCTTGTAAAAGTAGGAACAACAGCATTTATCTATTATTGGTATACCTTAGGTAGGAGAATCAAAACTTGGATGAAAGGATACGGCAGCCCGTAATACGGCTCATACTGTTGATAAATATGGGTTATTAAAAACTAAACATTTTGTATTATGTCCGCGAAATAAGAGAACTGAGGAAGATAAGCTTAGAAAGAGAAAATGCAAATGCAAATAAAAATAACTTTTAGCTGCAATGTAAGATTTCTCCCGATGATCTCAGATTACAATATTTTGCAAACAGAAGCTACTATAGCCGCTGTGGACCACCTTTACCAATGTAAGGACACTCAAACCCTTCAGAATCAAGCTCCTCAGAGGCCTCAAAAGGAATACTCCTTTAGAGGCCTCTGAGGAAGAGAAGAAACTTAGTTTATGCTTACAAGAAAATAGTTTTTATGATCTAAATGGCTAAATTGTTAATAATGTAATACCTCCAATACAGGGTGTTATTATAATATATGAACTAAGCCAAAAGGGGGTGATTGTGACCATCCCAAGAAACAACTTTTATTCTACGATTTTTCAGAATTCAGTGAATTTCATTCAAGCAAAAATCACGAAAGTTTTAACTTCAACAGCTGATTGTACGATAATGACAACCTAAAAGTCATTCTTGAAAGAGTCATTGACCTCATTGATTGAAGAATTTCCGTACAGGTACAAATAATTAGTACAAATGTTATAATACACCCTGTATTTATAACATTTTGAAATAATATTTTGCATTGCACGCAGGCTGAATACAGGAACGAACACCAGATATTAGACCCTAATATAAGCTAGCTAGATATAATCTGTGAGAATATCAATATTCTAAGTTAACCTGAAAAAAAGTTACCTACGAAAGTTATGCCGCAATAAACGCATGTTTCGACATTCTCAATAGAATCAAAATTCCGAGGGTACTTCCCGTAGACCTAGAACTATGACATTTGGCAAAGTATATCATCTTATACTGTAGACACAGAGAAAAATCCAAAAACTATACATTTGGAGTGGAATCATTAAACAAATAGTCTTTAAAAAATAAGAAATCAACCATCGAGGTTAAGCAACCCTACGCGCGGTCATAAATTGGATGGGTGACCGAATATTTATGTTTTCGACCAAAACTTTTACTAAGTCAGATCAGCTAATTTATAATAATTATTAGTATATTCCTACATACCTACGGAACCCTCCGGTTGTTGTCCGGTTTTATTTTTTTTAATGATTATATTCTGTGAAATAAATGATTTTGATCTAATTTGTATCAAATAACACAAGAGCAGAAACATCAGCGCACACAGGTGGGTCACGAAAATACCAACGTCGTCCATTCCCGCTATTTCTACGCTGTAGTAGTACGTATACTGTGCCGTCAGTTTCGCCGCCGCCGTCAGTTTCAGGACGCCGCCCGCCCCACATCAATGAACGCCTGCTCAAACTACTCCTCCGCCCTATGATGACTTGTACAAGGGCGGGGTGGTCTTGATACTTTGTCATTAAGATGTAAGTACAGTAATGTTGAAACATACCTAAATCAAATCATACGCAATTCGGTTGTGTAGATTTTCTTTCAGTTCATTCGAATAATTTATTTTGGTTTAACTTAAAGAAAAGGTACTCGCTTAGGGCGCTAGTTCTATGTAGAGTATGTTTAGGTTTAAAACTTTTGGGTTTTCTATTCAGTTCAACTACTTTTCAGTTGGTAAAAATCATTGAGTGTCCTTATTGATTGAACTCATGTTAATTTTTTTTTATTTTATTTATAATAATGCTGGACAAATCACACAGCATCATCTAGCCCCAAGCTAAGCAGAGCTTGTGTTATGGGTACTAGATGACTGATATACTTAATACATTATACTACATAGATAGATATTTTTATTATATATAGAAAAACACCCAGAACACCCTGAACAAATATCTGCAGATCGTACAGACATTTGTCCCGAGGCGGGAATCGAACCCGCAACCCCTTGCGTCGCAGGCGGACCTTCGCCCGCTGCGCCACAGAGCTCGTCAATTATTTGTAATTACTTTGGAATTTGTATTTACCTGCAATATATCATGCAACAACGGGAACTCAGAAACATACTGTGTGGTGAAAAGCTAGACCTAAGACCTAAACGGTGAGAGCCAGATTTGATTTATCTTTTTCCAACCAAGACTATGTGATCACAAAAAAATACAATTTATTATTTAAGCCAAAACATATTACTTATTTTGTTTGAATATTACAATTTTTATAGCATATTATAATTTTAAAACTAAATATCAGTTAACAAAATATGGCAAAAGTTTAACAAGTTGAAAAACTTGTAAAGTTAACGATGAAATTACAGTTCCACTGCAAGTATCAAACCACATCGACCGGACTAGAGCCACAAATATAAATAGGTGGTCTTATTTTCTTATTTACGACTGTTTCAGTCTTTAATGTGCAACTTTTTATGATAAATTCTTCTTTTATTGCCATTCGGTGCATGATTGAAGCTGTGTTTCACAACCTGTGTAATCTGTGGCCAGTGTCTGTGCATGTGGGTTTATGCCCCGTATGTTTGTAAATATTTCATTCATTTTTCCATTATGGCTAATATTAGTGTGAATTATGTAAGTAATACTTTGAAACTGTTGCGTAGACTGGAGATGGTTTTAGTTGATGAAACAATATGGTATAACTTAATTGTACCTATTCTAAGGCAGTAAGTTAAGCGGGAATTTATACAGGTTGAGGCAAAATTAGCTCTCTGAGCTATTTTTTCTAATGTAACTATGAAGTTGTGTTCTCAGGAAATATTAGGTTTATATTCGGAGAAAAATATAATGCATTTTATTAAAGAAGTCGTTCTGGCGAAAAAGCATAAACGCAACTTTGTTTTTAATTTTTTTAGAACAGCTTTATTTTTTTCTTTAGTCCTTGCATTATTTTAAAACCAGATTGACAACTAAGTGACTGAATTTACAATGGTTTATTCAGTCACATAATAATGAGGAATGATTATACAGGGTGTTTGGTGCATCGTGTGCCAAATTGAAATGGTCGACTGGGGGGTCATCTGCTATCCTTTCAGACCCCTAAACACTTCTTATGCCCTGTGGATTTTTGTAGCTTTATTAGCTGTAACATGGATAGCTTTAATCGAAGTCCGAAATTTCGCGAGTAAATTAAAAAAAACTAGTTGGCTAATGTCACTAATTTTGAATTTAAAAGTACTGTAATACTTTGTGTATATATAACTTATATATAGATATATAACTTTTTTTAAACTTATTTTTTTTATTTGTATTTGAATATAAAATTTGGATATTTTTTTAATGAAACAATAAAAAGTCGATGAAAAAAAAATCCACAGGGCATGAGAAGTGTTTAGGGTTGTGAAAGGATAGCAGATGACCCCCCAGTTGACCATTTCAATTTAGCACACGATGCACCAAACACCCTGTATAAACATGGGTTTTTCCTTGAAAAAGGTCATATAACTCCTACAATTTGCATGACACTTTACGGGTGCCTTTATGAGTGCCGTGTGTGTAGATGAAGTAATAAGCAACTTCATCTACACACACGGCACTAGTGTTATTTATTACATCGTTATGTCTTTAATTAAATGGAATGAACGTTGTTTATCGTGGCTAATTGCGCTATCATAGAGCCTAATAGTGTGAAGTTTATGGCAATTATATTTTATGTCACCAAAGTTGAGGTTTGTCACTAATCTTCAATACCCTATGTAATATATTTTGTTAATAAAAAGTATTGAATCACCAAATTAAATAATTCCCTCACAAAACTAGGTTAAAAAAACAGCTTCAGGAGAAAATTGGCGTTGGATTTGAAATTCTGAAACCGTTAGAAAGTTTTTATTTTGTAGTAAAGCGCTCTTTTTTTCTTATAACTCCTTATTAGGGTTCCGGACAAAAATGGTAAAATGGAACCTTTATGGTGTGACTTTGTCTGTCCGTTTATCTGTCTGTCTGTCACAAATGTATATCTTGAGAACTATGCTATCGACTTCAATTTTGAAATGGTATAAGATAACGCTTTTTCACTTATATGGAATATATAAAAATATTGAAGAATCATCTTATTATTATTGCAAAGAGAGCTAAAATGGGGTCTCAAAAATTTTAACGGAAGTTACTAGGTCATGTGGGGTATCATGTAAGAGGGCTTCATTTGCACAATAATAAACAGTTTTTAGTTTTTCGTTAAGCTGTATAGTTTCCGTCTTATTTACAAAAATGTTGAAAAAAATACCGTTCCCCTCTTATCTCCGAAGTTTGCGGAGATTAACTCATGAAACTTTAAACGCTAATGTAATTGTATGTAAAGATTACAGGAAAATTATAACGAACTCTCTAATTTGCCTAGTTTTTTAGAAATCATCGACAGTGTAAAAAATCTACGTAAGTTCCGCAAGAGATGGCGCTGTCATGGTTCTTCAACAAATATAAACCGCCATTACCATAATATTGTATGATGGCACGAAAACCTCGGTGCGCGAGTCCGACTCGCTCTTGACCGATTTAATTTTCCAGATATATAGCATCTGTATTTCATTTATTTTATAACAATTCTACAGTAAATTGGAATACACAGACACACTAGGACCTGAATTAAATGTTAACAATAACAAGTATGAACTCGGTGGGTTTATCGCGAGATACAAGCAGACAAAACTCAGTTTAACCCATGAGTCATACATACCATTGTTACAAGGGCTTTTGGTAAGAGGTGATGCATATCTCTATCCTGGCTCAAGTCGTGCAAATAGTAAGTCGTAAGTCAATATCAAAGTTATGCAAATAGCAAGTCAGTTCTAAGTCAATATTTACTGCGAGCTAACTGACAAATCCGTATCCTGTGCTCCGTCGATCCGGATGTGTTTATTGCCCGCAAGTTTTAGAATGATTGGGTTCGTATTGGAATATCGAACGGGATATCCAAAGACAATTTTTTTACTGCCGGGGATATTGGGCTACGTATCGTGACACTATTTTCCTATCAACCTTATAGATTTATAATGTACAATTCGGAGATGTAGGTAAGTATTTTTATTTTCATAGAACTCTTGTTTTTACAAGCTTCTGTTTATGTAACTTGAGATATTGTAATCTAAGAGTTTTCCGCTTCAAATCTTGCATCCAATTGAGCATTCAGTTCCACAGGCTGATTACGTATCTCGCGACAGGTGTGCAACAGGCTTATATCGCGCGATCATCGCTGTCAAACGTCGATTTTTTGCTTTTATATACTATCCAATTGACCATTGACAGAGATGATCGCGAGATATACGCCTGTTGTAAACCTGTTGCGAGATACGTAAGCACCCTCCCGGTGACAATACCTCTACATTATGCAATAGTAAGGCCTTTCCGAAATGGCCGCCACCACAAGATGGCGGATGATGTATTTTTTGTACAACCCTATATACCTCTAGGTATCAAATGAAAGGGCTTTATTTTTTTTAATGTTAACAAACTTATCACCTACGTATCAGCCAAGGCTGGGTAAAAGCTTTAAATAAATTCTCCTTTACGCTTAATCGCTCTCATAATTTTATCACAAATCTGCATCCAGTACATAATTATGACCCGGCAGACATTAACCTTAATCATATTTCATCACCAATAAAGTTCACCAATAAAACACCTCGCGCTAACACGATCGTAAATTTCGCAACACATCATTACACAATGTACCTAGTCCGTTACATTTGTCCTGTTTAATTCAGGCGCTAGACTCCCGTGACTCACCCACCTCTTGCTACCTCTTGGTACCTACTAGCTGTATTATATTATCTGTGCGTACTCTCATATTCTGTGTCTGTGACTCAGAGTTCCCTTCTAGTTTGGCAACGAATATTGCTTCAGACTGATACCGGGATGGCTCTCAGACGTGTGACTAATCGTCTGGCTTTAATATACAATTATAGATTAATTTACCTTCTGTCTGTCTTTATTCGGTTTTTTTAGTTTAACTACTACATACGTAGTCGTACGTCAACTTTCTGAACAATTACTAAATTTATCAGACGGTTAATCAAATTTTAAAATTTCTTCATACGGCTTAAATTAATGTGATATGCCCCTATACTGCATAGAAAGTGTCCTTGTGCAAATTGAACTTAATAATCGAACACTTGTAATTATTGTAATATGCCCCTAAAATGCATTCAAAGTGTCATTGTGCAAACTGGACTTATTAATCTAAATATTGTCATCTAGTCTAAATATTCATACTTACTAATTCAACTACCTACAGTTTTGTTCCCTACTTTACTGAGATGGTGACAGAACAAACAAACTCTTCAGCAGTCAGAAGACAAGTGGATTTAATTTATTTTTCATTTGATTCGATTAAAAGTCCGAAGACCCTATTCCTAAATCGAGTTGCACCAATCACAAAGCTATAAATCAAAATAATTCGACGTTCGAATTTCGAAACAATTAAGCGCCCAAATGGTGTGGGGTGGCATGCGGAAGTGAACACGGGCTTGTAGGAAACAAGATTTAATTAATTTCAAGTGTGAACCTTTTTCAAATGAAACCGTGTGATAGGTACAATTAAAAACTTTATTTCGATGTTTTTAAATTATTTTGTTGGAAACGAAATGAAATTATTATTTACCTACATATTTTCTCGTGTTGATCCAACTGATGCATCCTTTTCAATTTAATAATCTGTAAGTACATCATATAAATAAATAAAATTGATGTATCTGTTTGTAATGTCAAAATAACAGGTTGTTACTGCATATGACATTTTTTACGATACCAATAACCAACCTTTTTTTTAACTGTCTGTCTGTTTGTTTGAGCTAATCTCCGAAACGGCTAGACTTAGACTGCCGTGGAGTGCCGGCAGTAGAATGTTACCCCCCCCCCCCTTCATGCCCGTGGATGCAGTAAGAGCCTGCTAAGGATACCTCCGGAAGATGGGCAGCAGCGTCTTTCCGTGTATCAACATCTTGTACTGCGCTCGCCAACCCACCTGCCAAGCGTGGTGAGTATGGCAACTACCTTTCATGGAGATCCAAGAGAGAGGCCTGTGTTCAGTAGTGGACGTTTTACGGCCGAAATGATGAACGTCTATGTTCATCTCAGATAAAATATCTGTTTTTTATATTGTGAGTGGATGTGTCTATATTTTTCATTACAAACTATGGAAGCGAACGTATTTTGAATTTGTAGTACCTACACGACTGTAGGTAACTTTGGTTTCCAACAACATCGCAGGCGTAGGACGTCCACCCGGTTATAGGCCTTCCTCGTCGATCTCCAAGTAGTGATCATGAGGGGTTTGTTGCCATACTCATCACGCTTGGCAGGCGGGTTAGCACAACTTTAGTATATTATTTATTATTATTATTTAGCCTCCACTGTCCCACTGCAGGGCAAAGGCCCTTCCCTTCTTCCACTGTTCGCGATTTAAAGCAGTGACATGGCTCTCAAACTTGGTCTTTGACAAATGATCAAAAGTCTGCCCTCGGGGTATGCCAGCGAGCTATGGAGCGCAGTATCCTAAATATTAAGCTGTCAGACCGCGTGCGGAACAGCATATTGCGCTCCAAGACCCAGATCGCTGATGTTGGTCAGAAAGCAGCAAGCCTGAAGTGGAACTGGGCCGGACACGTATGCCGCATGCCCGACGATTTTTGGGCGAAAATAACAACAGAGTGGACCCCAAACGCATGTCGGCCGCGCGGACGACCCAGAAGAAGATGGCGGGACGAGCTGAACACTCATACGAAGTTTAGTATAAGTACCCAAAAAATGATCCATATTTATTAGCAAATTTCAAAAGCATTTTCATAAGGTACTGTAACACTTTAACCGCGTTAACCCAAAATAGACCGGCTTATTTAGAATCCGTTCCATTTAATTACGTCGATTTGACGTCTCTTTGACGTATCGGATTGGTCGCTTTGATTCGAAACGCGCGACACGATGCCAATTTAAACCCGGTACAGTCCTAATGAACCGTTAATGATTCGCGCGACGAATACTAACTAATTGATACTCGAGCCGTTTGTTTGTGTTGGCAATAATCCACTTTTAAATAAAAAAAGGATGTGACACTGTTCTTTTAAAATCCACGTTACTATAATGAAATACCAACCGCAAACATTTTGTTTTATTGTTGAAAACAATAATTTTTTTGGAAATTTCACACAAATTTGAACAAAATTCTGACAGGTTTAATAGAATTTAATAGAAATATAATTATTTCTGGATTAGTACTCTTTTATTTACCTATGCTACATTTAAATGGAAATTCTCTAGTCGAAGAAAAGCCTGGTAGGTAGTTAAAATTTGACTTGAAATACTATTTAGTAGATAAAATGTAGGTATGATGTAGCTTGTTGTATTTTTCAGCATCAGAAGAAGTCTCTTATTATAATGCTGATAAAATCAGAGGCACTAACTTCAAGATAATCAAATCATAACAAACAAACAACAAAAACGTAAAATTCAAAAGGTATCTTGTCCGGAGCGACAACTTTGACACAATCAAATTGTTATTAATATTTCCAGCTGTTACTGTCCCACTGCTTGGCCTCCCTTTCCTCCTTCCACTCCTCGCGACCTAACGCAGTTACGTTTTTGTAATCTGTGGTTACAGGCCTAGATGGTAAACAAGCGTCAAGCTCGTCCCGTTCATCTCATTCTCGGCCTTCCACGTCGCCTCCTAGCATGGGTGGGCCCCACTCTGTGGTTCTCTTCGCCCACAAAAAACAAATAATAACAACAAAATATTTAATTGCAATCCGCCTACCAAGCGTGGTGAGTATGGCAATTGCTCCTTATGGAGACCCATAAGGAAGGCTTGTGTTCAGTAGTGGACGTTTTAAGGCTGAAATGATCAATGAATGATTAAATTGCAAATTCTTCACAAATTATTTCTTTCCTCAAAAAAGTCTGGATTACGTGTTAATTGGACAAACAACGACGTTACAGACGCAATTTTCAGATTGGTCACATTGTAATTAGCGCGCATGGATATCGCGTTTCTACAGACCAGTGAACCAGCTGTTTCAATTTAGTCCTCGGGTGACACGCAAAAAGTCTGTCAAGGTAGAACGGATAAGTTTGAGTGTGGTTTTATGTCGCACCGAGATCATTCGTCGCTGTATTCTAACAAGTTCAGATTTGGTCGTTAAGTCATGCATGATTAAGGGTAAGTAAAATATTGTAACATTGCTGTGGGATGCTGGCAGTATAATGTTGCCTCTCCACTCCTGCCCGTGGATGCAGTAGGAATCTGCCAAGGGATTCCTTAGAAGGGCAGCAGCGTCTATACGCATATGAAAATCCCGTACTGCATTCACCAACCCGCCTAACAAGCGTGGTGAGTGTGGCAACAACTCCTCATGACCAGTACTTGGGTATCAATGAGGGAGGCCTATGTCCAGCCGTGGACTTCCTGCGGCTGAGAAGATAATGATGATGATAATTGTAACTGACGTTACAACATTTTATAAATAAATAATGCTGGACAATGCACACAGCATCATCTAGCCCCAAGCTAAGCAGAGCTTGTGTTATGGGTACTAGATGGCTGATATACTTAATACAATATACTACATAGATAGATATTTTAATTATTATTATTTTGAAAGGTTTTTTTTTTCTCAAAATATCTTTTAGATATTTCGGTATAAGTGAAACTCACGAGCCTAAGCCAAGTGCGTATCACTGGAGTGTTGAGTTGTCGTGGAATCGTCCTGCAAGAACTTTCGGACCGTTCTACAGGTATTTAATATGGCAGCTTTCTGCATAGTCACGTGTAGGCTTTCCTGAAGACCTAACACTTTCAGGTAATGCATGAGATTCGTAGGCACAACGCCGGTACAAGAGAGCACAAGTGGAACGATATAAACCTTGTTCATTTTCCACATTCTCAGTATCTCTTCTTTTAACTCTGTGTATTTATGTATTTTTTCCGTCACTGTTTTTTGAATGTTATGTGTATTTGGTATTGCGATATCTATTAAATATGTATGTTTGTTGACTTTGTCTAGTAATGTGATATCTGGTCTATTGTTATGTACAGTTCTGTCTGTAAGAATAGCTCTATCATAATACATTTTGTAATTATTGCTCTCTAATACCGGCTTAGGACTGTATTGGTAATAAGGTAAAAGTTTTCCAGAAACGAGATGGTGCTTTATTGCGAGTTTTTGATGTACAATATGAACTACTTGGTTGTGTCTATGGGTGTAGTCTGTTTGTGTGAGGCTGGGACAGGCGCTGGTGATGTGTTGAATGGTTTCAGATTGACGGTGGCATTTCCTACATTTATCGTTTTGACTGTTGGGGCTTTTTAATATGAACTTTCTGTAATTTCTTGTGTTTATAACCTGATCTTGTATCCCTATCAGAAATCCCTCCGTTTCAGGGAATAGGGAGCCAAATCTGAGCCAGTTGTTCGAGGCTTGTAGGTCAATGTGTGGCTGCTCTAAGTCCTTTATATGACGACCATGGAGTTCTTTACTTTATTATTAAGAGGCTGTACTGCCCCACTGCAGGGCAAAGGCCTCCCTTCCTTCCTTCCACCTTTCTCTGTCTTGAGCTACTGTGGTCCAGGCTTCCAAGTATGCGTCGAGTTCGTCTCTCCATCGACGTCTCGTTTTGCCGCGAGGTAGTTTCCTGTCTTGTAGGATCCATTCGCTAGTGGATTTAGCCCCTGACTTATCAACTTACTTCAATTGGCCCGATTTTTTTATTTTTTTATTATATCTGCAGATCGTACAGACATTTGTCCCGAGGCAGGAATCGAACCCGCAACCTCTTGCGCCGCAGGCGGACCTTCGCCCGCTGCGCCACAGAGCTCGTCAATTATGTAATCTAACTAAGCTTTCTCAAGTTTTGCAAATTTTAAACTTGATACACATATGTTTTCTTTGAATAGAAAACTCCAAGACCCGACACAAATTTCTGCAGCTAAAGCAAACATTCCGCGTCTTAGCTGAGCCATGTAGGTCGCCAATCGTAAATTAAAAGCTTGGAAAAAGGACGTTCTAACTTGACCCATATCACGGCTCCGTTCATTTAGATTTATGTCAACTGCTAACAATATCACTGTTAATCGAGGACTGTTTGTTTGTACACGATGATTTATGTAGAACATCGTCAAGATACATACACATAGATATTTAAAGCGACTGTCAAGCAATTTATCATGTTGGGATTGTATGGCGTTTTTGGATGAGATAGGCGTTGGGATAAATCAAGCGCTCAAAACAGAATTAGTCCCAAATTTTCTTTTGTGATACTATTTAGTCATAAATATTTGCGCTGAACCTTTGTTTGTAATTCCCAACGAATAACAGTGTTACACGTTTTTAGTGTTACAAGCTGGGAATCCTTCTTTCAAATCACGACCACGAAACATAACGTCCTTATGCTGCATCATAAAATTGAAAAAGTGTGTAAAATACTACACTCTTTTTCAGTGCGACCGCTGGGGCTTTTTTGACGTGTCAATTTACAAAATAAAACACAAATTAATAGAATGAAGCACATAATTCAATCTGTTCACTTCAGATAACACGCAAGTTAGGAAAAGTGTGGTGAGCACAAGACCCTAGCTCGGTCGTTTAACAATTTTCTTGGTCGTTTAAAAATTTTCTTTTGTTTTCTGTTAAGTTTGACAGAGTTGGAGCAGATTCCGTCCTTAGTGGTTTTGTCCTCTAGGTAATCTTATAACAAGCTTTGGTGCGAAGACTGCGTTTGATTCATTGGTGCTAGGCAAGCCTAATCCATCAATGTCCTCTGCACTGCAGCATCCCTTACAGCATGAATACTAGATATTGTATAAATTATCTGTATTGGCTGTGAAAGGCCTCACTTTCTTGTGTAATTGTGTATGTTTTTATTCTACATATAAAGGGAAAGTACAAACAGTATTTCACTATCTTTAATCTATGAAAATGATTAACTTCTGTCTTAGCCGTGGGGTGCCGGCAGTAGAATAGGCTAAATTATCTCTCCTCTCTTGCCCGTGAATGCCGTAAGAATCTGCTAAGGGATACCTCTGGAAGACCTCATGATCAATACGCAGTGATCCATAAGGGAGGCCTTTGTCCAGCATTGGATGTTCTACGGCTGTAAATATGATGATGATGAACTTCTGACTAAAGAAGTCTAGAATTTAAATTGAATTGGGTCGAACCTTACTTGAATGATTGTCAATGAAACGTGATGTGACAATTCAAACATGTGTCGACCCTTGTCCCAAATACACGTCAATCTTCATCAGGTCGCGTGATTAGGCTCGATAAGATCCTGATAGAATTACTGGGATTCAGTAGACATTTATTTTTAACCTACTTAAAAAAGAAAGAGGTTCGACATTCGACTGCATGTTTTGAATTTTTTGTATGTTTGTTACACGACTAATTATAAATGGATTTTGATGGTTCTTTTTTATAAGGTAGGTAGGTCATGTTTTAGAGGTCGTCCCATTTTTATCAAAACTCGTTTCTTATGATGGGATCCAGGAATTAAGAGTTGTAATAGTCACTGGCGTCCCTCAAGGTATAGTTTTATGCCATGAATTAACCTTGTTTTCGTCTTTCACTTTAAATTGTTTGCTTGTTTGTGCACTCAATTTGTCTCATGACAAATCCATGATAAATCGAGGGGAATACTCAAATAATACGTGTAGCGGCTTAGGTGTATTTAACAACAAGTCAAATGTTTATCATCATGATATTTTTTGAAAAAAATTAACAAACAAATTTATTTTTATTTACTATGTGCTTGAAGATAATAAATTGGCCTTTCACATATATTTTATAGATGATTTATACAGCGTCAGCAACTGGTATGCATGCTGAACGGGACGCTGAGTTATCTTGCCCAGAACCTATTCTCTCAGCTAAGTCGGCTATATTCAGAGGAAAGAACAGGAAGCCTACTCTTAAATGCAAATCGCGATAAATCAAAATCGTTATCAATGCAAACTTATACTTATGGCCATAACGTAAAGAGAATATTGTAACCGTTTTCTAGAAAAGGCGCTTAGGTCAATACGTCTGAAGCTTACAGACATGCTTATTGAATACATGTATATAATTTATAAAGGAACAGGTCAATATGTCTGAAGCTTACCGAGGTCGTGATTACTGAATACACACATATATATATACATATATATATGAAAAGACAGGTCAATACCTTTGATCTTACCTACTGAGAAAGATTCCGATAGAGACAGAAAGGTTACAATCACACATACAGAAAAGCAGCATAGCAAATATTTAACTCCTTCCACATATGTATGTTCTGTTAATTCAGCCTCCCCTTTTCACGACGATTCCAAATACAATGGGAAAACAAAAACTCATCTCCACAATTCCGTTTTGTTTGCGGTAATGCAAGAAAAACAAGAGGGCGATTCGTTCCTGCACAAACGCTTTCTAGCTGGGATAAGTCTGTCCATTAAATCCCGTTACGAGCTCGGTAAGTTGGGAAAATAATTTGTGGAGTAATTTTATTTTTATAAAATCGAAACATTTGTGTATTCTAATAATTATATTTATATAGGACCTCTATTTGTTTATTTATTTTTGGACCTTATTTAGAAACAATCCCCTCATGATATTGGAGATGTATGAGGGAGGCCTAGGTCCAGCAGTGGACGTGGACACCAGTCGTACGGCTGTAATTATGATGATGAAGGCCACTTAATAATAATTCTTAATTAGCCTCCCGCACTTTGTCATTAAAAGCTTATCGTCATCATCATTCCAGCCGTAAAACGTCCACTACTGAATACAGGCCTCCCTCATGGACCTCCATGAGGAGTAGTTGCCATACTCACCACGCTTGGCAGGCGTGTTGGCGAGCGCAGTACGGGATGTTAATACATCGAGAGACGCTGCTGCCGATCTTCCAAATGTATCCCTTAGCAGGCTCTTACTGCATCCACGGGTATGAAAGGAGGGGTAACATTCTATTGCCGGCACCCCACGGCGAATTCTAATGCCGGCACCCCACGGCGAAAAGCTAAAAGCTTATAGATGTTGTCAAATACGAATCAAGTATTACTTGATACCTATACAGTACTCGTAAACGAGTTCGCCGCCTATATTTGTCTTGAAATAATTATTTAAAATGTAATTTGAATTCAATGAGATAAATTGTATTGCTTTAAAAATACTTAATGATATTAAGACTTATATGGTTTTCTCATGGATGCCATTGTCTGGACTGCACCATACTGAACACGGGAACACCACCGTTAAAGTAAAAAAGAATCATCGAAATCGGTTCACCCAGTCGAAAGTTCAGAGATAACAAACATAAAAAAAAAATACATTAGAATTGAGAACCTCCTCCTTTTTTGAAGTCGGTTAAAAAAAGACATTTCAGTTTTTATTGATTCCTAAAAAGCTGGATCTTTTATAGGTCTTAAATATGTCATTACATGCAAATGCTATGTCAAGTCTATAACAAGTCCCCATCGATCATTTTTTATAGATAAGAGGTTTAGGTTTAGTTTCTGGCAAATTCTCTGAAATTTTGCGCTACTGTAAAATTATACAGAAATCAATAAAATTATAGATCAAAAAATTCTCTACATAAAAGTATCTATGCTCTTTTAAATTTTATTATTCTCGTTAAAAATGAACTCGATTGTACTTATATTCTCAAAGAAAAGTCAAAGAAAGTCTCGAAGTTCCGAAGCTTACCAAATGCTAACCCAGATACAAAGTAGGTATATGTGAATCCCGGTCCACGTGTATGCATGTGCAAAGTTTTAGTTTGATCCATTCGGTAGTTTTTGCTTGTGTAGTAACAAACATCTAATAACTTGCGGATTCATGATATTATTAAGATTAATCTAAGAGTTTTACTATTTTTACTCATGAGTTACTATTTAAAACTACCATTAGAAGTTGAAGCAAATATCTTTTTTGTAATCATTTATCTAAAATGGTTGTGTAAATTATAAAGCGTATTGTAAATCTGTTCGTTGCTAACACTAATTTTTTTAAAGTTATCTACTGCGAGCGGAGCGGGCTCATTACTAACATAATTAAGTGTTACGTTGCTAGCATTGATTGCCTTCACAATTAAAATTTACTTAATTTGCCCGTAAAATGATCTTCATAGAAAATTACACTCTCAAAACAATTATCATAAAGTTGTTGCGCTATTAACACGACCGCTATTGGTAAACGAAATTATGAGACAAATGATCCATTATCAAACTGATTGCACAAACAATTTGGGTGGATTGCGCCAGCCGCCCGCCCGGAAAATCCCGGTAGAAGCAATTTCAGTGGAAAGCTACATCCGATTTGCACTTTATTATGATAGTTGTGATTTGCGGTATAATCAGTTTCGGTTGATCGATCTGTCTATTGGCCTTTCAATTTCGGAGAGATATTACAATAACCGGTTTTTGTTAGATAGTCTTGGCTTCCATGTGTGCGTCGAGTTCGTCCGTCTGTCGACGTGAAGGCTCAAGACAGAGAAATTCAAGGAAGAAGGGCGTGGCACTGATGTAGGACTGTTCTGCCTTTTTATGAAAAGATAACATCATATTTATGGGTTCTATTAATGCCTGAGCATTAAGTAAGATTTACGAGTAGGTATGTTAACTTTAATAAGTCGAAAATTATAAGACTTAAAGAAAAACTGTTTATTGATATGATGAACCCAGTAAGTCTACTTAACATTTTTGAGACCCACTTTCCGCCCTCTTTGCAATCATAATTAGAAACATTTTTAAATATGCTACTAGCTGTCCCGGCGAACTTTGTACCGCCCAGAAGCAACAACCCACTACCACATCTTCTAACTATTACTCTACTTCTACTACTACTCTAATTCTACTTTACTTCTACCTTACTTTTACTCTAGTACTACTCTACTTCTACCCTACTACTACTACTCTACTACTACACTACAATTATTACTCGATTACTGCCCTACAACTACCCTACAACTACTCTACTACTACCCTATATATACTTTACTACATCTTTACTTCTACCCTACTTCTACCTTACTTCTACTCTACTACTATTCTACTTCTACCCTACTTCTACTCTACTACTACTACTCTACTTCTACCCTACTACTACTCTACTACTAATCTACTACTATGCTACAACTAATCAACAACTACTCAACTACTATACTATAATTACTACCTGATTACTGCTATACAACTACCCTACAACTACTCTACTACTACTCTACTACTACTCTACTTCTACTCTACTACTACTATACTACTACGCTACAACAACTAATCAACAACTACTCAACTACTACACTATAATTACTACTCGAAGACTGTCCTACAACTACCCTACAACTATTCTACTACTACCCTTCATATACTACTACTACTACCTAATTGAGCAAAAAAATATAAACAGCTTAAGTTTAGTCGCATAATAAACTTTTTGAACGCACCTTTAAATATTTGACAACCAAGAGACAACGAAGGGCCGAACATCAAATGTTTGACTGGTAGGAATAGTTTGTATCGGAAAATTAAATATTATAAATCCTTTTTGATGATATTTGCAGCACGCATTCTGTCAATGTTATGTCAAACGCCATGAGGTTACATTAAAAAAGTTTGAATTGTCAAAAAGGTTACATTAGAAATAATTTAATATGGTGGTTAAGTATTCTTAAATTTTCAAATTTTCCGAGCAATTATCCTAAATTTTCATCATAAAAACCTTTTACTGACAATAACAAACACAACAAAAAAAGAATTAGTGAAATCGGTCCAGCCACGCGTGATGCTGTGACCAAGGGAAATAGGGATTTTAGGGTTCCGGACCAAAATGGTAAAAAGGAACCCTTATAGAATCACTCTGTCTGTCTGTCTGTCACAAATGGATATCTCGAGAACTACTGATGCTATCGACATGAAATTTAAAATGGTAAAAGACAACACTTTTTTACTAATATACCATATATGAAAATGTTCAAAAATATTCTTATTTTGATTGCAGGGGGGCGGATAGGGGATCTCAAAAATTTTAAGTGAAGTTACTAGGCCTTGTGGGGTTTTTAGTTTCCTTTAAACCGTATCGTTTTTGAGTTATTTACAAAAATGTTGAAAAAACGACCGTTCCCCCCCCCCCCCTTATCTCCGAAGTTTGCAGAGATAAATCCGTGATACTTTTATAGCTAATAGAAGTGTATGTAAACTTTATAGGAAAATTATAGCGAACTCTCTAATTTGCGTAGTTTTTTAGACAAGGGGGGCGGGTTTTTAAAAATTTTGTGAAGTTAATAGGTGATATGATGTATTATATGAAAGGTATTCATTTGCACATTGATAAACAGTTTTTAGTTTTCCTTTAAGCCGTATTGTTTTTGAGTTATTTACAAAAATGTTGAAAAAACGACCGTTCTCCCCCTTATCTCCGAAGTTTGCAAAGATAAACCCGTGATACTTTTATAGCTAATAGAAGTGTATGTAAAGATTAGAGGAAATTTATTACAATCTCTCTACATAGCATACTTTTTTAGAAATCATCGAAAGTGTAAAAAATCTACATAAGTTCCGCTATCAGACAAGAGATGGCGCTGTCAAGGTTCTCCTACAAATATAAAACCGCCTTTGTCATATATTATATTGTATGATGGCACGGAACCCTCGGTGCGCGAGTCCGACTCGCTCTTGCCCGGTTTTATTTTTATATAATGGATTAGTGAATGAGCTTTATCTAGCAATGTTTTAAATTTCAGGTCGATAGCATCAGATTTTTTCAAGACATCCGTGACAGACAGAAAGACAGACAATTAGACAAAGTCACACCATAAGGTTTCCTTTTAACATTGTGGCCCGAAACCCTAACAATGTGCGCTTCTTAACGAACCACGCATTATCTGTGAAAATTGACATAGAAGTGGGAATGCAAATAGAAACTATTAGGTAGATCTAGCTAGACAATGAGGAAGGTTCATATGTACAATTTGGCAAGAAGGCGACTGGCCTTAAAATATTCCAGGCCAACTCATATTCAAGAAACATTCTAACATCGCTTAATTGAATCAGTTTCTCGTTAGTTCGAAAATGCACAATCTCTTAAGTTTCGTTAGGAATTTCCTAATTGAATCTGAAAACATATGATATGTGTGTAGGTATACAAACACTAGAAAGGTTTCAGTTTAATAAGGTTATTGTTAGGAATCAATTATTACTTAACCTATACGACGACACGTGTTTCGCCTCTCGAAAAGAAAAGAGTTTTTCGTTCCAGCCGCCGACCAGTCAACACCTCAGCGTCTCACCATGCCTCGCGGAGAGGCGAAACACGTGTCGTCGTATAGGTTTGGGTATGCATGCTGCACTGACAACCTAGTTCTCCCTGCATGTGTACAATTAGCGGGTGGGAGGGCGGTGCTCTAAGCATAAGCGGAATCAAAACTAAATATTTTCATTGCATTTTTTTGTCATGGATTTCCGCAAAGTGACGCCTGATTCCATTAATTATATTTTACTTACTCATTGTTATTACGAAGTATTCACTCGTTATGAAAATGCGAGAGATAACCTGTTTCAATATATTTTTTCCGAAGCGAACTAATACAATAATTTGCTTTGTTCAATTTAAATGTGTTTTGTTTATAGTTTTTAAATTAATTATTATATGTAATCATGTAATGTGTGTTTTGCTCTATAATATATAAATATCATATATAAATATCATAGAGCCTGTCATACCAGTGGTAATACCAAAATATAAAAACATTATTTGTTTATGACTCGGGCCTATTTAAACGTCCGGCATTTTGCGAGACAATTCGACTGCCCAGGTCATCCCACCTGTCCACAATCCGGGCATGCCATTAATATTCTGCCGTGACCGATGTTTGCGGTGACGTCATAAATATGCTTTTTGCCGTGGAAAACTGGGTAGAGTTATTTGTACGTTGGGAGCTATTCATTTTGGGAATAATGGATTGTTAATGTTTTTTTTGTGAACTACTGTATTGTGATTTTATAAGGATGAAACTTATTCCACTATACCGGTGTCGAGATCTTTAATAATGTACTAGCTGACCCGCGCGGTTTCACCCGCGACGAGACAAAAGGTACCTAATGATATTATCTGTGTATGTATGGGATTTTGTTTTTGGTAAGGTTCATGATTTTGGTCTTTAATTATGCGAATTTTCAAGTAAAGCGTGTGAAAAAACAATCCCTCATCCCCTATATTTAAACTTAGGGGTAATTTTTGAGAAATGCTGAAACACAGGTTTATTTAGTATCATCATTTTTATAATTTCAGCAGTAAAACGTCCACTACTGAACATAGGCTTCATGGATCTTCATGAGGAGTAGTTGCCATACTCACCACACTTGGCAGGTGGGTTGGCAAGCGTAGTACGGGTTTTCATACACGGAAAGGCGCTGCTGCCCATCTTCCAGAGGTATCCTTTAGCAGGCTCTTACTGTATCCACGGGCATGAGAGGAGGGGTAACATTCTAATGCCGGCACCCCACGGCTTGTATTACATCTTAATATTTATGCTAAATTTCAATATTTTTCCAATACACCACCATATGATAACCTTTAACCCTTTCTAGTTTAATATAGACATAAATTTACTCAAATAACAACTAGTCCTGCTGCCATTGCTTTCAGTGTTGCCGATTTAGCATTTTATATGCTAAATTTGGCATATTTTCTTTCTGTATAGCACATTATTTTGTCGTTTAGCATATAGCATATTTTTTTAGCATTTTTTAATAAATTAAATTAAGAAAACACGAAACGAACATCTATTTAGTTTAATAAAATATAAACATGAAACGAACAATCTCTTTTGTTCTGTGACTTCTAGGGTATTCCCCAATAAAACTGTTTTGCTTTGTCAGATGGATACCATAGACAAACATCATTACTTCCCTCCCTCTTCTCTGTAGGAATGAGGGAGAAAGAGCATCTTCAATCATTCTATAATTACTTATTTCAAAAAATTCTAAGTAGAAGCAGTGAAGCAGTGCGATCTTGCAGCTTGTTGTTATTTTTCAATATGCCTCCTAAGTACAGTCAACATTACCGGTCAGACTGGGAGTAAATGCCAGAGTTCAAAGAGTGGTTGCAGCCCGTTGAATGTCAATGGGGTAATAAATATAGTACATGTTAAATGGGCATGCACATCTTCCACCATACAGTTCTGGAGCGAAGTCATCGAATATCAAGATGCAGCTGGCAATAACCCCATTACTGATTTATCTCAGTTTGTAATATCTTTGCTGTCGTTACCTCATTCAAAGGCGGAGATTGAACGTGTTTTCAGTCAAATGAACTTGGTAAAGACCAAGCTTCGGAATCGTTTGGCGGTGAAAACCTTAAATGCCATTTTATATGTCAGATTTGGCCTTAAACGGGCAGGAAAGTGCTGTTATTCATATACAATTCCAGATGACGTACTGCGCTGTATAGGTACAAAAGAGACTTATGATTTAGACTCTCAGTCTTCCACATCTACTGCTACTGTTGATGAAGATCAAGATATAGTTTTTTTATTTCAAAACTTGGAGTAATGCTACGTAGGTACATTTGTATATTTTATAATAATTTTTATTAAAATTTTAAATTTATTTGGCATTTTATTTTAGCATATTATTCAAAAAGTAGCATGTTTTTGGCATTTTTTTATCCTCACTTTAGCATATTTCGTAGTAGTATAGTTGGCAACACTGATTGCTTTCACTGGGACAAGACTGCCGAGCTCCGCATGGCATGCATTGGTGTGACTACGAATTAATATTTGAAAACTGTTGTGGGTAGCGTTGAACTTTTTAAGCATTTTTTATCAGCTTTACCTGTATAATGTTACAGTAACGGAATCTTTGACTTTGTTTAAACTCACTTTAGAACATCTGATTTAATTGAAACTTTGCATAGGTAGGTACTTACCTTACTTGTCAAGAACCGATGACAATAATAAAATTGGACATGTGTTTTTTTTTTTTTTTTTAGTTTTATAAAACTTTTTAATGTTAGTAATCGAACATAATCAACCTATAATCTGTAATTGTTTAGCTGCTCGAAGTTATATTAAGTTACTTATTTTAAGTTTCTTTCTCATATAAGTGAAATGTATTTTTCTTTTGAGAATAAATAATCTATAAATACACACATATGCAAAGCGAAAAGTAACTATTGTCTGTCTCCTATGTCTAATCTATTCCTTTGCTAAATGCATTAAAATCGGTTCAGCCATTATGACGTAAAAACAGATCATTCACAATTACACTTTTATATATTAGTAGGGAAGTAGGGATGGTTGTAACTAGTATACTTATTACATTACCTGATCCACTTTGATTTGAAGTTTATGACTCAAGCCGCTTTATGAGTCAAGAAAAAAGCGAGGTAATTCGCCCAGGGCATCCCACCTGTCCACAATCCGGGCATGTCATTATTATTCTGCCGTGACTGATGTCTGCGGTGACGTCATAAATATGCTTTATGCCTTCTATAGCGCAATAGAGTTATTTGGTGGTTGGAAGCTTTCACTTTGCAAGTAATTGTTAAAAGTATAAAAGTTAATATTTTTTTTAACTACAGAATTGTTTTCTTAATAAAGACATAAAGGAGCTGCTGTAATAGCTGAAGACCGTGTATTTCAATGTTTCATGCCAGGCATATATAGCACTTTTTTCCCAAAGATTGCAACGAAAACACAGTTTAAAATATCGTCAGTTTTTTGAGTGTAAAATAGCTCCACTGCAGGTCACTGAGATCCTGTGCCTAAGGCTTAGTCCTCGTAAATTCGCCAGACAAAATTGATTTTTAACTAAGAGTGGTCATAGTAGCCGGTGAAATTGCAAGCAAAAGGCTTAAAATATATACTAAACAGGTTTCACTATTTTAAGTGTGTACAACTTTCGTGGTCTTTTCTTGAACGAAAAGGACCAAATCCTGAAAAGTAGTAACTAAAGTTGTTCCTTGAGGTGGTCAGAATCACCCTCTTTTGGTTTAGTACACATATTGAAATAAGCTCTGTAGATGTACACAATATGCATTGTAGTGATAAAGCTTACACTATTACTCGCAAAATATAAATGCAGTACAGTTAATCCCAAATTTTGGCCACTCGGCAACAAAACAACTTTCAGGTAAACTTAATCACTAACTAGATTGGTCTGAAAGCAAGGTCATCATCAACTTTCAGTAGATTATCCTGAAAATTAATTATCTACGGAAAATTGCATAATTTCATTTGAAGAGCACAAAATGAGATGCGCTGCCACCGGCAGAGCTTTCCCTCCGTCTTTCCGATGCCCCTTACTACTTCCTGTATAATTAGTTGGCTCAGTAAACTTCTAATATGTACACGGTAGGATTTGTCGGACCAGCCGCTTTTACAAAAGATCTGCCACGTAACGAAGTGTCAAAAAACTAAATTAATGCTTCCAAAGAAAAAGAAAAAGATGCTTTGATGATAAGACAATACTTACGTATAACGGTGAATATAACACACCGCCGGCCTTTCCGATCGCTCGAGGTAGGTGACGGGCGTTATAGGTTATGTGGGGGTTATCGATGGGATGAAGGGTTATAGATTGTGTGGGGGTTACGTGAATATCATTACGGGACACTAACACTGACAATCTCGACCTTCATCTCCTTAAGACAAGGCCACAGACAGTGGACTATGTCGCGTATGTTTTGGAACAGAAGAAGAAGTCTAGTGTGGGACTATACTCAACGGCCACCGGTGAAGGTAGATTAAAAACGGGACTACCCGAACTAATCAAATCATGCCCTATTCTTCCACAATACCTGCACCTTTGAGAATGCTTGTGAATTGCTGACAACGTCTCAGAGTCCTTCTCACTAAATTTGAGGGTTTGAGCTGGCAATGGTCAGGCTATAGTATCACGGTGAACAAAACACAATACACCTCAACGCGGGATGTCAGTGCCCCCATCCGAATTAAAACTAGAATTAGAATCACACAACGACATAAGTGTTAAACGCTCTGTCGGATGAACTTTATTTTCATATCGATTCGTATAAGGGACAGATGTAAAATTATGACAGAGAATAAAGAAAAAATACTTAATTGCAGTAATTCCGATTAACATCTGAATTTTTTTAATATAACAGAACAGTAGAATCAGCTGTGAATAAATTCCGACCATATAACGGACCCTTGCCACTTCCTCTATATAATTAGCCGGGTAATAAGTCTCTGAAATGCTCAGTGAAGTGAAAGATGGCGTCGGGTTGTGAATGAACCTGTCAATACCGATTACGTACCCCAAGAAATGCAGTGATCTCGACAGATTTTGTTATAGGGGGTCGAATGATAATATTGGTTTTGGCTGGGAATAGATTGAGGTTAGCTATTTGCAAATTGTGAAAATAAATTATATATCAATCAGTAAATAACTTAGGAGGCTTGGCAAGCTTTTCGATTTAAGAGCGCGCGTCCAGCAATAATCAAAACCTTTGATTGGATTTTTTCTCTAAATCTGTATCTCTATATATAGAGACAGATACAGATATATCTGTATACTTACCCTAAAAGATGTGTTTGTGACCCCCTAAGTGAAAGACTCTTGTACATACCCATGTATGATGTAGGTAATAAGTATCAGTTGTAAGGTAGATTTGAATATAATTTTATTACGTTGAGATAGATGCTCAATGATCAGTACTAAGTGATTAACGAGGGAGGCTTTTGTCCAGCATGTGGATGTCCTACGGCTGAAAGAGAAAGAGACAGAGAGAGATGCTTAAAATATAGAGTTTCTTGACGTGAAAAAGCTCAAAGACAATGACTAAAAAGCTCCAAAACATTTATACATATCTCCCTTATACCAAACTGTTCCATATCCACACTATCAAACAAATCACTCTATAAATATTAACGCAGTACATAACGACCGGCAATAAATCTCAATTCGCATTCAATATCATCCCATCCATCACTTGCCACTTTATAAAATAAGAAAATAGCCCTCATTTATAAGGAGGGTGCATTACTGATGCACTCCAGAACGAAAACAAAAGAATTCTGCTTTTATCTATCTCTGCTTTTCTCTATGGGGAAACTGTAGGTGTATTGAGATAGATGGGTTTAACTTTATTAATGAGAGTTCCGCTAATAATGGAAAGTTTTTCAGACCAACTCAGGTCTGTGCCAGAGGAATATTATTCTGCTATTGTGCGAAGTTTACAAGCTAAAGTTAAAAGTTTGTAGATATTATATATTTTTTATTCAATGACTTCATTTGGCTTCTATATAAATACTGACCAATTTGAAATTTTATGGAAAGCACCTATTATAGGACACGCACTCAAAATTCCGTAATCACTTCATCAAAACTTTGGATTTTGTGAAGTAACCTGTGAAACAACAACGAACAACAATCGAATTCCTTCCCTAGTCAGTAAGGTTAAGGTATATATTCCATTGCTCAATCAATGTTCAAACATTTCATACAATATTAACCCTATCATACCCGCGTCGTGACATGCGTCGGGTCTGTTCGATCTCATACATATTCATGCTTTGAGATACAGTTCATTCCTAAACAGCTTATACATTCACAAGCATTGGTACGGGGGTACCAGAAAAGGGGGCCTCAAAAGGTCACCAAAGGTCAAAAATGGCATTTTTGGTTATATAGACGTTTTCGGCCATTTGAAGACTTTTATTTTTTTGGTGACCTTTAGAGGTCACAATAACTCCGGTCCCTGTGACCCTAGGGTCACCAAAATCAATCAGTCACCTTCTCTCATTAAGACGATGCTAACAAAAAAGGTTTTATGTAAATCTGCCTACGCGTTCGGTGGTAGTCGTCAAATACACAGACAGACAGCGCTATGCAAAATAAGAAAAACCTACAAATTATTTATTTTCGAACGCAGGCATAAAGGTGGTTCCGCGTCGTACACTCATTTTAAAATTCCATATCTCGGAAACTAAACGATGTAGTTAAACGACGAAATTTTTTTTTCGCAGGTATTTTTATTTTCAATTACGATGACTTAAAAATCAAAATAAGTAAGCAGGATCTTTTAATATATTAAAAAGTATGGCAACCCCTAAAAAAAATCCATGAAGCAGGTCTCTGTTCAGTAGTGGACGTTTAACGGCTGAAATGATGATATAAAAAAAATGTAAGTTATTACTTACATTTTTTTCTCTATTGAGAAACGTCTTTTTATCAGCTTGTAGTTTGTTGTTTTTTTCCGCTGCTTATACGGAATAAAATAATGTACCGAACTTACAGTAATCAAAATAATTATAAATATAGGCATTTAGTTTATAAAAATAGAACTTATACACTTTTTCCGTGACGAGTTAACTGTGTGACAATACAACGACCCACAAAATTTAAGTCAATTCGAAGTAATTCGAACCATTCTTTGCTAAAAACAAAGTAAAGAGTGCGCTAGCTTTCTTTTGTTTTACACTGTGTCCAGAATCGCGTGGGACTGGCTTCCTAATGAAGCTGTGCTGGATCTATTGTCAAATGCACAGGTTCCAATGCCTTTGTGCAGGTTATTAGATTGTTACAAGTACGTGCGGTCTTTGTTGATATAATTATAGGGGTTTTCGTACGAATAATGAAGCCCGAATTGGTCTGTTTAGATAAGAAGTTTGCATACTACGTGAGTTATTTTAAACCAGAATTTACAAGTGTAGGGAAGATTGACAATGAAGAGACAGTGACATCAAGTCTTGCAAGTAATGGTAGGCAATTATGAAAGCTAACAAAACTAAACACACTAAGTTTCATGTTCGTGCTATTATTCGATGAAAAACTTTATTGTTTCAGTCCTGGCATGTGTAAAGATCATTATCAAAGGCAAATAAGGCTGTAGTGGCTGTAGTCTTCAATTTTATAGACTAAACAAAAACAGCAGGTCAAATCATAAAATATATTTAGATTTATTGATTTATCAAATAGACATATAATAATGTTGTTAGTAAGCCTAATATAGGCTTAAGAATGTCTTAAGTCTATATTAGGCTTATTTGGACACTCATCATTACATAATAATTATTTACTTTGACTCTATAGACTTGGACCAAAAGAAATGCTTTGCACAGAAAAAAAGATTTAAAACGACGCATTGGCGATATTGGCATCAGATTTCAACGGTTTCCAGCAATTACAACACATTCAAATTGAAACCATTTATTTGTTAGAATGTACGTGATACAATGGTGAAAATTTATAAAAACTAGAGTCCCTGTACACTCTTACCTAAATAGGCATACAAATATTTAAGTCAGGCGTTAAAGTTATAGATTAAAAATTACACGTGAATTATACATAAAATAAAAAAAGATATAGGCATTAATGTCAAAAAAAAATAATACACTAAAATTATAAATTTACTCTTCACATCTAATTACAATACACATGCTTATGTCGATACTAGAACTCCTTCACATTTTGTAGATTTTAGATTCGAGAACTCTGTGACACTGTAATAGCATTTGTTTTGGAGAAATGCCTTAAGTTTTCTTTTAAATAATACTAGCTCAAATACTTTTATGCTCTCTGGTACCTTGTTGTAGACTTTTGAAGCCATGCAGAATATACTTTTGTGCATAAGAGCCGTGTTGTGCTTTATTTGGCAAAATTTGTCTTTGCTGCGTGTGTGTACTTTTGCAAGGTCGGAGAACTTTTTCAATTTTGTATTATTACGTTTACAAAAACGGCAATTTAAAAAATATGTATACATACTTGGCAATGTCAATATCTTTGTAGATTTGAAATATGGTAAACAGCTATCTGTGCTCTTCATATCAAATATAGCTCGGATACACCTTTTTTGGGCTACAAAGACGTTTTGTTTGTTGGTGCTGTTCCCACAAAACATCACACCGTATCGGAGTATAGAGCCTACCATGCCATGATACGCAATTATTGCCGTTTCGTTACTGACTACGCTATCTATAGATGACGCAATGCATAAGAAAAGCTATTTACTCGGTAAATTAAAATGTGTGGGTTCTCAAGTTTAAACCCTTGTCAATAATGAAGTCCTAAGAATTTTGTTAGAATAGATTCGTTCCAGCGGCCGACCAGTCAACACCTCAGCGTCTCACCTGATGATGCCTCGCGGAGAGGCGAAACACGTGTCGTCGTATAGGTTTGGGTATGCATGCTGCACTGACAAACTAGTTCTCCCTGCATGTGCATAATTAGCGGGCGCGAGGGCGGTGCTCCTGCATCTCAGCATAAGCGGAATAAAAACTAAATATTTTTTATTGCATTTTATTGTCAAGGATTTCTGCAAAGTAACGCCTGATTCCATTAATTATAGAATAGATTCATTAATTATATAATTTTGAAAGTATATATTAATTTTAGTGGATATAATTCATTGATTAAAATGCATTATTTGAGTTTGACTTAAATTTACGCGAAGATTATTGGCATTGATAGTTCAGAGTTGATAATTTATGTTTTGAATTTTTCATGTCTTTCACTTAAATATTTTATGGTAGTTGGTTTACACGTTTAGTTAACCATAACAACAGAAAAAATCACAAAACCTGCCTCTTCACATTCAAGTAATGGTTTATCAATGCGTCGCCTTAAGAAACAACAAAAAAACATTCAAGATGTCAACTCCAGTACCAACTCTCTGAAAGTATGAAAGACGAAACCATCACGTCCTTTCAGCGTCGCCTCAAATAGAAAGAGCCACAGGGGTATCGCATTTCACGGTAATATTTCTCGGCTGAAATGTCTAGCGCTCTTAGCGGTGCAAAATAAGAAAAATTACATTCGCATTACACAGATATAAAAGGCTATTGGAAGACGGCGTCTTTCCCACTTTCACGGAAGGCGAGATATGAGTCCGGTAGAGATCTGCGGTTTTTCTTACGTTATTACTAGATGTTCCCCTATATTATTTACTAGATGTTCCCCGCGACTTCGTTCTCGTTTTGATCCTCTGCCCGTATACTATTTGTCGTAGAGTTTTATATGTTATAGCCTTATAGTCTTCCTCAATAAAAAAATCTAATTTATTTATTCCTTTTCCTGAATTTCAATTTAAATCATCTTTTATCTGTTTTCTTTAATTTGTTTTATTATTTGCGAGTATAAAAAATGGCAAGACATGCAAATGACAAAATAAATCTAGCTTAAATCACACTAGAAATATGGGATTTAGTGTCGTGTCGCAAATATAACGTAAGAAACAGCTCGGTTGCTCTCGATCTAAGAGTTTAAGGAAAATGTTGAGAAAACTGGCAAGGCGGGTAATTTGCCGCGATATTATTATTGTGGCCAAAACGTCGGAAAGAATCTGGCAATATCTACCGGCGAGAGAAGTTAGCCGTTATCTTTTTCGCGTGAACAGATGAGTGCGTTCACGATTGTAATAGAATAAGACGGATGATAAACGTCATCAAGAAATACACTTGAGCATTAAGCAACAAATATATCTGTCTGATAGTACTAATCTTATATTTCGTCTAGAATAGAAATTCATCATTTCAGCCATAAAACGTCCACTGATGAACACAGGCCTCCCTCATGGATCTCCATGAGGGGTAGTTGCCATACTCACCACACTTGGCAGGTGGGTTGGTGAGCGCAGTATGGGATGTTGATACACGGATAGACGCTGCTGCCCATTTTCCGGAGGTATCCCTTAGCAGGCTCTTACTGCATCCATGGGCATGAGAGGAGGGATATCATTCTACTGCCGGCACCCCACGGCGGAGAATGGAAATTAAAACACCTAAATTAGGGGGCGAAAGCGCTGTCTGTCTGTCTGTCTGTCGGTCTGTCTGTCTGTCTGTGTCATAAGACGATTACAACCGAACGCGTTGACCGATTCACATGAAACCTTTTTTATTAGCACCGACTCACTTAATAAGAGAAGGGTACTGATTGATTTTGGTGACCCTAGGGTCACAGGGACCGGAGTTATTGTGTACTCAAAAGATCACCAAAAAAATAAAAGTCTTCAAATGGCCGAAAACGTGCCATTTTTGACCTTGGGTGACCTTTTGATGCCTTCGCCCCATTTTCTGGTACCCCCGTACCAATGCTTGTTATAAGATGTTATAATAACGTTTAAACTTTAAATCTAAGACTTTAAAGACTTAAAGTCACCACGATTTTTAAAAAAAAAAAGGTAACCAAAAAATACTTAATAAAAAATTGTAAAATTATTGTACTCATACTTTTAAGTCGGATTAGAGATTTCTACTTGGTATGATTATGTTTTAGACCAATTGAGAAACCTTCTCAGTTTTTTCGTCAGTTAAAAATACTGCAAACTGTATATCTTGTCAATTGACCTTCTAGTCTATTCTCAAAACGGGGGTTTTCTCAAAGGTGAGCTTGAATGAATCTATATTTTTCTAGAATAGAGTCAGGAGTTATTCTTTCACTCATACAACAAGGCGCATCAAATAAACAAGACAAAAAAGGGTATATGAGATGGGTTTTGTCCGCGTCCGCATTAAATAGAAATCTTCTAATAAACACATGTATGTGACTTGACCGTTTTTCAATAACTGAGTTGTGAAGCGAGGCGGTGCTTGTCTGATTGATAAACGTTAACTGTAAATAGCTCCTTAGCTAAGGCAGTCAAGTAAGCAGAAGTTAAATATATCTACGTTCTATCTGCTCATCAAGATACAAAGTCTGCAATATTTAGAGGAATGAGCACGTCAAAACCACACCTTAATCGTCCTCTCAGCAAAGTTGGTGTAATTTGGGGGTAAGAGCTTTCTCACAATGGTTTTCTTTGTCGTTTAACACCCGTATTAAACGTGCATAATACATTTTTCAAGAAATAAAAATCCATTGCACTACCGGTATCGAACCCACGCCCTCCGGATTGAAAATCGGGGACACATACCACTCGGTCAACAATAGGTATTAAGGTAAGCAGAAATACGTGCTAATGCAATAACAGAAAGAAGCAACGATTGTTTGTTTATTCCAAGCCAGGAGCGTCTACAAAAAGGCAATTTAATAGCTTTTGTGTTCCCAAGTAAAATTTGCATTGCCACAGCGTTTGTAGATTGAATTTCAAGTTTCCAACACAATAGCAACCCCGGCGGCACCTGAGGGCGCGTTTAGATTGAAATTCCTATTTTCTTCCCGAAAACCCCAGATCCTGTTAACTAGTAGTAAGCTGTTTGATGACGCCACCTTTTCTTGAGTAATCGATATGCCAGTTTTCTTTGATTAATTCTCGCGAGAAATATATACATACATACCCATCAAAGTAATTTTGATACTCTTAAAATGTAGATTAGATCTTAACTGACATTATGATGATGAAGATACTGAAGTCTTAAGTAAACATTTTGAAAGTTGTATCAAGCACGATAAAATGTAACGTAGCGTTTTATGGATAGTGCTACCTAAAGGGTAACAATTTTCAGAGCATCTATTTAGCACTTACCTCAATGGTCGTCTTCCCGGATTCCTGCCACTTCATGAGGTGCTCGCCCTTCAACGACCATCCGGGGGCGTAGCTGATGAGCCCCCCCGCTCCCGCGCCCTTCTCGCCTTCCTTCGACTTCTTGGGGCTCGTTGGAAGCCGGAAAAAGCGGCCGTGGAGCTTACAGCTCGAGGGGGAGAAGAAAAACGATTTTTTAGGTGATTTCTCTTGCTCCTCCGGTTTAGACGTCGATGCCTCTTCTTTATCTTGGGTTTCTTCAACTGTACCATTTTCAATTGGTTGATCGCTGGGTGGTTTAGGCCCGGTGGTCTCATCAGCGACGAAAAGGAGTGTTCGTTGGACGAACGGAGTAGCTTTATTGTAAAACTCACAAGGCTCAGGCACTTTAAAACTGGCCGGTATTGTTGTGCGCTGGGATTTCGAAAAGCGGCGCTCCATGTATTTCCTTGCCATATCATTCCATTGTAAGAATTTAGTACTTCTTCATGCCTTTAGTATTCATTTGCACTTGGTTACTCGAAACTCCTTATTTCAATAGCATATCAAAATTATTTTGGACTTAACGAAACAACTGTTCACATTTCGAAACAATCTCAGAATTATATATATTATAAAGACAATAGACAAACTTCGTCTCCAAACATTCAACAGTCTTTATTAAAGACTTTGGACAACGACATCTTACGGATCAGCAACCGTAACAGGCTTTAAATAATAGTCTTTGAACAACTAAATCTTGCGAATCAAAAACCGTAAAAATTAATACGAGCCGAGTGAAATCGCTCATCAAATTCGGCTCAGGTAAATATATCCGCAATTTCGTAGCGAGCCCTAAAAATCAACTTGAAAAGAGGCAAAATAAACCGACAGGAATAATTCTACGTCCCCTCAGATGCGGGCAGATCCGTAAACTATACTGAACCCCACCTGACGGAGACGAAATTAGCATTGCTGGAAACGACTTATGAAAATAATATGTATCTCAAAATCAAGAGCGATATATTTCATTCCTTAGTCATTCACTTGAAACTCATTAATATGAGATAATTTTCGAGATAATATTACTTCTGAATATGTTGGAGCAAATTATTAAATTCCTTAAAAAACTATTTACTTAGTTTACTGAATTTTAAAATTAGCCTATCTAAGCTAACAATACTATTTTACTGCGAATGTATGTCATCATAATAAATAATATTAGGAATAAGTATGTCATCAGTGTATTTATATTTTTTTATTTATATTTATTAAGACAAAAATTTTAGTAGAATCCCTGAGTCTCTCGAAAAGTACTCGTCACATTTCAAATTTTCTGTTTAATTTAGAATGCATGCACAAAGGATATATAATAATACATTTTGTTACATGTCTTTTTGCGCGTGCTAAGGAGATAAAAGAAAATTCTAACTTGCTAATTAGTTTTTTAGTTACTTATTTCAAACGTGGTTTGGTTTGTACTTTCCATTCCCTTCTGGTTGCAGTGAGTCTAATACTTCCACTTAAAATAAATGCAAATACCATTTCTAGATTATTTATCGTATTCGCGTCGAGTTGCAATTTTCACGCGAAGGCTCTACTTTGCCCTATCGATCGCTGTGTAGGTAAACACTGCCGCCCTTACCCACTTTTACAAAGGGCATTATGCAGTCCCTTTCATCCCTGTATAATGGAATATAAGTCTCGAATTTGCTTGAATATGTTTCAGTTTGATAATACACAATTTGTCTTGGGTTTACAGGGTTTCCAAAGTTTGTGTTTTTGAAGTTGTGAGAGAATTTCAGGACATGCTCGTGTTTTATCTCAAATTTGCATTAAAAAAATGATTTTAATAATAAGTTCGTCGATATTCTACTTTTCTTTTTAGAAGGAATTAATTATTACTTAGTGTATTAAGATAAAAATCTACTCATAGTAATTTAAGCTCTCTACTTATAAAAATCGCAATTACAAATCAAGAAATAAATTACGATTGCATTTTGATAACCTAAAAACGTTCCATTCATTGTAATTCAGCTGAAATGATTAATTTCCTGTATTTGCCGCGGCATATTACCAAAACAAAAGAAACGTAGTGAAATAACATTTGAAGTGAAATCGTGTTGTAACTACCCTCCATTTTGGCATCACGCACACTGCACGCCTATCAAACTGACGCTTGACTGAAATGTTGACTTGTCATTCTTCATAATTTCTGGAATTAATTCCCCAAGTTGTAAAAACGCATTATAAACAGTTTTAGTAGGAATTTTCTAAGCTCTAACTAATTAATAGCCCTTTGGCGAATCCTACTGGTATCAAAATAAAATCGGTAATGATTTCCCTTTTAGAAGGTTCGTTAGCAACCCGCATTAGGGGTCATAAGTCTGTTTGGATAATCTCCAAGCGTAAATATGTACCTAGTTTATATTTAAACAGTTGTCTTCTGAATAACTGTACACTGGCCTTTCACACCTAGTCTGACATATGCTTCCCTCATGGATCCCCAAGGAAAGATTATGAGTTGTTGTTGCCATACTTACCAAGCTTGGCAGTCGGATTGGTGAGCGCTGTACGGGATGTTGATACACGGAAAGACGCTGCTGCCCATATTCCGGAGGTATCCTTTGGCAGATTCTTACCGAATCTACGGGCAAGAGAGGAGGGCCCACGTTCTACCGCCCCTCGGCATCTTTCACATCTTTAAGCATAGAGAATTTTTGTACAGCGTCTTAACTGTTAATCCATGGTGTGCATATACGGCATAGGCTTGCACATCACCATTATACCAATCCTCACAGCTTAATCAGTATGTAGAATAGAATAGAATATACATTTATTTGATTCACAAAAAACAGCACAGACAGAAAACCGTACACACATTTTGGAACATTCAGAAATCAAAAGAAGAAGAAAAAAAAAGTAGGTACAATTACAGGAAAATACAATAAAAAATTAACAGCTAAACAACATTTAAAACCTACCTACGATTATGTGCTACCAGTACCACTACAGTAGTATGTACTTATAACATATAAAATATTCATTATAAAAGCTTTAATGTCTTTAATAAGTCTGGTGACCACACAGGTTTCTTTAACCAAGCAAATGCTGAGTGGCGTCCGATTTGTGTCTTATTTTATTATTCATTTTTTATTAATTATAACTATGTGTACATTGTTAAAATAAGGTGCAAATAAATATTTTCTATTCTATTCTATTCTAACCTTTTTAGGGTACCTTAAGAACTTGTAAATTACCTCTATCATCTTTTGCGAGAAATACAAATGTTTTTTTTCATATATTATTCTTAATATTTTGGTTAATTTGTGGACGAATCTCTTCCTACCGCTAAAACTTTTCAGACCCAGCTAAAAGCATTGAAATATTAAAATCACGGTTTCTGTGTGTCTACCATGAGTTATCACTGCTAGATCGCCTGTCGTTACTACAGTAGTAATAGTACGTTACTATTACATCTGTCAGATTTGTAACTATTCTTCTTCTTATTTTTTGGCTTCTGTGACTAGCGGTCACAATTATGCCAGTCTTCGTACAATGATACTTTCATAAATTACGCCGAAGAATCAAATAAGAATATGGCAACAATGAAAATTAATATGATTTGTAACTCATGGTACCAAATTCTAAGCAAATGAAGCCCAAACTACAGTCGCTTTAGTATAGTTTACTGCGTATTTTAGTACCAAACTATCCGCTAGAGGCGCTGTATAAGTTTTTCATAGATTTTGTTAACTACAGTCGCTAGCGAATATAGATTGTGAAAACTAATGGTAGACCTACTAAAGTCACTAAGTAATAGTATTTCTTTATACTGCCTGCAAGACCCGACACAATCGATCGTGCAAACACGGTTTATTTCATCTGCACAGTCCAATTTTCCTATTTTCTCAAGGAAATACGTATCGAGTGGTGACTCCCCTATGTCCCCTGTTATTTGTAAATAGCTTTTCGATTCCCCACGCGAGGAAATTATTACATTTCGATGACATGACGAATTCTATGAGGGAGTTCACTTGACCTGAGGTACATATGATAAGCCTCTTTTATTCGACTCATAATGTATTTTAAAGGTTGTAAGAAAAAATCTTTTTTGGCGGAAAATCGCCTTTGCACATCTGAAGCAAGCTTGCAGAAGAGTGGATTCTTGTAAATGTTTTTGTTTTATTGTTCTCTTAAATATTTTTTTATATGACTAAATAGCGAATACAATAATAGCCCACCTGATGTTAAGCCGTAACTTCTACCTGTAGCAACTGCAATACCGCGGTGATTACGTTCACCAAGCACGTGACCAACGCTGCACTGCATTGCCACCGTCACTCCGAGATAGCGTTGTAAGGGCTCATGTGCCTATCACTTCAAAATAATGCGCTATTTGTAGTGAAGAAGAAGTGTTCGAAGATTTTCAACATGTTTTGTTGAAAGTGTCCGAAACGCAACATTCTGATCCACTCGTGTTGATAAAACCCTTCAACTTGATGTAGGTATTAAAAAAACAGTATTTAATCCGACCCTTCTTGTGAAGGTCGAGTTTTTGATTAAGTTATTAGATTTAGGTTTAGATATGCATCAAGTATGTAATTTTTTGTCCTTTAGTATCATTTGTTTATCTCATATGGACGATATAGTTGCTTAGAGACAAAGTACTACATAAATAAAAAAAAACTGTTACTTTAAGGCATAGACAGCTTTAGACAGAGAGTGCCATTTAAGATTGTGTTCATTGGGGGTCTAAACTCTAAACCAAAATGGTAAAAAAAAATCTTTGTCCATCTGTCATAGACGGATATTTTAGGAAATACTGAAGCTACCGACTCATAGTTTCAAATGGTGTTAAAATATAACGCTTAAATTATACAATCAATATTTGCTGTTCTATAATATTGCAATCATAATAAGACTATTTTTCAAAATTATAAATGTTGGCAAGGGGGCTGAAACGGGGTCTCAATTAAGTTGAGTAACTAGGTTTAGTAGGACATCATATGTATTGACATATGATGTCCTACTAAACCTGCATTGGCATATTTTCATTGGAATTACATATTATAAAACCATTTATTTTTAGCCGTTCTTGAGTTATTAATAAAAATAAGAAATAATACTCTATTGTAGGTACTCATATTTTGCCTACAAATTGTTCCAACATACAATTTAAAAATATAACCTGAAAATTTAAATAACTGAAACTTCGCTGGATATTTGCTGCAAATTCATATTTCCTATGAACCTTCCCGTAATGCAGATTTATACAATCAACTAGAGGGTAGGTTGTGCGCGACCTGCAAGCAGGTCGCGTGGTTTTCTTTCATTATTTTCGTAATCAGCACCCTCAAGTTAGTCGAAAAGGACACCCATATCAAATTTTTGGTTTGGGGGATGAAGGGGGTGGAAAAGGGGTTGGATTTCAAAAATAATATCATTTTCGTGTTAAGCAGCCCCAAGTAAGTCGAAAAGGACACCCATATCAGTTTTTTGCCCATACCAAGAGAAAAATGGAAGAGGGGGATGAAAGGGATAAGGGATGAAATGAAATTATTTATATTTTTACCTAAAATTCAGTCTATTTAAACATTTTCCATACGATTCCGCGCAAAAATAAAAAAAATAAAAAATAAAAATCTAAAAACCCCAAGGGTTGCTAAATGGGGTTGTAAAGGGGATGATCTTTTTTTTGCTTTTACTTGAAAAAAATAGCTTTATTTTATCCCACCAAACGGTTACCCATCCGAGGGCTCGTTTACGAGATACGGGGGAGAGGGGGATGAAGGGGGTGGAAAAGGGGTAGTTTCAGATTTTTCTCGTACTCACCCTCAGATCTTCTACACTACCCCTCCCTCGGATTATCCATTTTCCAATAAAAAAAAGCAAAAGTTTAGAAATTTTCGCCGAAATTTTAACATAAAACCACAAGGGTTGCTAAGGGGGGTGGAAAGGGGGATGATTTTTTTTTTAGTTTTACTTGGAAAAATTAGCTCAATTTTATTCCACAAAACGGTTACCTATCCGATCGCTCGTTTACGAGATACGGGGGGGAGGGGGATGAAGGGGGTGGAAAAGGGGTAGTTTCAGATTTTTCTCGTACTCACCCCCCGACCCTCTACACAACCCCGTTTACAGATTCTCGAAATTCCATCTGGAAGTGGGAGAACAATGATGTCAGTCAGTCAGTGAATGAGTCAGTGGTAGTCTAGTTATATTTATACAATCAATACTTTTGCATATTCATCCGTCATACATTTACCAGCAGCCGGTGTAATTAACATGATCATCATCCTTTCAAAGAAAACAATGTTTATCCATCTTCCGGTGTCAATGAACCTCCGTTTGGTAGATGTCAACAGAACAAAATAGAAATAATGGTGCATCAACACAGAAATAGTCTACCTCTCCCCATGCTTAGCGCGAACTTGAATCTACCCGCATGGCTATTTCCAACACTATCTTATTGTATTCGGAAATACTTGGTATAATGAGATCCGTTTGATTTTGTTTTATGAGCGAATGAAACTGGAAATAGCTTGTTCATGTTAAGTGATGGATTGTCGCAATCAAAGATTGCTATAGCACGCGTTTTACTTTTAATAAGGGATGAAAGAAGGATGGCCTTTATTGCCCTGCAGTCGGACAATACAGCCTTACTGTTGTTACTTACCGACATAAATATAAAAATCTACTAAGAATAGAGTAAGAATTCAAGGCCCCTCATAAGTCAAACTGAGCTTAATTACGACACTGCCTAAAGTAAGACCAAATTAAGTTACGAACTACCCTCGGGACTAGTACAGTGGCTATTAAGTAATCTATGTCGGTCCTGTAAGGGCTCATTTACACAGCAATGAACTGTGCAGAGTAGGGCGCAGTAATTATGAATTTATAATCAAAGCTACGCCTTTGGCATTATTTCTGGCAAATGCCAGCGGTATAAATTTAATATACGAAGGTATGCCTTGTTATATGTAAGTATTCAAAAATAACTATTGAACTCACCTGTGGTAGGAAAAATGTGATTTGTGTGAAAGATTGAGGTAAATACTACGCTTTGTTTTCTATAATCTCGTACCTAGGCATTTCTTTTGGCAAATTAGATCTAAGTTCACGAAATCCTAGCGGGCATTTCAATGCGAGCAGAACGGGTCTCGTAAAGATTCCGTCTCTCGCAACAGCAAATTTCATACAAACATGCCCTTCCGTTTCCAACAAAGAGTCAAATTTCTACACATAGGTCATTTCAAAAAAATGCGGAACCATTTTGATTAGCAATCTAAGACTATATAAACTGGTCTCGCGACAGCATTAGCGTATAGTTTGTTATATTTATAGTGTTTAACCACACTTACGAGCAGCTGTAGCTTAGCGGTACCGTAATTTTTTTGATAAGGTTATTCATTTATTTGAAAAAGCATTAGTGTAAATAAGGCCTTGGTTACCGCGGCAGTACAGAACCTCCCTCTGCCGCCCAGCGATGAGTTATTGTTGTGGCTCACTGGGTAAGTAGGATGAATGTGATTTATGTGACTGAGGAAATTAGTGAAGGCGTGAAGTGAAAAGTTGAAAGATTGAGGTAATTATTACGCTTTTTTTATTGCGTACTACTTAAATAAGAGTACCTAGTAAGTCTAAGCTTAGTGTTTTTGTTATTCAAAAGGAAAGTGGATAAAGAAAGGCAGACTTTTGCCCAGTATAGGGACAGTGTATGGTATAGTAGAAGGACATTTTGTGAAGAGTTCATCCGGGGAAATACTACCACCATACCTATTTCTGCCGCTAAGCAGTAAGTTAGCTGTGTTCCGGTTTGAAGGGAAAGGGGGGCAGTGAAATTATGGGCACATGAGACCCTACAACTCTATGTCTCAGGGTGACAGGCGCAATGCAATGCAGCGTTAGTCACGTGCTTAGTGAACGTGATCACCGCGGTATTGCTTTTGTAATAGGTGGAGGTTACCGCTTAACATCAGTTGGGCGTTAGGCTTGTCTCGTCGTAAAAAAAGTGTAGATTAATAAAAAAAAATATTTTTTGCTAAAAATCAAACTCAAGCTTAAGTTATCTACTCTAATCTACACTTATCAAGGAAACAAGGGTTTTTAATTATCCGTAGGTATTTTCGTTAAATTATTCCCCTAGTTGATGAATGACGATAATTGTTTAAACTGTCAACCGTATTAATATGAAAACATTCACGTCCACTAGTACCCACATGAGAACCTTACGCAATCGAACTGACCCAAAATGGGGCTCTAAATTTCAATCAAAACATGCCCACAATAAAAGCTGAGTTCTCACTTAATTTTACGATCATCTAATAACGAATGATTACTCTGACACATGTGTTATGTAATTTATACGCGTTACTTCAAATGAACACGTGCTTTACATGCAAATGCTCGCCCTTTGCCGTTGGACGTGGACGTACTCGTAGGTAGAATAGGACAGCTAAAACAGTTTTTAATTAGTCAGTGGATACGAGAAAAAGGATCTGGAGATATTAAAAATATTTTTTTGTTGTTGTTGGGTAATAAGAGCGTTCGTTAACCAGCAAAACGTATAAGCAAAAGTATAGTGAAGTTATTTTACTTCCTGTCAAGGTATGACATTCTTAACATCGGCTATATTTTTTATCTTTAAACTACGTAAAGAACCTAATCAATTAGTCATATATCACAACGAGTTTATACTTGACCTGTCTAAATTGCACACAATGTACGAATATTAACATTTCTATAATGTTTAAGTACTAATTGTAAATCCTAAATAGTGCAGACTTATCGTCTGTACATACAGACGTATCACGGTCTATGGGAAGAAGAGTTACCACAGATAAGAGTCTATGGTCATATGGACTCTCTGTGGTAACTCTTCTTTCCATAGACTGTGGTCTGATGTGGACGGTGGCCAATTATGTGATTATCGTATGAAGCAAGGGAGAGGCTCGTTCGGTAGCTGTGCAGGTCGCTGAGTTCGAGCTTTTGTATGGATTATGTATTATTAGGTGTGAAGTTATTTTGTAAGCGAGACTGTAACTAACTTGCTATCCAACAGTTTATTGCTTGTCAGAAGTGGCGTAAATGGCCTTTACTCAGCCACATGCACCTATGCTTAGGTATTTACAGATTTATGATTCGTATTCCTAACGCAAATATAAACAAAGACCGCTTATTGTCACAGTTCAAAGGAGAGTATTCGGCGTAGTCCTCACAGCAGTCCATTTTTCAGATGTCCTAAAACAATGCTAATGTCTTTACGGAAAGCCACCTGTGAAATATAGCTACATATTTTTTAACGGCCTGGCGACTAAAACCGGCACTGTATTCCCGGAAGCGCATAAATTGTACAGTGGAAGCCAAAAATGAACAGCACAGATCACGGCACCCCACGGGAACCCGTAACAAAGTTCCTGAAACTGCAGTTAAAATTCCTGATAAAACACAGGCCAGCGCTACTCCTGAAACTTTTGTCGTTGAACGTCCTGCTTGCAAAGGTCTTATTGAGATTGTAGAAATTACTAAATAGTTTGGTATATTTCTTACAAACTGTGACTGAATTTATGAGGTGAAATGACGGTGAATGAAAATTTTAAATAGCTAGCATGAAACTAAAGTTCGATTTTAGAATTTAGCTTCCAAGATCTGATATTGCTGTTTTATGATACTTGTGGTTTCGCCCATCTTGTATGGGGACGAAAAGTAGTCTATTTTTACTAACTTTCTACCTAATTTATTTCACAGTTAAATCTTTCACGTTTAATTATATTGCACTAAGTATGCACTTAGGTGCCGTGAGTAGAATGTTGCCGCTCCTCTCTAGCCCGTGGATGCAGTAAGAATCTGCCAAGGGATACCTTCGGAAGACGGGCAGCAGCGTATATCCGTACTGCCCTCGCTAACCCGCCAGCAAAGCATGGCAACAGTCTCCTCATGATCGTTACGTGAAGGTCCATGAGTGGCGTCTATTTCCTACGGCTGAGATGATGACGAAAATATTGATGAACTTTTTAACTTTTTAAATTGATTTCAGCTGTGTACTGGCTGCAGAACACTTGGGGTAAATGCGTAAAAGGGACATTACGATGCTGACACTATCAGTAGATTGCGTGTAGCGATAGCCTTATCTCTGCTTAATGAGAGCGCCCCTCAGTTGTCGGAACTGAAACCCACGTCCGGCCTTCCGAGAAAAGTTAATGGATTTTTTTAACTTTCATATGAACGTTCTAGATATATCGTCCCTACAGTTTAAGGAATCACTCATTTCATTGCTACATTTTGATAAAAAAGGAGCTCCGCGCTTAATTACGCCTTGGCTTTGCCACAATAACTCTATAATTTCCATTCGTAACTTTGACAACTATTCGTATCAACTCCTCTACTACTAACTATAATTCCATACCACATACCCTACTTCATTAAGCGTTTGTTTCCCGCAAAGGGGAAAAATAGGGGGTATACTTAATAATCTAACGTTCTGTAATTATGATGGTTCATAGAAATTTGACAACCGAAATATGTTATTTTGAATTTTTACATCATTAGGTCGGTTCAGTTGCTCTCCTCATCATCATCTGTGTCAACCCACTGTTAAGTGAAAGCCTTCTCCATTTTTGCAGTCACTCTTTCCGGTTATGGTTCAATCGCATCCAGGTCCTGTGATTTTAACAAATAAATAACATAATTCCTAGATTACGAAGAACATTAAACTCAACGAACCGGAAGGGATTGCTCCAGAAGGAACATGTCAAGGCGATTAGTCCCCTCTCCCCCTTCCCCATTCCCAAACTAATCCCTAGCACGCAGCCCGCACACGATATTGATAACTCATTGTATTACTTGAGATATGAGAGAAATTATTTATACTCTTCCCGTATGCTTTAATTGGTATTGATTGGTGAGATACACACGCGATTATTTTCACCATAATTTAAATTAAGAATAATTAGATTTTCAATTGTTTTGTGTCTTGTTTCGTAGTTTGATATATATGTATATTTACAGAAGCTTTTACAACTATACTCGTAGTCAGAGAGTGTAATTCAGTTTTGTACATTTTTGACATTGTGATGATATCCGTTATTTGGTGCCTTTCATATAGGCCTTTCATATCATAAAATAATTAATTTATGCAAGGTCAATAGCTGGTATTAATACAGTACGTAATCCCGATACATTGTTCAATTAAAAAAAAAAGTTGGACACCACACAAAAAAACCATGTAGTCCCAAACTAAGCAAAGCTTCTAGTATGGAAACCAGATGATTGATTGAACACTTAAATAGATTTTTTTGTAAATGTCCCGTTGCGGTAATCGAACCCGCTACTTCCTGTCTATCAGTCGGCTATTAGACCAACTGAGCCACGGAGGCAGTCAAATTGTTAGATGGATAAGGCTTGCCCAGCACCTAATATCGTCCTCCCAGGTCAATTGGAGACATAATGCACTGCTAAAAGCACAATTTGCTTGAAAGATTGGTCGTGTTTGGCAAAAAGCATTGTTTGAGCTGATATGCCAGTTAGATTTGAAGATAAATCAATTCATAAATTATTCTAAAGTTTCTACTTCAGTAAAGTTTCTAACTTCAGGGAATTTATGTATTTGAAAATTCATGTCTTGCAATAAAGATTTATCGTATAACATTCTTAAAGGTTTATTTGCTATTTGTTTATTCCAGATCCATCGGAAAATTCCCACATCAAAACGATTTCAAAGCCAGACCACGATATACCAAGCTATCAAAATCACATAAAAATTTACCCATGCACCATCTTTCCCATCCATTTTAAACAAACCCACTACCAATCCTATGCCCCTTAAAGTGGCTCCTAATCCCCAATATACATAAATAGTCATTGTCACACCGCATCTACTTATCATACAAAATGTATGAATGAGTTCATCCGTTTCTAGTCACGTATGGAAGCCGTGCCTTTGTGCCTCTTCGCAAAACATGTAGTGTAGCCTCACGACAGGACTATGGTAATGTTCCGAGGCTTTACAATTCAAAAGAAACGGTCAAACATGCTAAATATTCTTTAGTTTTTTTGTATAAAATTCTTATAGTTGTTTTGCGGTATGTATAAAAATCTGTGGGTCTACGAAAAGCTACGCGCCTAAAAAAACATTGACAACTTTTTGCGAAAGTCTTATTTATACCTATGGAATTATGTTCTAGCACAAATTATAACTTTCGGCGGATCATAACCCTATAATAGCGAAAAAATAACCCTGATTTTAACTACCCTATAAACCGTTTTTAGAAATGCTATGTATAAACTTTTACATTATTTTAAAACAGTAAGCTATTTATCGAGGTAGATAAAAGGTTGAAGTTGAGCTTGCTCAGATACGATAGGAATAACTTTCCCAATTTTATGATAAACGAGAGTTATAAAGTAAGCGAATAAGGAATGAAAAATTACACCTGCCATTGAGGAAATGAGCTAACGAATTGTGAAAATGATATACCTACCAATTACTCGATCGAATATAAATTTCTCCCTTGAGAAATAATCTAATTTGGTATAAATACGAGTATGCTATTGAAATAAGGTTCGTTCAATATGAATTATAAAATAAAAATAAAAATATTTTTAAAACTAGTCGCTTTTGTATCACATACATAAATATTTACTCAAATATGTCCAGTTACTACAGAGAAAATTTTCAGTTCAAAAACCAGTTCTACATTTCCGAAAGTCAAACACATAAATGCGTATTATTGCACACGTGTTGTTGCTATCAAAAAAGCAAATAAACAATTATTCAGGATTAAAGTAGTACCATAGCTATTAAAAACCAACTTTTGCACAAAAAAACCGCGTAAGCAATTCAATTCTTTGTCACCGATGATTGTTGAGGTAACTCAGAAATGCTTCGAAAATACCGCGAAAATTTTAACTGTAGAACGGTCACAATTTCCCGTCGAAATTTTTGCCACCAATGACTGTGTTACTCATAAAAATACAAATTTTCCGAAAATACCGCGTAAAATTTTAACTGCCGAACGCGTACGTTTTCCCGCGTTAAAGCGCAGGCTTCACGGGCAGTCGTCCTGCGATCAGGACGCTCGGCACACGACTGGGGCGGATCGATCCCGCCCTGTGGCTCGCAGGGATGCAGATGCAAGCAGCGATGGAGGGTTAATGGATGTGGTATTTTAAACGCGCCGTTTTTGGGACACGCAAAATTTTCCCTAAAAGCCTTCAGTATTTTACTCTGAAATGTATAATGGAATTTGAAAATGATGGCAATATTTTTTGATGGCCAAGCAATGTTTATCTAGCTTGACATTGCATCTTAAATAATGTTGTAGAATTAAACTTTAGGATGTATTAATAATTTATTTATATAACACATTACAAATTGTGGATCGGGGACTTAATGCTAAAGCATTCTCTGCCAATCATCCTGCGCCAGCAAAAGTAACAATATTTTGAATCTACCAATAAGTAGTGTAAAATGTTCAATTTTGTTTTTTTTTTCATAATAAAATTATGACTTCGATGTTCGTCAGTTGCTGTCACTGGGTAAGTTTTTTTTAAGACGTGGGTTTTAGTAGATATGAGCTTTTTGTTTTAGAAATCTAGTAGAGAAGCGACTCCGTTTAACACTTTAAAGGACCGTAGAGCCAAGCCGCATCGCTATTCTAAATTCAAACATTTATTTTGACAAAAATCACTTACAAAAGTAACGTGAGATATAACTATTAATTTTGTATATTCAGGGATTCATTTTAGCCGTAGGAATTCCACTGCTGGACGTGGATCTCCAGGTGATCATGAGGAGTTGTTGCCATTCTCACCACTCTTGGCATGCTGGTTGGCGATCACAGTACAGAATATTGATACACAGAAAGACGCTGCTGCCCATCTTCCGGAGGTAGCGCTTGGCAGATTCTTACTGCATCAACGGGCAAAAAAGGAGGGGTAACATTCTACTGCCACACCCACAGCATACGGAGATTACTCACGTAGTATTATAACGTCGAAGACACTTTTTCAAGAGAATCGAAGTGTCAATAGTCTCATGTCGGCCCCACGTGCGGACGAGCATTCAATCCCATGATGATGATTTTCTTGAAAAGTCGAAACGTGTCAAAATAAACTTCGACGTTATAACGTCAAAATATTCCGGTATTTATAAAATGAAAAGACACTTAAAACACCTTATTATATCTTCGAATATCTAGCCTTTAACCGCTGCTATAAGAACAAATAGCTCTTTCTAGAACTTGTATTACCGAAAACCCCGAATCAAGGTCAGCATCAGCGTTCATTATTCAAAACGAGTGACTTATGATTCGTGTCTCTTTTGTTATCTATACATCTTTGTACGTGCGTAGAGAAACAAATTGAATAACTGAGAGGAGGATTCACGTAGTCGGATGTAAAGTGCGACAGGACATCTATCGAGATGGCTGTCCCTTTGAACGTCAGATTGAGTTACTGACGTAGAATAAATGAGAGTGCGCTAGGGCAGACAAATTGGCTGACAGCCCTTTGCATGAATAAACTTTTGGTTTTGGCAAGAAAACTAAATAAATAAAAGCTGGAAATTCCACACAACACCATCTAGCCCTAAAGGAAAAATAATTTTTGTTACGGGTATATCCGATAGCCGTGTGATGTATATATTTTTTCAATGCTAGGTGCATTTAAAAAAAGAAATAAAAATAGTAAATAAATTTATAATGTTAACCAGACGGGTCAAATGTCTGCAGAAAAATTACAAACACTCTGACTTCCGCCGCGAGTGTCGAACCCTCCACCTCTTGCGTCTCAGCCGACTACTAGACCAACTGATTATTAGACACTATATAGGATTATCGGGTATTCATCGCGTATTTAGGTTTATTTTATAGTTTGTTATTTTTAATAGTGTTTAACCACACTTAGGTAGAACATTTTCAAAATTATGAATAACCATAATAAGGTTATTCATTTCTAGCTTTATTTTATCCTGTATCTTCGTCAGGATTGCACACATCGGTGTCGCGAGCAGACTCCGTGCAATCCTGTTGTAACGTCGGGATGAAAGGTTATAGGCGATGAATACCCGATAATCCTATGTGTGTTTATTATAGTGTAATAATGTGTTGTGATCACGAATGTTTTAAAAATATAGTATTTTTAACAGACAAACTGTGCCATGGAGGTGGTCATGCAGTCTTGTGTTCTCGTTGTATCGGTTGACTGTAAGCTTGCACAATCGGTCTAGGGGATTGCTACGGATTTGGATAAACGATTTTGTATATCGTTCGTTTACTTTCAGATTGAAAAATAAATACGTAAATATAATAAATAATAAACTTATTGCGCTTCCTACAGACGCGGGTATCAGATGACAAACTTATTTCCAAACTAACAGGGCTAAAGAGATAAGCGAAACCTAAATAATCAAATCTAGTCTACAAAAAAAGGTTATGGACTGGTTTTTATTGACCCCCGCCACTATATGAGGAGTCTAATTCTAATTCTAAATATGAGGGGTGTTATAAAGTTTTATTATAACAATTTTTTATGGTATTATAAAGTTTTCAAAAGTCATTTTATGTTTTTAGGTACTTATTTCATGAAAATAATCCCACAAACTCCCAAATTAATATCAAAAATAACCCCACACACATATATTTAACTTATATAGGGTTTCCAAAGGGTAACCGGTATTTGTTTATTTCAATCCAAACTATTGGCCGGCTGATTATTTCCGGATACCCTGTGCAAACCCTGTATGTGTCGCAGGTTACTTACATTTAAATATGAAAAGCCAATTTTGCAAAGCCTAAAACTATTATTTACCAATGGCTCCGTTTAGGTCCCAGGCTTAACTAAGAAAGAGATTAAGAACATTTTCACGAGAACGAAGTCCTAAGTACCAACAAGGATTGTCTTTATATCATAGCACATTGTAACTCGACAAAATATAATACCATAGAATGATCACATTCAAAACTGCTCACACAATATCTACATAATGCGCGCTTGGAAATTTATTTCACAAAGCTGGCTCAAGTATCGCGCACTTTATAAAGCCTCCGAAGGATTGTTTCAGCTCAACTTGCTATCTTCAATGCGCTTAGACAACTTCCTGAAAGACAGGTGGAGGTTTCTATGTTGTGGTAACATTTGCAGCTTCTATTAAACTTTATGTGTAGCTTTTGATGCCATGGGATATTTGATCTTAAGTTTATCAATTTAAGGATGACGTTAAACTGTCGGCATTGGTGATGTCAATGCCAATCTAGACTGTTCTAGCGCGTTAACTCTAAAAGTGGAAAGCTCCTGTACTGTGGTAGAAGCTTAACGCGTTGATACCTTTCTTTTAAACTACGTGTACATTCTTATTGACGTTCAAGAAAGTGAAGAACTTAATTTCATCGTAAACTGTTACCATCTTTAAAGGGTTATGTGAGATAAATATGTATGTACCAATGTTTTTAATTGTTATAAATCATCTGCCCTACATAATACAAGCTTTGCTTGAGATGTTGCTTTGATAAATGTGCAGCATCATTAATTTATTATTATTTTATTTTATTACTATTGAGCTAGACCATGGGCGCGTCCAATAAAATTAATTAAAAATTAGAAAATACAAGAATCACGACCCAATTGACCAACTTTAATGCTATGGAATGATATATATATATGAATGATAAGTAACGTAATTGTTTTACTATTTACGACGTGTTATCGTGCTATAGGTACACTATCTGCCGTAATAAATTATTGGCATAGAAGCCGATTTTAAAAGGAAAAAGCGGTCTTGGCCGTCGTTTTCTAAAAGTCCTGGCTTAAATCCAAGAGATTTTGTACCTATTTCTGTTGGAAAGCCCAAGTATGTGGGTGCAAGATCTCTTTTATTATTTCGGCAGAATCGATTTGCAGTGTTGCAGTATTTGGATTGTGCCTATCTGGTTAGATTAGGGCGGTTTGCATAAAGGCCGGTTAGATACTATAAGCTATAAAATCGCTACAAGTAAGGCAAAACTTAGGCTTAAGTAACACTTAAGTAAAGATTTTTCAACATATTTTAATTGAAAATTGTAAAATACCGCATAACACACATATTTTTAAACTTAATATTTATAAAACGCATTACAAGAATGATCTAAGATTCATGGGAAAACAAATGTATTTCATTTGTTTTCACATTAATCTTAGACCAATATACATAGGTACAGCAATAAACTGGTACAAACTTTATTATTTATATCAAAGCGTAGGCTTCGCTTATGCTGTATTCGGTTTAAAAGCCTATAGAGGTATATTATTTTCAGATATTTTTGTTGTTACTATTATGATGTTTACAAATTGTGAAAATATACAATGTTCGTTAATACGGAAGAATCCCATAAATAACACGAGACGGCACGGTGGTATTTTTTTTTTTTTTAATTGTCAGTGAGTTTAGAGTACTTACTTCATTATAATAATACCGCGACACGTCTAGTCATGGTGTGGCATGGGCGTTGTGTGCTTTATTCAATTAATTTGTGTTGTTTTTAAATTGATTATCCTAGTAGAATTTTTGAGTTGGAGTTAAATTCAAGAGCTAGACGAGTATTCTAAACAATCGATTTTTTCGATTTCCCTCCACAATCTATGCTCATTACTGACATCCGACGTTAGAGTCCGCCTGTTTGACTGATTGGGCCATTTTTAGACGTCGCAGGAAGGGCCCAGAATAGCACACGCACTAATTATCACCCCTGTCATACGTCACTGGGGTTGCACTGGGATAGATAAGTTACAGTGATTTATATCACGATAAAATAATTGGGAATGGAACACCTGGTACTGTATTAGAATAGAGTGGTGTGGACAGTGGCAGGTTACAATGCGGAAGACTTGATGGTAAATGGGGAATAAACGTTCTAGAGTGGAGACACTGTCTGGTCGACGATAGGTAGGCAACCGATGCGATCTTTGGGCGATCTGATTCGAGTGGCAGGGAAAGATTCAATGGGGAGGAGGAGTAATGAGGAGTACGAGACCGCTGCATCGAACCTGCAAACTCTTGTAGACGCAAGATTTATTTTATTGTGTTTCTTTACTTTTTTCATGTTAGCTCTGTGTTAGCTCAGAACTTTTAGTTTTTAATCCTAGATAGTAAGCGTTTTGGTTGTTACTGTAGATCTACTATGAAACTATTCATAAATAAATAAAAGTTTGACGCCAATTAAACTAAGTTAAGGAGTTAGTCTTATGTTAGTTAGTTAGTCCGCCGTGGGGTGCCGGCAGTAGAATGATACCCCTCCTCTCATGTCCATGGATGCAGTAAGGACCTGCTAAGGGATACCTCCGGAAGATGGGCAGCAGCGTCTATCCGTGTATCAACATCCCATACTGCGCTCACCAACCCGCCTGCCAAGCGTGGTGAGAATGGCAACTACCCCTCATGGAGATCCATGAGAGAGGAATGTGTTCATCAGTGGACGTTTTATGGCTGAAATGATGATGATGATGATGAAGGAGTTAGTCTTGGCTATAAGTTGAAAACTACGAGGATGATATGCAACATAGTATTGCTGGGTGGCGTGCTATCAGGTACCGGTTGTTTTTTACATGACTACGTATAAGTCCAAAGTAACTGATTAAGATTTATGTAAGTAGTCTATGGTTGGTATGAATTACCTCGATTTTTATGAACGAGGTGTCAATCAATTCGTTTCGTTTGGGTTACATTGTTTTCATGACACAAAATTACTCTTTTAGGTTTTGAGTTTAGGAATCGTGAAATCCGATTGGAACCAATTTCAAAAAATACCTTTTTACGTAAACACGGTTACTCGAACGCCACTAACCGCTGTAATTATGCAAACATGTCATTTTACTCAATTTTAGTTAGGCTGATTTAGGAAGTGCCCTTACAGAATTGACACTCGTATTTAACAGTTCTTTAAAAAGGACATGTCAGTACCGTATCCTGTCAGTATATCCCCGGGGATCAGGTGCCATAAATTATTTTCTTTAGGCTTGAGTTATGAGCTCCGTCGGCGACAGACCGTTGTTCCACGCACTTTATGGTGTCATGTTGTATTTTTAATATAGAAAAATAAATATTAATATATTAATTTATTTCATTTGACGAAACCGGTTGCGGATAGTAGTTAGCTAGGGACTAGATGGTGTTGTTTAATAGTGTCTAGCATTATTTGTATCTATACATTATTGTATTGTCTATGTGTTAGTAATGTATATAAATATTGTTTCTGATAAAAAAAGATCTACAAAAAAGTCCGCGACAGCATACTAGCGCATATCTTTTATGCATAACTCCTTATAAACATTTTTCGAATTGTAATGATATTTATAAAAATATGCATTATTTGCTAGGCCGTTCTAACCGATATGTTGTTATATTCAAATAAGTTATTTTTTACATCCTCAGTACATATTTGCTATATAATTAAAATTAATATCGGATAGCTTTGCAAAGATTGCCCTGGAAATAGTCATTCTTTTTTACCTTCTATGTACGCTACAATTACATTGCGTTTATACACGTGCTCTAGCGATGCACAGTTGAACGTTCAAGGATTTAAAAATATTTTATGAAATATAATCAACAAATTCTGACTCCGAGCGAATGGTTAAGCAAACAGTCAATCAACGCTTTTACTAAATTAGTTTCATGTAGACTATTGATATTGAAGTTAATTAATTTCCATTCCACTCTGATACAGATACAAAAAAATGATTGATACCTTTACTTTAGCTTTAAAAATAAATTGTGAGTTAACGGAACGTTTCATTTTTATAATTGGAACTTTTTGAACGAACTTAATCTAACAAGAAAACCTTGTAAGAAAGACTGTAGATATTAACAACTCGAAATGATTTTCACATTTGGTATTTTTGGAATGTTTGATCTAAATATTAATTCAAAAGGCGTGTTAACAGTTATAGCACTAAAATTAACTTAGTGATATTTGATGTAATAATTTAGAGGTTCGTAAAACACGACTGGTGATTTTAATTAGCAACATTTGTCTCTGCCTGAACGTTATGAGCAGACATGTTTATAAAAAGGATACATACTATGTATATGAGTATTCAGTTTTTGTGTCTTGAATGGTAGCGTGTAATTTAATAATTTACTAAATATTACTCGTATTGCAGTTATTAACACATCTAAAAATTTTAATTTTTCGAGATAGCTAGTAGCCTAGCTAGCTAGAGATAGATCAAAATTCTAACCCTACATGACCTAGAAAGTTCAAACTTGGCTTCCAGCTGGTAATTGTGTGTATACAAAGGAACAAATCAGTAAAATGATTTTTTTAAGTTTAGAAAATAAAATCGAAATTTCCCTTTTAATTCAAAATCCTATTTGGGTCAAATTTAAGAAATACAATTTTACCCCTTTCTGTTGGCCGTTTAATCTCGAATTTGGTTAACATGTTTAGTTCTCATGACCAAACAATTATGTATGTTCAATATCATTATAAAACCAAGATGGCCGCCACCACAAAATGGCGGATTTTTTTTTCATAATTCTCAATATGGGTATCAATTGAAAGTGCTTGACTAGTAGAATACAGTACATCACAAAAAAACAAATTCAAGATGGCCGCCATCACAAAATGGCGGATTCCATATTTGTTTAAACCTAATATGGGTATCAGCTGAAAGGGCTTGACAAGCGAACTATTCTTCTCTTGTTTGTTTTTGCTTTGTTTTGTAAATAATACTTACAAAAGTAGGTCTAGTAGTTTAACGATAGGTATACCAAGTAGCTTAAATAACTACTTTAAATACTACTTAAATTAGTCCAAGTAAAATATTACTTTTGCTGTGCCCTAGCAGGGTTCATGTTAAACTTTTGTACATAAAATATGTATATTTAAAGACCATGAATATTACAACATGTTTTGCAATAAAGAATTGAATTAAATTGAGCTGAATACAGTTCATAAAAAAATCTAATTCAAGATGGCCACTAAAAAATGGCGGATGTCTTATGGTTTACTCTTAATATGGGTATCAAATGAAAGAGCTTTAGTTGAATAGGTACTGTCCACGAAAATAGCTAAATTAATCCGTGAGCTTAAATTGATCATAATTTATCAGCAATATTCAATTAAATGGGTTTCAGGATGATCAACATAACTTGGCGTCATTTAGATCTCAATTATTTTGTGGGCCAAGTCAACAACCACGACATTCTTAATATTGAACTGGGCTCCCATTTTCATATTTATGTTTTTAATAGCATTTTATACACAGTACCTACTTCTAGTCCTCTCCTACTAGTCCAATATTTACATGGATGTAAAACCATACAGAATTGAACTGAATTCATAACCTATTTAAAACTCCCAATTGATTCCTACCAAATTCCATAAAAGTCAAAGATTCTTGAGAAAACAAGAGTTTACAATTTTACGCCTGAAAGCTTTTCAATTTTGAAGAAACACTTGAAGAAACCAACCAGGGAATACCTATTCCAATCACATCTTTAACTTAATACAATTTCATTTTAAGCTCTATCTTTCCAAAATAGGGTTGAGATTCGGCCATCTTAGTTCATCTCCATAAATAAATCCATATCTACCGAAGATTCATGGTTTTCTGAAGGAGACACCAGTTCGAGTGAAGTGGGGTGGCATTCAATAATGCATTTGGTTTGCTTGGCGTATTTGAAGGGAGGGCTTAGACAATCTCATACCTATTTTATAAACCTTTAGCAATAATGTTGTGTAACGTGAACTGTAGGAGGCATATAACTCTGGGATGTGTCTAAAAGCGCAAACGCGCACGTTTTCTTTTAAATATTGACAGCTAAGTTCAGTAAAAGAAAAACATATGCTCTCTTACTTACTTGTGACAAATCAATGATAGGTAGGTACTTAATATCATTATCGAAAACCTATTATATGTGAATGTAAGTAAGTAATGTATATGTGAATGTAAGACACTGCGTCAGCAACCATTGTTGCTTGGTTAGGCTGGCCCGGCACCTATATCATCCTCTCAGCTAAGTCAGCTATTGGTCAGAGGAAAGAACAGGTCAATACGTCTAAAGCCGACTGAACAGCGGGTTTCCTCACGATGTTTTCCTTCACCGTCAAGACACATGTTAGTTGTGCCCATACATTTTTCAAGGAAGAAAATCCGGCCGGTATCGAACCCACGACATTCCGATTGAAAGTCGGGGTGCATACTACTCGGCGAACACTGTTCTATTACCAACTGATTTTAATGTTAAGTAAATTTGTTTACTCATAACTTCAGCTATAATACTGTGATAATACGTCCACTGCTTGACAGAGGCCTCCCTCACATTGAGGGTTGTGGCCGTACCTACTCGCCACGTGTGACAGGCGAGTTGGCGAGCGCAGAATAAGCCAAATAAGGCTGCTGTCTAACCTTAAACACCCAGCAGCCCATCTTGTGGAGATATTCTTAGCAAATTCTTACTGCATCCACGAGCAAGTGAGGAGGTGCAACATTCTAGAGCCAATAAAAGACTTGTCTATTTATCTATCTACCGATCCGAATAAACAATAATTATAATAAATAGCCCCTACAATTAGTAGGTAACATTTAATAAAACCGTGGGATGCCGGCAGTAGAATGTTACCCCTCCTCTTCTACCCGTGGATGCAGTAAGAGCCTGCTAAGGGACACTTCCGGAAGATGGGCAGCAGCGTCTTTCCGTATATCAACATCCCATACTGCGCTCACCAACCCGCCTGCCAAGCGTGGTGAGTATGGCAACTACCCCTCACGGAGATCCATGAGGGAGGCCTTAGTTCAGTAGTGGACGTTTTACGGCTGAAATGATGGTGATGATTATTTAATAAATGCCAGACATTTCACACAGCACCTATCCCAAAGTAAGCATACTCATCATACAAAAAAATACCCAGACCCGAAACAAATATCTGCAGAAAAACTTGTCCCACGGCGACATTCAAACCTACAACCGCCTAACTATTAAAGCCTAAGTACTAATTAACAAAGACTATAATGTCTTTCAACTTGCTATGGTTTTGTCTTTGGAAGTACATATGTAGTGCATTGTGTTACAATTATAGACAGGCCATAAAAAACATAAGACACATTTTTTCATTTTTAAATTAATGCACAAATTCTTAGCTAAAGTGCATTTCAGTTTGGAATTTGGGGGTTAGTGACGTCATAAAATGCCTTAAATTGAGACACACCGTGTTGTCACGCGAGGTTTTAACTCAATAATATTTCATATTTCATTTATTTTGCTTTCCATGTACATATTTTATACAGCTTAGATCTAAAATAGCCTTAAGTAAGTACATGTACCCTGCAAGGGCACTGCAATTGTGTTTGGGCCTATGTTAACAATATAAAATAAATCGTCAAATTCTAAAAATATTATAATACAATTATGAATAAGCCAATTTATTTACGAAAATAATATTCAAATAAAAAATGTCAATTGTCAATATGAATGAATGTGAATGTCAATATAATTACGAAAATAAGATTTAAATAAAAAATGTCAAACATGTCATACGATAGACTTAATGTGTCTTAATGACGTTAATATCGACGCAAATTTTTGATAACTAAAAAAAATACTTATAAATATTATTAAAACAAATTATATAAATAAATAATTAAATCAGGTAAATTATTTAAATAAATATTTAAATCAGGTAGCTAGCCTATTTGCATGCTGACATTTAAAGTTTTTTTTTGTAATACCGAGTAAGTCTGAGGGTAAAAGTTCATAGTATTTATGATCTCTCGACTGATATATGAGCTCCCACTTCCGGTGAAGTACAGGGAAGACAAAATACCTAGTTTTGTGTTACCAATATTTCTTTCAGACAAAGTGATATTTACGTATGACGTGATAGTAAATTTAAGGGAACGTATTGGTTCAGGGGGCTTTCTCTTGCCACTAAAATTATTATTTGGAGAGATTTATCTACTATTTTAGTTAACGTTTGTGAGATCTGTGTAAAAAAGTGTTTTCTAGGACGAAACGTTGTTTGAACCATATTTCTGTAATGAATTAGCAAAATATACTTTGTGTGTGATATCATATTTTAACCGCATTAAGAAATAGGAGTTTCTCAAGTCGTCCGTAATTTTTATTATAATTTGTTAGCTTAGAACTCAGTCGTTTATGAAACGACGGAAAATTCTTAATGAGTTCGACTTTCAATTAAAAGAAAGAAAAAGCTAAAAACTTTAAAAGAAAAAACATTTAAAAACTTTTTATTTCGGAATTTAAATAATGTAAATTTTATTATTATTTATTATAATTATAAACATTATAAATTGTCGCGTCGACTTATAAAGTACAAGACCTATTTAAATTTAACCCTTGTTTTCAACAGTTCAGTAAAGAGGAGGTAGCACAAACACTCATGTCGAGAGCCTTACAGGAACTCCACGTAAACCTACCTTTACCTTAGTACCTACCCCTGAAAATGTTTTAATTCTTGACTCTGAAACGGTGTTATGGATGAAATGTGACGTCATTATTATGACGAATTCGTCGAATTACGTGTGTCGCCTAGCGCTTTTCTTACGTAAGTAGATAATGCTGTAAGTTTATTACGACGATGTATGGGTTCGCCTCGACGATAATATAACTGAGGTGTTAAGGTAAAAGTGATTTCATGTTTTTATGAATGCGAGCGTAATTGAGAATAATCATCATTTCAGCCATACAATGTCCAGTACTGAACACAAGCCTCCCCTCATGGATCTCCATGAGGGGTAATTGCCATACTCACCACGCTTGGCAGGCGGGTTGGCGAGCGCAGTACAGGATGTTGATACACGGAAGGACGCTGCTGCTCATTTTCTATAGATATCCCTTAACAGACTCTTGCTACATCCATGGGCATGAGAGGAGGGTATCTTTCTACTGCCGGCACCCCTCAGCAGAGTTGAGAATAATGCCTATAATAAAATGAGTTTATAGACTTTTATTTTAAACAAGGTAGGGATTATTATATTCGTCTAGTACAATACTGTGAGGGATGGAGTGAAAAAGTAGACGCCTTATCTATATTATAAAATTCAAAGTCCTGACTGACTCACTGACTGACTGACTGATTATCAACACACAGCCTAAACCACTGGACCTAAAGACTTGAAATTTGGCACACATACCTTGAGTATCCTAGAGGTGCACTAAGAAGGAATTTTTCGAAATTCCCACGGGATAGGGAATAAATGGGATTTATATTTCCGAATCAAAGTGGCTCTGCGTGAAAAAGGGGATTTCCACGCGGACGAAGTCGCAGGCAAAAGCTGGTTAGCTATACAATAGGTGCTAGCAGCTGTTTAGATAGCACCTTAAATTAAAATAAACAAGTTAGGACCGCCTGTGGTGACCGACGTATCGCCTATTAGTATTTAATGGCCTAAGTATATCGAATGTACAATGTACAGATCCTAAAATAAGCCCAGTTTTATGAATGGAATGCTTCCAGTAACGACATACCATTTACATTCACACCATTACCCATAGTTCGTAGTTACCTATTCCTGCCACAAACCAATCAGTTGATTCTCCATAATCTTGCAGCTCGCCTTGCAATCCGATCGCATACACATTAGGAATGAGGCTTCCAATAGCTTTTTATCATCACTTCACTCTGTTTATCGTTTGTATGTTGGTAGCATGTCAATGAGGGCATGATCGTAAAATAAATCGAAGTGATAATCTAAATAATATAAATGAAATCGCTAAGTGCGAAACGGACTCGTGCACGAAGGGTTTCGTACCATTATTAGGTAAAACAACTTGTTCGAAACAAATGTGCCTGTTGCCGTTATTAATATCGAGCAAAAAACGGTAAAAAAAATCACGTTTTTCGTATCGGAGTTCCCTTTAAATATTTATTTTATTCTGTTTTTAGTATTTTTTGTTATAGCAGCAATAGAGTTACATCATCTGTGTCAAAATTTCAACTGTCTAGGTATCACGATTCATGAGATACAGCCTGGTGACAGACTAACAGACAGACGGACAGCGGAGTCTTTTACCCTTTGGGTACGGAACCGTAAAAAATGCTTGCGAGTATTTTTTGTGCCCATAAGTTTATTAGCCTTTAATAACCTTGTTATGTTACTCCTCCTCTCGTGTGTAGATGCAGTAAGAATCTGCCACAGGATACCTCCGCGAGACGAGCAGCAACGTAATTTCTTGTCGTATAGGTTTGAGTATGCATGCTGCACTGACAAGCTAGTTCTCCCTGCATGCGCATAATTAGCGGGCGGGAGGGCGGTGCTCCTGCATCTCAGCATAAGCGGAATTAAAACTCAATATTTTTATTGCATTTTATTATCATGGATTTCCGCAAAGTAACGCCTGATTCCATTAATTATTGTAATTTCTTGTATCAACATCCCGTACTGCGCTCGCCACTGGTTAAGTATGGCAACAACCCCCTCATTATCAGTTGTTGCAGATCCAGAGGGAGGCCTATGTCCAGCAGTGAACGTGCTACGGTTGAGACGACGACGACTAAACTTTAGAACAACGACAGCAACTACGGTTTCATGGTGATACAATTTCGAGAATGGTAAAGGTCGTCCAACTTTTAGCACAATGTAAGTTGATCAGTCGCCCAATGAATAGGTAACTTTTGTTCGCATTGATGGCAAAAGCTTTATCGATGGTATCCGAACGCTACACATCACTAGTTGCAGACAATACCGGCAAAATCAGACGACGCACAATAAAAATGTTAACACGACCACCAATTTACATTATACACTCGCAAACTACCCGTAGCCATAACAAAAGTGGGCCCCAGGCAGACGTTACCGCCTCATTCATTATTTTCGCTAAATGGGCCCCATTTCAAAATTAACTGCGCGATTGCTCCGAATAATGTGGCTCTGTGTACAGTAATCTGCCGTATACAAAACACATTGGTGTACTATGGGTACAGTTGACTCTACCACTCTACATTATGAAGTTACTGAAATTCGAGTGGTTGAGGCCGTACAGCGCCATCTAGCCCAGATTAGCCGTACTACGTTATACTTTGCGCGCGAAGCTTTGGTTTAACTTAAACCAAATTTTCGTGGGTTCATGGAAGCTCGAAAGCTTTCTTGTTTAAATTTTGCTATTGCCCGCTAGATGGCGCTCTTTGCATAAACAAAGCTTTTTGTTAGCATGTTAAATAACTGAATTTTCTAAAAAAAACGATTTGCGTTATTAGCCTATTCCAGGCAATAATAATACGACATTCAAGTATTGTTTCTGTGCCTACGTAAAAAAGCTTCCCTGCTATAAAAAAATCAGATCCATTAATTTTTATGAATTTTCTAATTTTAGATACATTTTATACATCTACCAACATCCATTTAAAAAATCGACAACACTAAAAACATAAGAAATAATATTATGTTGACTGCCGCAAAACTGCAAGACGTTTGCATAAAAAAATATATTTTCCGGCAGAAGTTCAATTACGTCTACAATTTATGCAAAAGAATTATGTTTTCCCATTTATGAGATACGTTATAAAATACAGAGAATAGGTACCTACACCGTATATTTTTAATTGCGAGTAAAATAAATATGCACTGCACCTAACCAACATCTTCTTTGAAACCATTTGGTTCAATTATGCATCTTGGCAGTTCAGAAAATATTATGAAGTTTAAGTAAGTTCAAAACACTGACCTGTATTTGTTCAGCAGCCTTCCTCGCCACAGCCGGGTCCAGGATCGTAATGTCAAGTTCAGGAACACTCTTTTTCACCGACTCACTAAACGCGGCCGCGTTCACATAATAGGCTCCTTGCTCGCTCGTCTCCACAGGCGAATTCGGCGACAAAATACCACTGTCTGTATCACTAACGTTGGCTGATTTCCGGGCCGTCCCAGAGTTTTCCCCCACAGGAGACTTTAAGGGGATACGCGACTTTTCCCCGCACTTCGACGGAATTCGAGACTGTCTTTCAGAACTAAAGCCCGTGTCGGGATCGAATATAACGTAATTATCCTTGTCACATCGCACTTTATTGTTCACTGTCACCGTGTATTTCTTGTTTGGACTGAGGTTTAGGAAGGGATCTTCGCTATCTACCGGGCTTTCAGGTATTATCGATTGGATCTTTGGAGTTATCTTGGGCACAGATTTCCCGTCTATAGTCCGCCTGATCACTGTGTCGTTGCTGAACTTTAGTCTCACGTACTCGTTGGATATCGTTCGGCGGACAGGTGAAGAAAGTAAAGGTGAGGGTTTGGTGTTCTGAAGGTTACTTTTGTTTTGAAAGAAATTAATTTTCGGCTTCTCCATCGTTTTAGCAGGCGAAAATGGAAGTCGCAACTTTGAAACAACCTTTTTCTTAGCACTGAAATCTATATTCGTTTCTTGTATCGAGCTTCTATAAACGGGCAATACGCTGGCTTTTTCTTCGACGTTTTTTGTATTAGCCAACCTAGAATTGTTCTTAACGAGATCAAAGGGCTTGGTGAGTTTTTTCACCGGTGCTGGTGTCTTGAGTCTTCTGTCTTTAACTTTCTTATCCAGAGATATGTCATAAGTAGCGAATGAATCGTATTTTTCATTGCTACGTGCAGTCTCTTGAGATATGATAAAAGTTTTACTACGATCACAGAGCGTTTCATTTTGAGGTAACTCTGAGATATCTTCGTTGGCTGGGTTATTCAAAAAACTCTCAATGATAAAATCTGCCTCGCTTGACTCCGAATTGCTTTGGGAGGATCGATTTTCGTTTATAATAAAGGATATCCGTTGTTCTATGTCTATAAGTGTTTCGCTGTCGTCTATGCTTCTTGAAGTGCCACTGCCGGAGTCGGAAGGTGTTTCGACTTCAAAAATAGTATTTTGCGATGGCTTGATATCCTCTGGACAGGAGCTTCTTCGCTTGACAGTTCCCGTGGCCGCGGATGGCGAGTCCCAGTCCAAATTTTGGCTATCACACTGAGCCCCACTCTTTTTAGTTCGTCTTGGGCTTGTCATTATAAAATTGCATTTTTATTTTAAACTACACATTTACCTTGAAAGTCAACTTATTAGGATTCGGAACATCGAGAGAAAGTACTTATTACGCTTCTTACAAATTCAATGTTTGTTTTATTTAATTAAAATGTGTTGTTTTCTTTGGTAAATTTAAGTTTCTACGAAAGAATAAACGCCTTTTGAGTTTGAGTATAATATAGTTTGAATAAATATCGATTTTTTTCCAAGTAGAGGGAAAGAAGTACTCTTAGTAAACTCAAACTCAAAAAGCATTTATTCATTCCGGCTGTCGACACTTATTATGGTCATTCGTTAGTGGATTCACTCACGAACGGCCGATTGTTATCGAGTTACAAACTCGCCAGTGCACATGGGACCAGTAGATATGTATCTGATGGCTATTTTCTCTAATGGAACCATTTGTATTTGTTTGGTGACACGAAAGGGGGCAATAATGATAACTCACAGCACATCGTAAAAATATCTATGGGTAAAGGATTACAATCGAAATTGTGTTCGCCGACTGAAAAGTAATTAAGAATTTCAGCGCGATGGAAACAGCTGGAATATTTTTGAACTTATATCCTTTGTTTAGTTTATAGTCAAATTGTCGACACTAAACAGTAGTAAGCCATCTCGTGATTTATCTTTATTTATACATATAATAATCATATCTCTCCTGTCTTCGTATATGTAAAGGCGTCTGCATCTATTATAGATGATTTATACAGCGTCAGCAACTGGTAATGCTGTACGAAACGCTGCAGTGCCTGGGACATTGTAAGATGGATTAGGCTTGCCCAGCACCTATACCATCCTCTCGGCTTATTCGGCTAGTAGTCAGAGGAAAGACAAGGATACATTTTTCAAGAAAGAAAAAGCCATTGGTGCACGGCTGGTACCGAACCTACGACCTTCGGATTGAAAGTCGGGGGTACATACCACTCGGCCAACGCGGCTTTCTTCGCATATACCCATTTGAATTACTGATTAAAACTTCACAAATATATGTCCAAATTAGTTATCTTAACTAACTTCGGACAAAAAAGATATTGTTTAAGTTTTATATACTGCAATATGTTAAAAAATGTTCTTTCATTAGAAGCTTTTAGATAACTTGCAATGTTTGTAAATTGTTTGTATGGTCGTGTCAAATCTTGCAAGATAAATAAGATAGAACCCCAGACATCCGATTGAGCTAAAATTTTGCATAAGCCTTACATTATGATGACAATGCAATATGTACTTAAATACTCAATACTTTCAAAATGGCCGCCGCCACAAATTGTTTTTTTCTTTAAAAAATGTTTTTCAAACATAAAGTTTTCAAGTTTAGGATATTTTTAGTAATAAACTAGAAAGATTCTTAAAGCCAAAATTTTCCAAACTAGCCAATTTTTTATTAAATTTTAAACGATCAAATATCCTTTGTTTTGATCGGAAAAAAAATAAATGTTATAGTTGAATAAACGTTATTGAATTTTAACGGTTCAAAACACGATGTTTTTTACTTGATCTTATAATAAAAAATACCACGGAAGGATAGTTTTAGCATGTCTTTATGGTTGTACTTCAAGTGTATCATTGTTATACTCTCAAAAAACATCTGAGATAATAGGCAACGATATTTAGAAGAATATTTAACGGTTACTTTTTTTGAAAACTAAATTAAACATTTTTAAAACAATTTTTTATAGAATTTAAGTAGGCCGCGCCCGCACGCACTCTTTCAGTAGCCCGCCGCAGAACTAACCTGGCCTTAACCTTCTATAGCATTATCGGTAAGAATTATATGAAATCATGAAGCTCCTGTTAACCAGATAACGGGCATCCAGTTTCCTGACTTTATGCAGAACACACATAAGCCAAAACCTCTCAATTCAATCAGCTTTCTCGCAGACAACCCTCTGTGGACTCGTTTTATATTCTACTATACATTTACCTCCACTAAAGGATAGGTAAGGTGTACTATCAGGAAAACTGTTTTATAGAAAGAATTTCCTAGGTGAATTTACTGAAACATACGAAATACGAAATATTTATATGTTTAACTTAATAGTTTTTTATACTGCTAAATGACGAGAAAAGCCGAAGGCCCATCTGATGTTAAGAGGTAACCTCTACCTATCACAATTGCAATGCCGCGGTGATCACGTTCACTAAGCACGTGACCAACGCTGCATTGCATTGCGCCCGTCACCCTGAGACAGAGTTGTAAGGTCTCATGTGCCCATAATTTCACCGGCCCACTTACCCTTGAAACCGGAACACAGCAATGGACTTACTGCTTGGCAGCAGAAATAGGTATGGTGGTAGTACTTCCCCGGATGAACCTTTCACAAAAAGTTCTACTACTACTACATATATAACATATACATGACGGGTCTGTCATGAATGCCATTTGTTGTCCCCTTTTAAATAAAAAGTTAGTTGGTAGAAAGTAATAACTAAGTTTGATTAAGAACTAATTTTAAGCATGTATATTTACTTCTAGGTACAATGTAAAGCAACCGAAACTTAGAAGCAACACCTATGCAAGATGTTAGCTCAGTTAGTTTTGGCGTGAACTAGGAACAAACTGGGTACAATGTATCCAGTTTGTTTCTCATTCACGCCATAATAATTATGTCATATTCATCTGTTTACATAAATGCAATTATATTGGATGGATGTAAAGAGTTATTACAAAAAAGCATTTTTTTTCACCAAACAAGACAACCAAGATGAACAAGATTGATGAACATAAATTATAGTAATTCTATAAAATACTAGCCGCACCCCGCAGTTTCACCCGCGTAGTTCCCGTTCCCGTCAGAATTTTGAAAAATCCCTTCTTAGTGCACCTCTAAGATACTCAAGGTATATGTGTGCCAAATTTCAAGTCTCTAGGTCCAGTGGTTTAGGCTGTGCGTTGTCTGTCAGTCACTCAGTCAGTAACGGAAGAGTTTTATATACATATATTGATTTAATAAATTAAATTAATATTCCTACTATAATATAATAATAGACTTTAACAATGCATAAAGTTTTTCTCCCAACAGTACATTCCTCAGACGGCCGGCAGTTCCGGCGGACGGCAGTTTTATACCAGACCTGACTACGTGCTTTGAGAAAAACGCATTTTACCTATGTACAGTACTTGTAGATAGTCGTATGCATTATTCACATTGCTTGGAAGTCCTTTTTGCATCACTTGAGAAATAATTCAGGCGGTCAAAGGACAGTGCTTTGTTTATTCAATTTCCCTATGCTTTGAATGGATTGAATTGCCTAAGCATACTATACAAGAGACAAACTAAACATGTATGTAGGCTTAACGGAGGTCTGAAAGATATTGTTCTTTAGTGATTAAACCGCTACGATTCTCTTTGTTGTTGATTTGATTAAGTTTTTTTCTATCCATCTTTGATAAGTGACACTGCAGCTACGCTATGATGCAGCAAGTGCAATGACACAGATGATGTGCCTATAAGAAAGTAATAGAACAAATTGTCCCAATGGTGCCCCGCATAACCTAATTACTAGAGAAGTTAGGGCAGTAAATTCCGGGGGTAGACAAGCTGCATCGATCCGCGACTTTGGATAATTCCAAATTTCGGAGTGTTAAATTGTGGAAGTCTGGGTTTCGATGTAAACTTACTATTTGAGACTAGACGTAGGTAGTAATAAATTATTATTATAAAGAAAACTAACGAGAATTGACAAATCGACAAGTTCTTCAAAACATATTCCTTAACAAAATTCTTCGAATATTTTGTAAGTTTCGTGTCAAATTATAGCTTAGTTTTGGAACTGTCTAGATTTACAACTATTTAGAATTATCTTTTAGAAGTATTTTAGTACTAACCTGTGTATTGAATTTGTGGGCCTAGTCATATTATGACGAAGTTTGCTTAGGTATTTCAATCTAGGGCTAGAAACAAAATAATATTAGATACTTAAAAAAAAAATATTTGCGATTACGTGATCAACAATTTTAGTAATCTTTTTCCATTATTTTGCTTCGATAAATATATGCTGTAATCATGCTGGACAAATCACACAGCATTATCTAGCCCCGAGCTAAAAAACTTGCGTTATCGTACTAGATGACTGGTAAAGGTACTTAATAAATAATATATAGATAGATCATCATGATTATCATTTTCAGCCTGTGTCAACCCACTGCTGGGTGAAGGCCTCCTCCATTCCTTGCCACTTCTTCCGGTGTTGGGCCGATCGCATCCAGGTTTTGCTGGCGACCTTAACGATGTCATCCACCCATAGATATGTTTTAATATTATATAGAAAAACATTCAGAAAACTATAAACGTACAGATATTTGTCCCGAGGCGGGAATCGAACCCGCAATCTCTTAAGTCGCAGGCGGACCTTTGCCCGCTGCGCCACCATAGGTCGTCAACGATAAATCCTAGTTGGTGCTGTGTGAAATGAATCCCTTCGTGTTTGAAAATTATCGAAAAGGATTTGATTTCCCATTACCGTCTTGTTCATGACAAAAGTAATGTGTAACAACTTTGTCGGTCCACTACAAGTCGCCCAGCAATTTATTAGAGCATCCCCTCGTATAAAGTAAACTCGCATTGCGCAAAACTTTCTAATTTGTTGCGTCGTGCGTCGTGGCCAAGTCGCTTTATTAGTTGTACTGACGCACACATAACTGTTACATAGGTCGTAGTTTTGCGAACGGACAGTTCTAAAATAAATAAATAATGCTGGACAATTCACACAAGATCATATCATCATTTCAGCCATAAAACGTCCACTGATGAACACAGGCCTCCCTCATGGATCTCCATGAGGGGTAGTTGCCATACTCACCACGCTTGGCAGGCGGGTTGGTGAGCGCAGTATGGGATGTTGATACACGGATAGACGCTGCTGCCCATCTTCCGGAGGTATCCCTTAGCAGGATCTTACTGCATCCATCGGCATGAGAGGAGGGGTATCATTCTACTGCCGGCACCCCACGGCGGTCATATAGCCCCAAACTAATCAAAAGCTTATGCTATGGGTACTAGACGACTGATATACTTATTATAAATTTATTTATTTGATTATTTATTTCTATACATTATACCTTATTCCGTCGTGGGGTGCCGGCAGTAGAATGATACCATAATGTAAATCCATGAGCGAGGCCTGTGTTCAGTAGTGGACGTTTTACGGCTGAAACGAACGAAATAAGCTATGTAAAATGTTCCGTTTCCAAACCACACTTGATACTTCCAGTCTTTATAAAGTAACTACTAAAAAAAGCCGTGTTGGCCGAATGGTATGTACCCCCGACTTTCAATCCGAAGGTCGTGGGTTCGGTACCGGCCGTGAACCAATAGATTTTTCTGTCTTGAAAAGTGTAAGTTCACATTTAACACGTACTTAACGGTGAAGAAAACATCGTGAGGAAACCCGCGGCTTAGTTAGCCTCAGACGTATTGACCTGTTCTGTTCATGCCTCTGACTAAGCTGACTCAGCTGAGAGGATGGTATAGTGCTGGGCAAGCCTAATCCATCAAAACAATGTCCCAGGCACTGCAGAGTCCCGTACAGCATGATTACCAGTGGCTGACGCTGCATAAATCATCTTTAATAGATGCAAAGGCCTTACTTTACTCGTACAAAGTGATTTTAACAAGCAGAACAGTTTTGTGCTGCATTTTACTTAGCTCCGCACGTGCCTTACTCCAGCAAGTTTACAATTGAAGTTTATGTTATCCCTTGAACTTGGGGAACTATGTTCTAATGCATGGTGCCTGTTAACTTCTAACACTGATACTTGTTAGCTGACGAAAAGTTTTGTACAAAAGACTTGCTTTTAGATTGGAAGACAATGTTTTTGAATTTGTATTTACTGTGTTGCCCACGCGTGTTTTATAGCTCTGTTTTTTTCTGTATCTATTTCTGTTTTTTTGTATCTGAGTTATTAACATGTAATCATATATTATTAACATTGTGTGTTGAAGAATACACCAGTTTGTATTCTATATTCACGCAGCTCCCGGTTTGTTTTTTTAATTACATTATTTTATCAAAAAACACAAATGTTGAAGAGCACGGCGACGGCCAGATTTTTAGTAAGAAATATTATTTTGTAATTTAATAAATGCTAAAGAGAACGGTCGGTAAAAGTTGCAACTAACCAAGGACTTCGTTTTCGTAAGCTATTGTAGTTCCGAACCATAGAAATGGGAGCACGCAAAATTCAGCCAAAACCGCACAAATGAACGTAACATTTATTTCTTTTTTCTAATAAAAGATATCGACTTCACTTCGAATGGCAGGAAGCTCAAATAAATTTCTAATTCCGTCGTACATCCAACTTTATTGCTGGTTTCCCGGTTTCCCTCCAAGTGGCTGTGTTGGCTTCCTGACCCATTTAGCTGGATCTCGCGCCTCAAATTTAGATTTTTCATTCGACGTCCTTGTCTCACCTTAAGGTTAAGAAAGGGAGGTCCCTCGAAGTCTAGTAACCTCGTGGGGTCCCCTTCTTAGGCAATATTCGCGGATGGGTCACAGAGCGCCTGTAAATCACTTAAGACAGGGGTAGGGTAGTGGTGGCTGCGAGGTGAAAAATGTAAAAAGCCGGAAAATATGTCTCCAATAGTCAAATAGGCCGGTGTTTTGATTCAAAAAAACTTAAATAAAATTCGAACAAACAACTTTAGGTTTGGCAAGATGCGTTTGTTTTGAGGAGTATTATGAGAATATTTTATGTGCGGGCATGTTACTGTTCAATCAAGTAACATAATAGATCATCTCAGTATCTAACTAAAAAAATATGGGCACAAACTCCAATAAGCATTTTTGACTATAATAAGAGTAGACGCTTTCACTAAGGTAATTTACATTTATTCTACGCAAGAAAATACACCATGCTAGCTCGATAGGTAACAGATATAGTACTATTATTTCTTGTAAATACACACTTATCTTAAGCTAATCTACAAGTATTTTAGTGGTCTATCAACCATCTAGTTTACAAAGTACAAGCTTTGCTTAGTTTGAGACTGTGTGGTGTCCAGAATTATTTATTTACATAGGTTTGTAAATAACCATTAAATAAGTAAGCCCTTGGCATCTATTATAGATGATTTATACAGCGCCAGCAACTGGTTATCATGTTGTTCGATACGCTGCAGTGCCTGGGACATTGTTAGATGAATTAGGCTTGCCCAGCACCTATAATATCCTCTCAGCTTAGTCAGCTATTAGTCAAAAGAAAGAACAGGTCAATACGTCTTAAGCTAACTAAGAGGCGGGTTTCCTCACGATGTTTCCTTCACCGTTAAAGCACGTATTAAGTTTGTACATACATTTTTCAAGAAAGAAAAAATTAAATTGAATTGCAATTGAAAGTCGGGAGTACATATCACTAGGCCAACACGGCTCTAAACCATACAATACAAAATATTTAATAGACAGTATTTAATAGACAGTATACAAAAAAGTCGAATCTTATTATTTAAGCCGGATGAAAAACTAGCCTATTTTACTGGAAGACGGGGTTTGCAGCAGTTAAAGTAGTTGTTTTTGATCCGGGTAACGGGTGAGGCGATAAGAATATCTGAAACTGTACAGTTAGGGTTGGAGAATGTACTCTTAACCTCGTTTTGTTTGATCGCAATACGGCATATGTTCTATAAAAGTACTATTCTGTTTCTATTCTCATTTTGAACGTACACATTTCTTGTTTCATTGTAAAAAGAAAGGTTTTATTAGAGAAAAAAATTGTTCCTGGAGGATTTTTCTATTCCTTAATAACCTTATCCGGTAATTAAATCTAGAGAAATAGTAGCGTTCCGTTCCGTTTTCCAAAGAGAAACGCTAAACGAAGTTCTTTTTGTAGGCAGGTTTAATTCCGTACCAGAAAGGTAATGTTGTGTTGTGTGTTGGCCGAAAGGGATCTTCAAGATCATGATGGAGTTTGCCATACTCGCAGGCTTGGCAGATTCTTATAACAAGAAAGAGAGGCAACAATCTACTGTTGACACCCCACGGCACCCTACGGCACCCCACGTACTAATGAAACATTTATTTATCAGCCTTTCTTGGCTAAGAAACCTCTTTCGTTAATTTCAAAACAACAACAAAAAAATTGAGAGTAAATCTCTCACAAGATCCATATTTTATTTCTGTCCTAAACACAGGATTTTATGATAACTAACACTCTCACTAGATCCTGACTGGATTCTGATCCTCAGTGATCCTCTCAAACGCAGTCACTGGCGCTCTGTGATGTCAAAAGAACCAAACATTCCAGCGAGTCCTAAACGGTGGTCACGACTGTTTATTAAACGTAAATAATTTCGTCTACATGACTGCCACAAATCCCCAAACACAGTTTGTTGTACGAGATTTATTTGCCGTAATGAAACAAGCGTAAACAAAGCATGTTCATACCGACCACGACGAACTAGCGACAGATATTAATTCCGCGCAGCTGGCATAAACCAATGAAGGCTGCACGGAATATCAACATACTAAATGTGTTGACACCGGCGGCAGATTTTCGTGGCTCTATTGGCTGACGAAAACGCTCGTTGTTACATTGTGAGTGTCATTTCGTTGTAAGTTGTAACATAGGCTGTACTTTACGGCACAACCTATGTTTCAAGGCTGTACTTATAGAAGTTGTAACATAGGCTGTACATAAACGGTACAGCCTATGTTACATATAAGCATTAAGTTTGATCAGAATATATATAAAACAAAGTCGAGTTTGTTACATACAGGTAACTGAACGGCTGCTTTCAGAGATTTTATTCCTTGACTAAACTTAAACTCAAGATAAGGTAGTAGTAGCAATAGTGGGAGAAGAGTAATAGTTAGTAGTATTAGAGTAGTAGTATTAATTAACACCTAGTAGTACACTATTAGTTGTATTATTAATACCTAAAAAGGACGTCAAATAACGTTATATGGGCAATACTGAGCTAAGACAAATACCCAATCAGTTAGTATTTTCGAAGTAAACAATATATATCTGTGGTCATACGAGTAAATATTTAAGGTTAACATACGTTCCGTATTAAGGGATGTAACAAGGAGTAGGACTTGGTTTTTTGAAGTCGGATAAAACTTGCGAAGATTATAAAGATAAATTGCAAAGCCTCGAACAGAAGCTAGCTTCAATTATTCTCAAATAGAACAACTAGATTTTGTTTGTGTTGTTATATAAATTGTGTATTTGTTTATGCCAAGACATCCTGTAATTGCAGGGAAACATGGACCTAATATAACTCAAATTCATTATAATGTTTTTTCTGATAACGTTTGTCAGGGTTACGGGCCTATAGAGGTATATCAATAAAATTTCAAACAACAGTATCAAAATGCCTCTTCAATGGTCTTCTGCTGTGTATTGTTTTCTAAATTGCAAATAAAATCATTTCATTTGTAACGCCAATTGCGTTACAAATTATATGCCGACTGATACACGGTTAAGCGATACGTTTGATTCCGCTAGGTTAAAATCTTTTTAATTGTTCTGCAGATATTTTTAACGGGTCTGGGTATTTTTCTATGTATGATTAATATGCATCTACTAAAAAAAATGTTTTAGTATTCTGTCAATCATCTGGTTTACTTAGTTTGGAACTAGATGCTGTTGTGTGTAGTGTCCAGCATTATTTATTTATTTCATTATTTCAGCCGTAAAACGTCCACTACTGAACACAGGCCTCTCTCATGGATCTCCATAAGAGGCAGTTGCCATACTCACCACGCTTGGCAGGCGGGTTGGCGAGCGCAGTATGGAATGTTGATACATGGAATGACGCTGCTGCCCATTTTCCGGAGGTAGCTCTTAGCAGGCTCTTACTGCATCCACGGACAAGAGAGGAGGGGCAATATATTTTCACTTTTCCTAAATCCTAGATATCACTTATTCACAAAACCATTTACTTCTTTCCATGGTTTGTTATTACAAAACTTGGACACGTCGATAAAAACATAAAATAGGAAAAAAGTTACATGAACAAATCTGTTCGCTTCCCCGTTTAAAGCACTGTGATAGAAGGTTGACTAGTAGAAAACGCTACTAGCATTATGTCCACTTCTATACATTGTTTTTTGTGCACAAAGTATTAAATAAATAAATAAATAAAAAGCGATTAGAAAACACAGCTTAGTAAGTACTTAGTTGTTTCGGTGTGAAGTAATAAGTTCTGCAAAGACCTTTCCAATCACCACAGATTAGCATTTAGCAATGTAATTGATGCCCTTTCCGCGGCCAATAAAGCGAACTAATAAAACTCAATACACAAAGTACACAATGGGGCGGTCGCGTACACATTTCAGCGTGGTATTAACACTGCAATATTTTCGAAGGAAATACTATTTGCATTTGTTGTAGGGGCCGAGTCGTCCCCTCGGGACCGAATGCATTCCTGCACTTGTCTTCACTCACACGCACACATTGATAGTAAATGTAGTCTCACTTTTAGTCCTTACAATGTGTGTGTATGATATACGACATTGGAACTTTTAAAGCGTAGTTCGGTACTTTTCCTTATCATTGAATTTTTTAACTTCATTATGATATTCAATTTTGCATCTGAGTTTTTTGAGTTCTTTTGTTTCTATGACTATAGTTTGGCTTAATTTTGAATTGGAAAAGGCAAAAAAAACTCAAGAATTGTGAGGTACCGCCTGAAAAATGTATAGACACAGTTATATTTTGAACAATTTAAACTCACACGTAACGTCTGTAAACTGAAACGCTTTAAAGCATTATTTCATCGCAACAACAACCGTAAAGTGCGAAAAAAACTATCAAAACAACCCAATAACTCTAATAACAACCCAATAACTAATCAAACACCTGATCGCCAATCTATAAGCAGTGTTATACCACGAACGAATGCGAGACAAGACCGAGATAACACAACACAGAGTAACATTGGAGGAACATTTCGATTTTAATATTTTAATCCAAAACGTACAAAGCATCAAAAATAAAATCTATCTACTTGAAAGCCTACTCGAGAGATCATCTTACCAACTTATATGTCTAACGGAAACCTGGATCCAGGAATGTCAAAAAAACCTCTTGAGCATTGCAGACTACGAGTTTGCTGCGGCCTTCCACCGGAAAGAACATCGCGGCGGCGGCGTGGCCATCCTCGCACGACGTGGGCTGCCCTACAAGGAGTTACCCGAATTCACTAAACTCTCAGTGGAATGTACTATCGAGTGCTGTGCTTTAGATCTTATATCATTTAAAACTATCGTAGTTGTTATTTATAGACCTGACAGAAATATTGATATTTTCTTTGCAACATTAAATAATATACTTATGTTAATAAACCAAAAACATATTGATAAGCGTATTATAATAACAGGAGACTTTAACATAGATTGGCTATCAAACTCTAAAGATCAAAAAACATTAACGCACAAAATGTACGAACATAACCTCACCCAAATTATAAAAGCCCCAACCCGGGTAACAATTAGTACATCAACATGCATCGATCTCTTCTTTACAAATAAAAATGACGGTTCAATAGAAATAGAAAATAATGGTATCTCGGATCATTACAGTTTGTCATATACAAACCACGCTCTAAAAACGAAAAAACACCACAAAATTAAGTATGTAACTAAACGAATATTTGATAATAAAAGTGTTAATCACTTTAGAGTAGATATTACGAATATTAATTGGGATAACATACTGGCTAAAAATCAAAGTTTAAACGAAAACTATATGTTATTTCATAATACCTTACAAAACTATTTAAACCGACATTTTCCGATAAAAAAAGTAAAATTATTAGACAAAATTAAAAATACTTACTTAACTAGAGGATTAAAAATATCTTGTTATCATAAAAGAATGCTCAAAATAATCACAACGCAAACCAAAAACAAAACTATTCACAAACACTATAAATCGTACGAAAAACTGCTTAAAAATTGTATTAAAAAATCTAAAAAATTAAACTACATCAATAACATGCGTAAGTCAAGTAATAAAACTAAAACAATGTGGAACACTATCAAAAGTATTACGAACCGGGGAGATTACTTCAAATCCCACAAAAACATTATCCTAACAGTGGACGGCAACAGGTATGATTCTCCGCATTTAATAGCAAACCAGTTTAATAAGTACTTTGCATCCGTCTGTGATCCGGGATCTGTAAATACGACGCAGCCGCAGGCGGCGCCGGCGTGCGGCCGACCGGTGCACTCGGCGTTGACTAATTCGATCTACTTAGAAACGGTAAGTGAGCGCGAAGTTATAAAAATCATTCAATCCCTAAGCAATAAACATAGCTGTGGCGTTGACGAGCTTCCTCCGTCCTTGGTTAAACGATGTAATTCTGAACTTTTTGCACCAATAACCACGCTTATCAATCAATCTTTTGATGAAGGCACGTTTCCCTCCCTTCTTAAAATTGCCAAAATTAAACCTATATTTAAAAAAGGTGGCAGATCTGATAGCCCCGCCAGTTATAGGCCGATAGCCCTTTTACCAACCTTCTCAAAAATATTTGAAAAGGCAATGGCAAACCGCATTTACAAGTTTTTCGAAAAATACGACATTTTTACCAATTGCCAATACGGCTTTCGGAAAAACCGTTCAACTACATTGGCGGTTTATCACTACGTTCAAGAAATATATAATATAATTAATGATAAGAAATACGGAATAGGGATTTTTCTAGACATGTCTAAGGCGTATGATAAAGTTATGCATAAAATACTACTTCAGAAGTTATACGGGTATGGAATTAGAGGTGTGACTTACAAATGGTTCCAATCCTACTTAAAAGACCGTAAACAATTCGTCGAAATTGAGGGTTTTGATAAAAATGATCAATTAATTCATACGCTTTCTGACATTACAACTATTAATAATTCAATACCGCAAGGAAGTGTGCTTGGCTGCATACTATTTTTGTTATATATTAATGACCTCCCAAATTGTATTGACACTAAATGTATTTTATTTGCTGACGACGTATCCCTTCTCTTTAGTAGTAGCCTGACAATCGACTTTGCACATATTTCATCTGTATTTAATGAATGTCTTACTTGGCTTCGTGACCATAATTTAGAGGTTAACTTACTAAAAACTAAAATATTACAATTCCGTACTTACCAAAGAACTCGTATTGACCTGAGTTTGCTATCAAATAATTTAAACATGGACGAAGAAAATGATTTTAACCTCCTGGGAATTTCCTTAGACACTAATTTAAATTGGAAGGTCCACATCCAAAAAATTATATCAAAATTATCACAGTTTGTTTACGCACTCGGCATATTAAAGGCAAACACAAATTACGAGACAGCGCTTTCAGCTTATTATGCATATGCTTATAGCTGGTTCAATTATGCGATAATTTTATGGGGTAATAGTGTAGATTTTGAGCAATTATTCATTATGCAGAAGAAATGCATCCGAATACTTTTTAATATTAAACAACAAGATAGTTGTAGACCACTTTTTATAAAAAATAAAATTTTAACGCTTCCCTCAATATATTTACTACAGGCCGCAACATTTGTAAAAAAAAATAAAAACCTTTTTGACTCATATTCCGACATTATTAGCAATTATAATAGGCGAAACAAAAATAAACTCATTCTACCTGTGACAAAACTTAAACTAGTTAGTAATAGCCCAAACAATAGATTGGTAAAAATTTATAATAAACTACCTGAAAGCATAAAAAATGAAGAACAAACATCACTATTCTATAAACATGTAAAATTATTATTATTAAGTAAATGTTATTATTCTGTTGACGATTTTTTCTCTGACAAGCAATTGTAATTTCTGACATTTCTAACAATAGTTTATCGTTTGTTGACATTAAAAGTTGACTGTGGATTATTATTTATTTGACATAATGTTATTGACTTTTTATTTAATTGACAGCCATTTTGTAAATATTTTTTGTGGATTTATTCCATTGACATGGCATGTATGACACCTTTATTCATAATTGTATGTTGGAATGATAATTGTAAATCTTTGTATTTTTTTTTAACTGATCATTTTAAAAATATCTAACTGTGTATTTTATAGGCCCAAACCAAATTTGCAGTGCCCTTGCAGGGTGCATGTACTTTCCTTAGGCTAATTATAAGATCTAAGCTGTTTAATATGTGTACATGTAAGCAAAATAAATGAAATATGAAATATGAAATAAATAATACAGTGTAATTTGGCAGATAAATAGTGAACGAAGCGGTCTACGAGGCTACGAACGAAGCGGGCTACGAGCGTAGCGACTACGTGCTACGACACGTAGCTATCACGTAGCCCTTATTGCGAGCCGCTGCCAAGCCGCGAAATGTCGATATCTACGCCATTCGTGACATCGGGGATGAAAGTATTTTTATAATAATTTTCGTGACATAAAGCATTTTATTTCATTTAGTCTACGCGCTAAAACTTACTTGTACTGACTTATCTTTTCAACTGTCAGAATACTAACGTTGCATTATTTTTATCAAGTTGCAACTATTGCTGACACAACAGTATCTAATAACAAAAATCATTCCATTTTTGTAGCCTTGTAAATATTTTTTTCCAATTAAATTTCAATTCCTAGTTTTATTTAGAATGGTTATAATAGGGTAAGTGTAATTTATTTTTAACCAGTCACTGACTAATATCATCATCATCATCGTCAGAATCATCTGTAGCACTGCTGTCAACCTTCACTGCTGGACATATGCCTGATATAACTGATTACTATATCTGTTTTAAAATAAAAAAAGTAGAAATGTACTCGTATATAACTGAATTTCCACTAACCCTAAGCCATCCTAAATCCTTGCTCCAATGCACTTAACGCAGCTTTACTTTAATGTGAGCGATCAAACGCACACACACAAACAGTTGCAATGTGTTGCAACACAGGGGGTTTTTCCCATTAAATATTTAGATTAGATTTTTCGTGTACCATTTATCATGGTTTAATTGTGTGGGGGCTCTCGCCTCCAATGATGGTCGCTGGGAGATGTGTTTGTAAGCCTTTGATATGATAATGCAATAAGGTCTTTTGCTTTCAACTGTCCGTGTTTGGAGATTGCATTTCTTGTTATCTTAGAAGTCTTATAGCGTAGGATGGAAGGCTCTTTTGAGAAAATATACATACATATTTAGATTAGTGACAAAGGAATGTTGTTTTGTAGGTAGTTATATTAAATTTGCATAAAAATACTGTAGCTTTTTAGGGTTCCGGACCATAACGGTAAGATGGAACCCTTACGGTGTGACTTCGTCTGTCTGTCTGTCACTGATGTATATCTTGAGAACTACTGATGCTGAATTGAAATTATCGTGGCTAGACATCATTTAATAAATATAATACGGCTTACACCACGTACCTAACTTATTATCATCTTGCTGACGTTTCGTAGACCATTTAGAGGCCTTTCTTCATGAGCACCGTTCGTGGCCGACTCCGAGGGCCGCGAGACGAGAACTGCTTTTTGCAACTGTTCTCGTCTCGCGGCCCTCGGAGTCGGCCACGAACGGTGCTCATGAAGAAGGGCCTCTAAATGGTCTACGAAACGTCAGCAAGATGATAATAAGTTAGGTATGTGGTGTAAGCCGTATTATATTTATTAAACTACTGATGCTATCGACTTGAAATTTGAAATTGTTTGAGACAACGCTTTTTCACTAATATAGCATTTATAAATATAAGGTACAACACATTATATCGCGAAAGTTTAAAAAAGACAATTTATAAACATGTTGAAAAATATTGTTATTCATAAATGCATTACAAGAGGGCGGAAAGGGAATGTCATTTTTTTTAAGTGAAGTAACTAGGTCATGTGCGGTATCATATGAGAGGAGATTCATTTGCACATTAATATATAGTTTTTAGTTGTCCTTTAAGCCGTATAGTTTTCGACTTATTTACAAAAATGTTGAAAAAAATACCGTTTCCTCCTTATTTCTGAAGTTTGCGGAGATAAACCCCTGAAACTTTTATAGCTAATATGTATATATAGTAGCTTAGTAGTATATAGCCAGTAGTAGTTAAGATTACAGGAAAATTATAACGAACTCTATAATTTGAATAGTTTTTTTAAATCATCGAAAGTGTAAAAAAATCTACATAAGTTCCGCTATCAGACAAGAGAAGGCGCTGTCAAGATTCTCCAACAAATATAAACAGCCTTTATCATATTAATTATGATGTCTCTCTTGGCCGGTTTTATTTGTTTTATATCAAATTATATACCTGTTCAATATTTAACTATACTAGACAAGCATGAACCCTAACTTATAAACAGTGATGAAATTAATCAGTTTTTTGGCTTGTTATCACGGCATCCAAATGCATTGTTATTGAAAAATAAAACTCCATACATTGATTCGTAAGGCATTCATGAGTTCCTATGTACAATCAACCAAGGCAATATAAATCTAGCTTCAGTACTTCGGATGGCAAGGACATACATATATTATAAGAATAAGAATAGTTTATTTTCAAAATACTTAAATGACATAGGTAAGGTACACTTGCATATTAATCATTAATCACTAAGTACTACGCTTAAATTATGTTACTGTAATAAGTTACAAAAAATATACAAAGGTATAAAAATAAAAATAAAATATGACGGTACCCATCCAGTTAAAAAATCTATACTCCCTTAATATTAAGGAAAGATACACTGACTAGCCCATGTCATGTAACCCAGTCATGGGTTCTGTAGCTTACTTTGTTAAAGTACTTGCGCTTTTTAATGGGTCAAGGCTCGATTCGACGTGTTGCAATGCTATGAAATATTATGAAACCTAAGTATAGATAATTGCGTAATTGACACATTATTTTTCATTTTGAAAAATGTGTCGTGGTAATTAATTTAAATCTACGTTTGTAAGTAATGGGGATATTCGTTACGTACGTTTCATTTCATTTCGAATCCCATTGTCGCTCCATAAAGCCCGTATTTTCCTTATTACGCTCCCTAATATGTTTCAGGCCGTTACATGTTCTGAACATGTTTTTTACTTAGCGTCTGATGTTCGCGTGAAATAAAGTAACGTGTCTGTAAATGGATACAAATCGATGGGCAAAACATTGGAGGAACAGGAAACATTGTATGTCAATGTCTGTTTAGGTTATGAATCAATTTTTGCTGTACTTACGACCTTTTGAGTTTTATGAAAGTATTTTATATGCTGTTGGGTGCCGGCTGTAGAATGTTTCATCTTCATCTTGTCCATGTAGTAAGAATCTGCCAAGGGACACCTCCAGTAGATGGGTAGCAGCGTCTTTCCGTTTATCAATATATATATCTGTATGGCATCCCATGGCATGACAAGCCATCGCTTGTCATCCATTTAATTCAAACGGAACGGAACTTATGTTCCGAAACAATGTCAATGGCCTGTGAGCTATATAGCTTGCCTATGCAATATTCAATGTCAAGTGGTGTGTTCCCTGATGTTCTGAAGAGGTCTATTGTGGTACCGATTCACAAGATGCGAAATAGAGGCGATGTTAAAACTATAGACCGATTTCTTTATTACCCACGCTATCAAAGATCTTAGAAAAAGTCATAAATAAACAACTACTTACTGCAATTTCTTGAAAAATACCAGCTGCTAACAGACCAGTTACAACCAGTTTGGATTCCGGTGGAAAAGTCGATTACAGACGCTATAGACACTCTGGTTGCCCACATAGTTAAGAATATTGACCAAAAAGAGAAATGCGTGGGTATATTTTTAGATCTAGCGAAAGCATTTTATACCGTCTATTCCTCTTCTACTAAACAAGATGGAATATAAGGGTATAAGAGGTCTGACGCTTAATCTGTTCAAGAGTTACCTGGAAGGCAGACATCAATCAGTTCGAATTGATTCTGATGTGAGCACTGCTGAATTGGTATCCTATCATATGGTGCTCCGCAGGGCAGTGTTCTTGGCCTCACATTATTTCTTATTTATAGATAGCCTCTGTAGAATACAACTAAGGAATGCCAGAGTAGTAACTTTTGCAGACGACACTGCCATAATTTTCAACGATAAGTCTTGAAGCGAAGCAAAGAAACTCGCTGAGGATGGGTTTTGTAGGATTTCAAAATGGCTAGATCTTAATTTATTAACACTTAATGTGGAAAAATCCAAAATCTAAACTGGAAAAAACAAATCTCATTAGTAGCTGGACGTGTTCGCAAACTTATCTTTGTTTTGAAAAATCTCAGACACGTCGGTGGTCTTGATGTTCTAAGAGTTGTGTAGGTACTACTCATTATGTCACTCCATTATCTCCTGTGGCGTTCAGGTATGAGGCGGTGTTGGTAAGTCACATTTGCTCGAAATTGAGAGAGCTCAGAGAGCAATTTTAAAAGTGATGCCTTTCAAACCACACCTATATCCCACAACTAAGCTATATGGTGATTCCAAAATACTATCAGTCCGTCAAATTTTTATAAAAATTGTATTAATGAACCAACATAAAATAAAAAGAAAAAGCGTTGTGATATTATTTATCGAATCCCAGAATGTCGTACATATTTCGCTCATAGATATTTCATGCATCTTGGACCATCTGTTTACAATAAAATCAATAAACAAAATTAAACATTGCAAATGAAACAACCTATACATGCAAGTGAAAAATCGAAAACTATTTGGCATCACTTGACTACGTAGACACTGACTGACATGCTTATTAAATAACATAAAATAACATAATTTATACTAAATCCTTTTATGTAGTTTGAGAAGAACCTATTTTATATCAGATATTTTTTTTATTTACAATATGCACCTGTTTCATTTATGAATATATAACGTATTTGTATGCAGCTTAACCGAGAAAAGTGAAACGGATTATGACGTAATAACGACTGTACTCGGGTCTAAAGTTAATTTAATAGTGTTCGATCATGGAAGCGATAGTCGGCGGACGTCGGAACGGAAGCGAGTCGAACGTGCTAAGATATGATACCTAAGTGCATTATCTGATCTGTAATTGGTTTGAATTTTGTTGGCGCATTTCCTATCTAAAGCTAACTAAGATTGCGTAAAATGGATTTATATGGTTACGTTTATCTAACCTAATACAATAAAAACAATTTAACAATTTTACCTAATTTTTTGTTGACAGTTCTAAATTAAGAAACGTAATATATATTTTTGTTGTAATTAAAATAAACAATGTATAGTTATTTAGCGAAATGTGTTTTATTAACTTAGTACAATACAAACGTTTTTCTCTAATCGACAAGATCAAGGGAAGAGACAATAAAAGGTGGTCAGTGTTACCAACCCAAAATATATTTTAGGGTGCAATTACATTGTAGATTTTCAACACCCCCCCTCAATGTAATTACACCAAAGTAAACTAATAAACAAGTGTTACATCTTTTCTACATTTTCAATACCACATTTTCTTAAGAAACGAGTCAACAATTCTCTGTTTAACAACTTAGTAAGCATATCTGCAGGTTGATGACTTGTTTTAATATATGTTAAACACAGCCTTTTATTTCTGATTAATTCTTTTACAAAATGATAGCGAATATCAATATGTTTTAATCTTTTGATAGTGTCAGTACAGGCAACAGATATGGCCGATTGGTTATCACAATACATTTGCACTGGACATACATTATTTATCTTAAAATCATTTAGCATATTAACAAGCCAGCATGCTTCACTGGCTGCCATACTAATTGCAACATATTCTGCTTCAGTAGAGGATAAACTTACAGATACTTGTTTCTTTGAACTCCAGGAAATTAGACAATCAGAAAACTTAAACAAATAGCCTGTAGTTGATCTTCTATCATTAGGATCACCACCCCAGTCTGCATCACAGTAACCCTCCAAAGCTCTATTTGTACATTGATAAACTAACTTATAATCTAGAGTATGTCTGACATAACGCAATACTCTTTTTAAAGCACTCAACAACATATCATTTGCACATTTTTGATACCTACTTAATAAAGAAACAGTAAAACATAGATCAGGCCTAGTACCTGATACAGCATACATTAGGCATCCTATCATTTGTTGGCATAACTTTACAATGTTTTTGTCTACTGTACTCTCATTGTTTTGAAACAATTCTAAGTTCATATTTTGATCTATTGGTGTAGACATTGGCTTACAATTTTCCATTCCAAATCTTTTAAGGATATTCTCCAAATACTTTCTTTGGCTCAGTTCAGTAACTCCAGTGTATACATTTTGTGTTATGGTTATGCCTAAATAGTCAGTTACAAATCCTAGGTCTTTCATTTTAAATTCCTGATTTAATAACCTCTTTACAGAAATAATTGAGTCATTATTTGTTCCAAACATCAATACATCATCAACATACAACAATAAGTAAAGTTGATCACTTTCCGTGCATTTTGTATATAGACAAGAGTCACATTTTGATCTTACAAAACCTTCATTGAGCATAATATCATTAAATTTAACATTCCAACATTTTGGTGAATTCTTGAGACCATAAAGTGATTTATTTAGTTTGACAATATTATTTTCACCTGAGTAAGCCCCTTCTGGTAATTTAACATAAACACATTCATTAATATTTCCATACAAGAATGCCCCTGTTACATCCATTTGCATTATGGGTAAATTATGTTTAGTTGCAATTATTACAAAAAGCCTAACAGTTGATAATTTTGCTACAGGAGCATAACACTCATTTAAATCTAAAATATCATCTTGTTCAAACCCTCTCGCCACCAATCTAGCTTTGTATTGAGGAAAATTTTGATCATCCCTTTTAATTTTAAATACCCACTTACTACTTATTAATTTTGGATAAGTATTGTGACATTTCAGTGCCTGTTTCAAATTTGTACTGAAAGAAGCGCTGCTGAATTATATGGATGTTTGTTTCTGTTTTCTGCTCATAAACACTATGCAGCTTTCTCCACATTTCGGCTGAAGTAGAACATGAGATAATGTGTAACATTACATTTTCAGTCATTCTCGTGACTAATAGGGTTTGTGCCTTGGCATCTTTACTGTCCCAAACGATTTTTTCATTGGGATCTCTGGGTCTTGCAGCTTTTCCATCGACAACTTCTAACCAGCCTTGGCCTCGTAGCAAAACTGTAGTTTGGAACTTCCAGATGTTCCAGTTGCTAGCACCTTCTAGCTTCATCAAGCCGTTGTTGGTATTTAAGTTAACTTCCATTTCGCTATCCTGCCTTGCGACGCACGTCAAACAAGTATTCTTCCAAGAACTCCGCGTTGCTGTGCCGCCCTAACCTCACTTCTGTGACGCCGCACAACTGTGACGAATATATTTCTTTTTCCACAACTGTGACTTCCTGTATTATTTATCTTATTACTGTACGGGTATGTGCCTGGGCCCATAACCTGTTGTAATTAAAATAAACAATGTATAGTTATTTAGCGAAATGTGTTTTATTAACTTAGTACAATACAAACGTTTTTCTCTAATCGACAAGATCAAGGGAAGAGACAATAAAAGGTGGTCAGTGTTACCAACCCAAAATATATTTTAGGGTGCAATTACATTGTAGATTTTCAACAATTTTAATAATTAGTTTTAGGAAGTGCAACAAATTGACACCATCAGTACTTTCACCCAATATAGCTATTGGATAACCCAATTTTTTTAATGGTTTTTATATGCCTTGCTTTGAAGTTTCACTTGTACCTGATTTAGTCTTCGCCATATTTTATTTTTCATTTGCGTCGAAACCTCTATAATTTAAAATAAGAATTATTTAAAAATTGCCACGTCAATTCAATTAAAAATTCTGACTACACTTTGCAATATTAATCCAACTAATGCCGCCATGTTTTAAAAACAAGATGTCGCCCCAGTAATTATTTCCACCACGTTGACTCTTACTAGTATGCCGTGCAGGAATCGCCCCACAGAGTTATTTGCATTTATCCGGGTTATTAAGGGCATGATCCGGTTATAGGGTAACTTATGGTTGGAATCTGCATATAAATAGAAAAGAGTGAAGGGACAGGGATATGCGGGATTTGAGGTGCACTCGACCGGAGTACCAATGAGGCACGATGTACCTATCTTAGGTCAGCCAAGCTTTGTTTAACTTTAAACGTATTGATGTACATTTAAGGGCTATGTTAGAAGTATATCTGAAGGCTAAAATGAAATGAGGTTATTCGATAGAAAACTAAGTTTACATAGCTTTCAGGATTAGTAAACTGAAGTGGCAGTCGGCTGGCCACATATACCAAAGAACCTAAAACCGCTGAGGTAGGGTTCTTGATTCTGGCTGACGACTGGGCAAACTTAGTGTGGTGGCAAAGAGTTTATGATAGAGGCCGAATACCGGTCTCATTAGCGCTTATTAGGAGATTCCTATATCCAGCAGTAGAATTACGTTGGCTGACGATGGTGATTGGCTGATGACTTCAGTAGGTACACAAGTACATTAGTAGTGTGTACCTACTGAAGTACTCATATAATCATCAACTCTGGGCATAAGATTCCCTCATGGATCTCCCAGCATTGATCATGAGGGGCTGTTGCCATACACACCACGCTTGGCAGGCGGGTTGGCGAGCACAGAACAGGATGTTGATACTCGGAAAGACTGCTGCCCATCTTCCCGAGGTACCCGTTGGCAGATTCTTATTGCATCAACGGGCAAGAGAACGGGTCTACCCACTGCCGGCATCCCGCGGCCATTCTCGTGAACACAAACTTTGTCTGACTGACACAAGGCATGGGTGTATTTTTTTATTTTCCCTTCCACAATAATTTCAACCCATCTCAGTTTGTAGCCAACTTCTAAACAACATTTTTAAATCAATGTTTCTGGTAATATACACGTTTGATAATCTACGAAACATGCAAAAAGGTGGAGTGATAAGAGGATAATAAGATAATAGAAAAATTTAAACAGTTTCATCACAATATTGACTTAGATTTAATTGAAACATCAATCAAAGTCGTTTGTATTCACTTAGGCCTTTAGGGCGGTAATTATAAATTCTTGTGTGGAAAATTGCGGCTGAAAATTGGCCAGAGTAAGCTGAATTCTGATTAAATTAAGCTTTATTAGAAGGGGAAGCGTTTGAGAGAAAATAATGAAAGTATTGCTTTAGGGTGATCATGGTGCACCTATTGCAAGATTAGCTGTTTGATAGACAATGTGCCTTATAAGGCACAGCATATTGGTAAAGATGGAGCACTATGAGTAGGTTTGGGAGCTAATCAACGGAGATCCATCCAGGGAGGCCTATGTCCTGTAGTGGACAGCAGTCCTATGCTTGAATTCATGATGATGATTCTATAAGACATGGAAATATAACTAAGCATGACTCTTGGCTGTGAGTAGAATGGTACTCCTCCTCTCATGCCCGTGGATGCAGTAAGAGCCTACTAAGGGAGATCTGGAAGATGGGCAGCAGCGTCTTTCCGTGTATGAACATCCCGTACTGCGCTCGCCAACCTACCTGCCAAGCTTGGTGAGTATGGCAAATATCACTTATGGAGATCCATGAGGTCATTGTGTACAGTAGTGGACGTTTTACGGCTGAAATGATGACACTTAGCATGACCCAACAATAGAAAAAAATTAGGTAAGTATGTACCTAATGAAGTTAAATCACAGATTACAGAAACTTAATTAAATGACAATTGGGGTGGCACTCAACAGTTGCAAGACAGTATTCAAATAAAACTTGGCAAACCAATAAATAATATTCTGTTGGTAAATAATAGTCTGAAATAAAACTTAACAAGCCAATTATCAATAATCTTCTTAAAGTAATAGTCTGAAATAATAATAAATGAAGAAGATAAAAAACAAGATTATTTCGATGCAAAATAAACAATACACAGTTAAAATTGGTAGGTACCTGCAAATATGGTTAGTATTTTGGATTATCGGGTATTTATCGCGTAATTACCTTACGCGGGGAGTCTCCCCGCGACCACCAGGTGGAATCCGGTTGAAACGTCGGGATCAAAGGTAATTACGCGATAAATACCCGATAATCCAATATAGAAATAATATGGTTTGGTTAGTAAGAAAAACGAAAACCTCTCAGCCAATGCTGTGGCACAATAAATAGCGCCATAGCGCTGGTCTTCCGTGGTTGTACAATTATTAACAAATAAATATATAGGTAATAATAAAACGCTATCATAACATATATAAATATTATAGTATATATATATTAAATATTTGTTTACATATTCGAGTTCAGGAAGCACGATTGTTCCAAAATTAAATAGTTTACTTTTGTCTTATCTTTTACACAAATTATTGCCTCTGTTCCTACACTCCCCATTTCACAAACCATTAGCCACGACAGTCCACGGACAGGGTCCGTACATATCTCGGAATGCAAATACTTCGGCCAGTCATCAATCGACGTCCGCGCAAGATAAATAGTCCCCTGACACTTGCACTTGCAACATTTGCAGCGTTGCTGGAAAATTTTGTTCTTCTAACAGCACATAATTATGCCCGACAGAACATTTTTCAAAGTTACCCTTTTGTACAGAAATTGCAACTTTGATTGCTTTTCGGATAGAGCTGTTCTCCATTTTGTGATGATTAAAGTAGGTTGACTTAAGGTGACGCATTGATAAACAGTTATTTGAATGTAGTGTGTTGTTTTCAGTAAAAAAGAAGAAAGGTGAGTTTTCGTGAAGGATTTTTGCAAAATGAGGTAGTCTTTGGATAAAAGGGATTATTAAATTTGTTTATCTCAGAACATCTCTGGAAGAAACCACCCGACTTAGATAAAAAATTTAAAGTTGACGAGATTACATCAATACAAATCGATATCCGAGTAATTTTGAGGTTTGAGATATAAGGGTTATTCAGATATTTGTCCATGGATAAAATTACATCAATACTAATAAACTGACTTAGGGTTTTTTGATAAGTAATAACTCTCGACAATAATTTTTTTTTAATATTAATCTACTTTTTTGTTCCAGAATAACTTTAAAACTAACGATACTATTTTGATGAAAAATTACAAGTTAGAAATCCTATTAAAGTTAGGAATGTTTGAAAATTTAAATGCAATGGGACTTAATTGCATAAAAAGGTATGCAACAATCCCAAAAACCTTATTTTATCAAAATCTTACAGAAGGTACAGAAATTTCTGTAATAATCTACTTAGAAATCTTAAGATAGCTCATGAACGATCTGAGCTGGAAAAAGCCAGTGGAAACCCTAAGGACACGTGGAAGGTAATAAAAAATATCGCAAATATTTCACCTCAAAAATCATCCCCATCAGAACTACTTAAGTCTAGTCTTACCCCTCAATCTTCAGTGAATGAGATCAATACCTACTTCTCTAGTATTGGTAAAAAATTAGCCAGCAAAATTGCCACCAATATACAACCAAATAACATATCTTCCGAAATTGAAATACTATCACATATTAGGTCATTTGTTCTTCTTAATACGGATGAAATTGAAGTGAGAGAGATTATCCTTGGTCTCAAATCTAATTGTACATCAGGCTGGGATGGTATTTCTTCAACTTTGCTTAAATTAGCTAAAGATCTCATAATACCCCCACTCACTCATATTATAAACCGTAGCTTCGAATCAGGAATCTTTCCGGACGTCTTTAAGCGTTCAATCATACTACCAATTTATAAGAGTGGACCTCGTGACACTATTTCTAATTACCGTCCTATTTCAATTTTGCCAGCTCTCTCTAAAGTAATCGAGAAAATACTAAATAAAAGGTTGATCGAATATCTGGAAAACGAAAATATTATTTCTCACAACCAATTTGGCTTTAGGGCGGGTAAATCTACTGAATTGGCTATCTCTTCTTTAACGCAATATGTTGTTCAAACCCTGGATAACAACAAGAAATGTATAGGTATATTTTTAGATATGGCAAAGGCCTTTGATACCATCTCAATTCCACTACTTTTGGCTAAACTCGAACGAATTGGTATACGCAACATACCCCTAAAACTATTTGAAAGCTACCTCCTGGGTCGAACTCAATCTGTATCAGTTGCAAATATTATAAGCTCATCCGAAGTAGTCACCTACGGAGTACCGCAGGGCAGCATCCTAGGTCCGACTCTATTTTTAATATTTATTAACGAATTGTGTCAATACAAACCTTACAATGGTAGAGTCATCACATTTGCTGATGATACGGCCCTGGTCTTTGAGGGTGATACTTGGGAAGAAACTCGTAGAGACGCTGAGCGTGGTCTTGGTAACACTGTACTCTGGCTTAACAACAATTTGCTTTCTCTGAACTTTGATAAAACAAAATATATATGTTTTAGTATTATGAATCATACAGCCCCCATAAATAGCACTTTTAGAATCCAACCTCATACCTGTAATCCTTTTCTTAATTCCATTTGTAAATGCCCTATCATTCAACGAGTAGATTCAATTAAATATTTAGGCATCATCATTGACAATAAACTATCCTGGAAGCCACACATAAATGCATTAGCAAACCGCGTTCGTAAACTTATCTGGGTTTTTAAAAATTTACGGAATTCCGCCACGCTCGACTTGCTCCGAATAGTCTACTACTCTTTATGTCAGTCCATATTAAGTTATTGCATATCCATTTGGGGAGGGGCTTGCAAAACTATGATTATAATCCTGGAGAGAGCGCAACGCTCGGTACTAAAGGTTATGTTATCAAAGCCCTTTAGATATCCCACAGACTCACTTTATACCGAATGCCAACTTCTCTCTACTCGCCAGTTATTTATTCTTCACCTAGTCCTTAGCCACCACAAGAAGACCCCTGTTGATCTGGACCAATTAGACAAGCGCAAAGGGAAAAGAGTATGTGAAGTGCCTAGATGCCGAACTGCTTTTGCCCGACGCCATTCAGCCTTCTTAGGAGCATACATCTACAACAAACTTAATGTATCCCTACAATTTTATACAGCACCTAGTAAAAAATGTAAAATGGTAATAAAAAATTGGTTATTAAATTTAAACTATTTGCAAACTGAAACTATTCTTACTATATTGTCATAATATGAATATTGTTAAATACTCAACTCATTAAAGACCTACACGCTGATATTTACCCGTATTAATTATAAAGTAGTATTTTAAATTTATATGTAATTTTTTTTTTCATAAATTTTTGTCTCACTGTTTTAAATTTTAAATTTTAATGTGTTATATTTTATTTGTACGATGTAATGTAATCTAATAAGGTGATAAAACCTTAGTCTGGTGGAGAGTATAGGTACGCCATAACACAGGTATTTACCTAGCTTGGGTACCTATGTTTTTCTAACATGAACTGTTTATATGCATAAAAACTTTAGATCTAAGTTATATGATTTGTAACGTTTGTAAAAGAAAATAAATTATTATTATTATTATTATTATTATTATTATTGAAAAAAGTAAATATCGCTCGTTCTAAGTTCGGGGCGAACAACTAGTGCTAGTTATCAAATAAATAGATAATGCTGGACAATTCACACAGCATCGTGTAGCCCCAAGCTAAGCAGAGCTTATTAAGCATACATTTTACTACATTGATAGATATTTTTTATTATGTATTTGTATGTAAAGAAAAACATCCAGAACACCCTGAACAAATATCTGCAGATTGCACAAGCATTTGTCCCGAGGCGGGAATCGAACCCGCAAACTCTTGCGTCGGAGGCGGACCGTTGCCCGCTCCGCCACAGAAGTCCTCAAATCATCATCATCATTTCAACCATAAAACGTCCACTGATGAACACAGGCCTCCCTCATGGATCTCCATGAGGGGTAGTTGCCATTCTCACCACGCTTGGCAGGCGGGTTGGTGAGCGCAGTATGGGATGTTGATACACGGATAGACGCTGCTGCCCATCTTCTGGAGGTATCCCTTAGCAGGCTCTTACTGCATCCACGGGCATGAGAGGAGGGGTATCATTCTACTGCCGGCACCCCACGGCGGGCCTCAAATACGAGTACATTACCTTTGGCACTCATCACTTCCAAAGCTGTTGATTCAATTGCTCCCCTACTTAAATCGCACTAGTTTATCCCACGATCACTGCATTAATCAGTCTATACTAACACTTTAGGTAACTAGGTATATGAATTAAGCGTCGCGCAAACAGAGCGGTGTTGGCCGAGTGGTATGTACCCTCGACTTTTAATGCTTTTCGTTTTTTTTCTACAAATTTATTTACATATAACTATGGTTTTCGCAACATACAATTTGTGCTCCTAGCGTCAAGTGACTGATATAACGGTATTTTATTTTTTTATTTATCTAAATAGGACATCCAACACAGGGTTACACATAATGCACATAATACTAAGATCTAAATGTTAATAGCCTGGTGCTCCCGTAATTACAGGACGTCACAGCATGTACAAAGTTAGAGCGACAACAGACAAAAAGTGTTATTTTTTAAACAGTATATAAAGCATATAAGAAAAATTATAACATAAACTTTAGGTTAATAAAATTTTAAACAGTATATAAAGGTAAAAATAAAGAAAAAGTATATAGGTATCAACAGAATACCAGCGCTGACCCGTCTCCTGATGGTCGAAGCATAATGCTGAGTTGAGACCTATTCGCAGCAGTAGCACACAACATTTTATAACTCTAGCATTAACCTCTTTTTTTTAATCTGTGTCTATTATGATTTTGTTATTTTCAATGCTCATTTTCTGTGTATGTGTTATTGAAGTGAATAAATAAATGTCTATGTCTATGTCTAAAAGTTTATGTGCACGTTTAACACGTATTTTGACGGTAAAGGAAAACATGTTGAGGAAACCCGGCGCTTAGTCAACTTCATACGTTCTAACATACATACACACTAATAAATATACACAAACATATCGTACTTATATGATTATAGTATGACACACATTACCTAATGGATAATGGAAGAAATAAGACTAAGGACTTTCTTTTCTCTGAATATCGATATAAATAAAATTCAAAGTCCTGACTGACTCACTGACTGACTGACTGATATATCAACGCACAGCCTAAACCACTGGACCCAAAGACTTGAAATTTGGCACTTGAATATACCTTGAGTATTCTAGAGGTGCACTAAGAAGGGATTATTCGAAATTCCCACGGGATAGGGAATAAATGGGATTTATATTTTCGAATCAAAGTGGCTCTGCGTGAAACTGAGGATTTTACGTTTTATGACTTCCACGCGGACGAAGTCGCGGGCAAAACCTAGTACATTATAACATAACTTCTTTGACTGGATGGTAAATGTGTTGGGCAAGCCTTATCTAAAAATGTGCAGTATGAGTAGCAAGTTGCTGACGCTGTACAAACCATCTTTATTAGATGTGAAAGCCTAATTTATTTTACACGTAAGAGCAGGCGGTCTGCGGTTATTGCATTGTATGCAGGTCTCAATAAAACTAAGAAAGAGAAACATAGAACCCAGACCGGTCGGTTGAGAAGTCTTTGTATTCGCGGGATATAGAAAATGTCAAGAGTCAAAACTCGCCATAAGTGCTACTTAAAAAATATAAAACCTAAACCAGTTTAGCCTGATACAACCCTCAGCTAAGTCTGATTTTTTAGAATTGTACATGTTTTAAGTTTTTTAAGATTATAAAAATTACAGAGGAATCAGGAATCTCCTCCTTAATAAGTCCATTAAAAATATCTAAAAGCTTTTCGATTATAACATTCCCACATGGATATGTATGGTGAGCCCCCACAGAACGCTCCAGCCAGCTACAGCGCTGTTTGCGCGAGACTCTATTCACTACCTATAGCCATATATCCCTTATCGGGTCATTAACTGGGCTATAAATCGTGCCCGGGTCAAATGCTATGTTAATTCCTTCCGCTGACGACCGGTCAGCGGAAGGAATTAACATATCCTGGATCACGGTAATACCTGTTGAGTTACTGCCAGCTTTTCGAGCTGACCTTTGCTTTTAAAGGGTATCGTGGGAGGAGAGACAGGCAGCCATTTTATTGTAAATGTAAAAGTATTATGTTCGCTAACCTTTCTTAATTACGTGTTAGTGTTGGAGTTGTATATACCCCGAACTTTCAATCCGAAGGTCGTGGGTTCAACACGTGTTAAGTGTGCATACATTGTATTATATAAGCTATATTCAGAGGAAAGAAAGCCCTTAGTCCTATTTCTTCCACTATCCATTAGGTAATGTCTGTCATACTATAATCATATAAGTACGACGTGTTAAGTGTGCATACATTGAAAAATGTATGCAGTCATAACACGTGTTTCAACGTTGAACGAAAATATCGTGAGGACCGGTTATTTGCTCTCACTAATAGCTGACTATGCTGAGAGAATAGTAGTATAGGTAGGCAACCCTAATCCATCTAAAATGTCCTATGCGCAGCAGCGTCCCGTACAACATGAATACCAGTTGCTGACGCGTTGTACATCATGTTTAAGGGATATAAAGGCCTTTATTTTTTTAAACAAGTTTTGTTATTCAAATGTTTATAGTAATCGTAACAGAAGTACACTGTACTGACAGGTACTTGTGGCGTGTAAGATATAGGTAATAATCTGTTATCGGCTGTGTAACTACTTCTGCTGCTGGGAGTTAAAAATCTGAAACCGGTTTATATGCTTTTACTGAATTTAATCATCTTAAAACTCATTAAAAACTCTCATTCAAACGTTTTCCAAAGTCCTCGTGAAAAAAGCCCCAATGCAATTGAGAACCCCGTGTTTAGCTACAATCTAACCAACGAACAAGAGTTAGTATTGCCAGGTTCAAAACCTTGTTCCGCGTGATAATATTTAAATTAATAATAAAAATAGCATGGTAAAATTATAGATTAAATTGACTTAAGTAGCTTCTTAAACCTAACACATGAATGTTGCGGAAATTCACATCTGCATCTGTACTCCCACTTATTAATTCGAATGTCCACGACAAGAAAGAAATTGGGCGGAGCGAGCAATTGGTGTACATCGCTGATACGCTTTTCAAATTAACGCACCAATATTTAATTTCATCGTAATTGTTCAATAATCTGACAAAATATTTAAAAAAAAATATTTTAGATTTAAATTGTAAAGCCACACAAAGATTTTATTTTAGGATCTGCATCCGATATCAAAAATCCTACTCTCACAATCCCTGTATCATATTGCGATGTGCTTGTTAGAAATCGTAGACATGGAGCGTAATATGGACGCAACGAAAACTTATAATTAAATTAGCAAGTTAACCATATAGTTAAATTATTAATGCAACGCGGTCCTTAAAACTTAAAATAGCGTCAATAATCCCCGCAATGCAAGCTCACTTATAAAATACTATTGAAACATATTTCACGGAACTCCATAGAATCGCATGAAAGCAAATGTAATTGAGTAGACGGGATATAACAAATGCGATTCATTTCATTTAACTTCTGCAGTTCGAGTTTGAAGTGCTTTCAACTTCCTCGAGTATTTATCCCGATAATTACTTACCTTCTTATAGATGAATCATAGGGGATTATTTCTAAGATGTTCAAGGTAACTAAATGATTATATTGCATGGGTGTAAAATACTTGAATACAGGCTGTATCCAATTACATAGACAAGATAATGATTAGGTAATACGCAGGGTCATAAATTATATAATTTATATGTATGAGATTGCCACTTAAACCTGCTAATTCTTTTGGCAGGAGCTCTTCTACGTATATTTTCATTTTTGATTTGATTCCGTGAAAAAATAGTATTTTATCTATTACACGAGGACTTTATGTCCTCGTACATATAAACCTATTCAACATAGAATTTTTGCCAGCCTTACACTACAAAATGGAAAGAAAAATCTATAGATTGTATAAAATATCACTTTTCTTCCCAGAAGCAATGCAAGCTCGCGTGTTCCCCGCCAATTACAGGAGGTAAGCAATTAAAACTGGATATATTTACGATCGTTCAGACAACGTGACGCCGAGGGTAACAACTTATTATTTATTGTCGGCCTTGGTGACTTGTAACCCAGTTATGATACCGACTTTTGAAAATATATTACAAATCAATGGTTCATATACACATATGGAATTTTCACAGTGAATGCCTACCTAAAGTTGTTGTGTTGCGCAATGAAGTTTCAGTTTAACGGTCTAAACGAAAACAAATAAGTAACTATGTATTTCCGAATACTTAGAACATGTTAGGATTCTTCCTACAGTAGAGAATCCAGAATAGTAAATAGGTTTCCTATAGTTTCTCTTCTCTGGGCAGAGACCACTAAATAGGCAACGGCATAGAAATACTCATTGCCGCCGATTTCAAAGTTTTGTTGCGATATCGCAATCCTTATTACATACCATGAGTATATTGGAGTATCGAGTATTTATCGCCTAACCCTTCATCTGTGTAGGCCTTTTTCCGCTCACATTAGAGGAGTTAAATATATTAAAAATGTATTGTGATCGGGACAGTTTAAATAAAACCGGCCAAGAGCGAGTCGGACTCGCGCACCGAGGGTTCTGTGCCATTATAAAATATAATTTGTAATAAAGGAAGTTTATATTTGTTAGAGAACCTTGACAGACGCCATCTCTTGTCTGATAGCGGAACGTATGTATGTAGATTTTTTAACCTGTTAAAGTCTTCCCCGTGTCATTCAGTTAACTACGTCAATGATTGTTTTGCAAACATGGGAAAAACGTTAGCAGAAAATATGTTGGCTAACGATATCTCACTGAATAGTCCAAACTCAGCCACATATAATACACAACTTAACTCATTTGTATTATTAGAAACGGATAATAAGGAAGTACACGATGTGCTTATGAATCTAAAATCTGATAGCGCCCCTGGATGGGATAATATACCAACCAAATTTTTAAAACTAGCTAAAAATGAAATAGTACCTATTATATGCCACTTAGCTAACCTATGTTTCAATAAAGGTGTTTTCCCTTTATTACTAAAGCAATCTATAATTACCCCTGTATATAAGTGTGGCGACATCGACGATGTCAATAATTATCGACCAATTTCTGTGCTATCGGCAATTACAAAATTACTAGAAAAACTAATAAATTCAAGATTAATTAAGTACTTAAATCACTTTCAAATACTATCAGAATCACAGTATGGCTTTAGAAATGGTCGGTCTACTGAAGATGCCGTAACAGCACTAAGTTCATTTATAGTTGGTCAAGTAGATAGTGGAAAAAATTGCTTAGCTGTTTACTTGGACATAAAAAAAGCTTTTGACACCGTCTGTGTCCCTATTTTGGTCAGAAAATTAGAAAGCATTGGTGTTCGCGACACAGCTTTGGCTCTATTTAAGGACTACCTGAGCAATCGGAAGCAGAAGGTTAAAGTTGGCCAATATATCAGCAGCGACTCAGATGTTACCTATGGCGTTCCCCAAGGGAGCGTCCTAGGACCAACTCTATTTCTAATTTACATAAACAATCTTTGTAATCTTAATCTAGAAGGCGCAAAGATTTTCTCCTATGCAGATGATACTGCAGTAGTTTTTTCTAACTCGTCATGGTGCAAAGTTCAAGCAGAGGCGGAGTTAGGTCTCGCTAGAATAGCACAATGGCTTAAAACCAACTTATTAACACTCAACGCCTCAAAAACGAACTACATGTGCTACACAATTTATAATACAACCCAACCGGAAAACGACTACATAATAAAGCTGCATAATTCCGAAAATATATCAGAACATAAGCACTGCAACTGCACAACCATTAATAAAGTATCATCTATAAAGTACTTGGGAGTTATGATAGATCAAAGATTGACCTGGTATGCACAAATTGAATTACTTTCTACAAGAATCAGGAAATTGATATGGGTTTTTAAAATGTTAAGACATGTAGCCCCAGCCATGTTATTAAATAAAATTTATAACGCATTAGCGGAATCTATTATGAGGTACTGTGTCCCAATTTGGGGAGGAGCTGCTAAAACAAAATTTATAGAAGTAGAAAGGGCACAACGATCATTAATAAAAGTTATGTATTTTAAGCCATATAGATTTTCCACCGCCAACCTGTATTCGGAGAGTCAGCTACTAACTGTTCGAAAAATTTACATACTGCAAATCGTCCTAAGAATGCACAAAACACTGGCTTTTGATCAAAACATTTTACGGAGGAGAAGAAAAGATAAAGTCGCTAAAGTACCCACCACTAAAACTGGATATGCTAGTAGCCAATTCTCGAAACAATCGGCTCATATTTATAATACAGTTAACAAAACATTAAATATCTACCCTAAACATTACCATGACTGTAAAAAGATTGTATCTAATTGGTTGCTAACACAGAGCTATGAAGAGACAGAATCCATTTTGAATTTTTTGGCCTAATTTAATAATTAATCTTGTAAATAATTAAAAACAGGAAAAAATCATTATTAGTAAATATAAAAAAAAAAAAAAAATTGTAAAATTGTATCATACTGAACACCCTCGTCCCTTTCGCATAATCATTATAATCAACTAATGTTTACTAATACATTTACATGACTACATTTACTCATACCTACACATCACACACGGGTCTCCTCTGGTACCCAGACTCCTACGAGACTGGCGCTATTGGAGAAGACCCTACTCTCCTGCACACATCCTCACCCTTGCATATCAGACAACACATCCCCATACTCAACTTTACACATTCACACATCTCACCCACATACAACTACACATACTTTCCAGATTTATTTTTTTGAATGTTTTATTTTATTTTAATTCATGCATGAATGTTTTATGTAATTTTTATGATATGAAGAGCGGAATCTCCTAACACAGGTATTTCATACTTAAAAGGAGGTTCCCACCACGGTAAACCCTTTATTATTTTTGTTACTGAAATAAATGCATTTTGATTTTTTGATTTTTTGAGATTTTTTAACCTTTCGATGAATCTTTACATACACGGCTTAGCATAACCTTTACAAAATTCAGGTGTTTATCTCTGCAACACCTGGAATATACTACCATAAGAAAATATACCTTCTTAGATGAAGCGTCAACGTTTCCCCCCCTCCTTACCTACTTAACTTCGGAGATAAGGAGAGGGGTGGGCGGGATTTTTAGCCCTTTTTTTAAATAAGTCGAAAACTACGGCTTAAAGTAAAACTAAAAACTGCTTATTAATGTGCAAATAAAAACCTTTCATATGATATCCCACATGACCTAATAACTCCTCTTAACATCGTCCGCAATCTGTTTGCAATCATAATAAGAATATTTAATTTTATTTGGAACGCTAAAAATGCATATATCGCAATCGCTTCTGTTAAAGCTAGGTGCAAAAACTGCTTGCAACAATAAATTTTTATACTAAAAGAAATTGCCTTTTCGTAATCTAATGAAACTTTTTACCTAAGAGCTTACACTAAAAGTTTTTAACAAGAACCGTGTAATTTAATGATCACATAACGCAATCTAAACCCAAGAGAGTTGCTAATATTTCAAACTATACGTAGATGGGAAGGTTCTCAGGGATCGGATGCGTCTGACCGAGTTATGTTGTAACTAATGGGGCACCTGAGTATTATAATTAATGTGCTTAGGATAGGATAACACCTTGCTTGGAATGGAATATAAACTGAATATTCCAAGTTTGCTCTGAAGTTATTGTCGTTGTTTCATGTACATATGTTTCAGCCCAAGATAACAAAATAGCTAATATTTAAAAATGAAATACCAAGGTTCTCTAGTTAGACAATAAGTTAGTTAGGTACTCCTACATACCAAGTTCTGTTTACCAACTTAATTTTTTAAAATACGGGTAACCGATAAAACAGAAAAAACGGTGTAATAAGTCTCAATAAAACGTAAAACCTCCTTAGTTTCACCAAATAATGATAAAAACTTTTTCGAACGAAGTTTAAAAACAGTCAACAAGCTTCTTATTCCAAAAACAAATAAACAAAGCCCAACGGAGCTATATCGATTTACGATCAGAAGTCGGCCCGTTAATTTTTAACGACAATGTCCCTAATTCCCGTCGATTATATCTACATTACCAGCTGGATGTTTGGATGTTTGGATGTTATTCTGTCATCGTAATGCACCCCGAGTCTCTGACCCAAGCCCAAACGTAAATTATTCATCTGAAAAGTATTATGGTCGCAGGTAAAGTCGAATATTGACGCTGCTAATACCGAACGGGATAAGTTGAATCAGTGAAATGTTAATGAACTGTGGAAATTTTGCATAGACAATGGATCTTTTTGCGAAAATAAATAGGATGTGCGTTTTTACGGTGGGAATGGGTCATCGGACTCTTTATGATACATTTTCGTTTCACGCTACATAAGTTGAGTCAAAATTATTCACTAAGGACAAATAAAATATTTTTATGGCTAAGTACCTATCCACTAGTTCAGTACCTACAGAAAGCCTCTGATCGCTCTAATATGCTCTACATATTTTGATTATTGTCGAACCATTCGAATTTTAGATTTTAACCACAAATGTACCTACATAATATCCAATAAACCCATAAGAAGCGAAAAAATGATTTGACTAGTCGTCTAGACCAAAAAAAAAGTCCGAATTCCAAAGGACGAGATGGGAAATGACACAGATTTTAATGTATACATATATGTATATATTATTCAATAAAATTATGAAGTAGACTAACAGAATGTAACAGTCATCATTTCAGCCATAAATGTCTACTACTGAACCTCCCTCTCTGGATCACCATGAGGCGTAGTTCCCATACTCACCACGCATGGCAGGCGGGTTGGCGAGCGCAGTACGGGATGTTGATTCACGAAAAGACGCTGCTGCCCATCTTCCGTAGGTAGGTAGAAGTCCCTTAGGAGGCTCTTACTGCATTCACGGGCATGAGAGCAGGCTTAACATTCTACTGCCGGCACCCCACGGCAATGTAAAGTAAATTGGTTTAAAAATCAGTAATTAGTGAACCTTCCCACTTTAATGCACTTCCCGCAACATTTTCGTTTCTCATCATCGCAAAGCATGAATTAACCGAGTTTTGATTATAAGTGAATTAACCAAATCCACGGTTTTATTATTCAGTTGCCGCGGGCAGGGAATGAAGTCTTGCTTGATGAGCTAAGTTTTAATTTAAAAAGGCCACTAACTTTCAAGCAACTTAGATGAAAATGAAAATTGTGGCAGCAACGTCTTAAAGTTTTATAACTTATTTTGTAAAAGGTAGCCCGGGAATGTGAGAAAGTTTTTGGAAAAGTATTTATTACCCTGTACCCTACTGTAGGTGTTCTACCTAAAGTACACATTCTTTTTTAGTATTTCTTAAGTTTTATTTCCTCAAACACAAGCAAAGAGCACCAAAGATTTTATACCATTAATTTAATTATTATTTCAACTTTTGCACAAAAAATACAATGATTGCACAAATAGGAGGGGACTTATGCATTAGGTAAGCAATATCTGTCACTGTTCCATTAAAAAAGATGGCGTCGATGGGACCTAGTCTTAAAAGTTGCCAGTTCCAATAACTAGACGTTACTGTCAATAGGATCACGGTCGATAGATAACACCAAAGCCTTTGACAACGTACCAAATGGTTTTAGTTTAACACATCAAAAATGCATCATCGCTAAAAGAAATAAAATCTTAAAGCTATGATAGAAAAGCTTGGTATTCCTATCCAAGTCTACAACGTTGAAGTTTAAAACATAGTTGCATAACTCACATAGCATCACGGTGGTAAGGTCCTCGATAAATACCAACAAATCCCTTGACTACTACGAACCAAAGGGTTTTTGTTTAATATATCAATATTACTTGATTTTAAATTAAAAAACTATGAACATAAACAATGGGTATACAGGCCGTTCGCTGTGGAGCAAGTAATTAATTAACCGTATTTCGTGTTGATTCTAAAAAAGGTCTAGGCAAATGCAAATCGGTTCAATCGGATATGTCAGGTATTGACTCAATTAAACATATTCAGACGTATAACATACATAACAAGTCAGCAAGTTAAATAAAACTTGTCAAAACTGTCCTTTCATAACTTCTTAACACATATAACTTACCTATCATCACGGAGCTACGAGCATGGTCCTCAATAAATGAAATCTGCGTACCTTATGTGTAATGGCTAACATATTGCTTCCATATTTTCGCCAGTTTGCCGCCAAATTTAAAACTAGGACCGCAATTAATATACGTAAAAGCTTAAGCTCTTCTATCCATAAAAGTTGCCAGTCGAAAAAAATGGCCGTTATATCACATAGTTGCATAACTCACGAGCATCACGGAGGTAACAGTCCTCGATAAATAACACCAAAGCCTCACTACTAAAGGGTTCTAGTCTAATGTGGTTTGCTCACGCGAGCGCTTGACACAACTTACTGTCGTCCATCATGTAACTAGCTTAGTTTTTCTATAAGCCACTTGAAATATCTTATTGTAGGTTGCACGAACTGTTGTTATGAATTTTCGAGGGAAAGTAGCATATGATTTCAAGATCGTAAAATGAAGGTATAACATTTTTAACTACCGTTATCTAGGTGATTGATAATTATTTAAATCTTTATTGCACACAAATTACAAGAATACTTAAATGCACAATTGGCGAGCATAATCCCAAATGCATTTTCTATCTGCCAACTTAACCTTCCCGGAACTGGTTACATCAATTATAACAAACAAATATTGAGAAATAGTAAATTACAAAGGTAATTAACGCATTAATACTCCAATTACAATATAAAAAAGTTTTTATTTATAAGCCATAGATACATCTTATTCCCTCTCCAGCTTCGTCATCTGGCTCTGCTTGTTATGTTTTAGCGAAAGTAACTTATGTTTTATTTTGGGAAATTCAAATAATCTCCTCTACTCGTAAATGGTATAAACAGCCAGATAATGCTATACACTGTAATGTCTGGGACATTGTAAGTTAGATTTTGATTTGATTGTGATGTTGTGTATGACTTATTTAACTAATTATTTTAGTTGTTTATTGTTGGCATTTTTATACCTCAACATTGGCATACGAGTGGACATTATTATCATCATTTCAGCCGTAAAAAGTCCATTGCTGAACACAGACCTCCCTCATGGATGTACATGAGGGGTAGTTGCCATACTCACCACACTTGGCAGGCGGGATGTTGATACACGGAAAGACGCTGCTGCCCAACTTCCGGCGGTACCCCTTAACAGGCTTTTACTGCATCCACGGGTATGAAAGGCCCCTCCTTTCATGCCGGCATTCTACTGCCGGCACCCCACGGCAGGACATTATTACACTTCGACATTTTTACCCAAAGACTAAAATATACTTTGGCACTTTTCTACATTGACAAAATTTATAGTTGGCATTTTTAAACATCGACATTTTTATACAAGTGGACATTATTATACCTTGTAATTTTAGGCCAAAGTCGTCAAACACCATTTAAATTATAACTATTTTTCTATAAATTACTCATAATTCAATTGCATAAAATCATAAAATCGAACTCAAATTTGCAGCGCTCTAACAGGGTTGGATGTTGTTACACGGACACTGCTGCCCTTCTTCCGTAGTTATCCTTTAACAGATTCTTACTGCATCCATAAGAAAGATAGGAGAGGCAACATTTTACTGCCGGCACCCCACGGCGTAGTCATTATTCAATAACATTAGTCGTTACTGTAGATACGGCAACGCTAGTAAGTACGGGATGTTGATACACGGAAAGATACTGCTGCCCATCTTCCGTAAGTATCCCTTAGATGATTCTTACTGCATCCACAGGCAAGAGAGGAGAAGCAACATTCTACTGCCGGCACCCCACGGTGTAGACATTATCCGACAACACAATAGTCGACTGTTGCACGCCCTCCTGTGTATCGACTCAAGATTTGGCTAGACAGAAACTAATCAGGCAATGACGTATAAGATGCCGTACATTTAATTTGGGAAGATTTTAGCGACTTATAGACGTAATAGGGGGAATATTCTCCCAATGAGAAAATGTATGAGTATGTTATTTTCTTTACGTGATATAAAAATCTTTATCAACACTATTTAACCGGGTATTTATCGCGTTATTTACCTTTATTATTGCCCGACGTTTCGACAGGATTGCACTCATCGTGGTCCCGGGAAGACCACGATGATATGTTGGAGGTAACCGCAGCAAATTAATAAAAGCAATTATAATCTCTGACAATTTTATAAAAATGTTATAGTAACAAATAGATTCTTACCTGCTGTAGCATTTTACAGAGGTAAACATATAACCCTACTTATTAAAAGATTAGCAATACTCATAGTACCTACAAATTTTTGACTGTTCGTAGTCACGATTCCTTCATTAGTCTGAACATTTAATTAACACTGCAACACGAGTTTATGTAGAATAACGAACAAGCGCATAGTTAGTATTTATGCAACTCTACTTTAAAATGTTAATTAATGCTTCTCAACATACTATCAAAATGTACATTTAACATCCTGCATGATAAATGCATATATAATAGAGTCAGATTGATTTCGTATTATGGTTAAACTTTTTTATACATTAGTGTTGTGTTTGTATTTCGACTCTTAATTTTATTTATTTTGAAAATAACTTTATATACATAATGTAAATAGATTATATTTGGCGATAAAAGTTTAAAAAAAACCTTCAACTTTGCACTAACTACTCTTTGTGTATATCATATCATATCAACTCTACTTCCATTCTACATCGTAGTCCACCAACAAAAAACATTTTTAAAAACACTTAAAAAGAGGTTCTCCGGTCGTCGTTTTTTAGGATTCCGAACCTCAAGACGAAAAACCTTATAGGATCATTATCATATTATACAATGTGTATTGTCGAACCTTGATCAAACGAAATGTCCGCACATTTCGTTTGATCAAGGTTCGACAATACAAATAAAATAAAATTATATGTCGTGTATCCGCATACACGACATATAATTTTCGATAAAAATCGAAAAAAATGTTTATGTTAGCTATCTCAATAACAAAGCCGATTTAATTATTTTTTAAATGAAAACTGGTTATCTGGTATGTTGTTCGTTTTTTTTATTAAACGGTGTAATTTATTCGTAGTAATCTCATTTGAGAGCTAGATAGTCTACCTAGCTAAGGAAATAAATAAAAAATACAATTTAGGTACATAAGCCTAGTAAAAATATATTTTTTTTTAAATTTGACAAAAAAACTTTTTTTTTTATCTGTAACTTTAAAACTGGGTTATTGAGGTGTATTTTATTGCATGTTATATTAAACCTCATAATTTATTCTACAAATCCTTTAAAAACTATGGGTCTAATCTCTTTTCGTTGTCATGAATAAAATACACCGTTAACTCAAAAAGAAATGAACAAAAAACCAGATGAAGTACTTTTCATTTAAAAAATAATTAAATCGGCTTTGTTTTTGAGATAGCTAACATATAGTTTTTTTTCCGATTGTTATCGGTAAATATATGTCGTGTATCGGCACATTTTGTTTTATCAAGGTTCGACAATCATTAAAGATCAAAAATAAAACCTTCTGAAAGTTTCGAATCTAGTTTCTTTACCAATAATACCGTATTGAAGTTTCAAGAAAATAGCGTTCGAAGTTCTATTTCAATGCGCCATCCAGCGTAAATTCAATGCGATTTAGTTGAAAGGTTATTTTGTATATGTATTGATAAACACACAAAATAACACTATTCACCCATTATACCAGCAAATGGCGTATAATGGGTGAACGTCCAGTACGAGCGACAGTAGTCCATAAATATTTAAGTCTTCTAATTTCGCTCTATTTTAATCTTCGTCGTTGAACAGGTCTGATGATGGGATCCACGAGGAATCGAGGGAACTTCTTAAATATTTGAAGCGAACATTAACGAATTCATCATTTTCAGAGATTGTAACGTAACGTATCGTAACTCCTTAATTAAAAATAATTCACAGGTGGCGAAATTGAAAGAGATGAGATATTTTCATCCACATATCGTTATACTCATCATCATCATCATAAGGCACATCCAAGGTCGGTTTTTTATTGAAAATAGAATTACTACAATGTTCAATCACAAGCTAACAATGGAATTTACTAGCTGATGCTGATATTGAAAAAACTGAATAGACCCCAACGCACACAGAACAAACTCGAATACAGTAACGATTGTTTCAGACACCCACCGCCTGCACAATCGCCAATGAATTTCAACTAAACTGTCTCGGTAGGGTCGTTTTGTACGTTTGTCAGGTGCAAGAGCAATGTCGAGGCCTTTGCATTTGGAGTATAAGCACTGATAGGTATTCTGTGTCTCTAGACTGTAGCATGTAGCACGGATTGGCTTGGGGCGTATTCTATCGATACTTCGTATGTCGAGAACAAATACATATTGATCTGTTATTCTTCTAAATCGAAATATCAAGAGGGGCGTATGTTTTTATTATAAACAGTAAGTGTCGCTTAATGAAATGTTTTTTTCCTGTTTCACATATTGATGTGTTTCACATTCTCGTGATGATCATTCTTTGACTATATATGTATCTAATCAGCCTGTAAGATCCCACTGCTGGGCAAAGGCCAGCTATCTACATTGACTATCACATATTTATTATTTGAATACAGTCATTGGTACGGGGGTACCATAAAAGGGGGCGAAGTCCTCAAATGTAGGCCATTTGAAGACTTTTATTTTTTGGTGACCTTTTAAGGTCACAATAACTCCGGTCCCTGTGACTAGAACTAGGGTCACCAAAATCAATCAGTCACCATCTCTTATTAAGACGGAGCTAACAAAAAACATTTTTATGTCAATCGGTCAACACGTTCGGTTGAAATCGTCAAATACACAGACAGACGGATAAATGGACAGATAGACAGCGCTATGCATATTAGGGGGCTTCGCGCCCTAAAATAGGAATCCTTACTAAAACTTCAATAATGTAACCTAAGGTGTAAAAAATTGCCATGAAATGTCCTTCTTCGCATGCCGGAAACTTTTGGTGCTAGAATAAATAAATGTTCTCCAATATTAAAGAACATACCTACTAGTATCAATATTTACAAAAATCTGTACAATTAGATGTCCAACTATTGCAGTTATGTATAACTAACTACTTTTACATTTTAATATTGATAGAAATGACGACCAAAATTAGGCCATGTTACCCATACGTCTCCTTATCCAAATAATTAATTACTACTGTTTCTTCGATCTATATCATAATTTCAGCCATAAAACGTCCACTGATGAACACAGGCCTCCCTCATAGATCTCCATGAGGGGTAGTTGCCATTCTCACCACGCTTGGCAGGCGGGTTGGTGAGCGCAGTATGGGATGTTGATACACGGGCAAGATGGTCAGCAGCGTCTATACGCTGCTGCCCATCTTCCGGAGGTATCCCTTAGCAGGCTCTTACTGCATCCATGGGCATGAGAGGAGGGGTATCATTCTCCTGCCGGCACTCCACGGCGTCGATCTACATATATAATTCAGAAATAATCTACAGATTGTTTTTGAATTATTTTAATCGGTCATTGAATTAATAATAATATAATAGACAGTATAATTTAAAACAAAATCGGCCAAGTGCGATTTGGACTCGCGCAGGAAGTATCCCGTATTTTCCATTATTCAATCAAAATCACATTTGATGTATGGAAGCCCCTCTTAAATATTTATTTTATTCTGTTTTTAGTAGCAGTAGTAGTTAATTGATTCTGACAAACTTCGCCGGGACTGCTAGTCTCTAATAAAAGTATATCATATTAAATTCTTCTTGAAACACCAATATTATACGACGAAAATGCTAAAAAGATTTTATGTTAAAACCTAGGCATCCTTAGCTTCCGCGTTTCTCGAGGGTATAAACATATTTTCAGTTTTCACATGATATTTTCAACGAAACGTTCAATATTCGTAGATGACAAACGATGTCAGCTCAGAATAATCTAACGGTGGTACGAACTCAACGATAACATGGCTCGTCGAATACAACGCGCTGTTTTATTAAAAAACTTTTATATATGCAATAAAGTCGAAATTTACTAGTGTTTTTAGTAACGCGTGTCTTAAACCATAGCTATGTGAGCAAGGCAGTTGTTGGATCTTTGCTCAACTATTAGAGGGTAGATAATAGATGTTTGCTATCCGCTTTAAATGCCTACCGTCTTTTTGGATTGTGGCGAATGTATCGCGCGCTCGCTTCGAGTGCGTGACCTACAGTTGACTGACAGTTGACTGTCGTGATCTGACAATTCCAGTCGCGTCTCAAGATTTGAGATTTGTCCCGTGGACATTGGAAACCTAACTCAAATAACTCTGCCGTGCAGGGTCTGTAAGACGTTCTTACAACTGTATCTTATAATGTCTGTGAGACGTTCCCACAAGTGTGCTGTGCCAATTTTGATAGTGTTTTGGAGCGCTCAGTGTTATCCCGCGCCGCCGCCGTAGCCGACCACGTGCCCTGCATGAAGAAAGTACGTGGAAGCTTTAAGGTTGGTAGTAGACGTAATTATCTACCCATTTGCGAGCAAAGAACCACTGTCCAAAATTTACTACTCAGTTGTTATAGCTACATATATTTTAATTTATTTGTTAATTAATGGTCCTTCAAAAACAAATCCTTAACCAGCCCTATGCTATTACTCCGACAGCAGTAGTTCGTGTAACCACAACAGAAGCGTTATAGTTTGAGGTGATGACAACCGAGAAATTGTCTTTACAAAGTTGAGCAAGTACGATGTAGGGAAATAGGTTTGCCAGTCCGTGAAAATATATTGTTTTTTAAAGCAGTCGTTTCTTAATTTGAATTTGGAATTCATCATCTCTTTTACGCTTAATTTGGAGTTTAAAAATGAAAGAAAATCTATATTGTTGGATTTAAAAATAGGACGATTTTAGGGAAGGCTCACGTTTTTTTTTAAGGTTACGCACGACTTCTGCCTGCGGCTTTACGAAGTGAATATTAGTATTAGAAAGCTTTAATTTTGCATGGACACATAAAATAATTATTCTGAGATAACAGACTAGAAATGCTAAAAAATAATTTATTTCAGTTACCTCCCATACACGTGAGATGGAAATGAACTTTGTTTTTCTTGATTTTCCCGTCGTGTGGCGTATCGTTGAATAAGTATTTAAAAAAAATAATGGGTTGCCGTGGGGTGCCGGCAGTAGAATGTTACCCCTCCTCTCATGCCCGTGGATGCAGTAAGAGCCTGGTAAGGGATACCTCCGGAAGATGGACAGCAGTGTCTTTCCGTGTATCAACATCCCATACTACGCTCGCCAACCCGCCTGCCAAGCGTGGTGAGTATGGCAACTACCCCTCATGGATATCCACGAGGGAGGCCTGTGTTCAATAGTGGACGTTTTACGTCTGAAATGATGATGATGATGATGAAAGGGTTGCGAAGACAATTTTTCGATTTAGGTTCCTTTTGCGAAATATTTATATCTGAAAAAAATCATAGATGTTGTTAAAAACCATGAACTTTCTACAAAAATTATAACGGTTAACCTAGCTCTTTTAGATTCGGCGGAATTGTTGCATAAATAAGTGATACAGTTTACCCAACATACCGGAATACTTTAAAGCAAAAACTCAACGCGGAGCAACCACATTGCCCTCTGGGAAAACAATAAAATATTAAAATAGTTTTGTTGATGAAGAAAAATTTTAACCATGATTACAAAATTGAGCCTGAGCCAAATATTATTGACATTTTGCACATCAAGAAGCTTTTCATAATGAATAGTTTGTCTGACGTTAGCCCCAAAGTAACTAGAGGCTAAGGCAGGCGCTTGGCAGGCGGGTTGGTGAGCGCAGCATGGGATGTTGATATACGGAAAGACGCTGCTGCCCATCTTCCGGAGGTGTCCCTTAGCAGGCTCTTACTGCATCCACGGGTAGGAGAGGTAACATTCTACTGCCGGCACCTCACGGCTCATACCTATATACCTATAATACATAGTAAAACACTCAGACCCGACTCAGAAAAATATCTGCATATCCTCGGCTGGGATCGAACCCGCAACCTCTTCTGCCGTCGTCCTCAGTCGGCTAATAAACTATCCACGCCACGAAGATCGTGAGTTATTATTTTTTAGTTAAGACCTATTTTCGTTGCTAGAAAGATTGATCGTCTTGTTCAAACTTAGCTATAAATTTAAAAGAAGAGATTTTATTGCCAAGCAACGTTTTTTAATGTTTACTGGTACAGTATAATCTGCCGTCTGAACGCACTACACTAGTATAGCAATGCAGTCGCAGTCCTTTCCTCTGGGAGCAATAAACTGCGCGGACAATTTGTTTAATCAAAAACAAATGTAGGCCTTAGCCCCGGGCTGCAGAGTACAAGGACAGATGAGAGATTAGACTGTTTTGTTATAATACTGGAAAAAAGTCGTACATTCTTAGTTTTTCATATAGGAAACACATTTTCGTATTGTTAGTAAGGTTGGGCGATTGTGTTATTTGAAATCATCATTTCATCATTTCAGCCGTTAACGTCCACTGATGAACACAGGCCTCCCTCACGGATCTCCATGAGAGGTAGTTGCCATACTCACCACGCTTGGCAGGCGGGTTGGCGAGCGCAGTACGGGATGTTGATACACGGAAAGACACTGCTGCCCGTCTTCCGGAGGTATCCCTTAGCAGGCTCATACTACATCCACGGGCAAGAGAGGAGGGGCAACATTCTACTGCCGGTGCCCCACGGCACGTTATTTGAAATAAAAGAGACAAATTTTAATAAATTGATTTACGTGACATTTAACTCGGAAATAAAAAATAAAGTGAATGAATTACATTCCTAATTTAGATTGCCAACCGATAAACAGATTAGATAATAGTTGTGTGTATATTATAAAAATGGCTGGTAATTCGTTGTGTTCCAAAATTAAAAAAAAAAACACAGTAAAATAGGACCGTATTTTAGAACTATTATAAAGGCGATTTGTTTTGTTTTTATACTACAAAGTGACGATACAAGCCTAAGGCCCACCTGATGTTGAGCGGTAACCTCTACCTATTATAACTGCAATACCACGGTGATCACGTTCACTAAGCACATGACCAACGCTGAATTGCATTGCGCCTGTCACCCCAAGACATAGAGTTGTCCGGCCCCCTTACCCTTGAAACCGGAACACGGCAATGTGGACATTACTGCTTGGCGGCAGAAATGGTCGTAGTACTTTCCCGTATGAACTCTTGCAGCAATAGCTAATTAAATAACATAATTTTTACACCGGCTAAATTAATTTTTTTCAATCCTTTTTTTATAATAACTCTCGATTTAGATCCCATTTAAATGCCAAAAACTAATTCAAATTAGGTTCAGCCGCTTAGAAGCTACGATACCATAGAGTAACACACACACACGCACAACTGTGTGTTAACAAATAGCCACGTCAAACATATAATACAAATATTTTTGCAAAGGTTTAAAAAAATAATCAAAGATATCATGAAAAAATAACTAAATCACATGCTCCCATTATCGACAGTTGATTTAACTACAACGCTGTGTGTGCAAACAGAAACATGACTCTTTGTTGTCGTTCAGCCCTGGCAGAATGGGATTTAACCTTTCTGCCATATATCGCGATAAAAAAGTTGTCAAAATGTTACCGAAAAAAGAACAAAATCACATGCTCCCATCATCGACAGTTGACTTAACTGCAATGCTGTGTGTGCAAACAGAAACTTGACTCTTTGTTTTCGTTCAGCCCTGGCAGAATGGGATTTATCCTGTTGCGCGATATTAGCAGTAAAAAAGTTAACAAAAAATAATAGAAACGAAACGTGTAGACGATGCTCTCGGGTTAATGGTTCGTTATAGCCAGGTGTTTGGAAAGCCTTCTGTTTATTTTTGTTAGAGAGTTTTCACCAAAAATATAGGACCATATTCTCGAATAAAACAACATTAGAGATGTAAAGTATAGTAGGAAAATATTTATACAAACAAAATTAATGTGGATTTCCTATAAACAATATGGTTCTAAGCCCCCGATGCAAAAACGCGGAGTTTGACTTGTGTCCGTCTCCCAAACGGCTGAACCCATTTGATTAAGCGTTTTGTGTCTATAAGGTGGTAGATTCTAGAACGTTCTTAACTCGGAGTACTATTAAAGACTTTTTGCAGACTTTAAACTAGTTTGACCGGCATGCAGGTATTTCTCCTATACTGTGCTGTTTCTATCAAAAGTTACTTACTATATTATTTTCGTCATACTTATCTTAAGGCGGCAGTAGAATGTTGCCTCTCCCATCTTGCCCGTGGATGCAGTCAGAATCTGCTAAGGTTTATTTCCGGAAGATGGGGAGCAACGTTTTTCCGCGTATCAACATTCTACACTGCGCTCGCCAACACGTCTTCCAATCATGGCGTCTATAGCAAACACATGATCATGATCTAGGATAACCATGAGGGAGGCATTTCCAGCAGTGCACGTGGACAGCAGTCCTACGGCTAAGTTGATGATGACGTTACTTAAAACGTCAAAAAATTTAAAAGAAACTCGCTTAGTCGACTCTAGACATTATTGACCTGTGTGTCTACCATGAGTTGTCACTGTAAGATCGCCTGCCGTTACTACAGAGCCAGAGTAACAGTACGTTACTATGACATCTGTCAGATTTGTAACCCATGGTACCAAATTCTAAGTAAATGAAGCCTAAAATACAGTCGCTGTAGTATAGTTTACTGCGTATTTTAGTACCAAACTATCCGCTAGAGGCGCTGTACAAATTTTCATACATTTTTTTAACTACAGTCGCTAGCGAGTATATATTGTGAAAATTCGTGGTAGACCTTCCGCTATCCTTTGGATAAGGCCGGCTAAGCTGATAGGACTGTAGAGGTGTTGGGCCTAATCAATCGAATCATGTCTCAGACTGTATTCCGTGCTGCATTCAATAGCAGGTACTGTCTAGTCTTGATAGATAAACTAGAAGTAACGCTTAAAACACTATGACTCAAAGATGGAGAATTAGCTTTAACGAGTACGAATTTACGAATTATTCGCCATCAATAAGAATTATCGAATTATTATGAAATTGGTTGAAACGTGAGTATATGATTCTGTTATTAAGGTACAATTTCCGGATATTTATCGCGTAAATTATATTTATTATTTCCCGACGTTTCGCCTGGATTGCACCAAGCATGGTCCCGGGAAGACTATCGGATTTGAGTACTAAATAGTTTAAGTGAAAATGTAGCACAAGAAGGCAAATGACAGATCTATTGAAAGCTCAATCATCAACCTTACTTCTTCTACCTTTTCTTTTATTTTGCTGTAGTCGGTTAAAAAGACCTACTTTCATATCAAGACATATTTTTTTATGAAAATCAGTGATTTATTTACTCGTTATAGCTCGACAGAGTAAATATTGTCGCCTGTATTATTCCGCTCACGACGAGCCAGTCACGTCTTCAGCCAATAATTCTGACTCATCTCCTGGTACAATTTTCAGGAGAATATCAAATAAGCCGGGGATTTTCATAACTACATTGTTACATACATTATGTACTGTATTGGTACGTATGTGTTGGTTTTGGATTGTGCTTTATTTTGTTTTGAGTTGTGTGATTAATTATTTTGAAATACAGGCTTTCTATATTAAATAAAACCGGCTAAGAGCGAGCCAAGTCGGAATATAATTTGTGTTAAAGGAGGTTTACATAGTTCCCAAGATATCCATCTGTGACAGTCAGACAGACAAAGTCACACCATAAGGGTTCTTTTTTCCATTTTAATCCGGAACCCTAAAACATAGGCTAGATTTTTATGATGATTTTTAGAGGTAGCATACAAATTACATATTCGTTCGTAGGTACCTATTACTACGAAGGTATGTATTACTACATAAATGGGTATTTCTACGTAGGTGCGTTTTACGTCATTGCTACGTTATCTTTATGTTTCCGGATTGGCTGAAGCCTACCGTGACGGTGACTCACGCGACCAGTCATCTATCATAATGACGTTAGCTCCGAGTGACTAGCCACTTTTATTTCACGGTCTGGCTAACATTTTCTCAGGAATATCTATAGCAAACACCGCTAATGCTGTGTTTCTCTTTGGTAAGTTTGAATAAGTATGTGTTTAAGCTGTATAACCATCAAAAAGCGTTTAATCATGGGGACCGAGAGGGCCTCTCATAAGCTTAAACTAAACTGAACGGTAATCAACGTTACTCATTACGAGATCCTTACTTAACCTTACTTAATTAACTGAACTGTATAATCAATGTTCGACTATTACGAGTATCACGATCTATTACGAGTATCATGGAATATACAGTTCAGTTTAGTTTTAGTTAATAAAAGGCCCTTGCGGTCCCGCTGAATAAACGCATTTTGAGACCTTACTTAAGTTAACTATATTAACTCTATCTTAATCTACCTATGCTATCTCTCGCTTGAGCGGTGAACTGCAATTTTCTACAGTGTGAAATATAGCCGTGAATGTAGTTTTTGCAGATTTGTAAATGTCTCTGTTTATATTGGTTATGTTATCTATGTTAAATGTGTTTTTAAAAATTATTTAATGGATTAGTTTAATATTGCGTAAATACATAGATATAAAATAGATTCAGGCGAATATGAGTGCCTGCACAAATCCTAGAATTTATAAGGCACAACATAATAAATATATCTGTAATATTTGGTGTAAAATATAAATTAAAAAAAAACTGCACTTTATTATTCAATGTTATACTCATTACGTGTAACATTGAATATACAGTTCAGTTTAGTTTTATTTAATAAGAAGCACTCCCGTTCTTACTGAATGAACGCTTTTTGAATTTGAGTTTAAGAATTAGCGGAATCTAAAACATTTTGCTGAATGCAGGAGAAAGGAATAGAATTGAATAAAATTCGATATACTGGGCCTGACAGAAGTTAAAAAGATGGGATGTAACATCGAGGAACACGACGACTACATATTCTGCTATAATGGCACAACACCTGGACTGCATGGAATTGGATTTCTAATAAAGAAAAAATACAAACACACTATCCTAGATTCCGTAGGAATTTGAAAACGACAACCAAAGAGACTCGAACAAGACAAGAAGTCATAAATTGTGCTACTGAGTTCTACAGAGATACAAAATTGATAGTTCAACTCAGCCTACAAAAGATAGTATCAAAATATCGACAAAAGAAATTGAAAAAAAGGGAGAAATTGAAAAGATAGATACACTGGAAGTCATAAACCACATTAAAAGATTGAAAACTGATAAAAGCCCAGGCCCAGATGGACTACAAAACGCAGCCATCAAAATAGGGCTCCACAATCCTAGCACAACCAGTGTGGTGCCTGAACAGTGGAAGGTATCTGATATAATACTGATCTATAAGAAAGGAGACCCAAAAGACGTGAGCAACTATAGGCCGATCAGACTTCTTTCAGGTTTATGTAAATTATTTACATCCATAATACAAAACATTTAATAACATTAAGTAGTTTGTAACTAAATTTGAAATGTATTTTTGTAAGAGATTGGAAATAAAAGAGGCTTATTATTATTTATTATTATTACTTATTTATTTTTTACTTTATTTATAATTTTATTAGGGATTTTTGGTATTTTAAATTATGATAAAACGTTAACTCTCTTTATATAACTTTTGAAACTATCATGGTTTTTAACATTATATGCAATTTTATTTTGCATATAATATTAACTCCCTTACCAACTCATAAACGCTGATTAAATTAATCACCATAAATAAGCACATAAAACTATAAAACTGTCAAAAACTCTTTAAATAAGTGATGTTTACTTAATCAACGTTTATAAGTAAGGGGTTACTAAACAAAACTATTTCCTCTTTTATTATTATTATTAATATGGTACTCTACCTACCTAAACCTATTAAACAGCAGGTACCAATTACCAATAAGTTGTTTTGAAGTACCTACCTTATACTTTCGATCTCCAAATTGATAAGAAGATGTTTTAAATTACACCATTTCTTTACCAAATGAATCGAATATTTCGTGACACCAAACAAATATTTCCACACAAGACTCCAAATGTAAGTCTGTAACCAAAAGCACCGACATATCCAATAACATAAAATTGCAAGCTCCAAGATATCCCTCCATCCCATTTCAGCCGTAAAAAGGCGAATGCGGACTCTAAAGAAATATGACACACATAAATACCGAATTCAGGCGATGTTCCCAATCCTTTTAAAATGATCACACCGCACACTTCCACTATTGCAAAAACCGCACTGTTCTACTATAATTACCACTAAAGTTAGCAAAAGCTTACAAAAGTTCAGAATAAAGGGTTAAAAAACACATCACATACAAAAAACGTGTCGCAAATCCACAATGCGTATTTACAATAATGCTGTATGCACGAGGAATCCACTTTTCCAATTTTCACTTTTCAGTAACGTCATTACGCACATGGCGCGCGTAATTCCAGCTCTATCCGGTTAGGGGTAGAGGGCGCGCGTGTGGTTTGGGGTCGCGCGGCGCACTGCCGCCCCGACTGAGGAAAAACAACTTTCCATGCAGCCTCCCCCCGTCCCCTCACAGATGCGCACTTGCATAGAATCTTGTTTTTTTCGACTTTCTGATTAAACTGTCCACGTTTGGTTTTGGTCAGTTTACTTACCAAGATTTTTTAGCCGTCGTTTGGTTTTGGTAAGTAAACTGACCAGTGAGTCATCGGTGAGTCATCGTTCCACGAAAACAATTGTCATTTTTAAACTATGGTGTTTATCAACTTCTTCTTTGTTTTGTAGCCTTCTCAATGAAGTTGACAATGACAATAACAAATAAAATTTACGTAGCCCAAGAAAAAATAATTTTATTCGATTAAATTAAAATTAAAAAAAAAATTACGCAAAAAAAGTGCATAAAAAATGCACTTTATAATTACGATCAAAAAATATTTTGTTCTAAGACACCTAAATGTTATGTTATATATAGTGAGGTTATACCACATACTATGTATATACCGCAAAACATGTAGATATATGATAATACATTTTGAATTACAAACAAAAGTATTTTTTATATAAAATTAAATCAATAATTAATAGAAAATAATTTTTACGCTATATATCCCGAACACAGACTAAATTATGAATGATTGTACTGACAAGCTTCATTCAATCCCTTTCCATAGAGCGTAAATACCACGATACGCTCCATTGTAAAAACCGAGCCAGTATCCACTTAGCGCCGACGCGGAGCGCCCGCCGTTTTTCGCGCCAAAATGCAAACCAAATGAGGGTCGAAAAATTATTTTCGCGAAACCAATTTAGCGGTTATGACTAAGGTGTTGCAATTTTCTTTAAATTGTAAAATGATTGAGTGGAAAGGGGAGGAAAACTTTGTTTTGATCGTAACGGGTAATGTGAAAGAGAAGGTAAAAACAGAAGAACGAAGAACGAGTTTCACGTCACATCAACCTATGCTTTGTTGTTTATATAAATTGAAAAACCTAACAAGGAAAATAAAAATTCTACATAATATAAAATACGCAGTAACTGCTCACTACTTACTCTGAAACAAAATTCCAATTACTTAAGCTACCTTAATATTCAGCCCACTATTTCCAACAAATCTCCAAAAAACGATTAACATAAACGAAGAACCCTTACAATTTCCATTAAACGAACTCATTTAATCCTCATTACCACGCCGAAGAATGTAAACAAAAGCGAACACAAAAATAGCACTATCTGCTTCGCGGAAAGTTATTTATGTGTTCAGGAACATGCGATAAGTGTTCGTTTCGTTTCAGATTCCCGCCGCGCGGTAAAGGCTTCCTGCGGCGCCTGACAGTGGCTTACAATCGCGTATACGGCCTTATACATGTGTAGCGTGGTAACATCTTTAGGAATGATCAATGGCAGGGTAAGACTTGGAATTGACAAGAACTGGGACCTGACCTTGATATTTTATGTTTCGTTTTTTCCGTTTTGATTGGAAAGCGCATGTCGACATAGTCTGTAAAAAATCGAATCGATTTGTCTATGTACTTAATAGGCTCAGAAAGACATCAACGCAGCAAACAGTTCTGCTGGCCTATCATGGTTACGTGAGCTCGGTGCTAAGGTATGGTTTACTTCTTTGGGGAAACTCTACAGATACACCAAGGCCGCAAGGGCATTTCTAGCGCAGAAAAGATGCGTTCGAGCTATTGCGGGTATTCCACCTTAAGAATCCTGTAAACCTCTTTTTAAAAAAGTAGGAATTCTTCCACTGACATGCATGTATGTATGTATTTGAAGTCTGCATGTTTGTCAAGACTCATCCACAACTATTCCCAAAAGCCAAAAATGTTTATCCACGAAATAGGAGAGGAGGTGAACGGCTAGTCTATAACTTTATACCTAGAACTAGCCTGTTACAGAAAAATTGTTATGCTATGTGTATAAAAATCTTTAATAAACTGCCTACTACTATTAAAGAATTGCCGACGACTCAAAGGAGAAAAAAACTAAGACTATGGCTGCTTGAAAAGTGTTTTTATAATTTGAGTGAATGGTTGACATAGTGTTTATTATTATTTTAATTCAATTTTAAATGCCTCCTTTAAAAAAACAACTACCTACTTAACTTTCACATGCCTTAGAAAAGGCTAAATAGAAGAGCTAAAATCTATGTATTTTTATAAGACCTATTGTACTCTATTTTTTGTGAATAAATTATTTCATTTCATTTCCGTTCATGAAGTAAAATCAACGGAAGAAATGACTACGACAAATTGCGGGATAAACTTTATCATCATCATCTCAGCCGCTGTCTACGTCCACTGCTGGACATAGGCCTCTCATGGATCTTCAAGATAATGAGGGGGTTGTTGCTATACTCTCCACGCTAAGTAGACGGTTTGGCGAGCGCAGTATAAGATTTTGATACACGGAAAGGCGCTGCTGCCCATCTTCCGGGAGTATCTCTTGGCAGATTCTTACTACAACTACGGGCAAGAGAGGGGAGGCAAAGCATATCTTTAAACCTGAGCTTAAACGGCCCTTCTGCTCACAACAGAAATGGTCTAGAATAGGTTTTAAGAACAAATTCGAATCGATGAGTAACATGCCTAATTTTCTGAAACTGGTACTAAGGTGAAGCCTACCTAAATCTGCAATATCCTAAATCTAGTAGAAACAACGAAACTCCTAAAATCAGGTTGAAACTACTGAGGTACAAAATTCATATTTCAGATTTTAGTAACTAGGTACATAATGTATATAACGTTTAGCTTAAATAAAGCCAGAAATACAAAAGGAAAACCGTAAAATAAACTATTCGCCCAAACCGGCCGGGGTCAAGTCACGTCTGCCTATAACTCGAACTGACATCTTAAAGCGGGACTCCTTTTTGATCTCGCACGAATCTGAAACACGCAGTTATAAAGAAAACTGGTTTAAAATCCAGTTTGAGAACCGAATCTCAAGAAAATATTTTTAAATAGTTAGTTTTTATTATATTTCATCATCATAATTTCAGCCGTAGGACGTCCACTGCTGGACATAAGCTCCCTCATGGATTTCCAGTTATTGCGGTTGGGATCCATTTGCATCCACCGTCGACCTGCGGTCTTTACCAGGTCGTCAGCACATCTTGTTGGTGGACGTCCTACGCTGCGCTTGCCAGTCCGTGGCCTCCACTCGAGAACTTTTCGGCCTCATCGGCCATCTGTTCTGCAAGCTACATGGCCTGCACATTGCTACTTTAACGTGCTAATCCGCTTGGCTATGACGGTGACCCGAGTTCTTCTTCGTATTTCCTCATTTCTGATTCGATCCCTTAACGTAAAGAAACCCCGAGCATAGCCCTCTCAATAGCTCGTTGAGTGACTCAGAGCTTATTCACGAGGCCAATCGTGAATGACCACGTCTCGGTTCCATAGATCTGGTAACACACACTGATTGTAGACTTTCGTCATAAGGCACTTAGGAATTTTGGACGAAAAGACGTTGCGTAGTTTCCCAAACGCTGCCCATCCAAATTGGATTCGTCGTTTGATCTCTTTCTCGAAGTTGGACCTGCCTAATTGGACAGTTTGTAGTTATATTTAAGAAACAGTTATCGATAGACTAGTAGTACTACATAAGAATACTTTCTACTTGAACTCATAGATTTCAACGAGACATCTTAGTAGTAAGAAAGACCTTTCACGTCCATTATAGATGATTTATAAAGCGACAGCAACTGGTATTCATGCTGAACGGGACGCTGCAGTGCCTGGGGCATTGATATCATGGAATAGACTTGCCCAGCACCTTTCCCAGCTTAGTCGGCTACCTATTAGTCAGAGAAAATAACAGTACGTCTGAAGCTATCTAAGCCGTGGGTGATATGTACCTTATTTTAAGATTTTTCGTATGATTTAAAGGTAAAAAAAGCAGTCAAACAACATTAATATCATTAACAGGCGCCTGTAACTTTCAGGCTATAAGATTGGGCCCCAACCCACTCGCTTTCTGTATAAATCCAACGAGTTACAGGCTGAACAGAATGAACGATAGTTGGCTATACCAAACTTTTGAAACTAGAATACATAAGCTAAGCACGATCGAGGGGTAAGGGGAGGATATTGATGTTTTGTTGAATTTAACGTAAAGTTGGCACTTATCCCATAAGCAGGTACGGAAACATGAAAAGATGAAAAGAGACTCGTTGATGCTTGCAAACTTTTAAACTTTTACAACGCAAAGCCACAGGAAAAAGTACCAGCCAAGTTAGTGTTGTATCCTTAAACTGAGATCGTATTCTGTCATGTCAGAAGTTGTACCGAAATAAAAAAAAAAAGTATTTCCTACTGAACCTAATAGATAAATGAAGCAAGCGCGCGGAGTAAGCGAGGTAACAAAAGCCATTGTCAATTATGTTACATAACAGAAAAAGACAATTAAACAACTACAACTAAAAGATGGCGCTAGGCCATCTTTTAGGTTGTAGAGAACTATAACTGACGTTATTAAAATATGGGATTATCGGGTATTTATCGCGTAATTATCTTTATTTTATTCCCGACGTTTCGACCGGATTGCACCTGGTCGTGGTCGCGGGGAGACAGTCTCTAAAGGTAATTACGTGATAAATACGCGATAATCCCATATTTTAATAATTTGTTGTGATCGCGAAAGTTTAAAAAAGACTATAACTGACGTTTCCTCTTTTTTTATTAAAACGCCTCATTTTCTTGTGATAATAAATCACATAGCCGTTTTCGGCTGCAGTGACTTGGCTTGTTTAAAGATTTGATTTGATTTTTTTTTTACTTTTCTGCAGTATGAGGCAGTTTTTGCACATCGACCTGTGGAATGAGACCATCGGCTAATTTTGGCTTCTTAGTGTTAAATCTCTGTCTCACGAAATACTAACAGTCAGTTAATCTATTCGGCGCTGTTAAAATAATTATGAATTGCTTCTTTTGATAATTATTTTTATTCCTTGTATAAAAAGAAAGCCGGCAGTGGAATAATGCCTCTCCTCTCCTGCCCGTGGATACAATAAGAATCTGCTAAGGGATACCACCAGAAGATGGGCAGCAGCGTCTTTCCGTGTATCAACATCCCGTACAGCACTCGCCAATAGCCTGCAAGGCGAGTATGGCAAAAACCATCATGATCTAGGAGATCCTTAAGGGAGGCCGGATGGAGGATGAGGTTGATGATAAAAAGAATAAAAAGAAAAGGTCGATTTGCAATATTTATCGCCGGGTAGTGTACATGGAAGACATCGAAGTTCCGTGTCCATTATTATTTTAATTTAAAGGAATAACTCCAATGATCGAAGCAATAACTAATATAACATTTGTTGACATTATTTCATGACTAATTTATTAACATAATAATGATTTTACTGTTTTATATGTATCTATTTGGTTTGACTTGTGCTTAAAATGTACTGTTCAATTTGACTTAACATGTAATATTTTATCCAATTTTATTTTTGCTGATTTGATTGACTTAATATAATTTTTATGCTATTGTTGTTAGCCATAAGTTAACGATAGCAAACTAAACCTTTTAGATATAGTAAATTATAGATTGGTAGCTTCACGAGCTAGTTTACGGGTTCAGTGATGAATAGTTAGTGCTAGACTATAAGTAACGGCCTACCCTCTTCATCTTCCAAATAGCGCAATAATTCCTAGCTTCGAATAAGTTTCGTAACTCGTTGACCATAACTTACGTTCTATGGCGTAACACGCAATAAACTGCTACACATACAATAACTCTATAGCTAAGTCGTTTAAAATTACATTATATACTACTTACATTTAGTTTCCCAAGTTTATCTCTGGGTTTGACTTGCCGTGGGGTGCCGGCAGTAGAATGTTGCCCCTTCTCTCTTGCCCTCTGCCTCAAGAATCTGCCAAGGGATACCTCTGGAAAATGTATTTCCATGTCATCAACATCCTGTCCATCTATGACCAAGCGTGGTCAGTATGGCAACAACCTCATGATCAGTACTTGGTCATGAGGGAGGCGTTTGTCCAGCAGTGGATGCCCTGCGGCTGAGATGATTATCGTAACCAAAAAATAAATGGTTATTGAAGTTTTTTCAACCTTGTAATGATACTGTGATCCTGGTTATTAAAATTAAATAATATTTGTATGTTAAATTTCGGAATAACACTGTTTAAATATGTTCTTTTGTCAACGTCATTATGACACACGAGTTCACCCGTGATTGTAAATTTTCCCTTAGAATCAGTTTAGTATAAAAACAAAGCAATATAAGCTCAAAAGAATGTTTAAAGCAAACACCTTACGCATAAAAAGTCACCCTTAATTGAAGTAGTTGCCGCATGCTCATCCATTTTTACGCATCGGTAGTCGTATAAATTAGAAGTGCAACACCGACCCCTAAACAAGGTATCGACGGCGACAAAAGTGTTATATCACTCTAATACCCAGGCCCGGGCTTTGTGGGCCTAGGGGCCCTCCAAGCCTAGGGGCCTTCATGGCGAAACATTCATAAATATATAAATAAATCATGGTGCATGTAGAAAATATTGTAAGGCAGGGGGGTCTTCAAACACCAAGTGCCTAAAGTCCCTGGATCATGCATCCGGGCCTGCTTATACTAATATATTAAAGAGACCAGATTTGTATTTTATTTGTTATGAATAAACTCAAAAACCACAAAACCGATGTAAAAATAATAGTAAATAATATTTTACTTGTTAAATCCTACATTATTAGTGAGGCCAAAGCCCATATTTTCAGACCCGATAGATGGCGCTGCAGTAGGGTTACGGTGCGATACAGCTTAATAAACCGTAGTAAAACTTATATCATGACAAACAACAATACACATCCTGTGTAACTAAAATAATTAAGTGAGAGTATGTCGACAGTTAATAGACCTGGGAACAGAAAACAGAGGACTGAATCCGAAATAGATAAGAGAATCACAATGCATTTTATTATATAAGTTTTACATAAAGTATGTCAAAGCTGGTAAAGGTAAGAATTAAAATAATTGTGTCTACCTCGATTAATCTTTAAATTCACCCCTTCACAAATATAACATTGGAAAGAAACGTAATAGCCGAAAAAATGTTCTCCTACGAACGAAGGAGAATCGAAAACAAAAATCGCATGTGAATAAATTAGGTTCTTTATTTGCCGACCACTACTTAACGCTCTCTGCTTCCTTTAACCTAATGGATTTGCAAAGTTTATTGGCAAAACGCTTTATCCAGTTTAGTATTCCAAAGTTAAATTGTCAATTGTCTTTTGTTATTGGCTGTACGTGCTCCCCATGACTTGCAGTTTGAATGCACATTTTAATGGGTTTGTTCTCTCGAAAGAGGGCTCTACTAACAGAATTATATTCTGTGGAATCATGTAATTGTGCTGAAATATTTCAGGCGTATCTTTAGGTACTTGGAAGCCGTAATTAAGGAACTTGTATCAAACTTTGGGTTAAGATAGTAAATTTGAAAGGATTAAATGTAAGATGCTGTAGATTGCACTTATTTCTATGTTACTAAAATACGCGAAATATTTCGCACCGGATCCTTTCCATACATCTTTCATTGAAATTAACTTCTAAATAGAAAAATGTCGCGATCATTTTCTCAATAATTATTTTAATATATTTTCAATAAAAGTAGTTTGCACAGACAATTAGCAGTAGAAAAGTGAAAAGACTGGAGAGTATCCAGTGCAGATGCACCTTAAAACATAAACTAACTCTTAAAGTTTCATATTGTTTTACTAAAGGCAAAGTGTCATAAGGTTTCAAAACAAACCTACCTGAGGCAGTATTTTAACTATCACATTTTCGTACACGCTAATAGTATGTGCTTATTGCAACCGTATGGTTCCTAATTTATACAGAGAAAATAATACCCTGACGTGATATTATTTTAAAAGCCCAATAAAAGCCAAAATAGTGTATACTAGTGAGATGAGCGAACGAATATCTGCTGAACAATCCGTAAATAAAATCGCCGTGGCCAAAATCGGTCTGAAAGCCAGCATCATTATCGTAGGTTCTAAACTCACTTATATTATTAAGTTAAACCTTTATAAGAAATACTAAAATATAAAACGATAGAATCGGTAACATTTACGCTACCAATGCGGGACCCATAAAGTCCCATAAGCGTAAGTTCTAATGTAGGCAGTTTCTGAAGGGTTCCTCCCTTCGACTTGAGACGCGATGTGATGTTGGGTCATTCTCAATGCGGATTACTGCAGTATCCGCTTTTACCTTTTATCATGCGTGTAAGTTTAGCATCAGCCATTTTGAGAGACTATTGATTCGTATTCTCGTGTAAGGGAAAAGTTTAGATAATCTACTGTCATGTTTAAAGTATCTTTATTTGATGTTGTTTTTTTAAGGTCTCGTACGCAGAGGGTAAAAACGAGACCCTATTACTAAGACTTCGCTGTCTGTCTGTTTTTCCATCTGTCTGTCTGTCAGCATGCTGTATCTCATGAACCGTGATAGCTAGACAGACGAAATTTTCACAGATAATGTATTAATATCGCCGCTATAACAACAAATACTAAAAACTAACTAAAATAAATATTTAAGGGGGCTCCTATACAACAAACGTGATCTTAATGCTCTTTGAATATTATAGCGGTATGATGAATTGAGTAGATCTGAAAATCACAACCAAAAGTGGGTGGTGCTACTTAAAAAATAAGTTTGTTTTGCCAAATAATAAATAAAAACTTTATTTTCAGAACAAATCATATTATACAAAAAATACATTGGAAGCGATGATTCCTGCAATAGTTTAATATTATATTAAACTGTGACGCAGTTACCAACGCCCACCTCAAGACCAGGTGGAGCGGTTATGTTCTTAAAAATTGTATTTTAAACTATTCTAGAAATAATGGCACGGAATCCTTCGTGCGCGAGTCTGACTCGCCCTTGGCCGATTTTTTTCTGTTTATTGATGTTCTTGTACTCGTACGAGTATATTCAGGTTTGGAATGGTTCAAGGTATGACCTCTAAAATTAATGTAACTATACCCATGAGTTTAACTTGGAGTGCTTCTTAACGCCGTTATTGTAGGAAACATTTTAAATGAGGAATCTAAAAGAGTGAAGTTTAAACATAATTATAAATTCCTCATTTGAAACGTTTGTCTATACTACAAACTCTCCTGTATTAATTTTTATGCATTACATTTGTTTGTGTGATTTTCTTTACTGACGTTTCAACGCAAAACTATCAGTGTACCCTCCATGTTTGTAATATTTTAAATTTATATCTATCGTTTATGTCGTTCTAGCTCTTTTGGTTTCCGTTAATATTGTATTCCTTCCTCAATCGTTAAGTTCTGTTTCGGCCTATTGTAGAAGCACCCTCGTCGTGTGGCGATCATAAATTGCTTCGGTTTGATTAAGGCGGCAATCTTGCAGTGCAATATGCCCCTCTGTGCACCGGTGCATCGGTGTACAGGGTGTGACGAAATTTAGGGTGAAAGGGACACTTTAGTCAGTATTGACATGTTCTTTCTTGTAAATATAGCAGACTATGCTAGGAGGATGTTATAGCAAGCCCTTAGGCTTCCAGCTGACTATTCCGCTTCGATCCTACGACTGGAAGAGAAGCCTAACTTATCTATCATCATAAATGTTCCAGGCACTGCAGCATGCAGCAAACGTACCAGTTGCTTAAAATAAATCTTAAAAGCCAATTTACTTTAGTCAGAAAAATCTTTGTTGACTCCGTTGTGCAGTGGCGAGCTAGCTAGAGACGGATGTGAGTTTGATTCGACTAGTTTTTTTTAAATATATAGAGGACAGTGACACCTGGATCTTCATTTACTCATCGTGATTTTTCAAGATTTTCATTTTTTCAAGATTAGTTCATCGCCACTTTATGAGTGTAAAATAAAAGTTACGGATCGTGTTGGTCCAGACTGTCTAACTCAGATATTTCGACGAAGGAAACTGAACTCGTTTATCGGTGACAAGAGTTTGAAACTTACTAAGTGCCATTAAATAAGATTTATGTCGGATTCAGTAAAGCAGAAATGTATGCAGATGCTCCACCATTAACGTCAAAACTACTATTAATGTTGAAATCAATATTTCTAAATACGTTGAAATTAGTGTAATAAAACACGGCGTTTCCTTTACGTAGGTAAAAAATATATCTGCACTGACGTAGGTCAATGCTACCCATCTTATCTTTAACTGGACATTTATTTGCAAACGTCCTGCCCTAATGTATTTATGTATCTCATTCATAGCGAGGCCTCAATGAACGATCGGACCGGTTGACTCTATAGGGTTGGCATTAAAACAGATCTGGATTTACATAAAGGCTTCTTTTTATTCGATACAACAAGTGCAGAAAGTGGTACCAGTAAAAGATTTAACGCAATATTTTACAAATTTACAACACTCTGTATATCAATTTCGCCACATTGCCATATACTTTCGGGATTAGTGTTGTAAGAAGGGGATCATTTATTTCCTTTTCTATTCAACGAATTCCAAAACTTTGCCCTTCAACTATTTCTCAAACTGCTTGCTTTTGTCTGCATTGTCTTATGAATACAGGGTTACATTTTCGAGTTATACCACACGAGATTATTGTGTAGACGACGTTATTGGCACTAAGGAGACTGCTCGCCAGCCCCTATCTAATTTTATTATTATTGTGTGAAGATGTCAGCATACCCAAAATGTGACACTGAAGAGTAGAGTACCTATGTATATGAATTATTAAAGTCGCGGACACCGTTATTAATAGTTCAAGTGGCCAACATTACCCTGATAATCTAAATACTTCTCGATTTACATGCTAATACTAACTGAAACAATGTCTGGATAACCAAAAAATATATGTATTTATTTTATCAACCATCTAGTACCCATACCATTAGCTCTGCTTACTTTGGGGCAAGAGGGGGTGCGTGAACAATTAAATCCAGCATTATATATTATGTTATTTTGCCGTATCCTTCCTCTTCACATAACAGACATCCAAAGGAGTGGCTAAATTTATCGAAGTCTGACCCTGTAGATATTACTTCTACGAGTAATTCTGTGCGCTTATATTAATAGATGCCCATTATTACTTTGTTCAAGTTGGTTATAGTTCGGAAAGTTTCTTTCGCAGTCAATAAACCAACAATATAGGCAAATATTGGTATTTTACATTTTCCTGTCACAAAAAATTTACTAAGGTTACAATGCTCTTATTACGATAGCACGCCAGATAGCTTAAGCCCCTAAAGACCCGGCATAAATCAAGCAATTTCTCTATTTTTGAGCATCCCTGTCTTATCGTGTGAATAATCGCACGGAGCGGTGTTGGATTTGATGAAAGAATCGGGAACTTGGGAGGGAGATGACGTCATCGATACAACTCGTGTTTAGAATTCTCGAGATGGATTATGCTCTTTTCTAAAGATGAATGAATTATCGGAATGTATTTTTGAATAGGAGCGGAAGAGGAGAAAGGAGGCCTTTGCCCAGCAGTAGGATTCAGCAGGCTGTTTAGATTAGATTAAATTTAGATTTAAAAAGATTTTTGAATAGTCAAACAAGCTTAAACTCGACTGGAACTATACGTTGTGGAGATAATAAACCGTTTCAAATTTTCGATTCCGTCGGGATTCGGACCCGCATTGGTTTAAGTTTACACTTGACCCTTCCCACAAATAGACAAAACTACGGTAGCCTAACGAACAAAGTAGGTTTGAATACCGCCGGAATTGAATTTTTTAAATAAGGTTCTTCATTTCCATGAAATATTTTACTAGAAACTAAGTGTAAGTAGCTTTATAAAAATTAAAATATATATTTATACTGTCGTTGTATCGTCATAGATTTGTAAAAGTAGGTTAAACGAAACGACTATTATTTTAAATACCATTGAAGACAACATAAATAATATTATTATTGTAGGTATTGATAATTGATAAAACATTATGCAAACATACTGGCCGCCCCGTCTATATTAAAATTATTAACTTACCGTACTTTTTTATTCTTTCTTGATATTGTCTTTGCTTTGAAAAAATAAAAGCAAAACAAAAAACAATCAAATGAAACTTTGCACTAGGAATTACGCTCATGCATTTAACCATGCTTATGCACAGGTTACCCCGACCCCTATATCTCGCATTCGTTGACTATCAAAAGGCGTTCGACACAGTTACACACGCATGCATTTGGGAAAGCCTGAAAGAACAAGGAGTCAACGAAATGTACATCAAAGTTATTAGAAGCATATATAATAATAATTCGGGTAGAATAAAGTTGGAAACCCTGGGTCCAAGTTTCCCCATTAAGAGAGGAGTAAGACAGGGAGACCCATTATCGCCAAAAATATTTATATCTATCCTTGAAAACGTCATCAGTAAGCTAGAATGGAGCACATCAGGAATATATATACAGGGTGCTTTCCTAAGTCATCTGAGATTTGCAGACGACATAGTATTGCTATCAGAGGAAAGCTCACAGCTGCAACAAATGACAAAATCCTTACAAGAAGCTAGTACAAATGTAGGATTAGAAATCAATCTCACTAAGACAATGACTATGACGAACAGCTGTGAAACACCAATAATAATTAATGGACACCCTTTGAAATATACAGAAAATTACATATACCTAGGAAAAACAGTCAGTTTCGACAGAAAAATTAATGACAAAGAAATAGAAAGAAGAGTACAGAAAACATGGAATAAATACTGGAGTTTAAAAGAAATTTTTAAAAGTAATTTGCAAATAAGCTTAAAAACAAAAATCATGAACTCTAGTCTTTTGCCGTGTTTGACGTACGGATGTCAGACATGGAAATTTACGGCTAGAGCAAAGCACAAAATCGCCACATGCCAACGAGGTCTAGAACGGAGCATGCTCAAGGTAAAGAAACTTGATAAAGTAAGACACACAAAAATAAGAGCACTGACAAAAGCCACAGATGCCTTGACTTTTGCACAAAAGCTTAAGTGGAAATGGGCAGGGCATATAGCGAGGCTTACAGACCAGAGATGGACCGCAAAAGTAACCTTATGGAGAGGCCCACAAGGAAAAAGAAGTAGAGGAAGACCAATAACACGATGGGAAGACGACATTAATAGAACCGCCGGCCCCAACTGGAGTCTAACAGCACAAGACCGAGACAAATGGGCATCTTTGGAGGAGGCCTTCACCCGACCTGGGGTTCTTGTTAAAGAAACTAATATATAGAAATAAGTAAACAATAGATAAACACAATGAAAGTAAATTAAGAATGTAAAACTACGGTAAGTTTAAGAAATATGGATAAAGATAGATACACAAATAATTTTAAGTAGAGTAAACTAACATAAGTAGTACATAAGAAATTTTTTGTAATTTAAGCAAGAAATAAAAGGCTTTTTATTTATTTATTTATTATGCACAGGTTACATGCATATATGGTGTATCTTTATGTTATAAGGAGAATTACATTCCTGCGCAAATCAATATTGGAACAACGACTAAGAGCTAAATATCATCATCATCATCGCTCGTAGTGACCCACTGCTGGGCATAAGCCTCCTTCCTTAGCCGCCAATCAGCTCTACTCTGGGCCTTATGCCATACCTCTATGGCAACTTTATCGTTCATCTGGGAGGTGATCTGCCGAGATGTCCTTTGAATTCCCGAGGAACAGAAGATCATAATAACAGTTCAGAATATGTTTATCTATAGTTTCTTCTTTAACTACGGCTTTAGTTTGTAGCTCAAACTCGTATTTAGCGGTTTCGTCCGCTTGGAAAAACTCGCAAGTCGCTTTATGTGTTTTTTGTGACCTATCAAAAGCATTTTACTGTGAACAATGGGGTGCCGGCAGTAGAATGTTACCGCTCCTCTCCTACCCGTGGATGCAGTAAGAGCCTGTTAAGGGATACCTCCGGAAGATGGGCAGCGTCTTTCCGTGTATCAACATACCGAACTGCGCTCACCAACCCGCCTGCCAAGCGTGGTGAGTATGGCGACTACCCCTCACTACTGACATTATACTGCCGGCACCCCACGGCAAGGTAATTAATATAAAATAATTATTATTCATTTCTTCGAAAATCTCTTTGGATGTATCCTTATCTAAGTGAAATAATTCAAAACACGATCTAAAGTGTCTGGGGTTACTTAAAATGTTTAATTTTATAAACTTTTAGGCTATATTTATATTTCAGCCCTTCAAAGTGTTTAAAGGTCGACATTCATACAATGTCCATTCACACGAGCAGTCCAATAAATCAGTTCAGGCCATTTATCAGGGCACTTGACCTTCTCTTTCAAAGGCAATGCAGCAAAAAGTTCGTTGTCACGCTGCAGCATGCCATGTGATTTAGGACGGCGGGACGCACAGAGTTCGACCCATTCATGTGGACGTATTTAGGGATTTTCAGGTGTGTTGTTTGCTGAATATCAGTGTGTCTATGATGTATATGTATATTTATTTAACTAAGAGTTTACATTATAATATGGTTAGTAGCATCCTTAAGCCTATATAAGGTTTATCTGGACACTAGGTTCTCATAAATTACAGTTGAATTAGGAAGGAACACATCAATTAATATTTAGTTCATGAGTTGTCGCTGTTAGATCGCCAACATCTGTCAAATTTGTAACTCATGGTACCAAATTCAAATGAAATCCAAACTTAAAATGCATCATCATCATCTCTGTCTTCCGGACCCCTTTGGGGGTCTCCGGGTGGGGCCTCGAGGTTAGACCTCCTTACCCCGGCTTCTACTCCAGGGGCTACTACCCCTGGGTCAATCGATAATCGCCTTTCAGGCTGATTGCATTTTTCTTTTTTTTTATTTTTTTTTTTTTTTTATTTTTTTTTTTTTTTTTATTCATCTCCCTGTGTGAGGAGGTCCCGTGGCTGTTGGAGCCACTGTCCTTTGTGGTCCGGGGGTCTGGCATGCAGCGGGGCGAGGCCGTTGAGGTGGGCGTGCGGTCCGTTGTCTGCGCGGTCGAACATGCGACGCGCCGTGTGGATCACGAAGTCCTCGATGGTTTGGATCTGCACGTCGCGGGCGATGACGTCATTCCTGACGTAGCGGCCCGCGCCCGTGCAGATCCGCAGCGTGATGTTTTGCTGAGCCTGGATGCGCTTCCGGTTGGTGGTGGAGGTCAGCGCGTACCACGCTGGTGCAGCATAGGTCAGTCGTGACCGGATGTACGTCTTGTACATCCGCAGCTTGGTCCTGAGCGGGAGATGGGAGTCTAAGACAGGTCGGAGGAGCCCCCGAGCAGCGCGAGCTTGGTTAAGCGCGCGGTCTACCTGGGGCTGCATACTCAACGACCGGTCTATCTCCACTCCAAGGTACCTAGCGTGCGGAACCCATGTGACATCCTGGCCACGAAGTTGCAGAGGGGGAAGAGTTTTTCGGCGTCGAGTGATGAGGAGCGCCGCCGTTTTTCCCACATTAACGGCGATGCGCCACTTGTCTAGCCACAACGGCAGGAGGCTGAGGAGCCGCTGCATCCTCTTGGCTGCGAAGGCGGGGCTGGTAGATGACGCGAAGTACGCGCTGTCGTCCGCGAACAGTCCGAGCGTGACGTCCTTCCCCCTGCCCGGCTGTATAACTCCCGCTAGGGTGGGGATGTCGTCCGTGTAGAGGGCGTACAACGCGGGCGAGAGAGAGCTTAAAATGCAAATAAATCCCAAACTAGAGGTACAGTCGCTGTAGTACAGTATACTGCGTATTTCAGTACCAAACTATCCGCTAGAGGCGCTGTACAAGTTTTGATACATTTTTTTAACTACAGTCGCTAGAGTATATATTGTGAAAACTCATGGTAGAACTACATATAGGTAAAGTCATCTTTAACAGATGATGTATACAACGTCAGCAACTCTGCGCATGCATTCTCTACGTGACACTGAAGAGAAGTAAACCTAATAAATCACCGCACATATTGAAATTCGCAAATAATAAACTTAATCAAGCATTTAATTTAATCATCATCTCATCCATAGGACTGCTGCCACGCCAATCTCCAGGTGGGTCGTTGCCATACTCACCTAAGAGGGCCATACTCACCTAAGAGAGCCATACTCACCTAAGAGGGCCATACTCACCTAAAAGGGCCATACCCATCTTAGAGGGCCATACTCACTAAGGGGGAAGATAGGCAGCTGAGTCTTTTCGTGTATCTACATCCCGCACTTCGCTAGCCAACCCGCCTGCCAAGCGAGGTGAGTATGGTAACCACCCCTCATGTAGATCAGAAGGAGGCATGTGACGTTCGACGGATCAGGTGATGATGATGATTATCTGCGTGGGTCTGTGCATATTAAATCCTGCGTTGGTACGTCCCTGCCTAATTGCCAGAAGCTGGATTAACCGTCGTCTGGTAATTACGACAAATGGTCACTGAACAACGAGTAATGGCCCGGTTAGCGTCCGAACTCATATCTGATGTGAACGAACACGATAACACATACACTATACAAATACGCTAGATAAATTAAACTTTATTGAGCTGTTGGTCATTAGCAGTTCATTCCATTGACTGTATTATTGTAGATTGCAAAAGACAAACTGCTTAAAAATTAAACTTAACTTTATTATGTCAGCCGTAAGACTGCTTGCCCACGTCCACTGCTGGACGTTGGTCTCCCACATGGATCTCTCAGATCATGAAGGGGTTGTTGTCATACTCGCTTGGAGGGTTGGCGAGCGCAGTACCGGCTGTTGATACACGGAAGACGCTGCTGCCCATCTTCCGGAGGTATCCCTTGGCACATTCTTAGTGCATCTACGGGCAAGAGAGGATAGGCAAAATTCCACTGCCGGCACCCCACGGCATAACTTAACCTTATTAAACTTAACTTTACTAAACTAAAAAAAAATCTGATTGTGATTACCGTTTGTAAGTAATTAGAGAAATATTTTTTCACACAATATGAAACAGTCTTCATTAATATTTACCAAACCAAATTATTCGGCAGTAGAATGTTACCTCTCCTCTCATGCCCGTGGATGCAGTAAGAACCTCCTAAAGGATGCCTCCGGAATATGGACAGCAGCGTCTTTCCGTGTATCAACATCCCGTACTGTGCTCGCCAACCCGCCTGCCAAGCGTGGTGAGTATGGCGACTACCACTCGTGGAAATCCATGAGGGATGCCTGTGTTCCGTAGTGGACGTTTTAAAGCTGAAATGATGAGACACTACACAGAACACCAATTAGTCCCAAAATAAGCAAAGCATTATAATACGATTTTACTTAACTCTCTGCTAGAAAACGTTACGGCTCAGAACAAATTTAATTTAATTTAATTAAAAAAAAGGACAAAACAAAGACTTAACAATCTAAGACTTTTTCAGGTAACGTTAATGTAATATGGTCACGAAATAAGCTTAGTTCTACGCATTTATAAGAACATAATAATTATATCATTGCAAATATTTTTCTCTCTATCTACAATATAAGACAATATACCTTGTCAACTTTCATAGTTCTAGGTCTACGCGAAGTACCCTTTGTACTTTAAATTCCTTCAGGAATGTCGAAACATGCGGTTTTTGCGGCGATTTTAAATTTATTTCTGTATAATTAAAAATGCAAATGTGCAACATTGGACAATGATTATAACAATAGTCATTGTCCAATGTTGTACAAAAGTTAACCCTAGCTCCTTATTAAAGAAATATGGTAAAATCAGGTCACCTGCCGATAAATGCCATCTAGTATCGAGTAGCGGCAATAAATTCGCTAAAGTGGCCGTACGCAATACGCAGCCCTTTCTTTTCCCACAACCTATAAATGTGCAAAAACCATGATAGAGGGCGCGATTGGAAGAAGAGCCGAGAATTTAAAGCGATTTTATCGCGAACCGAAGCCGCAAATTACCAGAATTATCTTTACATAGACAAAGATAAAGACAGTCATTCAGTCAGGACACCATCTCTTTATAAGACAATAAAAAAAGATTCTCAACATGTAAGATAGACAACAAAGTCCTTTAATCTACAGTATAACTAGTTTACATAATGTGTCCTAGTCTTGCAGCATATATAGATTATATGATGTTTTACAAGCTTAGATTTTAACCTTTACGAAAACTTACGACATCATAGTTTTGATACAATTAAAGTCTTAATAAAACATGTTCCAAAACAAAATTAGCATTAATATGAATAAAGACGTTAACATTAGGATAGAACAACGTAAATAAAATTATAATTAGAAGAGATCGATTTAATAAATTAGCGGGTAGAATATAAATACATTACAAGCGCGTACGGTCGGCAAACGCAGCTAGCAGCAGAAATAGCCGTGTTGGCCGAGTGGTATGTACCCCCGACTTTCATTCCGAAGGTCGTGGGTTCGATACCGGCAGTGCACCAATGGATTTTTCTTTCTTGAAAAATGTATAGATAGATAGATAGTATGTGCACACTTAACTCGTGCTTGTAACGGTGAAGGAAACATCGTGAGGAAACTTGCGGCTTAGTTAGCTTCAGACGTATTGACCTGTTCTTTCCTCTGAATAATAGCTGACTAAGCTGAGAGGATGGTATAAGTGCTGGGCAAGCCTAATCCATCTAACAATGTCCCAGGCACTGCAGCGTTCCGTACAGCATGATTACTAGTTGCTGACGCTGTATAAATCATCTACAATAGATGCAAAGGCCTTACTTAGTCATAGGCACATACACAAGCGCACATAGCCTGCATTGATTCTCGATCAGAAGTTGTTTAGACTTTGATTTTCGGGAGACTATTTTATGTATTTATCTGTTAGTAAACGTTACGGCCCAGAACAATACAGAAATCTAACAATCAAAGATTTATTTATGTAATCTCTTTAAGTTTTAAATTTCATCAAATCCGATCATCCGTTAAAGAATTATCGGCCTCGGGCAAAAAAAAAAACGATTGAACCACCATATCTCAAAAACTAACCTTTTAATCTAAATTCCCCCATGACAATCGATTTGTATTGATCCTTAAGTTTAATTTTATCAAAATCTATCATCCGTTCAAGAATTATCCTCGGACAAAAATTGCGGACATACATACAAACTTTCAGCTGAAACGCCTAGTCGCCACTAAGAACTTCGTTCGTTTCGCTCACTCGTTCGATAAAGAGTCCATACTACTTGCAAACAATAATCTGATAGTAGATATGCAAAAGCTTGGGTCGTAAACCTGTGTCGCTTTATCTTTCGGAAAATTTGAATCCGAAATTAAAATCGACCCCCGCTGAATTCACAGGGCGCCGCTAATTTAACGGATCCTGAAACTCGTACTTAGCCTGTTTATTCCGATTACAGGAAAGTAGGTTACTGGTTTCCTATGCTAATCGGAATCTTTAGATACCTACAGGGCGAGACGGAAAAAGTGGTTCTTTCTATCGTTTAAGGCAGAAGAGTTTGTTTCAGAATGATGGTGGCTATGGCTATATTGGAAGTAATATAGCTAGCCTAGATCCTTACGTGTATATACTTCTGGGAAGAGACCTCCCTTCTTCTTCTTCTCTTCCACTTATCCTAGCCTAGGAAAAATAATGTTTTCATAAAGTTAACAGAACGAATCAAGCTATTTTTAAATTTCGTCGGTCAGTATCTTAAGATATAAGACATGTTTGTACAGATTTATAGATACCTAAATCCAAACTTTGTGTAAGATTGTGTAGCACTTCCCAAAATTACCATTAGGGTACTTCCTATATTGCGGTGAACATTCCGTACAGCGACTTGAAACTCATGTCACATCCCCTTCCGGGAGCTCTACGATAGTCTCGAGGGATGACAATGAGAAATGACTCTGTGACATTATCAGAAGTCGCCATTTTGATTAGAATCTCTGACATTCACTACCGAGATACAATGACCCCAAATTCATTTTGGTCAAAGTGGAACTTTAATAAAACTTGTGCCCGATAGCCTATGAAAACACTGAGTTTACCCATAACCTCCCGGCCAAACGAGCATTGCTATCGACCTTGTAAAATAGGCATCATAAAAATATTCAACAACCTTTTTTTCATAAAAGCCCGAAATTCGCCAAACGCGGGCGTATCGAGGCTTTAACGCACCTACTTGAGAGTAAATTCAGTGTAAACGTTATAAAAACACAAAGCGCCTCAAAAGCCAAACTAGCGAGCCCGGGGAAATTGCCAAAGTTTGTGTATACGACACGCTCTGAAAAACTCGACAAAGGTACAAAGGTATGCGAGCCCATAAGACCGGAAAATTCGATTTTCTGCCCCGCGCCTCTTTAATGCGCTGTGGTCCACGTAGGACCCAACCCTTTCGGAAACACTACGTTAATCAAATTCAGTAAGGCAATTTCCGGCAATATAGATAGTAAAATCACAATATATCGCCACGATAGGGCAATCGAATGGGGAAATCCGACGTCCTGCGGCTATAAGCACACATTTGGCTGACCAGTCGCAGTTATATTGCAAAAGCTGGAAATAGAAATGGCTCAAATGACCTAGATAGCTCGGACCTTCCATTTTCGGAAATAAAACCTGGAACGTTGCTCCATTCGGCAGGAGAAGCAGCAGTAATTTTAATAAAATATTTATATTACACGGCATATGAACCGAGACTCTAGGGTACATATAACTGATTTTGTGATGATTAAGATTTACTCGTATTCTTTCCTAGCTATATGTACATATATAAATGTACTAATAGCAAATGAAAGGCGTTTTATTCTTTAATAGATTTGTTAGCATTCCTATAATGGAATACCAATTACAAAAAGGTTAAGTTACGAGGAATATCTTCACACCTGACCCAGCAACAAAAAATAAACATTTACACAGAGTTGTTTGCCAAAATCTTTGTTTTTATTTCTTGTTGATCCACAGTGGTGCCTCATCAAAATATACACAGAATCGAAAAACGATAAACGCAAGATGGTGTCTGTATTTATTTATTTATTTATTTATTTATTAGGACCACCAACAAGAGATACACAGATTCAACACAATTTAAAACTTAGGGACTAAGGGCCTTGTGCTCCCCCAATTAAAGGCAGCCACAGCATGCACACAATTGAGCGCAACTCAACAAAAATAGGCACTAAAGGTAGTATCTAGTAAGTATTGAAGTTATATTGAGTAACAACAGGTATCAACCTAATAATTACATAATTATCTCAGTAATAATGTAAAATTATATGTAGGTAGTAACAATGTAATATAGTAAGTTGTAACAATAATTATGTTAAAAAGTAGCAAGTAAAAATCTGGATGACAGTAGTAATGAAAAAAGTAGTTATATAAACTTGGTATTATCAAATGTTTTTAACTTTAGCAATCAAAATATATTTAATATATGTTGATTTGAATAAGGAATGGGAATAAGTAGGTATTGTGGTAAAAAGCATTTAAACTAGCTCTTAACAAGTTATTGAACATCAGCAAACAAAATAGATTTAAGACATTTGTCAAATTTACTTATTGGGTCGCTTATGTCAAGGGAATTGTCTTTGGAAATAGAATTATAGTTACTACAGAGTCTCGGGATAACCGCGTTTTTGCCCTGCTTGGTTCTGTAGAAGGGAAGTGTAAAAAGATTATAGGCTTTACTTCTTGGCAATCTAAGAGGGGCATTCATCTGTAGCTTATTATTAAGTTCTATGCAGTCGAGTTTGCCATTAAACAGCTTGTGCAAGAAGTGTAGGTCTGTTCTTTTTCTGCGCAACGATAGAGGTGACATTTTGTAATGAGCAAGTCTTTTATTGTAGCTGTTAACTGTTTTTGCCAAATGGTCCCCATAAGAAAGATGGTAGAGAAATCGTTTTTGTATAGATTCTAGGCGTTTGCTGTAAATTTCGTAATGGGGATTCCAAATCACTGAACAATATTCTAGTATGGGCCGGACAAGGGATTCATAGAGTTTTAATTTTGTTAGAGGTGATTTAAAATCTTTGCTATTGCGGATAACGAAGCCTAATGTTTTGAAACCTTTAGAAACTGACTTAAGAATGTTAGCATTAAAAGTGAGCTTTGAGTCTATTACAACTCCCAGATCACGTATTTCGTTGACGGTGTTTAGCAGTTGATCATTTATCTGGTAGTTATTGGCTTGAGGTGTTTTACTAGAACTAAATTGTATGTAAAAGCATTTATGGGCATTAAGGCTCATTTTATTATCGGCACACCATTGAGTTAAATTATCTAGATCTTTTTGGAGAAGTAGGCTATCTGACGGTTTATTGATGAGCTTAGCTAGTTTAAGGTCATCAGCAAAAAGGTAAAACTTAGAATTCGAAAAACATTCTGTTATGTCGTTTATAAACACATTGAACAACAGAGGTCCTAAAACAGAACCCTGAGGCACGCCCGAAGAAGCAATAAAAGCATTAGAAAGGTACCCGCCAACAGCAACCCTAGAAGGTCTGTTAGTTAGGTATGATCCAAACCAATTGAGCAGAGCACCTGAAATTCCTAGTTGGTTTAGTTTGTCTAGCAAGATGGAATGATCAACCTTGTCAAAGGCCTTGCTAAAATCGGTGTAAACTGCGTCAACTGGTGTACCCTTATCGTAAGCCTCAAAAAGTAAGGACGTGTAGCATGCAAGGTTAGTTGCGGTGGAGCGACTTTTCATGAATCCGTGTTGACTTTCTGTAATTAGTTGTTTCATATACCATGTTAAATGCTCAGCCATCAATCTTTCAAAAACCTTTCCAAAGACAGCCAATATTGAAATTGGTCTGTAATTGGAAACAAGTTTCTTTTCACCGGACTTATATATAGGAACAATAATTGCTTCCTTCCAAATGTTAGGAAACGTGCCTTGGGTTATAGATTTGTTAAATATGATACTGAGGGGTTCCGCTAGTGCTGATGCACATTTCTTTATAAAAATAGGAGGTATTCCATCGCTACCTGCACCTTTATTCACATCTAAGTCAAGTAATGTTTTTTCAACGCAATTTACATGAATTTTAGGAAGGCAGAGGGAGCTAGATGTTTTTGTGCTTTCATTGCTTGGAGGGGGGTCAAGAACCAGGTTAGAAAGTGGGTTGAATATTCTTACGAAGTTATCAGCAAACAAGTTGCAGATATCCTCACCTCTTTCAACAGTTATGTCAAGAAGTTGCATTTTGGCCGGGTAAGGTGTACATCCATTGCGCTTACTTTTTATATATGACCAAAATGTCTTTGGATTCTTTTTGACGGAGTCTTCCAATAAAGACATATATTTAAAATAGCAGGTTTTTTGCGCCTTGCCGCACTCGTCACGCAAAATTTTGAAGTTAAGAATATCAAGGGGGTTATTGTACTTTTTGATCCTTACGTGTAGTTGATATTTTTGTCTAAACATTCGAATTAGTTCCCTCGAATACCAAATTGGGTATTTTTTCTGAGACTTATTTTTTAAGGGTATGTTATTTTTAATCACTAAACGCAATTTATTGTAAAATATGGAAACCATTTCATCCACTGTTAAACTGTCGGTAAATTCATCATCCCAGTTAATATTTTCTAGTTCGGAGAGTACTTTTTGATAGTCAGCTCGGAAAAATGCTGGTCTCGGTTCTGATTTACCAGGTAATAGATTAAAGTTTGCTTCTATAGGTATAATAAATTCTAAAGATGGGTGAGTCTTATCTTCTGGGATGAGGGGCCTATCACAGTGTTTCAGTTTTTTGACAATTTTATTGCTGAGGACTAAATCTAGTATTCTACTGTCGCAGTTGGTTATGTTGCAGTATTGTTGAAGAGCATTAAGCGTTATAAAATCTATAAAATGAGCATGAATTTTGACATTGTTGCATTCGGGGCTTTGGTGTAATGAGTGAATATCACCTACCCAGTTTATTTTAGATAGATTAAAATCTCCCAACAATAATGTGTGATCGTACTTATGTAATGTTTTTTGAGCACTGTCTGTAAAATTTTCAAGAACATTAAATTGCAGTGGAGATGGTAAGTAAGCTGCACATAAAAGAAGTTTGTGGACTTTTTGGCCTGTGCCAAAATTTAAAAGTGTGCCAAAGTTTGTGTACTTTCTCAGAGCACTGAAACAAAATGGAGGCACGCACTGCGAAAACCAAAGCCGCATTATCTTCCATTGAATTACGTTTTCATGATAATTCTGAATTAAATGATGGTTATTATGATGATATTAGAAATTATGGTTATTATGGAGATTATTATTTGTGTTTATTGTTTGACTTTGTTTTCTGCCCTGTTTGGGCTAAAGGATTTGATATGTATGCTGCAGTATGAATTTATAATGTACTTATTTATGTCAGGTAGATGTAACAAAATAGCTAATGCATTCTCAGGAGTTTCGGAATAGCGATTGGGTAATGCCAAAATACAAAAACTACAGTATTTTAGAATCTTCTAAGGCCCATCTCAATGAGAAATAAATTAAAAATTTAGAGAACCTTCAGATTGTTAAACTTCAACTTACAAAAATGCTGAAAATCTACTGAACTGTTATCATCTTAAACCACGCATATATTGGAAATAACGCTAATATAGTATAAAATATTCTTTCCTGGAAGAGTGGTGATCGTAAAAAGTGGAAGGAGCTGGGGACATCTTGCAGCGGCAGTGGGACACATTATCCCAGTAATATTTTAAGTCCTAGTTATAATTAAGTATGAATGTTTGTTTGTGTGGATGTATGAATATTTGTTACCTCTTCACGCAAAAACTACCGAAAGGACTGATCTGTTGCAAATATATAGATGTTAACCAGAATCATCACATAGCCTAATTTTATGCAGGTTCAATGCTTAGGAAGCCGCGGTTTAGTTAATAAAAAATATGAAAGTAATTCATGGTACAAAGAGAATTCATGTATCAAAACTTCATAGACAACAAAGCTCTATATAAACCTAACCTAAGGAGCAGCATCATCGCAGTACATTCAAACAGAAACGTAGCATTTCAGGCAGATGTCGAGGCAATGTGGGTCGCTCCTGACAAATGTGCCACCCCGGGGGGCCTGAATAAAGGCTCCACAAGATAAGGGGCCGAATTAAATCCGAACACTTAAGATGGTAAACGGCAGTTATAAAACTTTTTTTGGGATAATCTTATTGCTATTCGTGTAATAAATATGTCCGGTTTTTAATAATGTAGTTCATTAGGATGAATCGGCGCCGCGGCAGTTTAATGTTCCATGATGTAGCTAAGATATGGTACGAAGGTGGCTCCAATGTAATTGCTTTGTATAATGCCTATTCTGTTTCTAAGTAAATGCTCATTTTATTTAGGTTAATATCTAGTTCAAAGCTCATAAATGAAAACATAGCGTATTTAGGTCTTATGACTAAAGTATCATCACTAACCAATATCCTAAATCTAGAGACAACGCGTGTTCATAAGCAACCACTCTCAAAGGCACTACAGAATAAAGCTTATGCACGCGGAATGCATTAATGAGCACATGTAAACTCCAAGGTAAATTCACAACACTGCAAATATCTTCTACTCTCAGCACTTTCTCTAAGCTACGTAGTTTCATCGCCGCAGACGATCGAACGACGCCACCCAAAGTAATAAGAACTTAAGTATAAAGAGATAAAACGTATTTTGGAATGTAGAGCCCGAGTGCTAAAACTGCAGGCCCTTCGTGTAACCCGTAAATGCGATTTCAGGAACAACGCCGCTCAATTTCGAGTCTCATTGGTATGGATACAAAGTTGTTTTTCATATGATAGCTGCATGAAGAAGTTTTTCGGGAGGACCATAACAACACATTAGGTGACACTGTTCTTACCTTTATTAATGTGCTACAAGGTTCGAGGCTACAATACTCTGCGTTATGTCGGGGTCAAAGGGAGGCACTTTACTACCGATTAGTGCCTTTTAACCGGAAGGGCATATGTCTAAGGTGAGCAACTTACTGGTGTAATGAAGTGACCTATTTTTCCTGCGAGTTACGTTTATTGCTACCAGGCTCAGTTGTTGTTCCAAGTGGGATTAAGGGGGCATACAACTGGATGGTAGGGATGGTACAAATTTAGTAAGGCTTATGTACTAGTTTATTCAGCGGTACAATAACTTAAATATTGAAATGACAGCGCCGCTTGTAAGTAAACATATATACCTCTATTTAAGACCCACCGCTGATGAATCATTAACACTTTACAGAAATCGGTCAAAAATATGTGCATAAACAAATAGGTAGGTACATCTTCTCCGTTCCGTAGTGGGTAAAAGGCAAGCTATGGGATGACCATACTTATAAGGTATCTTGTAAATGTTTTTCAATAAACTACAGCACAACAGTTGACTTGCCGAAGGAAGCTTAGGTACTTTAATTTTTCCAATACAGCGAAGCGACCGCTGAACTGGAAAATATGAAAAGGAGAAGACGCTGCATTGGTATAGTTCGATGTAGTGTATATAGTTCTTAAAGCAATAAACTAGGCATTATTGCCTTGGTTAGTTTAAGGCATGTAAGCACTGACCTGTATTGTCTCATCGTAAGAGTAGCTGCGACTGGTCGCCACTGAGCTCATCTCACAGGAGCCTTGAGAGCGGCAGCCGCATCTGCACACATAAAATAATATAGTATGTGTAAAATTATGGGTATAATATACGATAAAAATATGGTTTTATTTTCAGTTATTTATTTTAATTACACTGTTTAATCCCACTAATATTATAAAGCTGAAAGTTTGTTTGGATGGAGGTTTGTTACCTCTTCACGCAAAAACTAAGCTACGGATTGAGCTGAAATTTTGCACATGTATTGATGTTGACCAGGATACAACGCATGCAAAGCAGTGGGCAGAAGCTAGTTCTCCTTATTTTTATATCTTCTTGAGTACTTTTAGATTCTTGCTAAGTTTCCAGATTTGTAAGAATGTTTGCTATAAAAACCTTGCTTTGATCAAAATGTTCATTAACCATGCGGGTTTTTAGCATTTATTCAACGGCTCCACAAAACAAAGCATATTTTTGCACATCTCTTGTTAACTTAATTCCGTCTACGGTCATAAAAGCGCGTACTTCCGCATACCATCCACCTTCAGTGCGAGATGTTACTAATTAAGCCATAAAAACACTCTCCGGGGCCCTTACCACGTGCCCTGAAGTCATACAGGCGTTATACAGAAGTTATACAGACACGACACTCACATTATGAACTTCAGGAATGTTTAAATGTGTGCTTAGAGCTGTTTACAAGTTTGGTGGAAACGGGCTTGTAAACTGAACTCAGCTTGCGACAGTGTATTTAATGTGACGATTAAAGGTTACCTACATTCTGAAACCTAAATTCTAGAGTAGTAGATCAAGTATGTATTCTATGTATCACAATAGATAAATGTCATTAAAACATTCGAACTAATATCCATACTTTTGTGGGGATTTGTGGAACTTTTGTCTAGAAATCCCCTTTGCGTGCCCTTCGAGAAACCGGAAGGGGATTTAAGGACAAAAAGTCCAATAATCCCCTTCGCATGGAATAGTTGCAGGGGATTTTTGGAATAAGTCATTTTATGTCACAAACTAAGGGAGACTATTTATCCAGCAGTGGGTGAAGTCTTAATTTTCTTTTGGTTATTGACTTTTTGGCGTGGGGGGATCGGCTGATGATGCCCTTTCTCTTTTGCCCGTGGATGCCATAAGAATCCGCCAAGTGATACCTCCGGAAGATGGGCAGCAGCGTTTTTTCGTGTATCAACATCCCGTACTGTGCTCGCCAATACGCCTGGCCCACGCCCCAAGGCGTGGTGAGTATGGCAACAGCCCCTCATGATAGTGATCAATGAGGGAGTCCTTTGTCCGGAAGTGGACGTCCTACGGCTGTAAGAGAGAAGAGAGAAATTGACTAATCTATGTCGCCTTTGCTTTTTGAATAAACACTTATTAACTTTGACTTTGTCGAGTTTGAATATAAGAAATAATCTACAATTACATAGACTGTAAATTGAGTTGGTCTAATCTTAAATAAAATTAATTTAGTGGAAGGAAGCCCTTTGCCCTGCATTGTGACAGTACAGGCTTTTAATAATAATAATCATAAATTGAAACAATTAACAAAAATCCTTTATTGAAAAAGTTCGAAAATTGCAGTCGGATGGAACATGTAGAGATAGAAAAGAATTTAAGAATTTATGAATTTAAGAATTTAGGAATTTAAGAATTTATGAATTTAGGAATTTAGAAATTTAGGAACTTAGGAATTTAATAATTTAAGAATTTAAGAATTTAGGAATTTAGGAATTTCGGAATTTAGGAATTTAAGAATTTAAGTTTAGGAATTTAGGAATTTAAGAATTTAAGAATTTATGAGTTAAAGAATTTAGGAATTTAAGAATTTAGGAATTTAGAAATATAGGAATTTAGGAATTTAAGAATTTATGATTTTAAGAATTTAGGAATTTAGGAATTTAGGAATTTAGGAATTTAGAAATTTAGGAACTTAGGAATTTAGGAATTTAAGAATTTAGGAATTTAGAAATATAGGAATTTAGGAATTTAAGAATTTAGGAATTTGGGAATTTAGAAATTTAGGAACTTAGGAATTTAGGAATTTAAGAATTTAAGAATTTAAGAATTTAGGAATTTAGGAATTTAGGAATTTAGGAATTTCGGAATTTAGGAATTTAAGAATTTAAGAGTTTAGGAATTTAGGAATTTCGGAATTTAGGAATTTAAGAATTTAAGATTTTAGGAATTTAGGAATTTAAGAATTTAAGTATTTACGAATTTAAGAATTTAAGAGAACATGTAGAGATAGAATAGAATTTAAGAATTTAGGAATTTCGGAATTTAGGAATTTAAGAATTTAAGTTTAGGAATTTAGGAATTTAAGAATTTAGGAATTTAAGAATTTAAGAATTAAAGAATTTAAAAATTTAAGAATTTAATAGTTTAGAAATTTAGGAATTTAGGAATTTTGGAATTAAGGAATTTAAGAATTTAAGTATTTACTACACTAATTTACTTTAGTACACTAAATTAATTTTATTTAAGATTAGACCAACTCAATTTACAGTCTATGTAATTGTAGATTAGGTTAAATTTCTTTAATTTCAGAGTTTTTGTAAGACAAAACTAAAACAACCCAATAATCGACCATTCTGACATGATTAGGTATGCCGTGGGGTGCCGGCAGTAGAATGTTTTTCTTCTTCTCATGCCCGTAGATGCAGTAAGAGCCTGCAAAGGGATAGGTACTTCCGGAAGATGGGAAGCAGCGTCTTTCCGTGTACCAATATCCTGAACTGCGCTCGCTAACCTGCCTGCCAAGCGTGGTGAGTATGGCAACTATCCCTCATTGAGATCTATGAGGGAGGCCTGTGTTCAGTAGTGGACGTTTTACGGCTGAAAGGATGATGACTATAATAAAGGTGTTCTAACACTTCGCAGATAGGTACTGTAAATACCAATAAGTTTCAAAATATAGCTTTAAAAATAATAATTATCGTTACTATTCAGACACACTATAAATTTTGTAAAATAGGAGGGGAGGGGTACTCACGAAATACAATATTGTTATTTTTCTTATAAATGTTGTGTTCGCCTAAAATTGGCGTACAGTAACAGGCCAAAACATTGTAATGATGTCCCAGGCACTGCAGCGTCCCGTACGCTGACGCTCTATAAATCCCACTAATATTATAAAGCCGAAAGTTTGTTTGTATCCGTGTTTGTTACCTCTTCAGGCAACAACTAGCCTATAGATTGAGCTGAAACTTCGCACACATAAAGATGTTGACAAGCATTGACATATACTTTCTATCCGGGTACAACGCATGCGAAGCCGCGGGCATCGCATGGGGCCATCGATCCCCCCACGCCAAAAAGTCAATAACCAAAAGAAAATTAAGACAGTTAAATCGAATTAAGCACACAATTTTCGTTCGCTTAAGGCAACTTGAACTCCAATTGAGGGAAAGAAGCGAGGAAGAAAGAAGTGAAAGAATTTAAGAATTTAAAAATTTAAGAATTGGAGAATTTAGAAATTTAGGAATTTCGGAATTTAGGAATTTAAGAATTTAAGAATTTAAGAATTTAAGTATTTAAGAATTTAAGAATTTAAGAATTTAAGAATTTAAGAATATAATAATTTAAGAACTTAAGAATTTAAGAATTTAACAATGAATAGAAGTGCCTATCACTTCTTTCTTCCTCGCTTCTTTCCCTCAATTGGAGTTCAAGTTGCCTTAAGCGAACGAAAATTGTGTGCTTAATTCGATTTAACTGTCTTAATTTTCTTTTGGTTATTGACTTTTTGGCGTGGGGGGATCGGCTGATGATGCCCTTTCTCTTTTGCCCGTGGATGCCATAAGAATCCGCCAAGTGATACCTCCGGAAGATGGGCAGCAGCGTTTTTTCGTGTATCAACATCCCGTACTGTGCTCGCCAATACGCCTGGCCCACGCCCCAAGGCGTGGTGAGTATGGCAACAGCCCCTCATGATAGTGATCAATGAGGGAGTCCTTTGTCCGGAAGTGGACGTCCTACGGCTGTAAGAGAGAAGAGAGAAATTGACTAATCTATGTCGCCTTTGCTTTTTGAATAAACACTTATTAACTTTGACTTTGTCGAGTTTGAATAAAAGAAATAATCTACAATTACATAGACTGTAAATTGAGTTGGTCTAATCTTAAATAAAATTAATTTAGTGGAAGGAAGGGATGCCTTTGCCCTGCATTGTGACAGTACAGGCTTTTAATAATAACAATCATAAATTGAAACAATTAACAAAAATCCTTAATTGAAAAAGTTCGAAAATTGCAGTCGGATGGAACATGTAGAGATAGAATAGAATTTAAGAATTTATGATTTTAGGAATTTAGGAATTTAAGAATTTTAGAATTTTAGAATTTATGAATTTTAGAATTTATGAATTTAGAAATTAAGGAACTTAGAAATTTAAGAATTTAAGAATTTAGGAATTTAGGAATTTCGGAATTTAGGAATTTAAGTTTAGGAATTTAGGAATTTCGGAATTTATGAATTTAAAAATTTAAGAATTTAAGAAATTAAGAATTTAAGAATTTATGAGTTTAAGAATTTAGGAATTTAAGAATTTAGGAATTTAGAAATATAGGAATTTACATTCAAAGTTAATAAGTGTTTATTCAAAAAGCAAAGGCGACATAGATTAGTCAATTTCTCTCTTCTCTCTTACAGCCGTAGGACGTCCACTTCCGGACAAAGGACTCCCTCATTGATCACTATCATGAGGGGCTGTTGCCATACTCACCACGCCTTGGGGCGTGGGCCAGGCGTATTGGCGAGCACAGTACGGGATGTTGATACACGAAAAAACGCTGCTGCCCATCTTCCGGAGGTATCACTTGGCGGATTCTTATGGCATCCACGGGCAAAAGAGAAAGGGCATCATCAGCCGATCCCCCCACGCCAAAAAGTCAATAACCAAAAGAAAATTAAGACTTCACCCACTGCTGGATAAATAGTCTCCCTTAGTTTGTGACATAAAATGACTTATTCCAAAAATCCCCTGCAACTATTCCATGCGAAGGGGATTATTGGACTTTTTGTCCTTAAATCCCCTTCCGGTTTCTCGAAGGGCACGCAAAGGGGATTTCTAGACAAAAGTTCCACAAATCCCCACAAAAGTATGGATATTAGTTCGAATGTTTTAATGACATTTATCTATTGTGATACATAGAATACATACTTGATCTACTACTCTAGAATTTAGGTTTCAGAATGTAGGTAACCTTTAATCGTCACATTAAATACACTGTCGCAAGCTGAGTTCAGTTTACAAGCCCGTTTCCACCAAACTTGTAAACAGCTCTAAGCACACATTTAAACATTCCTGAAGTTCATAATGTGAGTGTCGTGTCTGTATAACTTCTGTATAACGCCTGTATGACTTCAGGGCACGTGGTAAGGGCCCCGGAGAGTGTTTTTATGGCTTAATTAGTAACATCTCGCACTGAAGGTGGATGGTATGCGGAAGTACGCGCTTTTATGACCGTAGACGGAATTAAGTTAACAAGAGATGTGCAAAAATATGCTTTGTTTTGTGGAGCCGTTGAATAAATGCTAAAAACCCGCATGGTTAATGAACATTTTGATCAAAGCAAGGTTTTTATAGCAAACATTCTTACAAATCTGGAAACTTAGCAAGAATCTAAAAGTACTCAAGAAGATATAAAAATAAGGAGAACTAGCTTCTGCCCACTGCTTTGCATGCGTTGTATCCTGGTCAACATCAATACATGTGCAAAATTTCAGCTCAATCCGTAGCTTAGTTTTTGCGTGAAGAGGTAACAAACCTCCATCCAAACAAACTTTCAGCTTTATAATATTAGTGGGATTAAACAGTGTAATTAAAATAAATAACTGAAAATAAAACCATATTTTTATCGTATATTATACCCATAATTTTACACATACTATATTATTTTATGTGTGCAGATGCGGCTGCCGCTCTCAAGGCTCCTGTGAGATGAGCTCAGTGGCGACCAGTCGCAGCTACTCTTACGATGAGACAATACAGGTCAGTGCTTACATGCCTTAAACTAACCAAGGCAATAATGCCTAGTTTATTGCTTTAAGAACTATATACACTACATCGAACTATACCAATGCAGCGTCTTCTCCTTTTCATATTTTCCAGTTCAGCGGTCGCTTCGCTGTATTGGAAAAATTAAAGTACCTAAGCTTCCTTCGGCAAGTCAACTGTTGTGCTGTAGTTTATTGAAAAACATTTACAAGATAAGTATGGTCATCCCATAGCCTGCCTTTTACCCACTACGGAACGGAGAAGATGTACCTACCTATTTGTTTATGCACATATTTTTGACCGATTTCTGTAAAGTGTTAATAATTCATCAGCGGTGGGTCTTAAATAGGTATATATGTTTACTTACTCACAAGCGGCGCTGTCATTTCAATATTTAAGTTATTGTACCGCTGAATAAACTAGTACATAAGCCTTACTAAATTTGTACCATCCCTACCATCCAGTTGTATGCCCCCTTAATCCCACTTGGAACAACAACTGAGCCTGGTAGCAATAAACGTAACTCGCAGGAAAAATAGGTCACTTCATTACACCAGTAAGTTGCTCACCTTAGACATATGCCCTTCCGGTTAAAAGGCACTAATCGGTAGTAAAGTGCCTCCCTTTGACCCCGACATAACGCAGAGTATTGTAGCCTCGAACCTTGTAGCACATTAATAAAGGTAAGAACAGTGTCACCTAATGTGTTGTTATGGCCCTCCCGAAAAACTTCTTCATGCAGCTATCATATGAAAAACAACTTTGTATCCATACCAATGAGACTCGAAATTGAGCGGCGTTGTTCCTGAAATCGCATTTACGGGTTACACGAAGGGCCTGCAGTTTTAGCACTCGGGCTCTACATTCCAAAATACGTTTTATCTCTTTATACTTAAGTTCATATTACTTTGGGTGGCGTCGTTCGATCGTCTGCGGCGATGAAACTACGTAGCTTAGAGAAAGTGCTGAGAGTAGAAGATATTTGCAGTGTTGTGAATTTACCTTGGAGTTTACACGGGCTCATTAATGCATTCCGCGTGCATAAGCTTTATTCTGTAGTGCCTCTGAGAGTGGTTGCTTATGAACACGCGTTGTCTCTAGATTTAGGATATTGGTTAGTGATGATACTTTAGTCATAAGACCTAAATACGCTATGTTTTCACTTATGAGCTTTGAACTAATAATCATAAAAATTGAGCATTTACTTAGAAACAGAATAAGCATTATACAAAGCAATTACATTTGAGCCACCTTCGTTCCATATCCTAGCTACATCATGGAACATTAAACCGCCGCGGCGCTGATTCATCCTAATGAACTACATTATTAAAAACCGGACATATTTATTACACGAATAGCAATAAGATTATCCCAAAAAAGTTTTATAACTGCCGTTTACCATCTTAAGTGTTCGGATTTAATTCGGCCCCTTATCTTGTGGAGCCTTTATTCAGGCCCCCCGGGGTGGCACATTTGTCAGGAGCGACCCACATTGCCTCGACATCTGCCTGAAATGCTACGTTTCTGTTTGAATGTACTGCGATGATGCTGCTCCTTAGGTTAGGTTTAGGTATATAGAGCTTTGTTGTCTATGAAGTTTTGATCCATGAATTCTCTTTGCACCATGAATTACTTTCATATTTTTTATTAACTAAACCGCGGCTTCCTAAGCATTGAACCTGCATAAAATCAGGCTATGTGATGATTCTGGTTAACATCTATATATTTGCAACAGATCAGTCCTTTGCGTTAGTTTTTGCGTGAAGAGGTAACAAATATTCATACATCCACACAAACAAACATTTATACTTACTTATAACTAGGACTTAAAATATTACTGGGATAATGTGTCCCACTGCCGCTGCAAGATGTCCCCAGCTCCTTCCACTTTTTACGATCACCACTCTTCCAGGAAAGAATATTTTATACTATATTAGCGTTATTTCCAATATATGCGTGGTTTAAGATGATAACAGTTCAGTAGATTTTCAGCATTTTTGTAAGTAGAAGTTTAACAATCTGAAGGTTCTCTATATTTTTAATTTATTTATCATTGAGATGGGCCTTAGAAGATTCTAAAATACTGTAGTTTTTGTATTTTGGCATTACCCAATCGCTATCCGAAACTCCTGAGAATGCATTAGCTATTTTGTTACATCTACCTGAAATAAGTACATTATAAATTCATACTGCAGCATACATATCAAATCCTTTAGCCCAAACAGGGCAGAAAACAAATTCAAACAATAAACACAAATAATAATCTCCATAATAACCATAATTTCTAATATCATCATAATAACCATCATTTAATTCAGAATTATCATGAAAACGTAATTCAATGGAAGATAATGCGGCTTTGGTTTTCGCAGTGCGTGTCTCCATTTTGTTTCAGTGCTCTGAGAAAGTACAGACACCATCTTGCGTTTATCGTTTTTCGATTCTGCGTATATTTTGATGAGGCACCACTGTGGATCAACAAGAAATAAAAACAAAGATTCTGGCAAACAACTCTGTGTAAATGTTTATTTTTTGTTGCTGGGTCAGGTGTAAAGATATTCCTCGTAACTTAACCTTTTTGTAATTGGTATTCCATTATAGGAATGCTAACAAATCTATTAAAGAATAGAACGCCTTTCATTTGCAATTAGTACATTTATATATGTACATATAGCTAGGAAAGAATACGAGTAAATCTTAATCATCACAAAATCAGTTATATGTACCCTAGAGTCTTGGTTCATATGTCGTGTAATATAAATATTTTATTAAAATTACTGCTGCTTCTCCTGCCGAATGGAGCAACGTTCCAGGTTTTATTTCCGAAAATGGAAGGTCCGAGATATCTAGGTCATTTGAGCCATTTCTATTTCCAGCTTTTGCAATATAACTCCGACTGGTCAGCCAAATGTGTGCTTATAGCCGCAGGACGTCGGATTTCCCCATTCGATTGCCCTATCGCGGCGATATATTGTGATTTTACTATCTATATTGCCGGAAATTGCCTTACTGAATTTGATTAACGTAGTGTTTCCGAAAGGGTTGGGTCCTACGTGGACCACAGCGCATTAAAGAGGCGCGGGGCAGAAAATCGAATTTTCCGGTCTTATGGGCTCGCATACCTTTGTACCTTTGTCGAGTTTTTCAGAGCGTGTCGTATACACAAACTTTGGCAATTTCCCCGGGCTCGCTAGTTTGCCTTTTGAGGCGCTTTGTGTTTTTATAACGTTTACACTGAATTTACTCTCAAGTAGGTGCGTTAAAGCCTCGATACGCCCGCGTTTGGCGAATTCCGGGCTTTTATGAAAAAAAGGTTGTTGAATATTTTTATGATGCCTATTTTACAAGTTCGATAGCAATGCTCGTTTGGCCGGGAGGTTATGGGTAAACTCAGTGTTTTCATAGGCTATAGAGCACAAGTTTTATTAAAGTTCCACTTTGACCAAAATGAATTTGGGGTCATTGTATCTCGGTAGTGAATGTCAGAGTTTCTAATCAAAATGGCGACTTCTGATAATGTCACAGAGTCATTTCTCATTGTCATCCCTCGAGACTATCGTAGAGCTCCCGGAAGGGGATGTGACATGAGTTTCAAGTCGCTGTACGGAATGTTCACCGCAATATAGGAAGTACCCTAATGGTAATTTTGGGAAGTGCTACACAATCTTACACAAAGTTTGGATTTAGGTATCTATAAATCTGTACAAACATGTCTTATATCTTAAGATACTGACCGACGAAATTTAAAAATAGCTTGATTCGTTCTGTTAACTTTATGAAAACATTATTTTTCCTAGGCTAGGATAAGTGGAAGAGAAGAAGAAGAAGGGAGGTCTCTTCCCAGAAGTATATACACGTAAGGATCTAGGCTAGCTATATTACTTCCAATATAGCCATAGCCACCATCATTCTGAAACAAACTCTTCTGCCTTAAACGATAGAAAGAACCACTTTTTCTGTCTCGCCCTGTAGGTATCTAAAGATTCCGATTAGCATAGGAAACCAGTAACCTACTTTCCTGTAATCGGAATAAACAGGCTAAGTACGAGTTTCAGGATCCGTTAAATTAGCGGCGCCCTGTGAATTCAGCGGGGGTCGATTTTAATTTCGGATTCAAATTTTCCGAAAGATAAAGCGACACAGGTTTACGACCCAAGCTTTTGCATATCTACTATCAGATTATTGTTTGTTAGTAGTATGGACTCTTTATCGAACGAGTGGGCGAAGCGAACGAAGTTCTTAGTGGCGACTAGGCGTTTCAGCTGAAAGTTTGTATGTATGTCCGCAATTTTTGTCCGAGGATAATTCTTGAACGGATGATAGATTTTGATAAAATTAAACTTAAGGATCAATACAAATCGATTGTCATGGGGGAATTTAGATTTAAAGGTTAGTTTTTGAGATATGGTGGTTTAATAGTATTTTTTTGCCCGAGGCCTCTTCTACTCTTTAACGGATGATCGGATTTTGATAAAATTTAAAACTTAAGGAGATTATTATATAAATACAATTTGACTGTAGTAGGGAAATCAAGTTCAAACGCAATGGGACTTCATTGAAAGAAGTCTTGTTTAATAATTGAAAGAACAACTAGTTTAATTATTTAGGAAGCGACATCCACAACCTATAAATAAAAAAAAACCTTCAGGGTTAACCTCGCCTTTGTATAGTGTGCCAAAAATGTGGTCTACTAGACCACTACGCTTGAGGTTTATTTGAACTTCATGAAACAACAAGGTCGATTTCCTGTTGCTTAAGTTTTTTTGTTAATTTCAACTGAAGGGAATATTATAATATTATTGCTTATTGTTAAGTTAATAAGGTCTTAATAAATAATACATATACCCATGACTTAAAATGTCAGGCATTTCCAAAATCAGACAATAAGTCACAATTGTCCATCCGTTATAAAAGTCGACCTTAACATTCGATCAAAAAGAAACTTTGGTCAAAACTGTTAGTCTTGAATAAAACCGGACAAGTACGAGCTGGACTCACCCACCGAGGGTTCCGTAGGTATTTTATTTTTTATTATTATTATGAGTCATTTGGGTCCCACTGCTGGACAAAGGCCTCCCCCAATTCCCTCCATATATCCCGATTCTGAGCTGCTTCCCTCCAGTCAACAATGTACTGATCGAGATCGTCCCGTCATCTACGCTTCGGTTTGCCGCGTCCGTCGCCTTCCCGCCGCTCACTTGGATGCAGACGTGGCCAGTCCAGTCCACTTCAGCTTAGCGGCATTCAGAGCTTTTTCCGCGATCCCAGTCCTGCACCTCAATTCAGTGTTTCGGATCCTGTCCGTTCGCTTGACTGCAAGGATGCTGCGCTCCATCGGTCGCTGACTAACTTGGAGCTTGTACTTTTGAATGTTGGTCACCATATGTTAGAAGGGGGAGGATGCATACGTCCATTAATTTTCGTTTTAGAGATAAAGGGATTTAGGTATGTAAGAACGTAATAATTATATCATTGCAAATGCTTTTGGATTTTTCTCTATCTACAATATAAGACTATATACCTTGCCAAATTTCATAGTTCTAGGTCTACGCGAAGTACCCTTTGTACTTTAAATTCCTTCGGGAATGTCGAAACATGCGTTTTTTGCGGCATAAACGGTCGTATCTTTTTTCAAGTTAACTTTGAATATTGACAGCTTAAGAAGTTGTAGATTTGAGTATATGGTTTTGATTTCAATTCCATACCTCAACACGTTCTCGACATAAATGGTCTTGATAGACCGACAGACGGACAAACAGACAGATAGACAGACGGACAACAAGTAAATATCCTTAACTGAATTATATCAACCTTTGCTACCAATGATACTAGTACCAATGCTGAACAAAGGGATGGAAAGAAAAAATTCAGCAAAGGCTACTATTACAAATTTTATAAATAACTAAAATTTGCTTAACAGTGTATATTATAACTTATTATATCTCTTTTTAAAGCTACACAAATACTAATTCCTGTTCATTTATAAATTCGCCATATAATCACCAAATAAATTCAACGAGATGTTGCATCGACGTTAATTAAAAGCCTCCGCGGAAGGCTTTATCTCGATTCAAATTTTCCGAAAGATTAAACTGCGGCAGGAGGTTTACGAGCTGAGAGCCTGAAGCCTGAAACCTTACAGGGTCTCCTACATTCCCGAGTAACACTGATATCAAAGGAATTTAATTTTAGAGTTTCGTTTTAGGCTTTGTAGAGCTCATGTTAAACGTTAAAGATAGAAGAGAAAAAAAATATTTCATAACCATATTACACTAACTATAATGCTATAACTGAATAAGTCTTTGATTGTTAGGTTTTTGTATTTTCTGAGCCATAACGTTTACTAACAGAGAAATACATAAAATAGTCGTCCGAAAATCAAAGTCTAAACAACTTCTGATCGAGAATCAATGCAGGCTGTGTGCGCTCGTGTGTGTGCCTATGACTTGTCCTCGACTATGTCTGCTGCTAGCAGCGTTTGCCGACCGCCGCGCTTGCAAAGTGTTTAAATTCTACCCGCTAATTAATGAAATCGATCTCTTCTAATTATAATTTTATTTACGTTGTTCTATACTAATGTTTTTATTACTTTTAATGCTAATTTTGTTTTGGAACATATTTTATTAAGACTATAATTGTATTAAAACTATGTTGTCGTAAGTTTTCGTAAATGTTTTAACCTTTACGAAATCTAAGCTTGTAAAAACATCATTAATCTATATGTGCTGCAATACTAGGACACATTATGTAAACTAGTTGTACTGCAGATTAAGGGACTTTGTTATTTATATTACATGTTCAGAATAAAGAACCTTTTTTTATTGTCTTTATAAAGAAATGGTGTCCTGACTGAATGACTGTCTTTATCTTTGTCTATGTAAAGATAATTCTGGTAATTTGCGGCTTCGGTTCGCGATAAAATCGCTTTAAATTATCGGCTCTTCTTCGTATCGCGCCCTCTATCATGGTTTTTGCACATTTATGGGTTGTGGGAAAAGGGCTGCGTAATGCGTACGGCCACTATAGCGAATTTATTGCCGCTACTCGATACTAGATGGCATTTATCGGCAGGTGACCTGATTTTACCATATTTCTTTAATAAGGAGCTAGGGTTAACTTTTTTACAACATTGGACAATGACTATTGTTATAGTTATGGTCCAATGTTGCACTTTTGCATTTAGAATTATACAGAAATAAATTTAAAATACAAATGCGTAGAACTAAGCTTATTTCGTGACCATATTACATTAACGTTACCTGAAAAAGTCTTAGATTGTTAAGACTTTGTTTTGTTTTTTTTTTAATTAAATTAAATTAAATTTGTTTTGAGCCGTAACGTTTTCTAGCAGAGAGTTAAGTAAAATCGTATTATAATGCTTTGCTTATTTTGGGACTAGTTGGTGTTCTGTGTAGTGTCTCATCATTTCAGCTTTAAAACGTCCACTACGGAACACAGGCATCCCTCATGGATCTCCATGAGTGGTAGTTGCCATACTCACCACGCTTGGCAGGCGGGTTGGCGAGCACAGTACGGGATGTTGATACACGGAAAGACGCTGCTGTCCATATTCCGGAGGCATCCTTTAGCAGGTTCTTACTGCATCCACGGGCATGAGAGGAGAGGTAACATTCTACTGCCGAATAATTTGGTTTGGTAAATATTAATGAAGACTGTTTCATATTGTGTGAAAAAATATTTCTCTAATTACTTACAAACGGTAATCACAATCAGAATATTTTTTTAGTTTAGTAAAGTTAAGTTAAATAAGGTTAAGTTATGCCGTGGGGTGCCGGCAGTAGAATGTCGCTTATCCTCTCTTGCCCGGAGATGCACTAAGAATGTGCCAAGGGATACCTCCGGAAGATGGACAGCAGCGTCTTCTGTGTATCAACAGCCGGTACTGCGCTCGCCAACCCTCCAAGCGAGTATGACAACAACCCTTTATGATCTGAGAGATCCATGTGGGAGACCAACGTCCAGCAGTGGACGTGGGCAAGCAGTCTTACGGCTGAGATGATAAAGTTAAGTTTGATTTTTAAGCAGTTTGTCTTTTGCAATCTACAATAATACAGTCAATGGAATGAACTGCTAATGACCAACAGCTCAATAAAGTTTAACTTATCTAGTGTATATGTGTAGTGTATGTGTTATCGTGTTCGTTCACATCAGATATGAGTTCGGATGCTAACCGGGCCATTACTCGTTGTTCAGTGACCATTTGTCGTAATTACCAGACGACGGTTAATCCAGCTTCTGGCAATTAGGCAGGGACGTACCAACGCAGGATTGAATATGCACAGACCCACGCAGGTAATCATCATTATAACGTCACATGCCTCCTTCTGATCTACATGAGGGGTGGTTGCCATACCTACTCACCTCGCTTGGCAGGCGGGTTGGCTATCGAAGTGCGGGATGTTGATACATGAAAAGACTCAGCTGCCTATCTTCCCCCTTAGGTGAGTATGGCCCTCTTAGGTGGGTATGGCCCTCTTAGGTGGGTATGGCCCTCTTAGGTGAGTATGGCCCTCTTAGGTGAGTATGGCCCTCTTAGGTGAGTATGGCCCTCTTAGGTGAGTATGGCTGTATGGCCTTGGATATTGGCGTGGCAGCAGTCCTATGGATGAGATGATGATTAAATTAAATGCTTGATTAAGTTTATTATTTGCGAATTTCAATATGTGTGGTGATTTATTAGGTTTACTTCTCTTCAGTGTCACGTATAGAATGCATGCGCAGTGCTGACGTTGTATACATCATCTGTTAAAGACGACTTTACCTATATCTAGGTCTACCATGAGTTTTTACAATCTACCTCTATACTCGCTAGCGACTGTAGTTAAAATAATGTATGCAAACTTGTACAGCGCCTCTAGCGGATAGTTTGGTACTAAAATGCGCAGTAAACTATTATACTACAGCGACTGCAGTTTGGGCTATAATTGCTTAGAATTTGGTAACATGAGTTACAAATCTGACAGATGTCATAGTAACGTACTATTACTACAAAAATTCCAAAATTCCAAAATTCCAAAATTCCAAATTCCAAAATTCCAAAATTCCAAAATTCCAAATTCCAAAATTCCAAAATTCCAAATTCCAAAATTCCAAAACTCCAAATTCCAAAATTCGAAATTCCAAAATTCCAAATTCCAAAATTCCAAATTCCAAAATTCCAAAATTCCAAATTCCAAAATTCCAAATTCCAAAATTCCAAATTCCAAAATTACAAATTCCAAAATTACAAATTCCAAAATTCCAAATTCCAAAATTCCAAAATTCCAAATTCCAAAATTCGAAATTCCAAAATTCCAAATTCCAAAATTTTAAAATTCCAAAATTCCAAATTCCAAAATTCCAAATTCCAAAATTCAAAATTCCAAAATTCCAAAATTCCAAATTCCAAAATTCGAAATTCCAAAATTCCTAATTCCAAAATTTTAAAATTCCAAAATTCCAAATTCCAAAAGTCCAAATTCCAAAATTCGAAATTCCAAAATTCCAAATTCCAAAATTTTAAAATTCCAAAATTCCAAATTCCAAAATTCCAAAAGTTATCTCCCTTATCGTCCCGTCCCGTCCCGTCCCGTCCCGTCTCGTCCCGTCCCGTCCCGTCTCCCGTCCCGTCACCCGTCCCGTCCCGTCCCGTCTCCCGTCCCGTCCCGTCCCGTCTCTCCGTATTTTTAAGTTGGTGTTGGCTTCTTTCCCTTTACTTGGAATAAAAGTTATCTCCCTTATCGTCCCGTCCCGTCCCGTCCCGTCCCGTCTCGTCCCGTCCCGTCCCGTCCCGTCCCGTCTCGTCCCGTCCCGCCCCGTCCCGCCCCGTCTCCCGTAACGCCCCGTCCCGCCCCGTCCCGCCCTGTCCCGTCCCGTCTCGTCCCGTCCCGTCCCGTCCCGTCCCGCCCCGTCCCGCCCCGTCCCGCCCCGTCCCGTCCCGTCTCCCGTCCTGTCCCGTCCCGTCTCCCGTCCCGTCCCGTCCCGTCTCTCCGTATTTTTAAGTTGGTGTTGGCTTCTTTCCCTTTACTTGGACTAAAAGTTATCTCCCTTATCGTCCCGTCCCGTCCCGTCCCGTCCCGTCCCGTCCCGTCCCGTCAAGTCCCGCCCCGTCCCGCCCCGTCCCGCCCCGTCCCGTCCCGTCCCGTCTCCCGTCCCGCCCCGTCCCGCCCCGTCCCGCCCTGTCCCGTCCCGTCTCGTCCCGTCCCGTCCCGTCCCGTCCCGCCCCGTCCCGTCCCGTTTCGTCCCGTCCCGTCCCGTCTCCCGTCCCGTCCCGTCCCGTCCCGTCCCGTCGCGTCCCGTCCCGTCGCGTCCCGCCCCGTCCCGTCCCGCCCCGTCCCGTCCCGTCCCGCCCCGTCCCGTCCCGCCCTGTCCCGCCCCGTCCCGTCCCGTCCCGTCCCGTCTCCCGTCCCGTCTCCCATCCCGTCCCGTCCCGTCCCGTCTCCCGTCCCGTCCCGTCCCGTCCCGTCCCGTCCCGTCCCGTCCCGTCCCGTCCCGCCCCGTCCCGTCCCGTCCCGTCCCGCCCCGTCCCGTCCCGCCCCGTCCCGTCCCGCCCCGTCCCGCCCCGTCCCGCCCCGTCCCGTCCCGTCCCGTCCCGTCTCCCGTCCCGTCCCGTCTCCCGTCCCGTCCCGTCCCGTCTCTGCGTATTTTTAAGTTGGTGTTGGCTTCTTTCCCTTTACTTGGACTAAAAGTTATCTCCCTTATCGTCCCGTCCCGTCCCGTCCCGTCTCCCGTCCCGTCCCGTCCCGTCAAGTCCCGTCCCGTCCCGTCTCCCGTCCCGTCCCGTCCCGTCCCGTCCCGTCCCGTCCCGTCCCGTCCGGTCCCGCCCCGTCCCGTCCCGTCCCGCCCCGTCCCGTCCCGTTTCGTCCCGTCCCGTCCCGTCTCCCGTCCCGTCCCGTCCCGTCCCGTCCCGTCCCGCCCCGTCCCGCCCCGTCCCGCCCCGTCCCGTCCCGTCCCGTCCCGTCCCGTCTCCCGTCCCGTCCCGTCCCGTCTCTGCGTATTTTTAAGTTGGTGTTGGCTTCTTTCCCTTTACTTGGACTAAAAGTTATCTCCCTTATCGTCCCGTCCCGTCCCGTCCCGTCCCGTCCCGTCAAGTCCCGCCCCGTCCCGCCCCGTCCCGTCCCGTTTCGTCCCGTCCCGTCCCGTCTCCCGTCCCGTCCCGTCCCGTCCCGTCCCGTCGCGTCCCGTCCCGTCGCGTCCCGCCCCGTCCCGTCCCGCCCCGTCCCGTCCCGTCCCGCCCCGTCCCGTCCCGCCCCGTCTCCCGTCCCGTCCCGTCCCGTCCCGTCCCGTCCCGTCCCGTCCCGTCCCGTCCCGCCCCGTCCCGTCCCGCCCCGTCCCGTCCCGTTTCGTCCCGTCCCGTCCCGTCTCCCGTCCCGTCCCGTCCCGTCCCGTCCCGTCCCGTCCCGTCCCGTCCCGTCCCGTCCCGTCCCGTCCCGCCCCGTCCCGCCCCGTCCCGTCCCGTCCCGTCCCGTCTCCCGTCCCGTCCCGTCTCCCGTCCCGTCCCGTCCCGTCTCTGCGTATTTTTAAGTTGGTGTTGGCTTCTTTCTTCTTCTTTTCCAGCTCTTCAGTGACTGTAAGGTGCTCTCTGTAAGAAAGCTGTTTGTTTTGCAAGCTCTCCTTAGGCAGCATAAAGTATTGGCAGATTTTGATAATGAAAAGAAAAGACGTAAGAATAAAATTTATAATACAATAACTTGTAAAACTTCATTTGCTCATCGACATACATATTTTTTGGCATCTTATTTATAAAATAAAATTAGTAAAATAACAACATTACATAAAACTACTAACCAGGAATGTAAGAGAAAAATAAGGTATTACTTACAGAGCCTAGACTACAAGCAAACAGATCTTCTGCTATCGACTCAACCTTAAATGTTTATCACGTTAACTAAATGGGCTGTATTATTATTTTGGATATAGATTTTCATCAGCTCGGCACTGATAGGGCCGGAATTTATCTAAAACGCACGGGCCTAAGCCAAGTGCGCATTAGTTGTGTTTCTAGATGCACCATGGTTAGAAGACTGTGGTGCGTCAATGGAAACATCAGTTTGCAAAAACTTTCTAACAATCCTACACGTGTTGAGGATAACTGCTTTCTGTAACAGAGCGAATGTGTGTTTAGGCAGGTTAGTATGACAGCCTCGGACCATCCATAAATAATGGCTTTTATATATATTTTTTTACAAACATTTTATTGTTTGAATTTGGAGAAAAAACATTTAAATTTATATTTTAGTATCATTTTTTATTTAGTATTATTATTATAGTTTTCACTATAATAATATAATGTTTTATTTTTGTATATCTGTTGCATATGCAACAGACTCGCGTGAAAAAAAAAATGAAAAAAAAAATAGATTATCATTATAATGAGACATTTCTCATTTATTTTATATATATAAGTTGGTGTTGGCTTCTTTCCCTTTACTTGGAATAAAAGTTATCTCCCTTATCGTCCCGTCCCGTCCCGTCTCCCGTCCCGTCCCGTCCCGTCCCGTCCCGTCTCGTCCCGCCCCGTCCCGTCCCGTCCCGTCTTGTCCCGTCCCGTCCCGCCCCGTCCCGCCCCGTCCCGTCCCGTCCCGTCCCGTCCCGCCCCGTCCCGCCCCGTCCCGCCCCGTCCCGTCCCGTCTCGTCCCGTCCCGTCCCGTCTCCCGTCCCGTCCCGTCCCGTCTCTCCGTATTTTTAAGTTGGTGTTGGCTTCTTTCCCTTTACTTGGAATAAAAGTTATCTCCCTTATCGTCCCGTCCCGTCTCGTCCCGCCCCGTCCCGTCCCGTCCCGTCTTGTCCCGTCCCGTCCCGCCCCGTCCCGCCCCGTCCCGTCCCGTCCCGTCCCGTCCCGCCCCGTCCCGCCCCGTCCCGCCCCGTCCCGTCCCGTCTCGTCCCGTCCCGTCCCGTCTCCCGTCCCGCCCCGTCCCGTCTCCCGTCCCGTCCCGTCCCGTCTCTCCGTATTTTTAAGTTGGTGTTGGCTTCTTTCCCTTTACTTGGACTAAAAGTTATCTCCCTTATCGTCCCGTCCCGTCCCGTCCCGTCCCGTCTCGTCCCGTCCCGTCCCGTCTCCCGTCCCGTCACCCGTCCCGTCCCGTCCCGTCTCCCGTCCCGTCCCGTCCCGTCTCTCCGTATTTTTAAGTTGGTGTTGGCTTCTTTCCCTTTACTTGGAATAAAAGTTATCTCCCTTATCGTCCCGTCCCGTCCCGTCCCGTCCCGTCTCGTCCCGTCCCGTCCCGTCCCGTCCCGTCCCGTCCCGTCTCGTCCCGTCCCGTCCCGTCCCGTCCCGTCTCCCGTCCCGCCCCGTCCCGCCCCGTCCCGCCCTGTCCCGTCCCGTCTCGTCCCGTCCCGTCCCGTCCCGTCCCGCCCCGTCCCGCCCCGTCCCGTCCCGTCTCCCGTCCTGTCCCGTCCCGTCTCCCGTCCCGTCCCGTCCCGTCTCTCCGTATTTTTAAGTTGGTGTTGGCTTCTTTCCCTTTACTTGGACTAAAAGTTATCTCCCTTATCGTCCCGTCCCGTCCCGTCCCGTCCCGTCCCGTCCCGTCCCGTCAAGTCCCGCCCCGTCCCGCCCCGTCCCGTCCCGTTTCGTCCCGTCCCGTCCCGTCCCGTCGCATCCCGTCCCGTCCCGTCCGGTCCCGCCCCGTCCCGTCCCGTCCCGCCCCGTCCCGTCCCGCCCCGTCCCGTCCCGTTTCGTCCCGTCCCGTCCCGTCTCCCGTCCCGTCCCGTCCCGTCCCGTCCCGTCCCGTCCCGTCTCTGCGTATTTTTAAGTTGGTGTTGGCTTCTTTCTTCTTCTTTTCCAGCTCTTCAGTGACTGTAAGGTGCTCTCTGTAAGAAAGCTGTTTGTTTTGCAAGCTCTCCTTAGGCAGCATAAAGTATTGGCAGATTTTGATAATGAAAAGAAAAGACGTAAGAATAAAATTTATAATACAATAACTTGTAAAACTTCATTTGCTCATCGACATACATATTTTTTGGCATCTTATTTATATAATAAAATTAGTAAAATAACAACATTACATAAAACTACTAACCAGGAATGTAAGAGAAAAATAAGGTATTACTTACAGAGCCTAGACTACAAGCAAACAGAGCTTCTGCTATCGACTCAACCTTAAATGTTTATCACGTTAACTAAATGGGCTGTATTATTATTTTGGATATAGATTTTCATCAGCTCGGCACTGATAGGGCCGGAATTTATCTAAAACGCACGGGCCTAAGCCAAGTGCGCATTAGTTGTGTTTCTAGATGCACCATGGTTAGAAGACTGTGGTGCGTCAATGGAAACATCAGTTTGCAAAAACTTTCTAACAATCCTACACGTGTTGAGGATAACTGCTTTCTGTAACAGAGCGAATGTGTGTTTAGGCAGGTCTAGTTGGGCGAGTGACTGGAATAGTTGTTTAGGTATTACTCCCGTTGTAGAAAGTACAATCGGGATGATTGTCACTTTATCTAAACTCCACATTCTGGTAATTTCATTTTTTAGGTCTATGTACTTCGTAAATTTTTCAGCTATGGTTTTTTGCAAATTGTGTGTGTTGGGGATGGCTATGTCTATGAGTAGTGCTGTTTTATTAACTTTGTCTATAAGTGTCAAATCTGGTCTATTGTAGTGAATAGTTTTGTCTGTGAGGATGGCTCTATCGAAATAGAGTTTATGTGTAGAACTTTCCAGCACGGTATCGGGGGTGTATTTGTAATAAGGTGTTGGTCTTGCAGGTGTTTCTATCAGATTATATTTGGTCGCCATACGTTGGTGTATAATATTGGCTACCTGGTCATGCCTGTACTTATAATCTGTTTGTACAATAGATTTACAAGCCCCGGTAATATGCTGGATAGTTTCTGAAGCCTGGTTGCAGCGCCTACATAAGTCAGTAGCTAAAGTGGGTAGTTTTATGATGTGCTTTTGGTAGTTACGAGTCTCTATTATTTGATCCTGTATGGCAATCATAAACCCTTCCGTCTCCGGGAAGAGTTCCCCTCGATAGAGCCACTCGTTCGACGCCTGGATGTCGACGGTGGGGTGGCTCAAATCGTGGCGATGTCTCCCATGTAGAGATTTAAGGGACCACTCGGATATTAATGTCTGTCTGTCTGTAAGTTCTTCATTTCTTTGTTTGTTGCGGTCCTGTAAATTAAGAGGTGTGAGTCTCTGGTCTAACTCAACTACTGACTTATGAAGAGTTGATGTTTCTGTTTTGCTGTGAAAATATGTCCGAAGTGTCATTACCTGTCTATTGTGCAGATTTGGGATGTTGACAATACCCCTACCTCCTTCTACTCGAGGTAGGATTTGCCTTTGAATACATGCGCGTGGATGGTGCTTGCGATGTTTGGTCATGGTGACATTAATGAGACGTTGTAGGCTTTTTAACTCAGTTTTGGTCCAGTTAATTATTCCGAAAGAATAAGTAAGAACAGGTATGGCGAAAGAGTTAATTGCTTTTATACAATTTTTCGAGTTAAGTTGTGATTTTAGTATTGAATTTAATCTATGTTTAAAATTTTGAGTTAGTTTTGTTTTTATTTCCTTGAAGTGAATATGTTTGGATTGTTGATATCCTAAATATTTGTACGTCTCATTCTCATTCAAATAATCAATTTTTTCCCCAGACTGCAGTTGATAAGAGTGCTGATAAAGTTGACCTACTTTGGTGGAATTTATTTTACATTTGTCAATTCCAAACTCCATCGAAATGTCGTTCGAGAAATGTTCCGTAGCTTCGATTAAAAGCTCAAGGTCACCTTCTGTAGATGCATATATTTTAATATCATCCATATATAGCAAGTGATTTAGATTACTATCAGAATTGTCGGTATGCACTTGGTCAGTCACGTTTATAAGGGGAAATCCTAAATTCATTGAATTAAGGTGATTCGATAAAGGGTTCAAGGCAAGGCAGAACCATAGTGGGCTGAGTGCATCTCCCTGAAAGATACCGCGTTTGATTGCTATCGGTGTTGCTTCTGCACTACTGAGTGTTTGTACGTGCAGTTGGGTTGTCCACTGGGTCATAGACCTACCAAGAAATGAAATAAGATCTGGATGAATTTTATAAATTTCCAAGACTTTGAGTAGCCATGTGTGTGGGACCGAATCATAAGCTTTTTTGTAGTCAATGTACGTGGTAAAGAGGTCTGATTTAAGCTTTTGTGTTCGCTGGAGTATTACTGAATCAATAGTTAGTTGTTCTTTACATCCCTGACTGAACTTCCTACAACCCTTTTGTTGTTCAGTTAGTATTTTGTTGGTGTTAATGTGTCTGTAAATAAGTTGTGATATGCATGCTGTAATGATTTTGTAGATAGTCTGGAGACAAGTGATTGGCCTATATTTTGCTGGATTCGCTGTGTCTTTCGGATCTTTTAATATCATATATGTGGTACCAGCTGTGATATAATTGGGAAGTGTGTCGGGTTTTTTTATAAAACTACTGATGTGATTGTATAAATATGGATGGATAGATGTTAGTTTTTTATACCAGAATGAATGAATTCTATCTGAACCGGGTGTTTTCCAGTTGTGAATGCCGTGTAAAACATTCTTGAATATGTCTATTGGGATGTTCTCATACTCCATAGATGTTAGTTCTGAGTATCTCGCGCATTCATTTTCAATCCATATGGCTTCCTCGTTATATCTAGCAGGATTTTCCCATATTCTGGCCCAGAATTGACGCAGTTCAGTTGGATCTAATTGGTTGGTGTTTGCCTGAGTGCTGTCTGCAGAGTTATCGGATAGTATTGGGTTGTTTGTAGTGTTTTTTGAGAGAGTCTGGTAAAACTTTCTCTCGTTATTGTTGAAAAGAGTATTTTGTGTCTTTCTGTTGTTGCATTCCTTGTACCGTTTAAGACGACTACTTACAACACTCAATTTTTGTTTTAAGGTATCAATGTAGTGGTTAAGGTCTGTGTTTGGTGACTCGTGTATTGTGTGTATTTGATACTGCTCTAATATTTTATCAACTTGTTTATGGAGGGCCCTACTTCTGTTACCGTTTTTATATTGTGTCAGGCGTCCTAATTTTTTCCTTAAGTCGTCTAGTTTTCTCTCAAGGCGTTTCTGCCAGTTAGGGATTTGGTGTTCTTTAGGCTGGTTTCTTAACTCTTCCGGTGGTATTTTGAGCTTTGAACCATTTGATTTGGCGGCTGTCCATGCCACACAATATATAACGGTCTGCAGGGTTTCAAAATTGGTGTCTATGGTAGCGTGTTCGGGTAATATGATTTCATTTAAATAAGTGACTATTTTTCCAAATTTCTTTGACGGTCTTTGTTTAGGGATAAATGGTCTATCATCAGGTTCAGTGTTGGTGAAGTATTGTAAAGCTTCAGCAAACACTGAGTCCACTTCCAGATTTCTATCGTGATGGGACTCACAAGTTTGTGGGTGTAATGTTGGTGAGTGCGAGTTACTGCTAGTAATTGTGTTGGTGTTGTCAGTTGCATCATACCAAACTGTCGCATTAAGCTCATCTTGTTGTATCTGATCGTCTTGACTGGTAGAGTTAATTTGTGTACCTAGTTCGTTAGCTACCTCCTGCCATATAGCGGCAAGTCTAACGTCATCAATGAATTTATTAGCTATAATCACCCTTCTTTGGTCTGCAATCCTTTGTTCGCTCATGTGCGAAAGGTGGGGGAAAACACTGATAAAATAATTATGTAGCGGTTTTCTATACGCAGTTTTATTTCTTTCTAATTCTGTTATTTTGAGATATGCTCTTATGATGGTCTCATTGTGTTCTGAGGTCCATCGCATGCGTTGTGTTGTGTGTCCTATTTGAGAATTGTGTTGTAACGTTTGTTCTTGAGGTTGTTGTAACAATGATTCTACGTGTAATGTTATTTCAGTAATGCAAGTTGTGCTCAGTAGGTTATTCCTAACTATTGCTCTAGTATTATTATTATTATTAGTATTATTATTAGTACTATGAACATTACAATTGGTATTACAAATTGTACTGTTTATTTTGTAGGACAATTTTTTTATTTTTATTTTACTATTTTTCATTTTTTATATAACATTTGGCAAGATTTAGTTTTATCTTAACAAATAGTCTGTTTTGTTTTATAGCATTGTTGTTTAGAATTAATTTTATTTTTTATTTTGTTATATTCTTTCTGTGTTTAAACTTCGTAACATGTTACGTATTTTTATATATATTGGATATTTAGATGTCATGAGCCATTTAAATGTCCATTTCCTTAAAAGTTTAACCTAAATATTAAACTTTAATACTTTTTTCTCTTATTAATCTACATCATCCTATTCGGCTATTGCTACCTCTGTAGCAATAGCCGAAGCAGTGAGCCCTCGCGTCTAAATACAAGTGTTAAACTTAGTTAGAGCGAGGTATCAGCCTCTTTGACTCCACAGGGTTATTTTTCCATCTTCTATTTACATTCTAAGTTACAAATATATTCCTCAATCATATGTGCATAGTAGTTAGAAGTTTGTTAACCTGTTTTTGAAAATAAACATATTTTGTATTTGCATTCTTTCCCTTTACTTGGAATAAAAGTTATCTGAAGAGAACGAATTCAATTATGTGCTTTATTCAATTTAAATCTACAACCATACCTATTTCTACGGACCCTGGGAGCATTCCGGCGACATTTAATATATTTTAGTATCATTTTTTATTATATTATTATAGTTTTCACTATGATAATATAATGTTTTATCTTTGTATATCTGTTGCATTGGTGTTGGCTCGCGTGAAAAAAAGAAAATGAAAAGAAAAAATAGATTATCATTATAATGAGACATTTCTCATTTATTTTAATTAGTTAATTATCTTATCTTATCTTATCTTATCTTGTCTCGTCTTGTCTTGTCTTGTCCTGTCCTGTCCTGTCCGGTCCCGTCCATTCCCGTCCCGTCCCGTCCCGTCCCGCCCCGTCCCGTCCCGTCCCGCCCCGTCCCGTCCCGTCCCGCCCCTCCGTATTTTTAAGTTGGTGTTGGCTTCTTTCCCTTTACTTGGAATAAAAGTTATCTGAAGAGAACGAATTCAATTATGCTTTATGAATTTAATTATGCTTTATTCAATTTAAATGCGTCTTGCTCTTCTTTTGTAAATTGACTATACTTAGTAGCGTTTTGCTCTATTGAATAAACACTTATTGACTTTGAAGTGGAAATATAATAATCAGAACAGAACGGCTATGCTGCCACGAAATGCTGGAACAACTTGCCTCCACCGCAAAAAAACTGCGAAACAGTCAGTAATTTTAAAAATAAACTAAAAAAGACTGCTAGAATCACAGTCAAATTCGATAAGTATGACAGCCCGCTGTTCTAGGCCTCGGACCATCTATAAATAATGGCTTTTATATATATATTTTTACAAACATTTTATTGTTTGAATTTGGAGAAAAAACATTTAAATTTATATTTTAATATCATTTTTTATTTAGTATTATATTATTATAGTTTTCACTATAATAATATAATGTTTTATTTTTGTATAAAATACAGTCAAATTCGATTAGTATGACAGCCTCGGACCATCCATAAATAATGGCTTTTATATATATTTTTTTACAAACATTTCATTGTTTGAATTTGGAGAAAAAACATTTAAATTTATATTTTAGTATCATTTTTTATTTAGTATTATTATTATAGTTTTCACTATAATAATATAATGTTTTATTTTTGTATATCTGTTGCATATGCAACAGACTCGCGTGAAAAAAAAAAAATGAAAAAAAAAATAGATTATCATTATAATGAGACATTTCTCATTTATTTTATATATATAAGTTGGTGTTGGCTTCTTTCCCTTTACTTGGAATAAAAGTTATCTCCCTTATCGTCCCGTCCCGTCCCGTCTCCCGTCCCGTCCCGTCCCGTCCCGTCCCGTCTCGTCCCGCCCCGTCCCGTCCCGTCCCGTCTTGTCCCGTCCCGTCCCGCCCCGTCCCGCCCCGTCCCGTCCCGTCCCGTTCCGTCCCGCCCCGTCCCGCCCCGTCCCGCCCCGTCCCGTCCCGTCTCGTCCCGTCCCGTCCCGTCTCCCGTCCCGTCCCGTCCCGTCTCCCGTCCCGTCCCGTCCCGTCTCTCCGTATTTTTAAGTTGGTGTTGGCTTCTTTCCCTTTACTAGTTTAATAAAAACATTGGTCTTGTAAACCAAAATTAAGATTTTTCTTTAAAAACTTCAAAGAAAAAGAATTTCTTTTTCTATAATCTCCAAAATTATAATTTTATATAAACTATTCTTTGATATTTTAAAAATTTTTATTGCAACATCAATACTATTAATTTCATTATTTATAATAATATTAAATCACCCTCTTTCTATAGGATTAATAATTTTAATTCAAACTTTATTAATCTGTTTAATTTCAGGAATAATAATTAAAACTTATTGATTTTCATATATTTTATTTTTAACATTTCTTGGGGGACTATTAGTTTTATTTATTTATGTTTCAAGTATTGCCTCTAATGAATTATTTTCTTCAATTAATTTAAACATAAAATTATTCTTTATTATATCTTTTTTTATTTTAATTAGAACTCAATTTTTATTTAACTCTAATTGAATAAATTTAAATAATAATATTATAGATAATGAAATTTTTTTTAATAATTTATTTTTTAATAATGAAAATAAAATCAATATTAATAAACTTTATAATAATCATAATTTTATATTAATAACAATAATAATAATTTATTTATTTATTTCTTTAATCGCCATTGTAAAAATTACAAATATTTTCTTTGGTCCTTTACGAACTATATAAATTTACTAATGAAAAATAATTTTAAATTTATACGAAAAACTCACCCTATTATAAAAATTATTAATTCATCTTTAGTCGATTTACCCACACCTGCTAATATCTCATCCTGATGAAATTTTGGATCTTTATTGGCATTATGTTTAATAATTCAAATTATTACTGGTTTATTCTTAACTATGTATTATACTGCTAATATCGAATTAGCATTTTATAGTGTAAATTATATTGTCCGAAATGTAAATTATGGATGATTAATTCGTACATTACATGCTAATGGGGCATCTTTTTTTTTTATTTGTATTTATTTACATATTGGACGAGGTATATATTATGAATCCTTTAATTTTAAATACACCTGAATTGTAGGAATTATTATTTTATTTCTTTTAATAGGAACTGCTTTTATAGGATATGTTTTACCTTGAGGTCAAATATCATTTTGAGGAGCAACAGTAATTACTAACTTATTATCTGCTATTCCTTACTTAGGAAATATATTAGTCAATTGAATTTGAGGAGGATTTGCAATTGATAACGCTACATTAACTCGATTTTATACATTCCATTTTCTTTTACCATTTATTATTATAATAATAACTATTATTCATTTATTATTCCTACACCAAACTGGCTCTAATAACCCTCTAGGAATTAATAGAAACTTAGATAAAATTCCTTTCCACCCATTTTTTACATATAAGGACTTAATCGGATTTATCACACTAAGATTTTTTTTAATTATATTAACTTTAACGTACTGTAATTTGTCCAGCATTATTTATTATTTTATTATTTATTATATGATACGATATGATACGATACGATACGATACGAATTAATTTAAATTCCAAAATTCCAAAATTACAACTTCCAAAATTCCAAATTCCAAATTCCAAAATTCCAAATTCCAAATTCCAAAATTCCAAATTCCAAAATTCCAAATTCCAAAATTCCAAATTCCAAAATTCCAAATTACAAAATTCGAAATTCCAAAATTCCAAATTCCAAAATTCCAAATTCCAAAATTCCAAATTCCAAAATTCCAAATTCCAAAATTACAAATTCCAAAATTCCAAAATTCCAAATTCCAAAATTCCAAATTCCAAAATTCCAAATTCCAAAATTTTAAAATTCCAAAATTCCAAATTCCAAAATTCCAAATTCCAAAATTCAAAATTCTTAAATTCCAAAATTCCAAATTCCAAAATTCGAAATTCCAAAATTCCAAATTCCAAAATTTTAAAATTCCAAAATTCCAAATTCCAAATTCCAAAATTCCAAATTCCAAAATTCCAAATTCCAAAATTCCAAATTTCAAAATTCCAAAATTCAAAATTCCAAAATTCCAAATTCCATAATTCCAAAATTCCAAATTCCAAAATTCCAAATTCCAAAATTCCAAAATTCCAAAATTCCAAAATTCCAAATTCCAAAATTCCATATTCCAAAATTACAAATTCCAAAATTCCAAATTCCAAAATTCCAAATTCAAAAATTCCAAATTCGAAAATTCCAAATTCCAAAATTCCAAAATTCCAAATTCCAAAATTCGAAATTCCAAAATTCCAAATTCCAAAATTCCAAATTCCAAAATTCCAAATTCCAAAATTCCAAATTCCAAAATTCCAAATTCCAAAATTACAAATTCCAAAATTCCAAAATTCCAAATTCCAAAATTCGAAATTCCTAAATTCCAAATTCCAAAATTTTAAAATTCCAAATTCCAAAATTCCAAATTCCAAAATTCCAAATTCCAAAATTCCAAAATTCCAAAATTCCAAATTCCAAAATTCCAAATTCCAAAATTCCAAATTCGAAAATTCCAAATTCAAAAATTCCTAATTCAAAAATCCCACGCCTCACTATGCCATTCCTCAAACCTAGAACAAAACCAAGTGTTGTATCCATATCTTTTATCTACACTTCACATTATCGCTCTAATATTATAAATGTGAAAGTTTAGATGTATGTATGGATGTTTGCAACTTCTTCACGTGAAAACTACTAAACGGATCCTAAAATCGAACATAGGCTAGGCTTTCCATAGAAACAATGTGTGCAAAGCCGCGGGCAGAAACTTGTTTCATAATTTTTTATTATATCCATCGGTTTGCTGTAAGAAAAATCTTTTACTTACATTGCTGGTGAAGGCGCCGAATATAGTGATGGTTATGGTGATGATGAGGGTGGGGCCGACGATATCTCTTTAAGATAAGATAAGATGAGATGAGATGAGACGAGATGAGACGAGACGAGACGAGACGAGACGAGACGGGACGAGACGGGACGGGACGGGACGGGACGGGATGGGACGGGACGGGACGGGACGGGACGGGACAGGACAGGATAAGACAAGACAAGACAAGATAAAGTTTATTGATCCATAATAAAGATAAGGCGGTCCAAGGATTCATAATCTGTAACTTACTAAAAATTAAAAGTATGTACCAAAAATATATCTGTTCCCTACACTAGGACTGCTTGACTGCTTGCTATAGCCTGTATAGCAGGGTCACAGCGTTGTATTGAGAGTACTCTCAAAGGTTTACAAGTGTGTGTTTATTGCCTGAAATGCGGTTACCTGTGTTCTGGGGGCTTTTTGCAACCTCCTGTGTCTCAGCCGGCTATTAGACCAACTGAGCCACGGAGGTCGTCAAAATAGCTTTTGAATATTGATTATTTTGAAATAGATAAACTCTTTAGAAATTCTTTTTTAGATTTACATAACGATCTTACATATTCACTCGAAATTAAGGACGGGACGGGACGGGACGGGACGGGACGGGATTTGACGGGACGGCACGGGACATGACGGGACGGGACGGGACATGACGGGACGGGACGGGACGGGACGGGACAGGACGGGACGGGACGGGACGGGACGGGACGGGACTGGACGGGACGGGACGGGACGGGACGTGACGGGACGTGACGGGACGAGACGAGACGAGACGGGACGGGACGGGACTGGACGGGACGGGAAGGGACGGGACATGACGGGACGGGACGGGACGATATTTGTTCAGGGTGTTCTGGGTGTTTTTCTATATATAATAAAAATATCTATCTATGTAGTATAATGTATTAAGTTTATCAGTCATCTAGTACCCATAACACAAGCTCTGCTTAGCTTGGGGCTAGATGATGCTGTGTAATTTGTCCAGCATTATTTATTATTTTATTATTTATTATATGATACGATATGATACGATACGATACGATACGAATTATTTTAAATTCCAAAATTCCAAAATTACAACTTCCAAAATTCCAAATTCCAAATTCCAAAATTCCAAATTCCAAATTCCAAAATTCCAAATTCTAAAATTCCAAATTCCAAAATTCCAAATTCCAAATTCCAAAATTCCAAAATTCAAAAATTCCAAAATTCCAAGAAATTCCAAAATTCCAAAATTCCAAATTCCAAAATTCCAAAATTCAAAAATTCCAAAATTCCAAAATTCCAAAAATTCCAAAATTCCAAAATTCCAAATTCCAAAATTCGAAATTCCAAAATTCCAAATTCCAAAATTTTAAAATTCCAAAATTCCAAATTCCAAAATTCCAAATTACAAAATTCCAAATTCCAAAATTCCAAAATTCCAAATTCCAAAATTACAACTTCCAAAATTCCAAATTCCAAATTCCAAAATTCCAAATTCCAAATTCCAAAATTCCAAATTCCAAAATTCCAAATTCCAAAATTCCAAATTCCAAAATTCCAAATTCCAAAATTCCAAATTCCAAATTCCAAAATTCCAAAATTCAAAAATTCAAAAATTCCAAAATTCCAAAAATTCCAAAATTCCAAAATTCCAAATTCCAAATTCCAATATTCGAAATTCCAAAATTCCAAATTCCAAAATTTTAAAATTCCAAAATTCCAAATTCCAAAATTCCAAATTCCAAAATTCCATATTCCAAAATTCGAAATTCCAAAATTCCAAAATTCAAAAATTCCAAAATTCCAAAATTCCAAATTCCAAAATTCCAAAATTCAAAAATTCCAAAATTCCAAAATTACAAAATTCTAAAATTCCAAATTCCTAAATTCCAAAATTCCAAATTCCAAAATTCCAAAATTCCAAATTCCAAAATTCCAAATTCCAAAATTCCAAATCCCAAAATTCCAAATTCCAAATTCCAAAATTCCAAAATTCAAAAATTCAAAAATTCCAAAATTCCAAAAATTCCAAAATTCCAAAATTCCAAATTCCAAATTCCAAAATTCGAAATTCCAAAATTCCAAATTCCAAAATTCCAAATTCCAAATTCCAAATTCCAAAATTCCAAAATTCAAAAATTCAAAAATTCCAAAATTCCAAAAATTCCAAAATTCCAAAATTCCAAATTCCAAATTCCAATATTCGAAATTCCAAAATTCCAAATTCCAAAATTTTAAAATTCCAAAATTCCAAATTCCAAAATTCCAAATTCCAAAATTCCAAATTCCAAAATTCGAAATTCCAAAATTCCAAAATTCAAAAATTCCAAAATTCCAAAATTCCAAAATTACAAAATTCTAAAATTCCAAATTCCTAAATTCCAAAATTCCAAATTCCAAAATTCCAAATCCCAAAATTCCAAATTCCAAATTCCAAAATTCCAAAATTCAAAAATTCAAAAATTCCAAAATTCCAAAAATTCCAAAATTCCAAAATTCCAAATTCCAAATTCCAAAATTCGAAATTCCAAAATTCCAAATTCCAAAATTTTAAAATTCCAAAATTCCAAATTCCAAAATTCCAAATTCCAAAATTCCAAATTCCAAAATTCGAAATTCCAAAATTCCAAAATTCAAAAATTCCAAAATTCCAAAAATTCCAAAATTCCAAAATTCCAAAATTCAAAGTTCCAAAATTCCAAATTCCAAAATTCCAAAATTCCAAATTCCAAAATTCCAAATTCCAAAATTCCAAAATTCCAAAATTCCAAATTACAAAATTCCAAATTCCAAAATTCCAAATTCCAAAATTCCAAATTCCAAAATTCCAAAATTCAAAAATTCCAAAATTCCCAAATTCCAAAAATTCCAAAATTCCAAATTCCAAAATTCAAAAATTCCAAAATTCCAAAATTCCAAAATTCCAAAATTCCAAATTCCAAATTCCAAAATTCGAAATTCCAAAATTCCAAATTCCAAAATTCCAAATTCCAAAATTCCAAAATTCCAAATTCCAAAATTCCAAATTCCAAAATTCCAAATTCCAAAATTCCAAATTCCAAAATTACAAATTCCAAAATTCCAAAATTCCAAATTCCAAAATCCAAAATTCGAAATTCCAAAATTCCAAATTCCAAAATTTTAAAATTCCAAAATTCCAAATTCCAAAATTCCAAATTCCAAAATTCAAAATTCCAAAATTCCAAAATTCCAAATTCCAAAATTCGAAATTCCAAAATTCCAAATTCCAAAATTTTAAAATTCCAAAATTCCAAATTCCAAAATTCCAAATTCCAAAATTCCAAATTCCAAAATTTTAAAATTCCAAAATTCCAAAATTCAAAATTCCAAAATTCCAAATTCCAAATTCCAAAATTCCAAATTCCAAAATTCCAAATTCCAAAATTCCAAAATTCCAAAATTCCAAAATTCCAAATTCCAAAATTCCAAATTCCAAAATTCCAAATTCCAAAATTCCAAATTCCAAAATTCCAAATTCAAAAATTCCAAATTCGAAAATTCCAAATTCAAAAATTCCTAATTCAAAAATCCCACGCCTCACTATGCCATTCCTCAAACCTAGAACAAAACCAAGTGTTGTATCCATATCTTTTATCTACACTTCACATTATCGCTCTAATATTATAAATGTGAAAGTTTAGATGTATGTATGGATGTTTGCAACTTCTTCACGTGAAAACTACTAAACGGATCCTAAAATCGAACATAGGCTAGGCTTTCCATAGAAACAATGTGTGCAAAGCCGCGGGCAGAAACTTGTTTCATAATTTTTTATTATATCCATCGGTTTGCTGTAAGAAAAATCTTTTACTTACATTGCTGGTGAAGGCGCCGAATATAGTGATGGTTATGGTGATGATGAGGGTGGGGCCGACGATATCTCTTTAAGATAAGATAAGATGAGATGAGATGAGACGAGATGAGACGAGACGAGACGAGACGAGACGAGACGGGACGAGACGGGACGGGACGGGACGGGACGGGATGGGACGGGACGGGACGGGACGGGACGGGACAGGACAGGATAAGACAAGACAAGACAAGATAAAGTTTATTGATCCATAATAAAGATAAGGCGGTCCAAGGATTCATAATCTGTAACTTACTAAAAATTAAAAGTATGTACCAAAAATATATCTGTTCCCTACACTAGGACTGCTTCACTGCTTGCTATAGCCTGTATAGCAGGGTCACAGCGTTGTATTGAGAGTACTCTCAAAGGTTTACAAGTGTGTGTTTATTGCCTGAAATGCGGTTACCTGTGTTCTGGGGGCTTTTTGCAACCTCCTGTGTCTCAGCCGGCTATTAGACCAACTGAGCCACGGAGGTCGTCAAAATAGCTTTTGAATATTGATTATTTTGAAATAGATAAACTCTTTAGAAATTCTTTTTTAGATTTACATAACGATCTTACATATTCACTCGAAATTAGGGACGGGACGGGACGGGACGAAGCAAGGCAAGGCAAGACAAGGTGTCTCAGCCGGCTATTAGACCAACTGAGCCACGGAGGTCGTCAAAATAGCTTTTGAATATTGAATATTTTGAAATAGATAAACTCTTTAGAAATTCTTTTTTAGATTTACGTAACGATCTTATATATTCACTCGAAATTAAGGACGGGACGGGACGGGACTGGACGGGACGGGACGGGACGGGACGTGACGGGACGTGACGGGACGAGACGAGACGAGACGGGACGGGACGGGACTGGACGGGACGGGACGGGACAGGACGGGACGGGACGCGACGGGACGCGACGGGAAGGGACGGGACATGACGGTGTGGTATTTGGGATGCAGAGTAAAACACGGTATAAACGAGACTGACATTTATTGCTAGTGACGGTATACATTTAAAAACATATTTGCGCTTACCCGCATTAATATACTACAATTTTCCCCTCTTTGATTAGGTATAAAGATCCAACACCAACTAAAGTAGATAATATTCTAATTACAAACTATATTATGAACCCTACACATATACATATCATGTACACGTGGGTGCCTACTAACTAACTTATAAAATATACATAATGCCTATTTAGGTAAACCATATTGCATACCGAAAGTAACTTTTTGAAACTTATTATATTTTATAATTGGGTTTTTTGTTGCGAGGGCGGAGATAACCAGCTGGGACATTGTTAGTGCGTATGTCTTCCTCGTGGTCAGTCTGGAGGGGCTGGGGAGTACTTGGCCGCGGATGTGCGAGAGCGGCCGCGACGGCCGGCGAGAGAGACGACTCCGCATCATGAAATGCCGAATCGGCTATCTCTGTACCTCTATATGAATTAGACTTACCGATGGTTTCGCCTCGGAGCAGATTAGACCCGCTGGCATCGTCTGTAGAATCGGTTCGAACACTCCTGGCCAGTGAAAGTCGATTACCTTTGTGTGCTGGTATTATCTGGTCTATGTGTTTGGTTTTCTCCTCGTCCTCAGTGCGTACCTTGTACGTCACCGTACCGGTGCGTTTAGCGATAACGCCCGGCTTCCATTTAACTATATTGTTGGGACGTAGTTCTTTAATAAGAACATGATCGCCCTCATTTACCTCGCGGTACACACCCCCCGCGTTACGGACCTGCGCCTCCTGCGCGGCCTCCACGCAGTCGGCGGTGCGCGCGCGCAGCATGTCGAGCCGCGAGCGCAGCCGGCGCCCCAGCATCGCCGTGGCCGGTGAGCGCTTCGTGCTGGCATGCTCCGTGTTGCGGTACTGGAAAAGAAACTTACTAATCGCTCGGTCTATATTTTCTCCTTCTAGCGAGGCCTTTTTCATAGCCTTTTTGACCGTTTTTACGGCGTTTTCAGCGGCCCCGTTGCTGGACGGATGATACGCCGCGGACAGGATGTGCTTGACTCCATTGCACCGGAGAAATTTTTCAAATTCCTCCGATGTGAAAGGCGGGCCGTTGTCCGTAACCAGCTGTTTGGGAAGACCAAATCTTGCGAAGCACTCTCTCAGCACGGTGACGACCCTCGACGCTGTCGTGCCCGCTGGCATGTAGAAAACCTCTATCCATTTTGAATGGGAATCGATCACTAAGAAATAGGTCTTACCTTTAAAGTGAAGAAAATCAGCATGTAACCTTGACCAGGGATCAGCGGGCCATGTGTAAGGCACGGGTGGCGCGTGCGGTGGCGCATCGCGCACGGCGGCGCAAGCGGCGCAGGCGCGCGCTCGGCCCTCGATGTCGGCGTCCAGCGCGGGCCACCACACATAGCCGCGCGCCACTTGCTTCATGCGCACGACGCCCGGGTGCCCAGAGTGAATCTCGTCGAGAATTCGCGGCCGCAGCGACGCTGGTACCACAACCCTGTAGCCCCAGACTATACACTCGTGGTCTACATGGAGATTATCTTTTCTGTAGAAATACGGCTTTTCGTTTTCTATTTCCGTAACCGCCGGCCACCCACTCATTAAGTAGCCGTAGATTTTACGTAGGACTAAATCATTTTTAGTCTCCTTAGCCACGTCTCTGTGACTAATAGGGAAGCTATCTTCCACAAAATGTAGATATGCAGCGTCCTCACGTTCGGACTCACCTTTACATTGTTGCTGCGGCAGACGCGACAGTGCGTCCGCGTTACCGTTTCGTTCCGTCGGCACGAACTTGATGTCATAATCATAGGCGGCTAACCTGACTGCGTACCTTTGAAGCCGGCTGGCGGCGGTCTGCGGGATGCCCTTTTTAGGTCCAAAAATATAGCTGAGAGCCATGTGGTCGGTCTTCAAAACAAACTTACGGCCGTACAGATACTGGTGATGGCGGGTCACTCCGTACACGATGGCGAGGGCCTCCTTGTCCACCTGACTGTACCTCCGCTCGGTGTCAGAGAGCGTGCGCGAGGCGCAGCTCACGACGCGCTCGGAGCCGTCCGGGTAGGCGTGCGACAGCACGGCGCCCAGCCCGTACGCGCTGCTGTCCACGGCCAGCACCAGCAGCAGGGCCGCGTCGTAGTGCGCCAGCACCGGCGAGCGCGTCAGCACCTCCTTCACACCGCGGAATGCCGCCTCGCACTCCATAGACCACTGCCAATTTGTTCCCTTTTTAAGGAGACCATACAGAGGCTGTAACAGAGTACTCATGTTTGGAATAAATCGAGCGTAATAATTAATAAGCCCCAACGCCGCCCTCAGTTGTGAGACATTCTCGGGATTCGGAGCCTTGGAGATCGCGTCCACTTTACTACTATCGGTATGCAAGCCGTGTTTGTTGATCCTATAGCCGAGGTAACATACTTCATTTTTAAAGAATTCACACTTCTCAAACTTAACCCTTAGTCCTGCCTCCTGTAACCGCGACAAAACAGCCCTTAAATTTGCCAAGTGCACCTCTTTGGTGGCGCCGGTTACACAGATATCATCAAGGAAAGCCACACAGTTTAGACCGTTAAGGGTTTCTTCTATTAGCTTTTGGAACATCTCTGGTAAACACTTTAAACCAAAAGGCGCTCTTCTATACACAAAAGTACCTATATGTGTGGTTATAGCCGTAAGTGGTTGCGAACATTCCTCTAGGATACACTGTAAGTAGGCGTGTTTAAGGTCTATTTTACTATAATGCTCCCCTCCGCTCAACGCCGCGAACAGCTGTTCGATTCGAGGCAGTGGATAGTGAAAGTCTTTTAAAACCTTATTTAAGGTTATTTTATAATCTCCGCATAATCGGATGGACCCATCGCGTTTGATAACGGGAACAATAGGTGTTCCATAGTCGCTACGATCTACCTTGAATATCACCTGTTCGCGCTGTAAGCGTTCTAGCTCCCGTTCAACGGGATCGCGTAAGGCGAGGGGCAGCGGTCGAGCTTTACAGAAAATTGGCGTGTCATCTTTCAAAAACAACTTTAGTTTAGTTTTACAGCTGCCTAAACCAGATTTAAAAACATTAGGAAAATCAGTCTTTAATTTTTCTATCTTAGGATCGTTTTCCGTCGAAATATTATACAAGCTGATTGAGTTTAATCCTAACTTACGTAACCAACGCCGGCCTAGTAGCGGAGGGCCCCCGTTGTTTATGATAAAAAGCGGCAATGATACCGTTTCACCCCCACAGTGTACGTTTACCAACACGCGCCCGAGCGGAACGATCGCTTCTCCCGTGTATGAATGGAATTTATTATCATCCGAAGTTATAGGTAGGTGCGACAGATGTTTATCATAGAATGACTTACTGACCGCCGATATCCTGCTACCTGTATCTATTTCAAATAACACTTTTACATTTTCAATTGAGAGTTTATAGTGATATGGACCGTCCTTGGAATCCTTTTTAACCGCAACTACTTGATACAATCCATCACTCGAATCTGAACTTGAACTTGAGCCATTGTGGATAAAGTTTTGGTACCTGGATTTCGGCGCCTCCTTCTTATTTTTGTTGCACATAACGGATAGATGACCTTTGACCTTGCACTTGTCACATACATACGACTTATATCTACACTTATTGGGCGCGTGACGAGTCTTGCCACAGCGCCAGCAAGCGCCCCTCGGCTCGCGCGCTGCTGGTGGCCCCTGCGCCACCCGATGCAGCCCGGCCTCGGCGGCGCCCTGCCCGAGTCCCGTCCCGCCGGCGGTCGCCGACAGCGCGGCGCCGGCCACGGCCTCCGCCGCGTGCCGTTCCGCCGCCTCCAGCGCGAGCGCCAACTCCACAGCTTTCTTATAGTCGAGCGACGACTCGGCGAAAAGACGCGAACGCATGTCTTCGCTTCGCAACCCTGAGACGAACTGGTCTCGGAGGTTTTCTTCTAGGGTTGATCCGAAGTTACAATGAGTCGCTAGGTGCTTTATTTTCTGTAGAAAAATGGCGACAGATTCGCCGTCCGCCTGACGTCGCTGACGAAAAGTGTGCCTTTCTGCTATCTCCGATCGCTTGGGTTCTAGGTGGCCAGTTATGAGCTCGACGAGCTGCTCGAATGTTTTGTCTTCCGGATGACTTGGAGCGCACAGGTCGCACATCAACTGATAAGTCCGCGCGCCCACATGCGTAACCAGTGTAGCCACGCGTAGTCCAGGTTTTATTTCGTTCAGCAAAATGAATTGTTTCACTAAACGAACGTATGCAGACCAATTCCTGCCTTCTTCCAGCTCAAACTCAGGTAATTTACCAAAAGGCATGATTAAATCCCAATAATCGTCGTCAATGTGGTATTTGGGATGCAGAGTAAAACACGGTATAAACGAGACTGACATTTATTGCTAGTGACGGTATACATTTAAAAACATATTTGCGCTTACCCGCATTAATATACTACAGACGGGACGGGACGGGACGATATTTGTTCAGGGTGTTCTGGGTGTTCCAAAATTCCAAATTCCAAAATTCCAAAATTCAAAAATTCCAAAATTCCAAAATTCCAAAATTCCAAAATTCCAAATTCCAAAATTCCAAAATTCCAAAATTCCAAATTCCAAAATTCCAAAATTCCAAAATTCCAAATTCCAAAATTCGAAATTCCAAAATTCCAAATTCCAAAATTCCAAATTCCAAAATTCCAAAATTCCAAATTCCAAAATCCAAAATTCCAAAATTGCAAATTCCAAAATTACAAATTCCAAAATTCCAAATTCCAAAATTCCTAAATTCCAAATTCCAAAATTCGAAATTCCAAAATTCCAAATTCCAAAATTGTAAAATTCCAAAATTCCAAATTCCAAAATTCCAAATTCCAAAATTCAAAATTCCAAAATTCCAAAATACCAAATTCCAAAATTCGAAATTCCAAAATTCCAAATTCCAAAATTTTAAAATTCCAAAATTCCAAAATTCCAAATTCCAAAATTCCAAATTCCAAAATTCCAAATTCCAAAATTCCAAAATTCCAAATTCCAAAATCCAAAATTCCAAAATTCCAAATTCCAAAATTACAAATTCCAAAATTCCAAATTCCAAAATTCCTAAATTCCAAATTCCAAAATTCGAAATTCCAAAATTCCAAATTCCAAAATTTTAAAATTCCAAAATTCCAAATTCCAAAATTCCAAATTCCAAAATTCAAAATTCCAAAATTCCAAAATTCCAAATTCCAAAATTCGAAATTCCAAAATTCCAAATTCCAAAATTTTAAAATTCCAAAATTCCAAATTCCAAAATTCCTAATTCCAAAATTCCAAATTCCAAAATTTTAAAATTCCAAAATTCCAAAATTCCAAATTCCAAAATTCCAAATTCCAAAATTCCAAATTCCAAAATTTTAAAATTCCAAATTTCCAAAATTCCAAATTCCAAAATTCCAAATTCCAAAATTCCAAAATTCCAAATTCCAAAATTCCAAATTCCAAAATTCCAAAATTCCAAAATTCCAAATTACAAAATTCCAAATTCCAAAATTCCAAATTCCAAAATTCCAAATTCCAAAATTCCAAATTCAAAAATTCCAAATTCGAAAATTCCAAATTCAAAAATTCCTAATTCAAAAATCCCACGCCTCACTATGCCATTCCTCAAACCTAGAACAAAACCAAGTGTTGTATCCATATCTTTTATCTACACTTCACATTATCGCTCTAATATTATAAATGTGTAAAAAGTTATAGCGAACTCTCTTATTTCCATAGTTTTTTTTAGAAAAGGGGGGTGGAAGGGGTGAAGTTTGAAAAAAATAGCGTTCCCCACCTTATCTGTAACGATAAGATTATCTTATCTTACGGAGACGAGACGAGACGAGACGAGACGGGACGAGACGGGACGTGACGGGACGTGACGAGACGAGACGAGACGAGACGAGACGAGACATAGCTAATAAAAGTGCATGTAAACTTTATAGAAAAGTTATAGCGAACTCTCTTATTTCCATAGTTTTTTTTAGAAAAGGGGGGTGGAAGGGGTGAAGTTTGAAAAAAATAGCGTTCCCCACCTTATCTGTAACGATAAGATTATCTTATCTTACGGAGACGAGACGAGACGAGACGAGACGAGACGGGACGAGACGGGACGTGACGGGACGTGACGAGACGAGACGAGACGAGACGAGACGAGACATAGCTAATAAAAGTGCATGTAAACTTTATAGAAAAGTTATAGCGAACTCTCTTCAAAATTTACATATTTACAAATTAGTGATTGTATAGAGGTGTCAACAGGGTTGCCTAAACGCCAATTTAGTATCTTATTAAGAAACGGTAAGTAATAAAATGTATTAAATGATTTACGATAAACAATTTGTGATGTAAGCATAACAGAACTGCTTGGAAAAGATTGGAAATGACTTAAAAAACCATAGCTCAGCAGCAGCAACACGCTTCCTAAGACATGAGTAAAGGCAACATAATATTTTGATATAATTAAATTACATTCGGCATATTGTAGGCATAATGTATTGATGGTAAAAGCGATTAACATTTTTATGGCCACGCCCCAAGGCGTGGTGAGTATGGCAACAGCCCCTCATGATAGTGATCAATGAGGGAGTCCTTTGTCCGGAAATGGACGTCCTACGGCTGTAAGAGAGAAGAGAGAAATTGACTAATCTATGTCGCCTTTGCTTTTTGAATAAACACTTATTAACTTTGACTTTGTCGAGTTATAAACAAACTTGAATTTTATTGTGAATTCGTATCCTAAAATTAGGTATTCATAGCTTTCTACGCCCAATGATGGGATCGTGAAAGCCTAATCCAAAAACCTAAATTCATAAATGTGATCCTAGCAATAAAACGAGCTTATTCGTTCCATGTTTTCGTGGTAGGGTCAGTCACAAAAGTGTTGTTCAGTGACAGTAGCTGAGTTATCGCCTACAGAGCCGCTTTTAATTATTCATAAGAGGCGAAGTTCCAGCCACTTCTGCGGCATCTGGATAAAGTATTTAATAATTTGCACCCACTCTTGACGCGAATGGTTTCACGCTTTTACTTTAGAATATACCTTAATACACTTTGGAACTTTGAAACGAAAACGACACGTGTGAATTCCCCTTCTCAAGGGATCTTTCTGATGACAACTTTCCTAAAAAATCTAAACTAATCGGATTTTGTTCCACTCACCACTCGTATTTATTTATTTGTTCCAAATAGGGACGCTAACAGGTATAATAACCATACATTTGTTTATAGTAATAATTACAATGTCTGTTGGCCTGTTACTGTACGCCAATTTTAGGCGAACACAACATTTATAAGAAAAATAACAATATTGTATTTCGTGAGTACCCCTCCCCTCCTATTTTACAAAATTTATAGTGTGTCTGAATAGTAACGATAATTATTATTTTTAAAGCTATATTTTGAAACTTATTGGTATTTACAGTACCTATCTGCGAAGTGTTAGAACACCTTTATTATAGTCATCATCCTTTCAGCCGTAAAACGTCCACTACTGAACACAGGCCTCCCTCATAGATCTCAATGAGGGATAGTTGCCATACTCACCACGCTTGGCAGGCAGGTTAGCGAGCGCAGTTAGCGCAGCGGAATTTAGGAATTTAAGAATTTAAGAATTTAGGAATTTAAGAATTTAAGAGTTTAGGAATTTAGGAATTTCAGAATTTCGGAATTTAAGAATTTAAGATTTTAGGAATTTAGGAATTTAAGAATTTAAGAATTTAAGAATTTAAGAATTTAAGAATTTAAGAATTTAAGAATTTAAGAATTTAAGAATGTAAGAATGTAAGAATTTAAGAATGTAAGAATTTAAGAATTTAAGAATTTAAGAATTTAAGAATTTAAGAATTTAAGAATTTAAGAATTTAAGAATTTAAGAATTTAAGAATTTAAGAATTTAAAAATTTAAGAATTTAGGATTTTATGAATTTAGGAATTTAGAAATTTAGGAATTTAGGAACTTAAGAATTAAAGAATTAAAGACTTTATAAATTTATGAATTTAGGAATTTGAGAATTTATGAATTTAGGCATTTAGGAATTTAAGAATTTAAGAATTTTAGAATTTAAAAATTTATGAATTTAAGAATTTATGAATTTTGGAATTAAGGAATTTAGGATTTTAAAAATTTAGGATTTTAGGAATATAAGAATTTAAGAATTTATATTTAAGAATTTAAGAATTTATGAACTAAGGAATTTGGGAATTCAGGAATTTAGAAATTTCGGAATTTAAGAATTTAAGAATTTAAAAATTTAAGAATTTAAGAATTTAAGAATTAAAGAATTTAAGAATTTAAGAATTTAAGAATTTAAGAATTTAAGAGTTGGAATTTAGGAATTTCAGAATTTCGGAATTTAAGAATTTAAGATTTTAGGAATTTAGGAATTTAAGAATTTAAGAATTTAAGAATTTAAGAATTTAAGAATTTAAGAATTTAAGAATTTAAGAATTTAAGAATTTAAGAATTTAAGAATTTAAGAATTTAAGAATTTAAGAATTTAAGAATTTAAGAATTTAAGAATTTAAGAATTTAAGAATTTAAGAATTTAAGAATTTAAGAATTTAAGAATCTAAGAATGTAAGAATGTAAAAATTTAAGAATTTAAGAATGTAAGAATTTAAGATTTTAAGAATATAAGAATTTAAGAATTTAAGAATTTAAGAATTTAAGAATTTAAGAATTTAAGAATTTAAGAATTTAAGAATTTAAGAATTTAAGAATTTAAGAATTTAAGAATTTAAGAATTTAAGAATTTAAGAATTTAAGAATTTAAGAATTTAAGAATTTAAGAATTTAAGAATTTAAGAATTTAAGAATTTAAGAATTTAAGAATTTAAGAATTTAAGAATTTAAGAATTTAAGAATTTAAGAATTTAAGAATTTAAGAATTTAAGAATTTAAGAATTTAAGAATTTAAGAATTTAAGAATTTAAGAATTTTAGAATTTAAAAATTTATGAATTTAAGAATTTATGAATTTTGGAATTAAGGAATTTAGGATTTTAAAAATTTAGGATTTTAGGAATATAAGAATTTAAGAATTTATATTTAAGAATTTAAGAATTTATGAACTAAGGAATTTGGGAATTCAGGAATTTAGAAATTTCGGAATTTAGGAATTTAAGAATTTAAGAATTTAAAAATTTAAGAATTTAAGAATTAAAGAATTTAAGAATTTAAGAATTTAAGAATTTAAGAATTTAAGAATTTAAGAGTTGGAATTTAGGAATTTCAGAATTTCGGAATTTAAGAATTTAAGAATTTAAGATTTTAGGAATTTAGGAATTTAAGAATTTAAGAATTTAAGAATTTAAGAATTTAAGAATTTAAGAATTTAAGAATTTAAGAATTTAAGAATTTAAGAATTTAAGAATTTAAGAATTTAAGAATTTAAGAATTTAAGAACTTAAGAATTTAAGAATTTAAGAATTTAAAAATTTAAGAATTTAGGATTTTATGAATTTAGGAATTTAGAAATTTAGAAATTTAGGAATTTAGGAACTTAAGAATTAAAGAATTAAAGAATTTATAAATTTATGAATTTAGAAATTTGAGAATTTATGAATTTAGGCATTTAGGAATTTAAGAATTTAAGAATTTAAAAATTTAGGAATTTAGGAATATAAGAATTTAAGAATTTATATTTAAGAATTTAAGAATTTATGAACTTAGGAATTTGGGAATTCAGGAATTTAGAAATTTCGGAATTTAGGAATTTAAGAATTTAAGAATTTAAGAATTTAAGAATTTAAGAATTTAAGAATTTAAGAATGTAAGAATGTAAGAATTTAAGAATGTAAGAATTTAAGAATTTAAGAATTTAAGAATTTAAGAATTTAAGAATTTAAGAATTTAAGAATTTAAGAATTTAAGAATTTAAGAATTTAAGAATTTAAGAATTTAAGAATTTAAGAATTTAAGAATTTAAGAATTTAAGAATTTAAGAATTTAAGAATTTAAGAATTTAAGAATTTAAGAATTTAAGAATTTAAGAATTTAAGAATTTAAGAATTTAAGAATTTAAGAATTTAAGAATTTAAGAATTTAAGAATTTAAGAATTTAAGAATTTAAGAATTTAAGAATTTAAAAATTTAAGAATTTAGGATTTTATGAATTTAGGAATTTAGAAATTTAGGAATTTAGGAACTTAAGAATTAAAGAATTAAAGACTTTATAAATTTATGAATTTAGGAATTTGAGAATTTATGAATTTAGGCATTTAGGAATTTAAGAATTTAAGAATTTTAGAATTTAAAAATTTATGAATTTAAGAATTTATGAATTTTGGAATTAAGGAATTTAGGATTTTAAAAATTTAGGATTTTAGGAATATAAGAATTTAAGAATTTATATTTAAGAATTTAAGAATTTATGAACTAAGGAATTTGGGAATTCAGGAATTTAGAAATTTCGGAATTTAGGAATTTAAGAATTTAAGAATTTAAAAATTTAAGAATTTAAGAATTTAAGAATTAAAGAATTTAAGAATTTAAGAATTTAAGAATTTAAGAATTTAAGAATTTAAGAGTTGGAATTTAGGAATTTCAGAATTTCGGAATTTAAGAATTTAAGAATTTAAGATTTTAGGAATTTAGGAATTTAAGAATTTAAGAATTTAAGAATTTAAGAATTTAAGAATTTAAGAATTTAAGAATTTAAGAATTTAAGAATTTAAGAATTTAAGAATTTAAGAATTTAAGAATTTAAGAATTTAAGAATTTAAGAATTTAAGAATTTAAGAATTTAAGAATGTAAGAATTTAAGATTTTAAGAATATAAGAATTTAAGAATTTAAGAATTTAAGAATTTAAGAATTTAAGAATTTAAGAATTTAAGAATTTAAGAATTTAAGAATTTAAGAATTTAAGAATTTAAGAATTTAAGAATTTAAGAATTTAAGAATTTAAGAATTTAAGAATTTAAGAATTTAAGAATTTAAGAATGTAAGAATTTAAGATTTTAAGAATATAAGAATTTAAGAATTTAAGAATTTAAGAATTTAAGAATTTAAGAATTTAAGAATTTAAGAATTTAAGAATTTAAGAATTTAAGAATTTTAGAATTTAAAAATTTATAAATTTAAGAATTTATGAATTTTGGAATTAAGGAATTTAGGATTTTAAAAATTTAGGATTTTAGGAATATAAGAATTTAAGAATTTATATTTAAGAATTTAAGAATTTATGAACTAAGGAATTTGGGAATTCAGGAATTTAGAAATTTCGGAATTTAGGAATTTAAGAATTTAAGAATTTAAAAATTTAAGAATTTAAGAATTTAAGAATTAAAGAATTTAAGAATTTAAGAATTTAAGAATTTAAGAATTTAAGAATTTAAGAGTTGGAATTTAGGAATTTCAGAATTTCGGAATTTAAGAATTTAAGAATTTAAGATTTTAGGAATTTAGGAATTTAAGAATTTAAGAATTTAAGAATTTAAGAATTTAAGAATTTAAGAATTTAAGAATTTAAGAATTTAAGAATTTAAGAATTTAAGAATTTAAGAATTTAAGAATTTAAGAATTTAAGAATTTAAAAATTTAAGAATTTAGGATTTTATGAATTTAGGAATTTAGAAATTTAGAAATTTAGGAATTTAGGAACTTAAGAATTAAAGAATTAAAGAATTTATAAATTTATGAATTTAGAAATTTGAGAATTTATGAATTTAGGCATTTAGGAATTTAAGAATTTAAGAATTTAAAAATTTAGGAATTTAGGAATATAAGAATTTAAGAATTTATATTTAAGAATTTAAGAATTTATGAACTTAGGAATTTGGGAATTCAGGAATTTAGAAATTTCGGAATTTAGGAATTTAAGAATTTAAGAATTTAAGAATTTAAGAATTTAAGAATTTAAGAATTTAAGAATGTAAGAATGTAAGAATTTAAGAATGTAAGAATGTAAGAATGTAAGAATTTAAGAATTTAAGAATTTAAGAATTTAAGAATTTAAGAATTTAAGAATTTAAGAATTTAAGAATTTAAGAATTTAAGAATTTAAGAATTTAAGAATTTAAGAATTTAAGAATTTAAGAATTTAAGAATTTAAGAATTTAAGAATTTAAGAATTTAAGAATTTAAGAATTTAAGAATTTAAGAATTTAAGAATTTAAGAATTTAAGAATTTAAGAATTTAAGAATTTAAGAATTTAAGAATTTAAGAATTTAAGAATTTAAGAATTTAAGAATTTAAGAATTTAAGAATTTAAGAATTTAAGAATTTAAGAATTTAAGAATTTAAGAATTTAAGAATTTAAGAATTTAAGAATTTAAGAATTTAAGAATTTAAGAATTTAAGAATTTAAGAATTTAAGAATTTAAGAATTTAAGAATTTAAAAATTTAAGAATTTAGGATTTTATGAATTTAGGAATTTAGAAATTTAGAAATTTAGGAATTTAGGAACTTAAGAATTAAAGAATTAAAGAATTTATAAATTTATGAATTTAGAAATTTGAGAATTTATGAATTTAGGCATTTAGGAATTTAAGAATTTAAGAATTTAAAAATTTAGGAATTTAGGAATATAAGAATTTAAGAATTTATATTTAAGAATTTAAGAATTTATGAACTTAGGAATTTGGGAATTCAGGAATTTAGAAATTTCGGAATTTAGGAATTTAAGAATTTAAGAATTTAAGAATTTAAGAATTTAAGAATTTAAGAATTTAAGAATTTAAGAATGTAAGAATGTAAGAATTTAAGAATGTAAGAATGTAAGAATGTAAGAATTTAAGAATTTAAGAATTTAAGAATTTAAGAATTTAAGAATTTAAGAATTTAAGAATTTAAGAATTTAAGAATTTAAGAATTTAAGAATTTAAGAATTTAAGAATTTAAGAATTTAAGAATTTAAGAATTTAAGAATTTAAGAATTTAAGAATTTAAGAATTTAAGAATTTAAGAATTTAAGAATTTAAGAATTTAAGAATTTAAGAATTTAAGAATTTAAGAATTTAAGAATTTAAGAATTTAAGAATTTAAGAATTTAAGAATTTAAGAATTTAAGAATTTAAGAATTTAAGAATTTAAGAATTTAAGAATTTAAGAATTTAAGAATTTAAGAATTTAAGAATGTAAGAATTTAAGAATTTAAGAATTTAAGAATTTAAGAATTTAAGAATTTAAGAATTTAAAAATTTAAGAATTTAAGAATTTAAGAATTTAAGAAATTAAGAATTTAAGAATTTAAGAATTTAAAAATTTAAGAATTTAGGGTTTTATGAATTTAGGAATTTAGAAATTTAGAAATTTAGGAACTTAAGAATTAAAGAATTAAAGAATTTATAAATTTATGAATTTAGGAATTTGAGAATTTATGAATTTAGGCATTTAGGAATTTAGGATTTTAAAAATTTAAGAATTTAAGAATTTAAGAATTTAAGAATTTAAGAATTTAAGAATTTAAGAATTTAAGAATTTAAGAATTTAAGAATTTAAGAATTTAAGAATTTAAGAATTTAAGAATTTAAGAATTTAAGAATTTAATAATTTAATAATTTAATAATTTAAGAACTTAAGAATTTAAGAATTTAAGTTTAAGAATTTAAGAATTTAACAATGAATAGAAGTGCCTATCACTTATTTCTTCCTCGCTTCTTTCCCTCAATTGGAGTTCAAGTTGCCTTAAGCGAACGAAAATCGTGTGCTTAATTCGAATTAACTGTCTTAATTTTCTTTTGGTTATTGACTTTTTGGCGTGGGGGGATCGGCTGATGATGCCCTTTCTCTTTTGCCCGTGGATGCCATAAGAATCCGCCAAGTGATACCTCCGGAAGATGGGCAGCAGCGTTTTTTCGTGTATCAACATCCCGTACTGTGCTCGCCAATACGCCTGGCCCACGCCCCAAGGCGTGGTGAGTATGGCAACAGCCCCTCATGATAGTGATCAATGAGGGAGTCCTTTGTCCGGAAGTGGACGTCCTACGGCTGTAAGAGAGAAGAGAGAAATTGACTAATCTGTGTCGCCTTTGCTTTTTGAATAAACACTTATTAACTTTGACTTTGTCGAGTTTGAATAAACAAACTTGAATTTTATTGTGAATTCGTATCCTAAAATTAGGTATTCATAGCTTTCTACGCCCAATGATGGGATCGTGAAAGCCTAATCCAAAAACCTAAATTCATAAATGTGATCCTAGCAATAAAACGAGCTTATTCGTTCCATGTTTTCGTGGTAGGGTCAGTCACAAAAGTGTTGTTCAGTGACAGTAGCTGAGTTATCGCCTACAGAGCCGCTTTTAATTATTCATGAGAGGCGAAGTTCCAGCCACTTCTGCGGCATCTGGTGCTCTATTTAATAATTTGCACCCACTCTTGACGCGAATGGTTCCACGCTTTTACTTTGGAATACCTTAATACAGTTTTGAACATTGAAACGAAAACGACACGTGTGAATTCCCCTTCTCAAGGGATCTTTCTGATGACAACTTTCCTAAAAAATCTAAACTAATCGGATTTTGTTCCACTCACCACACGTATTTATTTATTTGTTCCAAATAGGGACGCTAACAGGTACAATAACCATACATTTGTTTATAGTAATAATTACAATGTTTTGGCCTGTTACTGTACGCCAATTTTAGGCGAACACAACATTTATAAGAAAAATAACAATATTGTATTTCGTGAGTACCCCTCCCCTCCTATTTTACAAAATTTATAGTGTGTCTGAATAGTAACGATAATTATTATTTTTAAAGCTATATTTTGAAACTTATTGGTATTTATTATACAGTACCTATCTGCGAAGTGTTAGAACACCTTTATTATAGTCATCATCCTTTCAGCCGTAAAACGTCCACTACTGAACACAGGCCTCCCTCATAGATCTCAATGAGGGATAGTTGCCATACTCACCACGCTTGGCAGGCAGGTTAGCGAGCGCAGTTCAGGATATTGGTACACGGAAAGACGCTGCTTCCCATCTTCCGGAAGTACCTATCCCTTTGCAGGCTCTTACTGCATCTACGGGCATGAGAGGAAGAAAAACATTCTACTGCCGGCACCCCACGGCATACCTAATCATGTCAGAATAAGCAATTTTTATTTAAAGTGTAAACCCACACTAAGGTATCATTATAGAAAATGAAAAATGCAATCAAAATTTTGTCTCCGACGGGACTCGAACCCGTAACGTTCAGACGAACACCTTCAACGCAGGCTGCCTTAACCGTTCGGCCACGGAGCAATTAACCGTCGGGTCGAAAATCTTGACTGCCTTTATCGGTTTCGAACCGAGTGGCGACATCTAGCTGAAATTCTTAGAGATATTCATGTCAGAATGGTCGATTATTGGGTTGTTTTAGTTTTGTCTTACAAAAACTCTGAAATTAAAGAAATTTAACCTAATCTACAATTACATAGACTGTAAATTGAGTTGGTCTAATCTTAAATAAAATTAATTTAGTGGAAGGAAGGGATGCCTTTGCCCTGCATTGTGACAGTACAGGCTTTTAATAATAATAATCATAAATTGAAACCATTAACAAAAATCCTTAATTGAAAAGTTCGAAAATTGCAGTCGGATGGAACATATAGAGATAGAATAATTTACTAGTTTTATTCAATAATGCACTCACCTTCATCATGCTGACATGATTTACACAACATTTTTTTCGTGTTTCATGTAATTTTTTTTCCAATCAAAGCCTGTAACCGGTAACCATAGCCAAACAAGCTATCGCTCTCAATACATCCGTAAGATTTATTCGTTCATAGATTTTTTATCTATTAGAAAAACGACCTGCATTCGTTCTTGTCGAAACGACACACCCACAATGAGACAATATTCACAATCTTGCAAACTTATACATAATCTCACTCAGAACAACTGATAAGATTAGTAAAGAAAGAATAGTAAAATAATAATAATAATAACTGCAAGCTAATGCACTCTAACTACCACAGATTAATTAATAGAGTGCTGGCTTGTAGCACTTATCGATAGTGCATTATAGAATGTGGCAATGGGATTTTCAAAGGAACCGCAGAAGGCAGCTTGTATGGCACCTCTATTACATTGACTTGGTTGTCTTTAGAGACCTTTCAATCTGTTATAAATGACTAGCTTCTGCCCGCGGCTTCGCATGCGTTGTACCCGGATAGAAAGTATATGTCAATGCTGGTCAACATCTTTATGTGTGGGAAGTTTCAGCTCAATCTATAGGCTAGTTGTTGCCTGAAGAGGTAACAAACACGGATACAAACAAACTTTCGGCTTTATAATATTAGTAGGATTTATAGAGCGTCAGCGTACGGGACGCTGCAGTGTCTGGGACATCATACGATGGGTGAGCCTATACCATCCTCCCAGCCATTAATTAGGCTGTATTGTGGCGTATATTTTTTAGTTTGCTTCATTGTATCTTTTTGAACATTCAACCCTACAGGAGGAAAATTACGAACATAGGCCTCAGTTGAATCTGTGTATCTCTTGTTGACGGTCCTAATAAATAAATAAATATAAGAAATTAAATATTATTCTGCCCATAACAGCTTCTGTGAGCTCCATTCTTTATTTGATGCCTTTAACATAAGACTATCAATGCAAAGAGTCAAAGCATTTGTCTTGTCTTGTCTTTTTATTTTATGGCTTTTTGTGTTTGGTTTTACAAAATTCCGCCAGTGTCAAGTTAATTTATAATTTTATTATGTTATTTGGCTGGTTGCATTGTTTTTTGTTTTTTTGTTTTTTGTCAAAGCATTTATTCAAAAGATAGCGTAACTCAATAGCCAATATCTGTCAAAATTGTTTTATTTTATACTATTGACAAGTAATTAATTAAGTTTAGTGGACAGTAACTTATCAGATGACTTATACCAGAGGATTTAAAAAATGGGCCCTTATTATAGTCCAAGCGAAAGTCTGGGACTTATCCCAGACTTTCGCTTGTCTTAACATGCGAATGCTGCGTACCAGCCAAGTACCGGCATCGATCCGTTGTTTGACATTCGCATCACGCTGCAAGCCTACTGCGCCGTCACCATGGCAACGCTCCCGAATTCAGCCGTAAAAACTTTCAGGAATTTATGTTTTTATGTGTTGCGGAATGTTAAAATTGGGTGCTTTTGTTTTGAATTAAGAGGGGCCAATCCAACTTACTTTTCATACAACCGCTCGTACGCGGGTGTGGCGTCGTAATAGATCTTTCTATGAAACTTTTGATCTAATAGGTATCTTGTGCACTATATCTAGGTTTCTATCCAAACAAAAAATAAAAATTTGGAGAAACAAATTTTATACTGAATTTGTTTCTCCAAATTTTGATTTTTTGATTGGATATAAACCTAGATTGTATGAAAAGTAAGTTGGATTGGCCCCTCTTAAGCATTTGGTTTGACCTCATTGTGACATAATCTAATTAAAATTGTTGGAGTGTGGGTGCCTCAGATTAGTATTATAAGTAAAACCTCGGGAAGATAGGCAGCAGCGCCTTCATTCACCCTGATGAAGGTGATTTTTTATCACGACGTTTCGACAGGATTACACTATATCACATATCATAGTCGCGGGCAATCTCAGGGTTTAAATGATATTACTATTACAGTTTTCCCACAGAGATTTTTTGTCGTGTGACCTTTATCTGTGGGCCCGTTTTGCGCGAAAAATTACATGATTAGATAAAATTGTGCTACTACTATTTCCACAAGACTCCTTTTAACGAACTCTACATATTAACGAGGGAGCACACATGCAACTCTATAAATAGTGGCAGGAAACATTGGCTTCCTCACCTATTATAGTGCACTGCTGTTTACGTTAGCTGCGGTTTTTAACACAAACACCATCAGGGTGATGACCTTGTCGCTCCTAGGGTTGGTAAGACCTGATCCATTACTGTGTATCATTAGGGAACTCTATTTTTTAATCACTCGCAAATATTCTTATAATAATAATAAATAAATAAAAATCTTTATTTTCGGAACTTAATTTAGGGTACAATAAAAACAAGGAAACCATGGTACATGCATTAGCAAAAGCTGTGTCGCAGATACCATTGCCCTCCTCCGCTTCATAAAATATAAGTAAAGTTCCAGACTAAAAGTACATGCATTTATACAAAAAAAAGCTTCATAAATTATATAATAAAGAAATAAAAATAAAAATAGGCTCTTTATTGCGATCACAACTGAAATATTTTTAACTTATCACTATTTCACTGGAAAAGAGTGGTCTTAACCAAGAGTGTCGCATGGCGAGCGATGAGTTTAACGAAAACGTTGTAGTCATAGGCGAGGCGGTTTAGTAATAGAGCCCCTGACACATTCTTGTTACTTATTTCCTGCTCCTTTACTTTGAATTTATCGATGCTGATTAATAAAGTTTGCAGTATACTGCAGTAGGTACACCTACGTAGTAAATAGGGTATTATAATACGTTTACCAACCCGATAGGGGTGATTCAATCATTTAAAACAAATACGAATTTCCAAATCTATTCCCGTTGGTAAATGTTGTAATAATACACTACGGGGTGTAATTAGATAGGGATAACTAGACTCACTGCGTTTTGTTAGTTAGTTAGGGTTAGTCACACTACATAAAACTAGAGAACGGCTGTAATAAAACAGAATTACTTTGAAAACGGAATTACTTTTTTATACATTTTATAATGGGTGCTGGATGACATTTTTTGGACGGTAAATATTTAAAGGTGCGTTCAGAAAGTTTATTTTGTGACTAAACTTATACTCAAGCTGTTTATATTTATGGCTAATATTGGTAGAAGTAGTAAAGTAGTATTAGAGTTGTAGAAGTAGTTGTAGGTAGTAGTAAAGTAGTAGTAGGTTGTAGTAAAGCAGTAGTAGAGCTGTAGTAGAGCAGTAGTAGAGTAGTAGTTGTAGTTAATACTACAACTACTGTTAGTAGCAATAGAGTGATACTCATAGTACCGCCTCAGATCAACTACTGTAACTAATAGTTGTACGAGGTTCACCGGGACAACTATTAAAAATCTTAAACTTATATTTTTTTTATAATACGGACTAACGTGCGTGTTCATTCATCATCATCATCATGATATCAGCCATAAAACGTCCACTGCTGAACACATGCCTCTCTCATGGATCTCCATGAGGGGTAGTGACCATACTCAGTACGCTTGGCAGGCGGGTTAGCGAGTACAGTACGGGATGTTAATACACGGAAACACGCTGCTGCCCATCTTCCGGAGGTATCCCTTAGCATGCTCTTACTGCATCCACGGGCATGAGAGGAGGGGTAACATCCGACACCCCACGGCATAGCAAGAGTGACAGTAGAGCTGACCGGTGGCATTGTAAGTATATGCTTGGATCTATCTTTTATGTGTACTACCAAGTAGTATAGATCCTTGCTGGCCGTGGGATGCCGGCTATAGAATGTTACCCCTCCTCTCATTCCCGTGGATGCAGTAAGAGCCTGCTAAGGGATACCTCCGGAAGATGGGCAGCAGCGTCTTTCCGTGTATCCACATCCCGTACTGCGCTCGCCAACCCGCCTGCCAAGCGTGGTGAGTATGGCCATTACCCCTCATGGAGATCCACGAGGGAGGCTTGTATTCAGTAGTGGACGTTTTACGGCTGAAATGATGATAGATCCTTATCATTTCACCCTGTCTTCAGCTGGCCGCATCCAGCGTCTGCCAGCAACCGTTCGCAAATCATCACTCCATTTAGCTGGTGGGCGTCCCACATTGCGCTTGCCAAGTGACCGGGCAGGCCGACATTTTTATAGGCCAACATAAAAAATCTAAATTATACAGAGCGAGGCGTTATAATAAAATCCGGAACATTTGCAAAATGGCTCATAAATATTGGTTCCTTATTTCGAGAAAATCCGTCGTAAAAATGTAAATGGGAACCGACCGGTGTCCGGTGCCCATGCTTATTCCACCTTTTGGGTAACATGCCAAGAAAATCCCATAAAAATTCGTCAAGTGCGAGTCTCACTCATGTGGCATTAGGTAACTATCTTTTTTTTTTATTTATATGTAACATAACATAAAAGCCGTGTTGGCCGAGTGGTATGTACCCCCGACTTTCAATCCGAAGGTCGTGGGTTCGATACCGGTAGTGCACCAATGGATTTTTCTCTCTTGAAAAATGCATGTGCACACTTAACACGTGCTTTAACGGTGAAGGAAACATCGTAAGGAAACCCGCGGCTTAGTTAGCTTCAGACGTATTGACCTGTTCTTTCCTCTGACTAATAGTTGACTAAGCTGAGAGGATGGTATAGGTGCTGGATAAGCCTAATCCATCAAACAATGTCCCAGGTACTACAGCGTCCCGTTCAGCATGATTACCAGTTGCTGACGCTGTATAAATCATTTATAATAGGTGCAAAAGGCCTTACTTTTTTTTAACATAAAATAAAGTTTAAAAGCAAAAAGCATGCAAAAACCGTGTGGCGGTTTGTCCCCATCTTTGGGAGTTTCCTATGAAAAAAAGTCTACGTAACTATGCGTACCTACTTTCAACAAATTGGAAATACACTTTGAAAACAATATACTAAAAATTGAACAGCATATAATAAATCAACATCTTAGCCAACTGGACATGGCCTCCCTCATGAATCTCTAAGTACTGATCATGGGGGAGTTATTGCAATACTCACCAAGCTTGGGAGGCGGGTTGGCGAGCGCGGTAGTACGGGTGTTAATACACGGAAAGACGGTGCTGCCCGATCCACCCCTTGGCTGATCCTTTCTGCATCCACGGGCAAGAGAGGAGGGGCTTTCTAGACATTCTAGCCAACGTAGACGTATAAAATTCATCATCATCAACATTTCAGCCGTAAAACGTCCACTACTGAACTAAGGCCTCCCTCGTGGATCTCTATGAGGGGTAGTTGCCATACTCACCACGCTTGGCAGGCGGGTTGGTGAGCGCAGTACCGGATGTTGATATACGGAAAGACGCTGCTGCCCGTCTACCGGAGGTGTCCCTTAGCAGGCTCTTACTGCATTCACGGGTATGAGAGGAAGGGCAATTCATTCTACTACCGGCACCCCACGGCTTAGTAGCATAGTAATTACAAACTTCCCACGTTCTACCTTAATTCCTAATTACCTGTCCTAATTTCAAAACTCCACATAATTTTATAGATGGTTTTGGTAGTGCCAACACCTTCAGGTAGGTATTGCATAACAATTAAACACACACCAATACGATTCTATTAGATATCAAGGCCTGTACACAACAAAATCTAAACCGAACAAGTAGGATACCTAGGTTCCCGCGCAAATCAAGTCTTAAAAATAGTCATCTCAGATCCCACTACTGAAGTGCCCAGCTCATCTGGATATAATATAGAACTAAACTCCTATTGTGTATATGTTTTGGAAGTAAACGTATTGAAGAAGTATTAATAATTTTATAAAACAGGTAGGTAATAAGGTTAGGTACCCGATAAAAGAATCTTACTTTAGAGGTTAATTAGTACTAATAATTTAAAAAAGTAGGAAAAAAAGCGTGTATATACCTCAGTAGTCATCCTTTGCGTAAACACCACATCTCAGTTTTTACAATAACTTTGTCCAAACACGCCATATGACAGCTTTGATAACAAGGAAATAAGAGTTATTTTTCATTACACCGAAAATGCTGGGTATATAACTCTAGTAGACTACACGAGGATATTTCATAACGAAACACCAACCGACTGAACTTATACCCCACGAACTAATCGAACTTAATTCATTAGGCCCTGTTTTAGCCAGTGTTTATATTTACTCAACGTTTACGTAACGTACTAAACGCCACCCTGCCAGTCAGGGAACACCGAAAACTGAACTGACTGAAAGATGGGATTTACTTTCATCCTTGATAGTAGGTGCTCCTGATACCGGAAATCGAGTCAACCTTAAAGGTAAAGGTTGCAGTGACATCTAGCGTTGAGTAGCAGAACTAAATTGTGTGGTGCATTTATGCGCCATCTAGTTGGCATATTTATAACTACATACGTTGACATCATGACATTTTACTTAGTTGATGTGTTTCTAACCTGAAACGGTTTTATTTTCAAATTAAAATATTATCTAAAACTAACTATGAATGAATGCTAAACAAATAGTAATAATAATTAATTATAAATCAAAAAAAGGATAATTTTTAATCACTTATTTAAAAATACACTGACAAGGTCTCGACGTAACTAAACTGCCATTTTCTCTATCTCTATCAATGTCAACTAATGTTAAGTCAAGTCAATCAGCTGTATTTGTTTGTTTCATTTGTTTTGGAAAAAGTCAATTTTTGTTTGAAAATACATAATTTACCTGCCTGCTTTAAATAATATCCCTAAAGTCTTTGTGATCTAAAACAAAATTAGATATAGTCTTACTTATAAAACTGCTAAACATGAAAGTGTGGAAGCTTGGACTGACCAGTTATGACACAGCTCTTAAGATCCAAGTAGCGCTGGCCCGAAAGCACCTGGATGCCATTAAAAAAGGCCTAGATGTAGATTATGACACGTTGCTTCTCGTCGAACATAAGCCCGTGTACACCGTTGGTAAGAAAACATCTAACCTAACCTAACCTCTCGTCTCATTCCTCTGATACTTTACGGTGGCGGATTTGCCCTAAGGCCCATGTAGGCCTAAGCCCTGGGTGGCCATCGTGAAAAAAAAATCACTGATGATAACTTTAGCCAAATTCGATGTAGAATGTTTGTTAACAAACTGCCACATTTAAAATTTAATTGCTTCCTAAATGTTGGTTTTTACCTTATTTTGGCAGACCGCACTGCACTACATCATATAACAATAATCTTCCTATATATCACATTCATACATTTCAGATAATATAACAAACTAGATGCAATTATAGTTAACTTAATATCTGAATAAATTTCAATAAAAGTAAATTAAATAAAAGATTTGTATTTTATGATATCTAATTATTTACAAAAGAATAAGCTCTGCTTACTTTGAGCCTAAATGGTGCTGTGTCAGTATTATTCATTAAATTATGTAATCCTGAGCCTGATGCAAAAAATTGTGACCTCATGTGCTAGTATGGGGAACAAAGCCACAAAGGGTACTGCTTTTTGATATGATATCTAATTGCCTATCAAATCGTAAATTACCGTGTTAATTTTACTGTACCAGTTTTACTTATTTATAAATAAAAATATTTTATTGTTTAAAATAGTTTGTGTCCACATCTTACTGCTGGTGAGTTTACCTAAAACTTTATGAAGCTTTTTAAAATAAAATAAATAATAAAAAAATAACAACAGCTGTTTCTTCCAGGCATTCGAGATGAGTCACCAAAATCAGAAATCCATAGACTCCGAAGTCTTGGAGCAGAGTTTATAAAGACAAACCGAGGAGGCCTCATCACATTCCATGGGCCAGGGCAGTTAGTGGTGTATCCCATTATCAACTTGAAACATTTCAAGACAAGTGTGAAGTGGTATGTGAACAGTTTAGAAGAGACTGTCATCCAACTGTGTGGTGAATTAGGTAAACCCTTAGATTTTATAAGAATTATTATTCAAATTATGCTGTGAGGAGCGGGCAGTAGATTATTATTCAAATTATGCTGTGGGGAGCGGGCAGTAGAATGTTGCTCTCTCCTCTCTTGCCATTGGATGCAGTCGGAATCTGTCACAGGATACCTCCAGAAGAAGGGCAGCATCTTTCTGAGTATCAACATTCCATACTACGCTCGCCAACCCGCCTGCCAAGTGCGGTAAGTGTAGAAACAACCACTCATGATCAGAACTTGGCCATGAGAGAGGCCTATGTCCTACAGCTGATATGATAATGATGATTTATGAATTATAAACCCTTTACAAAAGGAGATTAATACTTACTTATTTGTGTGCAACAAACAACCTCTCACCTAAAACACATACAACTTCTCTGTTCTGTTGTGGGTAAAATTCTCATTTTTGTTTCAGGAATTAGAGCAAAAAGATCTCCGCACACAGGTGTATGGGTTGAAGACAGCAAGATAGCTGCCATAGGAATTCATGCCACCAGATATATAACAACTCACGGCATATCCTTGAACTGTGACAATGACCTGTGCTGGTTTGATCATATTGACCCTTGTGGCATTGACGATAAGGGTGTCACTTCTTTATCTCGAGAAACCGGAATCAACTTTAGTATAGATAAGGTAATACCCATGTTCTTACGTAATTTCAACAAAGTTTTTGAATGTAAGGCTAATGAAGAACTTGATCAAAATATTCAGAAAGAGATATTGAGTGGTGTCTACACAACACTTTTAACACAAGCCGAGGGAGCGTAAAATTATTTTCTACCATTTTTAAATCAATTTAGCATTTTATACAACATGAATCTTGTCACTAGTCTAGTAGGTAAATTATTAAAATCTGTTGTGTTAAAATAAATAAACATTGAAAAATTTGTACAATTTTATTTATTTTGTTAATTAATGAAATAATAAATATTAAGTTAAAATTAATCCAAATAAATAAAGAAGAAATCTCAAGTTGGGTTAAGAGTAACAAATAGAATTATACTTTTGGTACAAAACATTTAGTTAATAAATAATTTGTTTCTGCAAAACCCAACCGAAAGTTCAGAGATGATTTTAATTCACTTGTAAAAAAATAAGATTTAAACATATTTACAAAACATTTTACTTTTTTAGTTTTTCTAAAGATTAGGAAGAAAATGTAAGAATCTTTGACAGAACTAATAACCTAATGGAGTTTGCTTACATGCTAAATACCAATAAATTGATTCAGAATAATCCCTAAAACAAAATGACCTCAAAGCGAGTTATCAACACCTTTCCCAGGGACTATTCCAAGTATTTTTTATCCCTTAGAGGCATAAAGTACTTGAAAATTGTACAAAACTGGTCTAGAAACTTAAAAATAATAAATGCATTGTCTGTAAATTAAAGTTAACTAAATGCTGCTAAAGCGTTTCATAACTGGCGAAACTTACGTTCAGAACAATGTAAAAGGCCTAGTTTAATAGTTTAAAATACCCTATTTTAAAAACTGCAACCTACGTTTTTTTTACTACAACTGTAAAAGTACTTAGATGATTCTATATTTCCTTTTGTCATTATTCCTCTATTAACCTAAGATTACGTTTAACTTATCAATTAGTAAATGCTTTTAAATGCAATAAATTACCTCTAAAATAAATGCAAAACACGCGGTGGTTACAAAGTTATTCGACGGATTCCTAATTACACCACGATTTAATTCACACTATCAATTGAATGGACGGACTTTCTCTTCTCTGTTTTGTTGGTCATCAGTCGTTTGTATCACAAGTTCCAGCGAACTAATATGTTGTATTGAGAGGAAAACAGCCTCTGTCTGGTGATCTTGTATGGAATCTAACAATGCTTAGGAGGAGCGAGCCACTTCCTCATGTAGTAGCAAAAGATGGTCGCAATGTATAGGATCACTAGAAGCGCACACGCTACTCCGAGAAGTAAGACGGAGGCTTTGCTTGGGCACGGCTCCACGATCGTCACTGTTTTCTCTGAAAAGAGGAAAATCCATTATTAGATATGCATAAATACAAAATGTTTAGTGTCAACTGACGGCGGCTCTATTCATTCCATTGTCTTTCTGTTGTGCGGACATTGTTAAATTGCGTCACTTCGTTGCTAGAGGTATCTTACCAGTGTGGTCTTCACCTGAACGTTACACGTGTTTATACGCATTTTAGTTGGGTATGACGTAGAAAGGAAAAAGTGAAATAACTAGGTAGATTATTTAATTTAGTTTTTTGAAAATGACCTTTAGAATAAATTTTAGTAATCTTACCTCCAAAGTTAGTCTCGGATGCGCTACCGCCAGGTTTGTCAGAACGCAGGAAATCGGTGCTCTGTCTCTCATCACCAAAGTCCAAAACTAGGATCTCTTGAGAGATATTCATGTCTTCCTCTTGGGTATTTTCTACCTCGTTTGCAACGGAACGCTTCCTTCTGCCCCAGGATTCGACACTCTCGCTTTCCCATTCGCACAACGCCTGGAAAAATTACACCTTTCTTCAGAATAACATAGGTATGAACATTTGAAAAAAATCTAAGACGATGATCATAATTGTAAAATTGTAGAATTTGTGCTGTTATGTGAAATATATGAATAATTTAACGTAATGTCGTCTACAAAAGATTGTATATCTTATGCTAAACAATACTATTTACCAGGCAGGGTTTCCCAGGACGCTTGTCACTTTTCGTGCATAACATTACTGCTCCGGTGTAACCAATCTTTGAATATGAAGGTATCTACATATGTCTATACATTATCAGTCAGCGTAGTAAAATGCTCACCGGTTCACAAGGTCCAAGGCAGTACTTGACGTTGCATTGAAAGATAACTCCGTAAGATTCGGTGAATCTGAAGGCCTCATACACTGATTGAAGCGCGTTGCCGTCTGGTACGAATGCAGGGAAGATTGATGGGTCCACTGGACATCTGTAAATTAGATTTGTTATTTGTAATAGAGCCTTTGCCGTGGTGCCGGAAGTAGAATGTCGCCGCTACTCTCTTGCCCGTGGATGTTTTAGAATCTGTCAAGAGCTACCTCCGGAAGGTGGGCAGCGGCGTATTTTCGTGTATCAACATTCCATACTGCAGTAGACGTCATACGACTGAGATAATGATTAAAAGATAAATAAGAAAACAAAATAAATTTCTACGAAATATCAGAGTAGATAATATCGTTCTCTTACCCATGCTCGTCCGTAATATTGACAGTGGTCTTTGAGTCCTTGGCCATGGCGACGCAACTGCGTGCGAAGATGCCGTATGGTGCTGAAATGACATCATCTTTTTAAACGGATGTAGACCATTATGTAAAAGAAACGATGAAAAGTATTTACAAAAGCGGTCTTAACATTGTGCCTTGTGGTACTCTTGCACCATTTTTGGTGTCGTATCTGCGTCTATCACCAAACAGTATTTTAAACAAACAGATATTGTATTAAACATTGAAAATTTGGCAGGATTCGTTAGTATAGACGCAAATGCATTTCCACCATGTGCTGTTTTCAACTGCATTAGTATAAAAAGCCTTACTGTCTTCGGGAATCTCGATACGGAAAGTAAGGCGATCTCCAATGCGGACGGTTTCGACCTCGCGCTGGCGGGCGTCCAAGATGCGGATACGAGGTGCAGGCGCCTCTGGGGCAGCCGTGATGGAAATCATATCCGGATCCCTGTGAATTGGTTAAGGATAAACTATTAAGCAAATAGCCTACAAAAAATTTTACCATAAAAACATATTTTTTAAAACACGTCTTATTTAAAAACCAATTAATTCAAACGTCAAACACTCGTATCACAATTACGACGATTGTTAAGTCTTATTTACGTCAGAAACGAGCATTATGTTTTTATGTCTAGTAATTCAACCGGTGGGCGGTGCATTCTTTTGTATGCCCATAAATAAAATATTACCAACTCTATATATAGTAGGTAGCCAGTTTTTGATCGTATACGCTGTTGAATTTTCATCGCAATGAAGTGATCGTTATCAAATCTCTACAAAAAAATGGTTCTCATTACATTTGAATTGAGTAACATATTCAGTGCCAGTTCGAACTGGCTCGAACTGTCGACCTGCGGTCTTCACCTAGTCATCTGCCCATCTTGTAGGTGGACGTCCTACGCTGCGCTTATCGGTCCGTGGCCTCCACTCGAGAACCGAGGATCGAAATTGGGGCGATGGAATTCCAAATGTTTTTTTCACGGAGCACGGACGCATGTCAAATCAAAATACCTCTGTTTTTCATCTACTGCAACCATATCACGTAACGCCGAGACGTTACGTGCAAATAACATTCTTTGCAAATAAGAATAAATTATACGGTAAACGCTGTGGTGTGCCAGTCTTCTTGAATGGAAAACCGTGCACTGCTTCCTATCGCACTGATTTAAATTTTAACGATGTTCTACTGACCTGATGGGTACCATTCCAAATGTGATGTTCTTCGAGCTCATGTCGTATGTGCACTTCACTTTGTAGATCTTGTCAGCTTTCGTCATCACAACGCTGTGGTGTTGAAGGACCACGGTGTTGGAATAGACTCCAGTCTGAAAAAGGCGTTTAATTTATTCAAAGCGACGTGACAAGAAAAATGTTGAGAATGCGATGTTTCCAAAAATACTTACAACGCTCTGTGTGTTGCAGTCCTGTCCGCCCATTGTGAGATCCAAACGGAAGAAGTTACTGTTGTTCACGTCGTTGTTGCAAGTTTCCGAACGGCCCAGCGCGTAGATTCGTCCGTTGAAAGGCTTGTTAGTGCGAACCTGCACCGCTATTCTCGTGTCTTTACAAAGAACAGCAACTGTATAAAAAACATAAGCCTGAATATGTTATCTATACACGAGTATATTAAAATAAAAGCTTGAAGAATGCCAATTACCATCGTAACAAGTGCCGGTCTTGTCGCAATTTGCGTCGTTTCTAGTGAGATTATTAGACGGGTTTGGATCCATCTGATGCTCGATCGTAACAGGCAGCTCACCGGACGGATTGCTCGCTGGCTCTAAACAAATAAAAAACACAATAAATGCACGGTTCTTCAAAGCCAGTGGCACAATAGCATTCCTATTCAAAGTGAATTACAGAGATAGCTAATAACCCTTAACTAATCTATGAATTGAGAGTATGTGCCATTTAAAGTAAACCGCTGATTATTTAGATGTGCGTGCACGTATCATAATAATCGATACAAAATTACAGTAAAATGCAACTACTGCTTGATTCTAAATACGAACTATCTAGTATCCACTGCAATTACAGTAACAGCGCAAAGCTCACCGCTTGGGGCATTCTAGGTTTTCACACGCACTCGATATGCTGCACAACTGCGTCTAATACTCGGAATTGCACGCTGTTTGAACGGCTTGATAACGGTTGGAGACATCTAAACGTAGATTGACTAACCAACATCGTGCAATTTTAACGTTACTCATAAGGTAGTCTGTATTCATGTCATTTAGTCTCTATTTTATGTCGTTACGGACGTGCTCTAATTGCAAGAATTCAGAAAAAGACGCCTGAAAAGAAAGATGAAAAACTGTCTAAACAATAGAAAGTTTTGAGTGGAACACAAAGTCAGTAGCTGAATAGAGGTGAACGTTATTGGAATGAGTTAATGTAGTGAACCGTACCTAATCGATTCCATAGTGCCAGTGTCTTGACACATTCGCGACCGTTGCCACGGGCCGGTGATAATAAGGTGACGTAAACTGACGATTTAGGACGTTGACCGTCGAAATTGAACAAAACATTTGGATTCGCCCACCGAATTCCAAAATGGCATCATGCCTTGGCAATTTGGAAACATGGAACTTTTAGTCATTTGTTGATAGTTCCTTTAACAGTGTTTAAAGTAGGCCACAGAAATATTAATATATTCTGTCTTCAACTTATGGTACTAACAAAGACGTGATGCCGCTTCCTATCTTAAATATAGCTGGTAGCTTTACGCATATTACAATTTGTTTCGTTTATTAAATCATAGATCAAATAAAGAATACGAAAATATATTATAGACTTTACTTGTTGTTACGCTTTATACTGTAAAAAATGCACGAAAAAGAAAACGCAGACCCGAACAATAAAGTACTGGCAGGCGGTAATAAGATCTGCTTAAAATCCTTGCAAACAAAGTAAAAGACAGACGCAACTTATAATTAAAATTTAATATTAAATCAAATTGTCATCAACATCAGCTTGAGAAGCAATGTTCACGGGCAAGGCTCGTCAAAGCTGCAATTTTCATCGGCAATAAAAGTGGAACTACTAGTTTACATTTCAACGCTTGTTTTTTAGAACAAGGTTAGATTCACGATCCGCAAGAGTCCGAATCGATTTCAGCTGTCTATCATAATCTACCCTTTAATGCCTAAGCTATTACCGTAATGACACCCCGAAGGATCATGAGCGAAAGAGAGCTATTTATTTAGACGTACCTACACAAACATGATTTACGGCTTACGGCAGTGAGTGACATCGAACGTGCTTTGTCATTAGGCTTACAATCTTCAGAACGAATACCTACCTACAAAGGAACTTGTTTTAGTTTTAGATAGAGGTCTGATTGGCTGTCGGTCTTCGTGGTAAAAATTTTCAGGTTTGTAGTGCATGCGAAAAAGTATAGTTCTCGATCGACCTAATGTATTTATGATTAATTTTTATCTAAATGTAGACTTCCTTAAATTCTTCTAGGCAAGGATATAGAGCTAACTTATCTTATATAAAAATATCAAAAAGACTAGACTAACAAAAAGGAACCATATAGCTTAAGATAATATCAGACAGAACCTTAAAACTAGTCCACCATTGTTTCAATTTTAAGCTTCTACGGCTAAGGTAAAACTCCTTAATCCGTGAACTCGATGCTCACGTAGTTGTTTCGATTCGTCCGGTGTCGTTGACTCACTGCACCATCTAGCATATTTGCAACGCTTCAACGAATTGTAAGAAATCATCAACAATTCCCACGCTCAGGACGATTTGCTAATCGATATGCGCTATGCTTTTTTCTGTATTGCTTTTTTGGAGCTACGGGATCATATAACAAAGATTTTAGGACATTTAAAGTTACGCGTTGGTGCTGAACTGACTTCGTCGTTCTAGATTCACCATTCCTCGGAGTTATACGAATAGTTCCTTCTACAAAGAGAAAAAGAACACTAAAATAAAACAATAAACTCTTAATTAACTTACAAAATCATTGCTCTACCAAGTCGCTCTCTAAGTTTACCTACATTTCTAAGTAGGCCTCGCATCCAAGTTACTTCTTTTTGTGTTTTTCTCACCAAAAAAGTGGCTGGTTTCGTTCCTTTTGTGACTGCGTTCATTACTTGCCGCTAGATTAGGCTGCAGATTGGATGTGACCGCGATAAACGACGCTTTTTCTAACAGAACCAATCCAGCTTTTGTCGCATCTTAGGTAATCTCTAGTCTAGTGTTATCAAAAGTAAGGCTTTTTACATCTATTATAGATGATTTATACAGCGCCAGCAACTGGTATTCAAGCTGAAGTGCCTGTGACATTGTTACATGGAGAAGGCTTACCCAACACCTATACCCCTCCTCCAAGTTTAGTCGACTATAAGTCAAAGGAAAGAACTGGTCAATAAATACAGCGATAAATGAGAATTTATTTTTAATATTGTCTTTATTACTGCAGTTGCATGAACTCACGCACGTATTGACGTGAGAAAGGAAGTGTGCGTCATCGTATATCGATTTAATGTACAGATTCTTGTGGTTCGAACGGGATAAGGCATCGACTTATCAGCTGTCGCTTTACAGGCAGCAATAAACGTCAACCCATGAAGGACAGATTTTAAAAGTCAGGTGATTATAAACAGGTCTGGTCTAGCCTTGCCTCGTGGTCGGAAGTGTCCGCAAAATGATGTAACGGTTCTGTCCGATAGGGTTCCCTCTGTAATCATGAGATGCCATGGTACGCCGTTATCCGGGCACTAGATATCTAATGCCAGCAAAGAAGTCGTTTACCTATTAACTAGAAACGGTGTAGGCTACTCATTATCTTGCTTACCTTTAATAATTTGATTCCATATACTTAACTGGGTTTTAGATTACTTGCATAAATGTCGTTTATAGGTCTTGTAGACGTTCATCTATAATCGATTAACCAATAAATACATATCTCCAAAAATTAGGTGAAGAAATAAGTTATTCCATATTCTGCGAAGCGTTTTATTAAAATTTGAAATGTACTTAGAAACATAAGATGAAAAAATCGGTTCCATCCATATTCTTTTACAATGTGGCTTCCAATCGAATATAGATTAAGGCTTCATTAGTCCACAGACATAAAAACAACAATTCGATTATAATTAACGTCAATCGCAAATACAATAGGCTAAATAAATCATGGCAAAAATCCTTCATGATCAGTAAGTACTTGGAGATCCATGATTGAAGGCCTATGTCGATGTCCTACGGCTCAGGTGATGAAAGAAATCATGCGAAATTACCTTACCCAGGTGGCAAGGCAATTGAGGTTGCCTTATTTGAAATTTTGAATCCGTATTATGATTGTCAAATGTCTTGGACATACCTTAAAAGGTATTTTTTTTTGTTTTAACGCAATTACAAAAATATTAGCATTACATTATGTTGAAATGTCGCGTGACGTCACGAAGTGTGTCGATTTATGATGTGACGAACCCCTATACTATAATGCGCTCTATCTGTTATTTCATTCATTTTTAAAACAATAACAGTTTTTTTATTATTATCTATATAATATCTGACGATCTAAATAGAATTGAGATTTACATACCTGTCAAAATGACTATAATATGGATTAGCAATCTAAAGTCACTGACCTAACACACGCCGACGGCAAGGCCGACCAAGGCCGTTATCCAACTAGTTACGTTATTAATACCGTCGGAACTAAACGCGTTTCTACATGATCTGAACTTTCCTTGCATACCTAATCTATGTGTTTGCTCCTGCTGTCAACATTCCACTGGTGTTCCACGGTTAATAGAGTCGGGATATCTCTATTACTATGGTCCTGTCACTTTGACATGATGACTTGTAAAGTCGGGTTTGACGATTGACCTAAGACCAGAACTTTGAAAAAATGGCCGCCAACATGGTCAGCCGAATAACATAATAATTTATAAATTAACTTGACACTGGCGGATTTGTGTAAAACCAAACACAAAAAGCCATAAAATAAAAAGACAAGATAAGACCAGAACTTTCGAATTTATAAAATAACTTGACACTGGCGGAATTGTGTTAAACCAAACACAAAAGGCCATAAAATAAAAAGACAAGACCTAAGACCAGAATAAGGTTGAATTCATTTAAGAACAACGAATTGTCAATATTGAATAAGAAAGAACAAAGAGTTGCCGAATATTATATGCAGTTCAAGCTTTTAATAGAAGACTTACACCAACACAGAGATTATGCGGTCACCAACGGCACAATGTCGATGCTACTTTAATAACCCATTAAGACCTTACTTTGTTTGCCACCTAATGAAGATGAGAAGAATGACCTATAACTTCGTAAAATATATATCCGAGGCGTTTCATAAAGAAGAAAAAACACCAAAAATTGTTCTTACAGCATTAGATGGCACTAGTGTTATTTTTCTGTTGACAGTTGACAATGATTACCTTGCTTGTTCCGCGCGATAGCTCCGTCTATTAGATTCAGACGTTTTTATTTTTTTTGCTGAAAACGCTTCGTTGAAGAAAAGGTTAAATTAAGAGGACCGACCGAAGATGCCGTGTATTCAGTTATGAATAGCAAGCTACCAACCGCAGGAATAACTTTGATTAAACGCATAATTTCCAATCCCGTTGATTAGTTTACTTAGCAAATTGATTGGTTGTTCGTTTAAAATAGCATACCGAAGGCGTAATTTATTAGAAAATCATGATTTACTACCCTCATTTTCTTTATTAAATTGTGGTAAGGAAAATGTAGCCTACTTTCTTGATAACGGATGCAAATATTGCGCTGGCGTAATTGCGCGAAGGCCTAGTAAAGGGAAAATCTTAAACTTATAAACACTGATTTATATCGCTCTACTGAGAATAACAACACCTAACTAACTACCGAGAATAACCTCAGCCAAATTCCATGAAGAATGTTTGTTAACAAACTGTAACACCTATAAATTTAATCATATGTTACGAAGCGTTTTAATTTTGACCGAATTGATTACAATTTATATTGACGGTATAAAATCAGTAAGTGATTTTAAGACTGTGATGATGATCCTCCTAGCCGATTTCGGCTACGGCGACATTATTTCTGCTAAATTATATTGCGTTGGTGCGCCCTAAGATGGCTGGCGAAACCAATTTTTGCTTTAAGCGTACGTGCACACAAGGCACATGTTAAAACACCGTTCACGTAGTTGTACTGCATATTAGTAGGCTTTTTGTTTTTAAGGTGTTCACGTTAAGTGTCATGTTCACGCCTACGTTTTCTAGCCCCCTCCCCGGCTAAGCGGGGGAAGCAGTGCCTCTAAATAGAGCTGCTTCGTCGTAAAGGGTGCTGCCGAGCTCACACTGTTACCCCTTTACAGTGCAAAAGCGAACACTCTCTCAATACCGCCCACGTGCAGGTATTAGACAAACCCCGGTATGCATAATAGCCAGAGCTCTCTACTTCTACCCATAGCCATAGGTCTTTATGGTGTTGTCGGTGTCCAGTAACAGATCAGATGCGCAGGATATTTTAAAGTGCATAAGCGGACGCGCAGTCGCAGATACACTCTCTCGCCCGTACTCCCCTTGGTCTAGCTAGTGGAACGGAGAACTGCTACAACTAGTAAGGAGCAGGGTGCAGTGTCTAGCTAACGATAACTATATGACCCCGATCGTTGCCTTTAAGGCCTTCCACCATGCCTTTGCTGTCTCGCCACCGGAGGATTCGAAGATTAGGTACGAGTATTGACAGTTACAAACATTCGACATCGAAACTAGCTGTATAAGATATCCCAATCACTTATACTGATTGCCCTTCATTGAAGCAAATACGTATTGAACAACCAACAAAAAACGTATACGGTCTCAGTGGGATAGAAATTACCAAATATTATTTTTCTGAATGAGAACTGGGATAAGATCGACCTTACAAAAAGATTCAATTTGTAAGTACTGACTACCGTTATCATCGCACGCGCCGGTCGACAACGGAGGCTTTGTCGCTATTGTGAGTTTTTGCAGTGAGCCACCCGTCATGAGCGATGGCGCCTTCGCTGAATTATTGCTTCCCGTTGCATATCTCTTTGACTGGGGCCGTGCGATCCAAATTAGGACGCCCCATGATATGCATGTTGATTGGAAATTATTGAAAACTAGCTTCACGCGTCTTGAACTCAGATAAAACAAATAATATATCTGCGTGTCGGCTTGGGTACATACCTCATTTTGTTTTGATCGGTTCAAAGGGACTTTTTTATCGTTTCTACGATATTTAACGTTACATCCTCAAAAAAAATACTTACTAACATAGTAGTAGGTACGGTACATACATAATAATTTAGGCAATTAATAATACGTTCAATTGTACCAAAATTTACAAATCTGCACATTGTTAATACCAATTTGTACGATAAGACCGCGTTTTCGTGTATTATCTAGCACTTAGTAAAATAACTGCGCAAATCAAGTGCATTGCTTGTGTTCATGAGCATGAGTCTTTCTAAAACTTTTGCGATCACACTCAACACATAAAAAAAGTTATTTTCATTACAACTCATAATTATCACATGTCGAAAAATATCCAGACCCGAGACAAATATCTGCAGAATAGGCAACGTCTTGCAGATCAGCCGGTTAAGAGGCCAACTGAGCCGCGGATGTCGACAATATAAATCCATTGGAGGGCGCTACCACTCTCCACGAAGTCGCTGAATGCAACGGAACACAGGATGGGCATTGAGTGATTCAGCGCATTGTATACATAACTAACTAAATTACAAATACGTGTGCCGGCAACATCAGCCCATTCTTTGAACAAATCAAATTATCCGTTGTAATGTAATAATGCCCGGGTTCTTGGGCAATTCATAACTATAGCGAGATACTGGCTACAAAAGCGACACGAGTCATTTTACGTTAGTTATTATTCGATTACTAAACTTAACTATAAAAACAAGTCTTATAAAAGGAAGATGGACAAAGACCGGGAAAGTTTAGGATCACCAGGCAGACCACAAGTCAGGTAGTCAAACGACATTGTAAGAGTAGCGGGAAACCAATGGTCACAGTTGGCGCATGAATGGCGTGATAAAGAGGAAACCTATAACCTAAACCAACAGTGGGTAAATGAGGGTTGATAGATAGTTAGAAAATAAATAAGCATTTCTTAGACTCAAGAGCGCCATAAATCTTGCTAACTTACTTCAATTTCATGAGTGCGTTGGTGTTCCACATCCCTGCTAAAATGAACACCGTAAAAAATAAGGCAACACCAATTTAACCCTGCAATTTTCATCGTACAAAGAAGCATCCCAGCAACTGTTATTATAATCTTGATTAGCATAAGATAACCGCAGCCTACGTAATTATCCAGCCATTATGGACGAGGAAATGCAGAGGATTGAATTTGTACGCAACGGTATTAGTACGGGAAAATATCAGAATGGTTCATTAATTTATGTGTGTTTTGCTGTACAAGCTGGGTTGTCCGATGACAATCTTAATGCCCTATCCAGAAGCTTGAAGCGAACTGACCACGCGGCGTCTTTGCACGGAGAGCTCAAGAATTTGCGTAGATTTCTAAACATTCAAGAAAAAGCTAGACAACAGCTTTAGATAAATCAGTTAGAAATGTCTACAGCTCCACTGATTAACTGAGAAGTAATGTGTAAGTATAGAAATATTCAATAGGATTGATGACGTTTTGTTTACATCTATGTTAATTACAATAAATTTATTACACGTCCTCGATTTAAAAGGGTTCCTGTCAATAGGCGAAATACATGAAATATCATGTATTTTAATTGATTAAGTTTTATACTCATTTGTAATTTTCTTTGGTATTATGTTTCACTGAGTATATCTTTGTGTCCTAAGTCGAAAATAGATGATGTTTCTATATTCAATCGACATTTTAGCCGAGAACTGACAATGCAAACATTTAGTTATTTTATCTGGAGATAAAATAATCACCCGGATTAAGCTGTATGTTAGTCTATTTATATGGGCCGTAGTTTAAGTATTATAACATCTTGTACTGAGCTAAGTTTGTTGCCTGAAATAAAGTTTATTTAATTTAAGCTAATAAGCCTACAAAAGCCATATTTACTGTTGTTATGTCAAACGGGCTTTCTAATCACGTTATTTATCGTTATTTGTCATTATTCGTTGAAAATAGGTTTCCAACGTGTTAATATTGACGGGATATTTCAAAAATACTTTTGAAAAACATTAAAATGAAGGTAAATATCGCTCATTTGTTCTCCGCTCGCTTGCCTGACTATTTCGCTGATTTTCTACAAAGTCTATTTTGTAGAAAATCAACCTTTTTCGATAACGTGTCTTATTCTCAAACTGGCACTATCGCGTTTTGCTTAAACTTCAAAAATATCATCGTACTGTTCATCGGGCAAGTAATAGACTTACGCGTAGAAGATTGGCTTATACGGTTGATCTCTAAAATGAAGTCTAAGCCGAATTAATAAGTAAAAACTAAGAAAAGAGTGTATATGGCAAGAGCTGAAATTAAAACAGTATTTGTACTCGTATTAAGGAAACGCGAGGAGAAAAAAATGTTTTATTTAATTTGAAGTACAAAAAGAGCTGGATAAACTGGAAATAGTATCTGCTTGTTAATTTTAGAAAACATATGCAAAATTAAAAGTGAAATGATTTTATAATGACAACCACTGTGGCGGAGCGGGTGAAGGTCCGCCTCCGACGCAAGAGGTTGCGGGTTCGATTCCCGCCTCGGGACAAATGTTTGTACGATCTGCAGATATTTGTTCAGGGCGCTCTGGATATTTTTCTATAAATAATAAAAAAATATCTATCTATGTTGTAAAATGCATTAAGTTTATCAGTCATTTAGTACCCATAACACATGCTCTGCTTAGCTTGAGGCTAATTTGTATGTGGCTTTTTTCATCCTTATCAAATTATTTTCCAGTTTTTTTTTCTGTGCTTCGAATTAATTAAAAGTGTTTTTACTATTTTAATTAATATATATATAGTTTTTTTTTATATAACGTTGCTTTTTCATTTTATGTCACTTTCTATCACTCTGATATCTAAAAAAAAACTGTATGTGTTTACTGTATATTTGATGCCTGTTCACGCAAAAACTACCGTACTGATTAAACTGAAACTTTAAACATTGATAGATGGTAACTGGAGTTATGACTCTTATGACAAAGGTAGACATAGGTCTTCAGACATAGGTGGACATAGTTCTTTATTCAGCAGTTAAAGTTTGAGGTCATAAAGTCCTCAAAAAATGGTTCAGCAGTCTGCCGAATGCCTTCCGTTAGTTAGTTCACGTAAGGTATAGTTTCAAGGATGAGGTCGGAACAATGTTCGGCTACGGGCGGCAGTTTCTGTCAAAGTTCCTCATTCAGGACTAAATGTTAGCAGTTAGAAAAAAAAAACAAATGAACTACGCTGGCAAAGCGGCGTATAAATACTAGTATGATTTTATTATAAAGGCTAAGTATAAATTAGAAATATGAATAACAACAGCTTCAAATTAGTGACAAAAATGGTTTAGTCAAAACGCGTTTTAGGCATAAGCCGGTTTAGTCAAAATGCGTTTTAGTTTAAATACAGATTAGTTCAACAGAGAATAATGCATGTTGATAATTAGGAAGTTAACGTTTTATGATATGTGCGACATAGACTAAATAGCGACGTAGGTCAATTAAGTTTAAGGCAAGCTGAGAACAAAAGATATCGTGCACAATAGTGTTAAACGTTATATTTATATAAATAAATGTATATATGTATATATATAATATTGTTTTGTTTTTATTGTACCCTTATTTAAGTTTGTGTGCAATAAAGTATTAAATGATAATTAATTAGCGTTAGCTAAGAGGCTAACGCTTCATAAATCATATCTCGCCGTAATTTTTATTTTTTTTTATTTTTATTTGCAATAAAATAATGTTGAAATATAGGTTGTTAGATGTTTTATTTCACACATACATTTTGTCTCATTCTCGTCGAGAGTCAAGCTCTAGTCTGCGTCTAATGGCCTCCCGGTTATAGCTAAAACCGGGATATACTACACGAGTGTAGGAGGCAATGATACATTGAAGAGACGTTTCTTCGATGTTCTAGTATCTGAATAATCCATGTTTAAATTAGATAAGATAGAGGGACATGAATGTTTTGTTTTGACTCCAAACCAAATCATACTGCTTACCTACGACTGAAATACTCGCAAAATTTTCGCTTATCTAGATGATTTTTTTTATAACTTTGACCGTAAACTACTCTACTGCTCCTTAACTACCACATTTTGTTATGATCCAGGCTTCTGATAATTATATGGCGTATTGTGTTCTAAAGAATTATTAGACAGATAGATGTTCTAAGAATATAATTGCGCTCTTAAAGATAATAAAGTCAAATATGAATAACGTCAGGTTTCCGAAGCAGCCGCGCCCATAAATAACTCAAGCTGCCAGGTACTTTTCCATTGTTTTTCATTTTCTATCCAATCCTGTCACGATCTCGCAGGGAAACAAGCCCTTGCTCATCTTATCTGCCCGCGAATCGATTGCAGCGTCTAGATCTTGAGTGGGATCTTAGATATCGAGAGCTTTTGACCCCGGCATCAGACCTCAGGTCGAAGTTGAGTGGACTCTGTTTTCCTACGTTATGTGAGTTTACATTGCATGCGTTGGTTATATTTTATCCGTAAAAATAATTATATGAAATATACTTATCTATTAAGCTCGCGGGTTCGATTCCCGCCTCGGGACAAATGCCTGTACGATCTGCAGATATTTGTTCAGGGTGTTCTGGGTGTTTTTCTATATATAATAAAAATATCCATCTATGTAGTATAATGTATTAAGTATATCAGTCATCTAGTACCCATAACACAAGCTCTGCTTAGCTTGGGGCTAGATGATGCTGTGTGATTTGTCCAGCATTATTTATTTTATTTATTTTTTATTTAAACTTTGAGACCTTAGTGCGCTTTCCTACGTTTTGTAAGTTTACATTGTATGCGTTTAACTTCGTTATTTGGTTATCGTACATCCGTAAAAATATATAACAATTTTTACAGATATAAACTTTTAGTTTGAGATCTAGCTTTTTGATTTTATTCTAGAATCACGCCCTCCCAGTTTTTAAAACATCCTATGTAAGCATAAGAAGTATAATTGTTTTATGTATAATCGTATTTGTTGATCTGTGTGAACTAATTTCTTTGAATGGATTGCGGTACATTTCACCGAAGCATTCGCTACTCTGATTGTACTGTGCTCACATTATTTTGATTCAATGAGTAATCTGATAACACAAAAACTTGCAACTTCACACGGCTAAGAGGGAGGTGAGAAGGTATTCATAATCGGAGGTCTAACAATTAACTTCCGTTGATTTACCAAGTACTAATGGTGTAATTTTAAAGATATGTATCGTTTTATTGTTTTAAATTATAAAGTACTTATAGATTTGAGGGGTATTTGATGCGGTAATTCTAGGTTTTCAACAGACATGTCGAATCCGGCTCAACATAATTAAAAGATCTAAAACTTAAATACTTTAATCTACTTGAGTCTAAGACGTCTTGTAGTCTAGGCGATTCTGCGAGGTATTTAGACCTTAAGAATGTCAGAACTTACACTACAACAACCTTTCAAGCTATACCGTAGCCGTTGCATAAACTATTTTCTTTACCAGCAAAAAAGGTAACCACAATAGCATCTAGTGCGTCTCCAGTCGTACGACCCGTTACGTGTGGACCACCGCGGAGGATTAAGCAAGCGGACGTGTCACAATATCTATGCTGGGAATGATTTACTGCACACTTTTGCCACCCTTACTTGAATGGGAAACATTCCTTTAATGATTCGATGAGAAATAGCTTTTTCTTTATGCGACGTAAAAGGCTGGATGAAAGGACGAAATGCTAGAGTTGGTGTTACACGGGACTGATTTATGTGACGTTCACAAAGGGATGCTTACACCCAGTAGTGGATGTAGGCTGCCTTAAGTGCTGTGAAAGATAAAAATGCTAAATAGCCTTAGGTTCGCCAATATACATTTTTTTTGAAAACGCAAGAATTATCGTGTATATCTGCACTTCTTGGCATAATTTTATGGTCTTATTGGTCTTCTCTAGTGGTACGAACCACTTAAATATATTCTTTTACTGAAATTAAATAAATAAATAATGCTGGACATAGCGCCATCTAGTGCCGAACTAAGCAAAGCTTGTACTAAGGAAACCAGATGACAGATAGAATTATGGTTTTTTTTTACAAAAACCTCTACTCCTCATAGTGAGTAAAGCTATCCCATTAGATAACTGTACCGCGTATGTATTGCGCTGATTGCGATTACAGAAAAATAGGTGCGCATGCGTCGCCAATGCAATAGATGTTCTATTTTAGCGTGAAAGCTAACTATACCATACCGCGTCTACTAACATGTCTATAAACCCAAAAGGAGGGGTGGTTCAGGTAATGAAAACAAGTAGTCCTGGTTTTTTCAGATTTCATTCATGAGTTTGTCTGTTTGTAAAAAAAAAATATAAGTAAAAACAGCAGGATATATTCAGCATTGAATGCAAATGAAGTTCTTCAAAGCTATCGCTTACTCATAACAACTCGGCAAAATTAATCTGCCTAACAATGTATACTTGCAATTCTAGCAGATTTTATCGCGTTTAATGCATTACATGAACACTCGAGTAATCACCGCAAGTGCAGTAGCTTCGCTTTTTATTTTCTGAGCAGGCTCATCATCACACAATCGTAATGAATATGCATTTTTTTTTTCAAACAAAAGATTTCAACGCGTTTTCTGGTAATCATTTTCATTTGTTTCTTTCAGTGGTTCGCTTAATACAATATTGCGATTTACAAGTTAACAAAGAAATAAACAAGATTTTTCAAAAAGACCTCCAAGGCGCAGTTGGTTGAGAGGAGGTTGCGGGTTCGATCCCCTCGGGGGGCAAAATGTTTGCTTTATCAACAGATATTTGACGCTGGTCTCAGTGATTTCTATGTATTTTATCTACCATATGATAACAAAAATTGCTTATTTCGGAGCTAGACGGTTCTGTGAAAATTGTCCAGTAGTATTTATTTAAACTTAAAATCAGTTTGTGTCATATGTTCTTTTAAACTTCTAGGTACAAACGCAACAGTACCATCGAAATTTTCGGCTTCAAGTGTACAGTACAAAATATCTATGTTACTTAGTATCTTATTCTTAGTTAAAGGAATCGGATTCTCGCAACTTATTGAAGTTCTTATTAACTTATTGGAAGGTTGTAGTATCCTCGATCTTCTAGGCATAAGCAACATTGACTACACATTACGACTCGGGTATTTTATTAATCATCATCATCATGATCCACAGCCCATAGGTACCCACTGCTGGGTGTAGTAAGTTCTAAGACTTGTAGGCTTCTTTGTAAATGCCACGTAATCCGGTCCTTTGCTGTGCTAAGCCAGGAATTGGCCGCGACTAGTATTATGTCATCGACCCACCGCGCCATCGGACCACGACTTTTTTGGCTAATCCTCGGCCGCCATTCGGTCAAAGCTTTGCCCATCACATCGTCTAGCCAAGTGTCCAGCCCAATTCCATTTAAAATTCGTAACTCTAACTCCGAGGTCAGTAATTCTTTACCTACTCTGTGCAAAATGACTAAAGTGCTTTCTCCGTATTAAGCTAAACTATGGTAAAGCACGGGCTTAAAAATTGCTTTCACGTTCGAGTCATCTCACGCTCTCAAGGACACGCTGCACTCGTGTGAAAAATATTAATAACATCCTCTTTGCGTATTAATGGAAGTTCTCTTTAAATAGCTACTATATGATGTTTTTATGATGCAAGCTTCGACAGTACAATAGGTGTATCCTAATTAGCATGCCTATTCGGTTAAGCGTTGTATATTTTAATGAATTTAAGTTCAATTCACAGAGCGCGATTCATTTGATTTTTTGTTTTATAAACTTCATAGGTGTAAATGCACCTCGGTTGATTATTTGTTATGATCGCAACTAAGTTCTTTGTTTGAACTGCCCCAAACCATATTTATGAAGATTATACAGTCTAGCAACTATAAACGTATGTACTTCATGTTATTTAATGAGGAGTAAAATAGATAAATGATCCAAGGACATAAATAAATGGTATTCCAGCGAGGGTATGGTATTCTAAAAGAACCAGAGGAAGACCCTACCGAAGATGGGAAGACGACTTCAGAGTCAGCGGGCGCAATATGAAGACGGAAAGTCAACGACCGTGAACTTTGGAGATGTCTGAGGGAGGTCTATACTGAAAAGCACAGCATTCCTACTGATTCCTTAACACTACCAATAAATCGTTATCTATTTTAGTTTTTTTTTTTTTTATAAAGCCTTTTGAAGTTGAAATTGAAACCACATGTCAATACGCATCGCTTTACAATTTTCATACTTGCTTGTGATTTGCGCCGGTAACTGATTTCTAGGTTAGAACCATTTTGTGATTTGAATTACCGTCCATGAATACCAGTTGCTAACGTTGCGTAAATCATCTTTATAATAGATGTGAAAGACCAATTTGTATATAGCTTCTAGTGAAGTTATAATTGACGTGTGGGTATGCGCATCATTTCATTTATCCGTTCTTATAATTACCACCTCAAAAGCCAATTTGGAAAGTGTTGTAACTACTCGGTGTTACTTCATCACTTACAATTATTTAGGGAACTTTATCCAGGTGTGGAAAAATAAACTTACCAATTTCACTATCTTTGAATATTTCTCATCGGTTGCGTTGTGTTTTGAAGGATGTTTCAATGAGGCGTTTTCATTAAAAAGTAAAAACTTCAAAAATAGTTCCCTTAAAACATATAGATGACGTTAGTTTTCTTTTACTGGTAGGAAACACAATTTGACAATGACGGCAATTGTGAATAACCACAAACTTGCTTTCTCCACTTGGTCAGCCCCATCTGTTAGGTTTAGTAGAAAACACTTTTTTATTTTTTACTGAAAACGTCTCATTCAGAGCCTTCTTAAAATTAAATTTGGCTTTGACTAAAACGACAAATTAATTTAAATCACAAAAGTTAAAGACACTTGACATAAATTTGTCACTAAAACTATATTTATGTTTTGAAAAACGATGTCTTGCCAAAATCCAGTTTCATAAAATCAATTTAAAGCAATCAGTGTTAATGTACTGTCGATGTGTATAATAAAATGAATAATTTCAATGGTAGTTCCCTTCCGCTATTATTTATTTTTCCCTGTCATTCCCTCATTACTGACTCATTCGTGTCTCCTCTTATTAAGCGCCTATAGGGTTTTCCCCCATCCGCTTCTGTCTTCCGCTTCGTGTATAACTGCGCTTATCGATATGTCCAGGTCCAGACTCTCAGTCTGTCCAGCTACTACGAAACCCAAAACGGTTTCGTCTACGGGGTTTTTTTGCCTTCGGCCTTTTCTGTTACCAAAGCCGATTCAGGCTGTCTGGATTCTTGCGAACTAATATTACTAGACTCGCCTTTTGCTAAACTTTGGTAACCTTTTCAAAGATCACCTCTCAACATAGCATCTCACTTATTTCTCGCAAAACACAGAGAGCTGTCGAGTAAAAATATAGCCGATACATCTCGGTAATGCTTTCGTAATTTCTTCCTTATTTTCGTCTTGAGTAGCCCAGCGGGTCCGGCATCTAAATTATTGCAAGCACGTGAGGCGCACGACGCGATGGCTTACTACGAGTATGTGCCTAGTATCTTTAACAGGAAAGTTTTGAAAGCTGATCTGACAGTTAAATTGGTAATCTTTAGTCCTAGCTAAAGCTAGCCCTGTTGGGAAGTTGTTAAACGTCAGGAATAAAACGTGATCTTTAGAACATTGTGAGTCCGCCTAATAAGTGGGTATAATTAGTCTAGAAAATACTTATGGAAATGCGCATAGACTCGTCTTATGGAAAAAACGATTCTGGCTACCAGTAAATCTTTGGTAATTATCTATGAATGGATATGAATGGGTGATTTTAACCAGGTTTTTTACCAACGATTAATTTCAACGAATATTGTATATATAAATATTACCGAAGTTACCATAATTGTAGAATTTATTCAGTAGATATAACTCTACATTATCTTGATTAACTTTTATTAAAAGCAAAAAGACATTTATAAAAATAAAAGTTTTAAAATAATTCACGTGGAGTAAAAAGTAATGAGCAAATACACTTTCAATTCCAGCTTGATAGAACCTCTTAGTATAGTAATATCTCGGGTCTGTGTGGGCCATTGAGCCAACATGTTATTACACATTTTAATATCAAGACGAGTCAAGCCGCGATTTTTGTAATTATCAACCACTTTACGGTTACTCTACAAGACATTAATTTACCCTGTGTTATTTTCTCATTAACCAAGATTGGCAGGTAATATAAGTAAAATGAAATAACACTCCGTTCGTCTCTTTTAAAATTACGTTTATTTCCACCCAAAGTCGGGCTAATGTTGTATCATACATGTTAAATAGTTTACTTAAGTTTAACATTTCAGGTGTTTATTGCGTATCTTCTTTATTCTCTTCCCCAATTTCGGACACGTTTCAGCGTTTTTGTCCTCTCGCGACCAAGAACGGTGAAACGTCAATAAAGCAATAAAAAAGTAAGATATAATCCTGTAATTTTAAAACATCAATTAACTAATTATAATTTATGATAAAGCATTAGCCCAACTTTGGGTAAAAAAACGTAGTTTAAAAGAGACGAACGGAATGCCATTACATTATACATAAACTAAATAATAAGTTAACAAATCGCGTAAGTTTAACACATTGTATAGTTTATTGGAGTGTTAACGTAAGCTTCTTGTTCTGTATCTGTTTAATAAATATAATACGGCTTCCAACACGTACCTAACTTATTATCATCTTGCTGACGTTTCGTAGACCATTAAAAGGCCCTTCTTCATGAGCACCGTTCGTGGCCGACTCCGAGGGCCGCGAGACGAGAACTAAATGATGTCAAGCCACGATAATTTCAATTCACTGTATCTGTTTATTGGACATAAGCTTCGTGTTGTTCCTCAATAATAAATAAATAATGCTGGACAATTCACACAGCATCATCTCGCCCCAAGCTAAGCTTGTGTTATGATGGGTGACTGATATACTTAATACATTATACTACATAGATACATTTTTTATTATATATAAAAAAAACATCCAGAACCCCTGAACAAATATCTACAGATCATACAGACATTTGTTCCGAGGTGCAAAGAGTCGCAGCCGGACCTTCACCTGCTGCGCCACAGAGGTCGTCAATATGTATTTTATTTATTTATTTAACGTACAAAACACGTCACAACCACTTTAAACAATGAGGTTACATAATAGTAAATTATAACTTGATTGTATCATAAACTTATGTACGTACTGCTATAATATAAATTTATATAAAATGTGTGTTCGTTTGTGCCTGAAAAGCGGCCGATGAGGCTGCTCCGCACTTTTTAACTTGTGATGTCATCACTCCATTAGTAACCCTCAAAGTATGTATTTTATTCTGATGATTTTATGATTTATTTTAGGCGGGTTACTTCGTTAGAAAAGGACTTATACGTTCGAAACACTAACTTTTGCACTTATGGGCATAACTCCAGCACTTCACTCTATAAAAAATTCAAGGACCAGAATTTGAGTATTAAGCTCCATACTCAAATTCTGGTCCTTTAATTTTTTATAGAGTGAAGTGCCTTGGAGCCATCGTGGCCCCCTAAATAATATCTGAAAACGCGCATGCTGCAAACCAAACACAACTTCGTTGGATGCAGATTAATACAAATAACTCTAAAATGGCGAAAATTTTAAAATGGCACATTATGTAATGTTTTTTTGCCCACGAAGATGAAATAAAAAAATATTTTCTGATCACGGAAGAACCAAATCAATAAAACTAGGTACTCACTTTCACAGAAGTTTTCAAAGTATTTCCCGATAGGTTCCCCATCATCAATCAGGGGTCTGTCCGCGTTCAGGTAAGCTGAGGGTCCATCGGGCAGGGTGTGGTGATCGAGATGGTACAGCTTGCAGTTGTAGTTAGTCGAATGTGGCGCCCCCATGTATAGGAACGAACGGCATAAGAACTCGGATTCAATTTCGCATGCCAGTCTGCAAGCTGCCTCGGATGTAACCTGTGTTGAGAGAATACTGGATTAGGAATAGCTCAATTTTACGTATGAAGCAGGTTAGTAAATAAGCATTCTGAATTTAAATGACTTATATAAGTTTTGCATGTGGATTCTGGCTGAAGTTTTAAAATCACATTATTACTTTTTGTTTAATTTCTAAGCAGAATTATACATTTTTACTAAGTCAATCGATTAAAATTTTACAAGATAATCTCGTAAATTACGAACAAAAATGTACATATAACACTTGCATTCGTTCCGAGAAGAACATAATAAAACCAAACACTTACAATTATTTACATATAAATATAATATAGCCTGTTTTAATGATAATCTGGCGGATTCATCTTACGATCCTCAGCACTTTGATATAGCGACAGAATACTTGGCATCGCTGTATAGATTTCAGGACGGACCACGTTTTAACAGAGTGAACGTCCACAAAAGCCAGAGACACAGGGCATTATTATAATGTTCGGACTTATCTATATAATTTAAGAGTCGATTCTGCTAGTCTCCGTATCTTTATGTATAAAAACCGGACAGGTGCGAACTGGACTCGCCCACCGAGGGTTCCGTAGCTATGTAGGAACATAATAATTATTATAAATTAGCTGATGTGATTTAGTATAAGTTTTTAAAATGCACAAAAAGATTCGGTCCATCCAATATATGACCGCGCGTAGGGTTGCTTAACTTCGATGATTAATTTCGTACTTTTTTTAAAGACGATTTCGTTTATGATTCCATTTCAAATGTATAGTTTTTTCCTTGTATCTACAGTAAAATACCTTGCCAAATTTCATAGTTCTAGGTTAGCGGGAAGTACCCTATGAATTTTGATTTCTTTGAGAATGTCGAAACGAAACATGCTATTTTTGCGGCCGTATCTTTTTTCAGGTTAACTTAGAATATTGATTTTGGATTTGAGGATATGGTTTTAATTTCAACTCGATACATCTACACGTTCTCGAGATAAAGGGTCTTGACAGACCGACAGACAGACGGAAAACAAAGTGATCCTATAAGGGTTTAGGTTTTTCCTTTTGAGGTACGGAACCCTAAAAACTAGTTATATACGCGTAAAAAGCTTGTCACCCGTAGCAATTGTAAATGCGTCCTTGTTACGAGCTTGCCAGCTCGCATGAGTCATCTTTCGTCTCAGCTCATCAATTACGCAACAGACAGTTTCATTATTAAACAATCCATATCCTGTCACTCACCTACGACAATTTTTAGTTATAAAAATAGCAACAGGTTGAGCGGAGTATCCGTCGTCCATGTGTTATGCGATGCGTTGTGAAGTAAGGATTAAAACTTTTACTACTACTCATCATTTCAGCCATAAAACGTCGACTGATGAAAACAGGCCTCCCTCATGGATATCCATGAGGGGTAGTTGCCATTCTCACCACGCTTGGCAGGCGGGTTGGTGAGCGCAGTATGGGATGTTGATACACGGATAGACGCTGCTGCCCATCTTCCGGAGGTATCCCTTAGCAGGCTCTTACTGCATCCATCGGCATGATAGGAGGGGTATCATTCTACTGCCGGCACCCCACGGCGCCGGACTAATACTACTATTAGGACTCGGTAAATTTTAATTTTTTAATGCTACTAGCACAGCTTAGGCTTAGGCACACTTATATCACAAGTTATGTGCATTATAGATTGGGTAAATGGAAGAATGGCATAAAAGGACTCGAATCAGGAAATCCGAAAACATGATACATTCCGGCAACATTTAATTGATAGTTTTAAAAGTTTTAGGTACTTCAAATCAAGCCATGGGTGATTATTATCTCATGATTTTTGTTTCACGATTATTAGGCCCCGTGGGGTGCCGGCAGTAGAATGTTACCCCTCCTCTCATGCCCGTGGATGCAGTAAGAATTGTCATGAATTGTCACTTTGTTTTTAAGTGTTTCTTGTTATTATGTTTAGTTTTAAGGTGTGCAATAAAGTATTTTCTATCTTCTATCTATCTATCTATCTATCTAAGAACCCGCTAAAGGATACCTCCGGAAGATGGGCAGCAACGTCTTTCCGAGTATCAACATTCCGTACTGCGCTCGCCAAACCGCCTGCCAAGCGCAGTGAGTATGGCAACTACCCCTCATCCATGAGGGAGGCCTGTGTTCGGAGTTGATGATGATGAACCATTATTGGTGATGTTTGTGTTCAACGATGGATTGAGTGATGATATTTTCATTATCATCGTAGCCACAGTAAACAAAACACATATGTATCTCTCGTTAAAAAGCAGCTTAACCTCAGAATTAATATGAATATTTCTAGGTGGAAGGTTACCTTAGTAACATAATTTAAATCAGTAATAGTACACTTAAAAAATGACTTTAACTCGATACAGATGTCATAATAAGTCACAGATATATTCCGCGCACCACCAAAGCGACCATAAATAACCAACCACGTATCTGACCTCTGGCTAGGCTGCGACGAAAACCGGGACTTGGTTCTAACGACAAGGAAAATTGATTACATCTACCAATTACCTGTATACAAGATAACGTGTTCATTATATCTACGCTACGGCAGGTACACGTTGGCTCAGAATAATGTAAAACCGAAGATCCGGAAGAGCTGTCTCCCTTAACTCTTAACGTTTCTGTATTAGAATTTTCCTTTAAAAATGTTGGTGTTTTGTCAAACATTGCATGTTTACTTTTAAAGATTACTACCTTCTAAATATCGCACAAGTAATTTAACCTTTCTAGTATAGATGATTTATACAGCAGCGTCAGCATCATGTATTTAAGCTGTACGGCACTTTAACTGCAGCATAGATAGATTATGAGCTTTCCCAACTACCATCCTCTCAGCGTAGTTGGCTATATTCAAAACTTAATTACCAATCTTATCCTCTTCTAAAGACAACTATTTATAATACTACTTTTGTCAGCAGAACACATTTTCTAGCACACCTTATACAGCACCTAATTAAAAAGATAACTGACTGATTTATTTAAAACAAAGGTTTGTAATTAAAAACAGAACTTTTCATTATACAAGTCGTTATTTTGGGAGGCCTTCATCAAGCACTCACCTTTCAACTCTATTTATCCAACAAAAAGGTTTCATTATAAAATTGTTAGCAAATATGCAGTTGTTGTTAGGGGACTTACACATTTAGTAATTAAAAAGTTTACTATCAACAGGAAATAGAAGAATCGAGATAAATTTCTAAGGAGTATAGTAAGGTACCATTGGTTATTAAGTAGAATTTATGATCTAGACAAGAAACAGTTTATTATCTGCAGTTTTAATTTCGGTTAATCCTTAGAATAATTATAAGGGTTAAGATACTGAATGTCCTATTTGTCAATTTTTGTCTACAGAGGTAGACAGTTTAAAAGGGGTATAGTATAATTAAACCTACAAAAATAATCTTGAATATGAAAGTAGAAAGTTATTTAAAGACAGGAAGCCCAAACAAACTATTGATTGTGCAGGAAGAAACGAGTAGGAAAGGAGTAACCCCCTTACTAATAAATGCTGTTTCTTTTTATTGCAAATAGACCTTTGTTTGACCACAATCTCACCCATAAGGCCATATAGTAAACGACGATATGGCCTTAAATGAATCAGCGGGTTTTTGACATATTTTCATACACAACTGACATTAAATCCGTCAATTAGGTGCTGATTAGTTTAATCAGCGTTTATTAATAAGAGGGATAAGTGTCAAACAGATTTCTGACTGAGGAGAATGGAATAGTAACGTATGTCTAACCTAGAGTAGGGAAAGAGCCGAAGAATAGTATACAATTGTAGTTTTAGTTCTCTTTAGCTAATTCTTATTCTGTAGATACCAGATCTGCACTCTCACTGCATTGGGGTGTTTAGTTAAAAAAGTATCGATGGACTGCGTAACATTAATATGGCCAGAAAATAAACTCGCAATTTAAAGAGGCAAAAAAAGAAAAATTATGTTGCACCGCCTTACCTATGTAGTATTAGTAAGAAAAATAGTTACCTGTAGCTCCTTATCGGTGTAGTAGTGTAGTCCAGCATATTGCGCCACCTTATCCTCAGCGACGCCGACCCTCGGAGCCGTGAACACGCGCTGCCCCTTGCACGCCTGAGTCGCCTTCAGGCACAAGTTCTGGACCACACAGAAAACAATAATAACTAGAAATATAGTAATAGGGACAAAGTGCTTGTTTATTCAGCGCTCAAACGCACCGCAATGTGATTGCTTTCCGCGAATTTCTTAGATTGCTATGAAATGGGCTGGAGCGGATTTGTGTTGGAAACAGGTTGCGATTGCAACTATACTTTAGGCAAATATTTCTACAGATTTGTTCCATTAATTTATTTTCTTAGAAATACTATTATACTATTTTTTTAGGCTTCAGCGTTGTTCTAATACAAAAACCAGGTAGGTACTGTAATAATGTCTTAGAACCGTCTCCACGAGCGAGGGAATCGCGGCGACTCTATAGCGCGGACTCGTCGCAATGCTCTCGCTCGCGGAGAGGGCCTTTAAAAGAGTATTTATAGAAATACGTGGCACGGACGATAACATCGCCGTGATTCCCTCGCTCGTGGAGACGGGCCCTTAGAGTTACTTTGAAATGAAATGACATATTAAATAAAATAAATAAATAAATAATGCTCGACAAAACACACAGCATCATCTAGCCCCAAGCTAAGCAGAGCTTGTGTTATGGGTACTAGATGACTGATATACTTAATACATTATACTACATAGATAGATATTTTTATTATATATAGAAAAACACCCAGAACACCCTGAACAAATATCTGCAGATCGTACAGACATTTTACAGACATATTAACTATGATTTGTTAAAAACTACAAATTTTAGATCCGTTTAGTAGTTTTAAAGCTAGGAAATGAAAAACCTTAAAAATGTTCGATTCCGGTGGGTACTTAACCCACGTCAAATCTATGTTTGGCTCTTCCCAAAAACCCGATGACGGGGTAGTCGAAATTCTTTTTCTCTTTTTATTATTCTCTTTTCATAAAGGTCATATCATGGTCATTTAAATTGTAATTCTGATGTTTTTTAATTTCCTTGAAATAACAAATCATTGGAAAAATCACCTTCCATCTTCACGTTAACCGGAAGTATAGCCTGTTTTTTGTGTAAATGCGTCCCTTGCAACTTTGCACGTAGGTAAAACAAGTAAATGATACGTTGTTTCTCTTATAAATTACTTGTAACGTAATATAATTCCGATATTCGATGTAAATGGAATGCTGTCTAATGAGGACGTGATAGGAAGTCGGTTAGAATGATAAGGGCGAACTAACATAAATTATCCGACTGTCAGAGCTACGCCTTTGCAGAAAATGAATTGATAGTGCTGTAGAAAGCTTTCGAAAACTTGTTTCGTAGGGGATATCCAAGACCTTATGAGTGTGAAGACCTTTAGTCAACATTGTCTGCAACGTAAGTCATTTTAGTAGGTCATAAAAACGGTTTCTTACCCGCGGTCCACCTCACAAGTTTACCTGGGTGGACTACGGAAACTTGTTATGATCCATGGTACACCTGGGTGGACTACAGACACTTTTTGATATATGAAAACATATTTGATTAAATGTTGGGCTCAGCAAAAACTAATGAAAGACGTAGAAATGAAGCTGTACACTATTTTTTTAATAGCTATCTAGTCCCAATCAAATAAAGATTGGACTATGGAAACAAGATAATTGATAGAATACATTGATACATTTTTGTAAATTAATACTTCTACCGAAAACACCCAGACTCGAGACAAATATCTGCATACAAAGCAAAAATGTATCCCCTATACTGCAACACCCTGCGTGTGAGCCGGCTATTAGATCACTGAGCCACGGAGGTCGTCGGATGGTATTTATTCACATAGTTAATTAATTTACTTTATAACTTCGGCTTAATAACCCCTAATAAAATTAATACCATAAATATGAGACCTTTGCATGCATGCGGTGGTTAAAAGCATTTGAAATAAATGTTTTCAGAAAAAACATATAAAAATTAGATGCTAATAATTACTTAATGCATGTTCTAAAAATGTATTTCAAATGACAACATTTACGAGCCTATTAAGTTAGAGACAGAACGGATTAAATGGCTTGCTTTCATTGCGTTAACACGCGTAAACAAAATCTCCCTTGTCCTGAGAATCTGATGAATTCAAATAATTCATTGAAACACAATATTTCTTTTAGAAATTATATATCGTAAATAAATAAGGCCAGAGGCGTGTCAGGCCAAGCACTATGTACGGTCCCGTAGACCGTAAACCTGTCGTTAGAAGTAAGTGTAATTTTTTACGTTTACCAAAACATATCACGGTTGAATGTATTCCGGTATGTTTGGGAAACAGCATCACTTATTTGAGCGACTATTTTTCCGAAACTAAAAAAGCTAGTTTAACCCTTATTGTTTCCCTAGCAAGTTTATGCTTTCAATGTTGGTGATTTTTTTAGATTTGTATAGCTAGCAGTTTAGATTTTAGAGGGAGGGTATTCTGCCGTGGTGACCGTGTTGTAAGAGAAAACAACAAAAAGAAACACTTCAGTAGGTTGTAACTTACCTCAAAATAGTCAGTCCCAGGAGTGTCGACGAGTTGTACGAAGTGCTGAGCGGTGCGCCGGTCGGAGTCGCTCAGGGCACACCTCATGCTCCCGTACTCATACTCCGCTGATCGGCAAGGGAACTTTTTCTGTACAACAAAACAATATTTTATGTTAGAACACATGTTTTTTAAAAAGCTTAGATCACCGACCAGAACTTATCATCAGAGATAAGAGATAGATAATGTCTTAGTAAGACAATTTGAATTAATAAATTTCAGTTGTCAGCCTACATATAGACCACGAGGCAGGTACAAACCTCGTCGCTTATTTGAAGAAGGCAACAGTATCAAAACTCCTTCCTTTTGCCCACGGCACCTGAAGCTGAAGTTCACGGGGCTTTATGATACAACTCTCAAGTTATGGACCGGGAGGAACTGGTCATCAAAATCGGATGCTGGTTCGTGGGCTAAAACAGCGTAGCATCTAACAATTCTAAGAAACAGTTATTTCTGTCTCACAATTCATATATACGCGTAATGTTTTCTTGTAGTAGTAGGGTACAAAAATAAACAACCATCGTGCTATGGAACTCATATCAAAGATTTTCGAAAGGCAGTCGATAAGAAATGTGATATTCTGAATTTTTACTCGCATTTTTATCTAGATAGCACACGTATAGTAGATATTCTCGTATACCTACTCTGGTTACTCTCTACTCTCACCAGTGATACCACTCAATTATCGTTAGGTATTCCGCACTGACATTAACAAGGACGGCGAACATCATTAATAATCTAAGTCCAGGAACAAATAACATCTCTAATTGATCAACAGTTTAGTAGATAGTTAAACGTGATTGAGCTTCTGTATCTCTGATCGCCATCGGTTTACTATTCAGTCATTAACTAGAACTGGTATATGGGTTGTCCTAACGAATAACTGTAGGAACAGTGTCATAAACCATGAATTGAATAGGGTATTTTACTCCCTATGAGAAAAAATCTATAAAAACATTTTCGAGATAGCTTAGGCAAAAAGCAGTCGGAAAATGTAAGTTATAATTCATAAAATATAAAAAGTTTTTAGTTTTTTGAATTTTTTCTGTTTTGAAGGTTTTTGAACACCATGAAATTGGAGCCACCATGATATTACGTTATACGACGATGTAAATAAAAAAGCACCAGTGTCAAAATGATACCATACTTTAATAATGGCGCATTTGTTTTCGAGCTAAGTGACCTCAAGACCGCAGAGAAACATGGCGTCCACTGCGTCCAGCGTCAGTGGTTTAATAGCACTATAGAATCTAACTGAGACACTTTTCAAATACGGGTGTAGTTCCCTATTGTAAACATTGAGAGACATCGTTCCGCGCTCGTTGGTGGATATGTATATCCTTCATTGTCTATGTCTCCGATAATTTAGTTTGTCATTTGTTTCATGCACATTGGTTGATTTCAACGTACATACATACATTCGAAAGCTATGCATAAAAAATACAAGCAATATTCATCGATTTCGTATAAATGCTATGGATATTTGAAAGACAAACCACCGTCACCCTATTTACAAATAAGGTTGCAGTTTTCATGATAATCCACTACGACGACGTTTTCAAATGAGTTTGTAATTTTCACATTCACAATTTCTTAATTGTTTCGAACTTAACCATCTGGATAAGTAACTCTTGTTTATGTATGAAATTTTAACTGGATTATCCCTTCAAATCACTCCGTTTCAATTATAATTGGAACTTGAATTGCTTACAATATAATGTGAAGTTTAGGAACCATTTAGAAATAATCTATGCCAACTTATTGCGATTGAAGACAGGCTTCGGGAATGACCATTTTCTTAACCGTATCACAAACAAAGATGCCCCGTCATTGGGTCTTATTACCTAACTGGGACGAAACCATAAACTATAAATTGAATAGATAGACAGACGGCACTGATGTTGCCATAATGCTTGCGGAGTTCGTGTGCTACATTCAACATGCTAAATAACAGTTTTTACCCCACAGTATCTGTTTTATAGCTCAGGAAGAGCGATTGCTATGCGTTAATGGTGCTTAAGGCTATTGGTTATGTTTTCATAATATTTATATTTATGAACCAACCATTATAATCATAAAATAATATTCAGGACATAATACAATGACTTGGAATATAAGTTAAATCCATAGCCCAGCGAACTAGATAAAAGCTGCATTTTAGAAGCTTTTTCAATTATATGGATATTAAATGAAATAAAAATTTATTTCTTTATCTCATGCAATATTGTGCTTATGAATTCATTGATTTGTAATGTGATTGAAGGTAATGTCTGTGGAATTAACTCATAATTATTCAGTTGCACACTGTTTTCGTATAGGTAATGAAAACTGCAGTTTTTCAAAATACATGCCAAAAAATTTGTAGCATTAATCCAAATTAGGCCCCAAAGGGTTACTCTGCAATAGCTTGCAGACACACTTATTACGTTTAACATAGATTAAGGTAAAGCAAACATTGAACCCACAACCTCCCGCTTTTCTATGAAAGTGGTGTGTTGTGTTATTAATTATATTAAAAATAAACCTCGCAGTGCTTTGCCGGGCCATCAAACGAAGAGCCAGGGGCGGAGGCACACGCTCTCAGATCGCTCTTGAAGTATCACCACCATGTAGGAGATTGCTCCTGCATTTCTATGAAAGCAGTTTGTATGTGCGAAAGCTACTAACCTCGTTCAAACAGGCGGCGAGACAAGCCTCCTTGGTAGACGTGTAGATGATGGTATTGTCGAGACCTCGTAGGGCTTTGCCAGGCACTCGCTCGAAGGCCCAGGGGCGGAGGCACACGCTCTCAGATCGTACTTGAAGCTTCACCATGTAGTATGTGTTTACTGAACGCTGTACAGAAAACAATTAAAGAAATAATGTTGGATTCACACAGCACAATCTATCCCCAAAGGAAGCAGAACCTATGTTATGGATACGACGTAAATAAATAATGCTGGACAACTCACACAGTATCATCTAGCCCCAAGCTAATCAAAGCTTGTGTTATGGGTACTAGATGACTGATATTCTTGTTAATTTATACTACATAGATAGACAGATATTTTTTATCATACTTATATAGAAAATCACCCAGGACACCCTGAATAAATATCTGCAGATCATACAGACATTTGTCCTGAGGCGGGATTCGAGCCCGCAACCTCTTGCGTCGAAGGCGGACCTTCGCCCGCTGCGCCACAGAGGTGGTCATAAAGACGTAAATACATATTTTTACATTACATACTTATCATACACATGCAAATACACAGACCGGAGACAAATATCTGCAGAAAATAAAACATGTGTCCTAGCGGGAATCGAACTCGCAATCATGTGATCTGAACCACGGAGGTTTTCATACTTTAAATTTAGTTGAACATATGAAAATAAAATGGATTGCATGTCATGCCGTTTCGCCTTAATTTAGCCAAATGCTCAAACAATTTTACTAGAATTTGTAATTCTACATTATTCTCGAGTTTGAGTCACCTCAAACTTTGTCTCAAAGTTAGCTGTTCCCATTAAGTATTGTAGGCATGCAAAGAAACATCAATATTTTATAGCCATTCTTCCAATAGTGCGTGTAATCTTTACACCTCCGTGAGATTGCTACAGCTCAGTAGCCACTGGACTGTATTTTCATTGTGATTTCTTAAATATAATCAAAGCTTCGACATGCATCGCTTGCCAGTAAATTTTCTAAGCTGATCATTAGATCGGGTGGGATTGAATCCCACGCGAGCCCTAACTGGCCTTTAAGCTTAAGGATTTTGAACCGTAACTTCGTGCAACCTAGTGATTATTCGGACGCTTTGTTGGATTTTCTAAGTTGTTCGATTAAATCTGAATTGTTAAATGTATCCTAGCATCGCATCGGCGGGCTAATTGGCAGTATTTGCATTGAGTGGATTTATTTGGCTATTAGTCGCTCCGCTTGGCTCGGCTCCTGAAACATGCGCCTTGAAATAATGGACGCAGTAAACGAGGACCGAGCTTTGTATAACAGGCACATTACGTCTTCACTGAATTTACTGGCATTTTAGAAAATAAACTCTGACTACGACAGCTTCCGCATAGACTTTACTATTCATCAGGTCTGTTAAAGGTTTCGATTGCAGTTTTAGTTGAGGAGGCATACCATCGTAACAGCAGCATTATCAAATACCTGGCATTTTTCACACAACCCACAACGAAGGAAACTCGTACACTTAAAAGATAAGGATTGCTTACCTGAGGAATGGCATTCGGGTTGTTAGCTTGCGTATCATTCTGCAGCAGGCAACGTGTTTCCTGCACTGGCGTCAAAGGATTCAGCACGAAACTGCAACAAAAACCTCAATTACAGTTTCCAGTAAAAGACACTTACATTTTCTCATAAATACTGAGGATGTCAAACTTAAGACCAAACTGAAATGCTCTTCTCTGGAAGCTCTTATTTAGACACGTATTAAAGCTCTTGACGTTGAATGACCAAAGAATAAAAGGATGATCGTGAATGGAAGTGTTCAGTCACTTACACGTTACATTGCACCTTGCATTTAATGAGGCCTTTGTACATGTATTTTGCATCTAGAGGCCGTATATCTAAACGGGCAGCTGTCATCCATCTTCAGCGCTATGATTTCTAATAGGACTCATAGAAATTACTTTCTTGGAATTACGTTTCTTGGATATTTTCATCTTGGTTAAAAATAAGAAATCTACATGCAAACCTTAAAATGCGATCGGTTTAAGTAGGTACTTTATTATGTAAATGAAAAAAAATGCTATATTTCATTTTAGGGTACATTTAAGGCTTAACTATTGGAGATGATCTATATATCAACTGATATTCATGCTTTACGGGAATGCAGTACCTACTTGTGGTATTGATAGATGGATTGAGCTGGCCCAGCACCTATACGTTTAGTCGGCTATTAGTCATAGGAATAACAGATCAATACGTCTGAAGCTGACTAAGCCACGTGTTTTGTCACGATAGGTAGGTAAGGGAAAACCCCTTACCACGTAATTTTTCAACAAAGTAAAATCCATTGGTTTACGGCCGGTATACTTTTCTCATGAAGCAACTAGTAACACACATACCTATCTATAGTTATTGTCTAAATGAACAACAAATATATAATAGTACAAATTCGCTAAACTCCGAGTATATCTGATGAGCGCTTGAAAAACATTTAAAAATATCTCTTTGATCGAAGAGGCACTAACGTCCAGGGAGGGTTAGTGTTGTTTGATGCTGGTCAACTGCCTCTGCGTCCTAGTGTTTTTTATAGATATTAAAATGGATTTCCGCAAAGTCACGCCTAAATCAATAATGTCCACAGATAATTTCCTCAATCAATAATGACACTTAAAGAGCTATATGGTACTACCAAACAATCAAACGGAACAAAATAAGAAGGTAAGTCGGCCAACGTTCAGAAGAAAGTCTTTAATTACGATGTATGTTTTATGCATTTTTATTAGCACATTGTTTGCAAACTGACCCGTTGTTTTATATCTGCCATCAACAGTTTTGTTAGCTTTCAATTAAACAGTTAAGTACAAAATTGTTGAATTCCTGCTTACCTACTTATTGTGAATTCAAAATAGTAGAGTTTCTTAAGTCTAAGTACTAAATCTTTGTTACCTTCCTTCGTTTATGACACGATATAAACATTTATTGTTGGTTTCGAGTAGGTGCACTTTTAATTTAGTCCCATTTTCATCAATAGGTACTTAGTTCTGATGATAAGATCCATAAGGAATCGTGTTAACGAGTCTATTGTTTGTTGAAAAATTAAACAACTATATTTAAAACGAAAGGATCTACTGCACCATATGATGTCTTGTTAGTACGAGTAGGTGATCCACAATTATAACTATCTCCTGCATATAATTTTTTTTTACGTTAAAATCATAAAACAGAAGTAAATTACCAAGTCGTATAACCCACCTTTTAAATAATGGTGGTACTATCATATTTTCTATCCACCAAAGTTAAAATCAAGAAGTGTTTCAAAATTAACGTAATTATTTCTTATTCCTCTTTGAGACTCATCAATACCGTATTGTAGTCTCACTCTCTATTCGTTGGATAAGTATTCGACCTTTTATCTGATGATTGGGAAATTGGCCCTAAATTGAATAAAGCTTATAATTAAATTCGTTCGCTTCATAAAACTTAATTTACCAAGTGAGGAAGAGAAGCAATATAGAAACATACATATCTATTAACATTTAATTTAGCTGCGTTTATTTTCATTCCATTTATCTAGCTCGTAAAAATATCTCTCGCGTTTCCTCCGTTCCTCCGTAATAACTGACGTGGTTCTGGTTCGGGCATGTCGGGAGAAATTCACACTGTCAAGTTCACAGGACGTTGCCCCGGGAACGCTGCCCACTACCGCAGTCCAGGTATGATACATGATAGCAGGCTACAATTATGTTCAACATCTATGCCAATATTAGAAAGCTGAAGAGTTTGTATGGTTGAACGCGCTGATCTCAGAAACTAACGGTTCGAATGGATACAATATTTTAGTGTATGCCTATTTAACTAGAAAGGCTATAAGCTATGTAACTAGTATATCACGAACATCACGGTTAGATCCGACCGGCGGAGCATCAATGAAAAATGTTGCAAAAAGGGAGAAAATGTATTCCGTTTGAGGGCTTCCGTTGAGTGCGCTGCGTAAACGGTTAAATTTGCTCTAACCATCTCTCTGTATGTGTTATGCAGATCAAGCTGCGCGGACCAGTTTGTATATTAACTGTTAACATTAAAATTGGCAATGGTTAGAGAAATGGGAGTTAACGGGTAAGGCAGATGAAAATTGGATTTACCAACAATAAACTAACGCTAACCCTATCTATTAAGTCCTGCGGAACCATTTTTGATTTTGTTTTTTTTTTTATTTAGACATCTCATTGTATGTTTTGGTTCTTAATATAGTCTAATAAATTAAGCCAGGTGCGTATCGGGCCACGCGCTATGTAGGGTTCCGTAGTTAACCGTAGACCTGTTGTTAGAAGTTGGTGTATGTTTTTTTACGTTTACCAAAACATATAAGGTCAGCACAAGCTTACCGGAAATAATCGGCCGGCCAATAATTTGGATTGAAATGAACACATTAAAGTAAAAACAATTTTTTTAGATATAAACAATCTAAGAAAATTGGCCAAGGTTAAGTTCCCAGTTTGTCCAGAAAAGTATTTTACACTGTTACATATTATTTCCGGTAAGCTTGTGCTGACCCTATATTAATTTTAGGAAGCCGCATCAATTATATTTGAGCGACTATTTTTCCGAAAATAAAAATCTAGCTTAACACTTATAGTTTTCCTAGACAGTTCATGGTTAAAACTACATTCATGATTTTTTTCAGATTTGCAAAGCCAGCAGTTTAGATTTTAGAGGGACGCTCGAAAAAAGTTTAAAGCTTTAATATTTCGCAAACAGAACCCTAAATCGAAAAATTGTCTTCGCAATCCAATTCGCAATTCAACAATATCCCATATAAAGGGAAAATCAAGAAAAAAAAATCATCCCCACCTTACGTGTATGAGAGGTTCCCCTAATTAACAATTTTTACAGCTTGTATCGTAGCGTTATCTGGGCGTTGTTATTTTATATGTCCATGCAAAAAAAAACAGCTTTCTAGGACCAATAGTCTCTTCGCAAAGCCGGTGACGGACGAACAGACAAACAGACCGACAGACAAAGCGAAACTATAAGCGTTTCTGGTTTTACTACGAAACCCTAAAAAAATCAAGAACGAAAACGGGTAAGTACAGAGATTACCGGCACCTACCTATATAATATCCCTAAAAATAAACCTTAACAATAGAAAGCATTTGCAGCCACTTCAAAAACCACATCACAATGCACAAAATAAAACAAAACCACACTTTCAAACTGCAGTACGTAAATGTCGAAAGATCATACATCTTTTAATGACCTAAAAGGCTCAGAAGTCTCAGTACTATGATTACCTCAGTTCCTTAATTGAAGAGGCGCCAGACAGCTTCTTGTTTTAGTAATAACATGGTTATAGAGCATGATGCATCTGTGGAGATAAGGGCCGGCAGATATTGTAGAAAAGCATGCAACAATGTAAAAACGTACAAAGCAACGGAGTGTGCCTGATTTTTTTAATGTCAACTCTATTAATAGATTTGTAAAGTAACATTGTAACTGGAAACTAGGTCATTGTAGATATTTTTTATTAGGTTCCTAAGCAATGTTGCTCTCCATATAAATATCTTATCATAAATCGTTAAATTAATGAAGACATCGCTTTAAGCGATAAGGCCGCCTATTATGCGTCTTTATTTTATATTATTTAAGTTAATTCTAAGATTGACTGTTGTTTACAATAAAGTGTTCATTCATTCATTAATTAATATCTTATTCAAAATCCGAAAGATAGACAACTTCCAATACTGAATATTTCGTTGGTTTCTTTTGAAAATAGAACTTGTCGTTTTATGATTATTACTAATTTCCATCATTATTTCTTAGATATCTATTTTAATGCTGCGCCTACGGAATTGTAAGCCTTATAAAAGTTAGAATTGAAAAGCAGCCGACGTGTTCTGAGATAAATTCTATTTGAAAAGACTGTTGAGCAGGTAATGTTTTATGAAAACGCAACGTCCATTCGATGGGCGGAAAGCTTATTAGTGTCCTGTAGTGTAAATTATAATCCAATAGCTAAGTATAAAATAATGAAGTACACTGCCCACGCAGTATTTTACTCTATTTCCCTATATCCTAAGCTCAGTCTATGTAGGCGTAACGGTTAAAATCCGTATATTTTATATTATTATTAGAGTTGGCAGTAAACTAGATTCCTTCATCGTTCGCAGGTTGTCAATAGCGTTAGCGATCTGTGAAAGCCCGTTGATAAATATTTATTATGAATTTTAAATAGGAATTTAATTAAACCGCATGTTTATAACGGGAGGTAACTTCTTCGGACACCAAAATAACGTACGGGAATCGAATTCGAGATGAAGTTCAAAAAAAATATTGGTACAATTTGTATCGGACTGTACAAAATGCCATTCAACCGCTCACAGATGATGAGAAGCTGATTGCGTTACTTGAACTTATGCGCTAACGTGTACATATGTACATATTCGACAAATTCAGACAAATTGATGTTATGGGCATCGATATTGAGCCTTTGATAGAAGAGAGGGAGAGAACAATAAATTCTTATTTATAAAGCAATAATGTTCAAATTTGTTTGTGCACAAGTTACTTTCACGGACCAACATCCGCGCTGATATCTTAGTATATGTTATTAATCTATGTATTCGGTGGTCGTAAACATGAAAATGTTTAAGCGTTGATTAATGTACCCATGGAGATGTAAGACAAATGATGCTGATCGAGACCGTTATCATAGCTTTATTTATTATCTATGAATCTGCTACCATCGGCGGCACCTTCAGAAACACCACCAACATGTAGTGCTACTGGATTTTTTTGAGTTACCTTCCTACAATAAAATATTGTAGTAAGGACTAACGATCTATATTTTAAAGGTAAACTAGCGACCCGTTTCTTCGCCCAGGTGTTAGTCAGCATCACAGGTATCTCAGCGTGCAGGGTAGCCAAACCGATCTCACTTTCAGAAATTCAAATTTAAATACGCTCTCAGACTATCCATTATGATCTAGGAAACAAAAGTGTTCAAAAGACCACGGAAGACCAGCGCTGTGGTACGACTCGTTCTGCCATAGCACATGCTGAGTAGTGACCATTTGTGTCACTAGTTTTAAAAACGAATTGATGATTTTTTTTTAATTGATTGTAAAAATGTGACAAAACAAACGTTTCTTTATCTTTATCTTTCTTTATCTAAAAGGTCTAAGCAACAATCTGTCATAAATATCTCTGTTACCAAAGCGTTCATTTTTATCTAGGCAGTCAAGTTGCTCAATGGTATCTAGACATTAAAAGTGGTCAAAACTATACTCTTCAAATGAACTGTATTTCTTTGTGTTAAGGTATATATTTGTAATTCCAAAACATTTCTAGTGATGACGACAATAAAATGACATAAACTAGAAATAGTCTTTATGTAATTGGTTTTAAACATTCAGCTACGTAGCTGGGAGGTCTGATTCTATAAAAACATGAAGTTTAACTTAAATAATAATTAAAATTCTTCTCATCACCTCACCACATTGATCGCTCCGGAAGACGTCGTAAAAACACTCCAATAATTAACTTGATTAAATCGCGAACACGCGTTTTGTCCGACACGAGTCGACCTCCGGATGTACTGACTTACTTATTTTAGCTACTTGTTAATTATGATCGTGTTTTCGATTTTTTACGCGTCCGTATAATAGTCTTATTATTATATATGCGAAGGTTTACGAATGCTATTTGACACAGAAACGGGTTCAACTCGACGACCTGCGTGGCGCAGTCAGTCTTATAGCCCGTTAAGATTCAGGAGCTAGCGGGTTCGATTTCCGCCTCCGGACAAATGGTTTATTTAATTATATATTTAAATATATAGGCAGTTGAACACATAACAATTGCAAAAAGAGGACTTTAATGCTAAAGCATTCTCTGCCAGCCATGTTTGTCATTTTTCTAACGATTTAATTTCAACAATACAGATAGATCAATATTTATCTACACTGTTTAAATTAAATCGACTTACTTGTCTTTTGTTTTTATTTTATGGCTTTTTGTGTTTGGTTTTACACAATTCCGCCAGTGTCAAGTTTATAAATTCCTATGTTATTTGGCTGGCCATGTTAGCGGCCATTTTTTTGTGGTAATCCGCGACTTACTTGGTTACCTACTCCGAAATGACAGCACACCAACAGCAACTAATCCGTCAGTTGTTCTGTTTGAGCAGTGTCAAACAAAACTACTTACAACGGTTACATTATAGAGGCATATTTCCAATACTTGGCAGTATTGTACGCAAGTTTCCGGCACGTTTTAATCCGCAACGATGGAACAGTTTTCTCCAATAACACTAACACACTTCTGCATGGACTTGTAAGACTGTTTTCTCGGTCATTATATATAAATACATATCATCTGCACGCATGATCTAGAAATATACTGCTATTACAGCCAAAAAGAGGAAAATAACGTCCTACCCCACTAGAACTAAACTTGTCTTTGCTAATGCTAAACACCAGTTGTGCCTGCGGCTTTCCGACGACGTGTCGCAGTAGGTAATGTCGCTATTATTTAATAAGTATCTATTGAAAGCTGGTTCGTCCCGCTTCAGGCAAAGCTTAAGCATCACATGATTGACAGGTTGTGACGCAGCTTGTGTAGGCGTGTCGCGTGACGTCGGCATTTGGAACATGTTAGATACCTTAGATAATAGAGTCGATGCCACCACTGTCTTACGACACAAGCGGGAACTTGAAACGCTTACATGGACATTTTTATTTAGTTATGTGATAACCCTAGTCCATCGAACTTCAGTGGTGGCGCAAAAATGAAAATGAAAAAAAGTACTTTTACGTGTTTAAATAATATAACGTTTTCCAGAAAACTTTAAAATTTACTTTATAAAATTTTAAGTATATCCATCGATTTATCATGGATCCTGTTGTAGTAGAAATTACACCTTCTATATAGTCTGTGCTAATATGCAGCTTATCTGTGGATATTTTTGTATCTATAATAGTTTTTGATATACTCTGTACTCTATGCGCATCGCTAACCGGAAAGTATTGCTACACTAAATGTTCTGCTATAAAATAAAGTTTTTCTTTAATAAGTTAAACCAGTTATTTTCATTTAATAACAGGTTATGGGCCCAGTAAGCCCGATTTGTAAAATCAGTGAATACTATAAAGACCCAGTGCTAAAAACAGTGCCGAACAAAAGAAAATTAAAAGACATAATCTGCACACGCAACGTGCTCAGTTTCTGAACAATATTTCAAGTAAATCCGTGATAATCCACAACCAAAAGATGTCATCAACAAGTTCAATGGCATTAATTGAAAGGTTAACGGGCCGTGATAACTATGCCACATGGCGTTTTGCTGTCAAAACATATTTACAGCACGAAGAGTTGTGGGACTGCGTTGAAAATTCAGATTCAATTGACCAAAAACGCGACACGAAAGCCAGATCTAAGCTTATCCTTCTCGTCGATCCGATAAATTATATTCATATACAAGAATCAAGCACTGCAAAAGAGGTTTGGAATAATTTGGCACGCGCTTTTGATGACTCCGGGCTAACACGCCGAGTTGGTCTACTGCGAGATTTAAGCAATACTACATTAGCTGGATGCTTAAACGTAGAAGAATACGTGAGTAAAATCATTACAACAGCACATAAGTTGAGAAACATTGGCTTCCATGTAGATGATGAATGGCTTGGCACACTCCTGTTGTCCGGCCTGCCTGAAACTTACAAGCCAATGATAATTGCCATAGAGAGCTCAGGTATGAAGATAAGCTCTGACTCAGTGAAGTCTAAGATCCTACAGGATGTCAAAGCTGAAAGTGATACATCAGCTTTTGCTTCAAGTCAAAGACAAAATAAAAACAAGAAAAATTCAAAAGGCCCCTGCTGTTATACATGCAATAAATATGGACATAAAAGTCCTGAATGCAGATCAAACAACAAGGATCATAAGAATAATGCAAATCTAAAAATTAACAGTTCTTATGCAGCTGTATTCATGGCATCTTCCAAATGCTCTGATGTCTGGTATGTTGATTCTGGAGCATCTGTTCATATGACCAAACACAAGAATCTTATGAGTGAAGAAACAACATCACACATTTCAAGCATCAAAGTTGCAAATAATAAAACAATGCATGTGCAAAGCTCTGGAAAAATAAGTTTATCTGTTTACAACGAAAGAGGCCAACAAAATGAAATTTTGTTTACAAATGTTTTATATGTGCCTGAACTAGCTACAAACTTGCTGTCTGTGAGTCAGATCATACAGAATGGTGGCCAAGTGAAGTTTAATAAGAATGGCTGTGTTATACTGAACAAAAATAATGTTATTGTAGCAACAGCAAGCTTAATAAATAATATGTACCGGTTGAATATGCCTGGCGGCTATGCATGCATATCAGATGTTATTGAGCAAGACACTTACCTGTGGCACCAAAGGATGGGTCACCTGAATTTTCAAAGCATGAAAAAGCTGACCGAAAATACTGCCGATTTGAAGCTTAGCCAAATAAAAGAGAATGTAAAATGTATAACGTGTCAGGAAGGAAAACAAACACGTCTGCCATTTAAGAGTCAAGGGTCACAGAGCAAAGACCTGCTTGAACTCATCCATTCCGATGTCTGTGGACCAATGGATACTCAGTCTCTAGGCAAAGCCAGATATTTTGTAACATTCCTAGATGATTACTCAAAGAAGATATTTGTTTACACAATGTATAACAAATCAGAAGTCCTAGAAAAATTCAAGGAATTTAAAAACCAAGTTGAGAATCAGTTAAGTAGAAACATTAAAATTCTCAGATCAGACAACGGACTTGAATATTTAAATGAAAACTTTACAAAACTTCTCAAAGGTGCAGGAATAATTCATCAGACTACCACACCTTACACACCAGAACAAAATGGTACTGCTGAACGTATGAACAGGACATTGATAGAGCGAGCAAGATGTATGATGTTAAATGCCAATTTACCTAAAATGTACTGGGCTGAAGCCATTCATACTGCTGCTTACATAGTCAACCGCACTCCAACAACATCTCTGTCTTACAAAACACCTGAAGAGATGTGGACCGGTCAGAAACCCAATGTCGGCCATATGCGTACATTTGGATGTGAGGCAATGGTCCACCTTCCGAAAGAGAAGAGAAAGAAGTTAGATCCAAAATCACAAAAGGTAATTTTTATTGGATATTGTGAAAATACAAAAGGTTATAGATTTTTATTACCAAACTCGAGAACTGCAATTAAAAGTAGAGATGCAATATTTTTAGAGTCTACAGTCAAAAGAAACTATGTTCCTGTTGAGTTAAACACAAGTGAATGCAGTATAAAAACCAAAGATGTTGAAGAAATCTCAACAGATGACTCATTTGACACTGTTACAGACGGAAGATCACAATCAGACAGTGAGTACATCCCTGATAACAGTATAGATTCTTCGCCTGAAAAGAATATAACTGTAAGAACTAGAAAACAATTAAAAAATACTCTGAACCAAGAACTAAGTACTTACCTCTGCTGTGATGAAAAATTATTAAACAATGAAGCTCCTGAAGACTATCAACAGGCAATAAAGTCTATGGAAGCTCCAAAATGGATAAAATCAATAGAAGAAGAACTTCAAGCTCATCAACAAAACAATACATGGACATTAATTGAAAGAACTCCTCATATGAGAGTAATTGGATGCAAATGGGTGTTTCGCATTAAAGAAGAACCATCTGGTCTACGATACAAGTCTCGGCTCTGTGCAAAAGGGTATGCTCAAAGCAAAGGCATTGATTACCAGGAAACATTTGCGCCAACTGTCAGCATCCCAGTTGATCCACATGTAAAATTGGAAAAAGAAGAAGGAGAAAATGAAAAGAATATTCCATACCGTGAGGCAGTTGGATCCTTGATGCACCTAGCTACAGTAAGCCGACCCGATATTTCCTATGCGGTTAGCCTGGTGAGTCGATTTTTAAATTCTTACAATGAAAATCACTGGAATGCTGTAAAGAAGATTTTTAAATATCTTAAAGAAACAAAAGATTATGGCCTGTACTACAAGCCAAACTGTGAGCGTAATACAATAATAGGCTACAGTGATGCAGATTACGCCAATGACCCAAGTACGAGACGTTCAGTAACTGGTTATGTTTTCATCAAAAACAATGCAGCAGTGACATGGACCTGCCAGAAACAGCAGACAGTTGCCCTCTCAACCACTGAAGCAGAGTACATGGCTGCCTGTGCTGCCACTAAAGAAGCGTTGTGGGTCAAACAATTATTGTGTGATATTGGTGAATTTAATCAAAAATCTGTATGCTTGAACATAGACAATCAAAGTGCTATAAGTGTTATTAAAAATATTAATTTTCACAAACGGTGTAAACATATAGACATAAAGTTTCATTTCATTAAAGAAAAATATGAGGATAAAATTATTGAATTAAAATATGTGTGTAGTGAGGAACAATTAGCAGATATATTTACTAAACCTTTGTGTAAGCTTAAATTTTGTTATATAAGAGATAAAATAGGAATGAAATCTTGCCATATAGTTAGAAAATCTTGAAATATTGTTTTTATTGTTAAATAAATTAATAAGAAGGCTTTAATTTAGGAGGAGTGTTGTAGTAGAAATTACACCTTCTATATAGTCTGTGCTAATATGCAGCTTATCTGTGGATATTTTTGTATCTATAATAGTTTTTGATATACTCTGTACTCTATGCGCATCGCTAACCGGAAAGTATTGCTACACTAAATGTTCTGCTATAAAATAAAGTTTTTCTTTAATAAGTTAAACCAGTTATTTTCATTTAATAACAGATCCCATAATCAGAACTGGGTGCAAAAATAAGTAACATTACAATGTAAAACAAAAAACCCAACCACAAGGTTAAATTTAGGGCATGAAACTGACATGAGCGACTCCAGTGTCTGCTATTTGCAATTATTTAATTCCTCATGGATCGAATCATCAGAATCGAGTTTGGAAAAATGGGACCACTTCTGAAACATGACCTACCTACCGTATAAAAAAAGAATCATCAAAACCCATTCAATATTGGCGGAGTAATCGAGTAACGCGCCTGCTACGGGACACCTCCGGCAGATGGGCGGCAGCGTCTTTCCGTATATCAACATCCCGTACTGCGCTCGCCAACCCGTCTGCGAAGCGTGGTGAGTATGGCAACTACCCCTCATGGAGATCCATGAGGGAAGCCTTAGTTCAGTAGTGGACGTTTTACGGCTGAAATGATGAATCGCGTAACAATACAAAAAATAACAAAAGAACGTATTTTTCTTTTTAACAATAGTAAAAAAAACGACGATACATTATGTTCTCTTGATGTGGTGTACAATAAAGTGTTTTCTATCTATCTATCATGTTGAAATGTAGCGTGACGTCACGCACCGACGTGTTTCAGTGCAGTTTATGACAATGCTCTAACGTCACGACCCCTAACTCCTAAACTTCAATGCGGTTCTTCTAAGTATAGGTGATTCATTGATTTTAAAATGAAAAAATACGATAATCTAGTTTTATCTAACTAACGGACTCAATAGAATTTTGATTTTCATACCATGTCAATATATTAATGTGACGACAAGAATTTTAATTAGGCACTGCTAATAATGTCAGCATGACAAACGCATTACATATTTATTATCATACACGGTAAATAGCCTATTAAAATGTCTATTAGGCATGTAATGACTTAACTGTCGAGCTGTTTACAAGGCTTATCATCCCGTTACAATGCTTAATCCATTATACTTAAGCAGCCTCGACGATTTACGATTATGACAAAATTGTCTGAAGTCCGATCTGATCGCCATCAGCCACTACTCGCCCGTTAGCTCACATAGTAGCTTTCATACACAATAGCTGTCTCACTCGTATCTCTTATCTAGAGGTACTAAGAGGCTATTCGTATACAGAGACCGCCCTCAGAAAACATTCTTATAGCACATCATAAAAGGCCTAATATAAGTTCACTGTTCTTACATATGTAGGTCTACCGAAACCAGTGCCACGTCACCGTGTCTTCGGCTTACCGCGGCCAGCGCCTGTCAGCAACCGTTCGTAAATCATTACTCCATCTAGCTGGTTGGCGTCCCACACTACGTTTGCCGAGTCGCTGTCTCCACTCAACAACTCTTTTACCTCAACGGTTATCGGTTTTTCAACATATTCCTCATTTTGCGGGTTCTTTCGACTATCTCAAGCTACGTTATCCTCGTGTAAGTCTTTGCTTTGTATACTGTGCCCAATTGCTAAACCTCACATTAAGATAATGTAATTCGCGTTTACCAGTTATTCTCCTTAAGCTACTGCATTGCACGCAGGCGCCAAAGAACATGTATTCTCCTATACTATGCCATCAATCACGGGCGGTGGAAATCGGAAAGTAGCCCGTGATATCTTGCGGCCCATCTCACTCTATATTAATACACTTTTAATAATATTTTTATGGCTGAATTGATGACGCCTGCAGAGAAAGTACAACTAAGAAGTTTTGTTCGTTTTCTTGTCCAATTAGGCAGAAAACAATGTGTAGATTCTGTCGCTGTAGAAAGTTCGCCAAAAACAATTTAAAATATGCCTCGCAGTTATGGGGCATGTCGCTTGAGATGTTATCGGTTTGACAGAATCTGATAGAAAGGTCGTGATCCTTCGTCTTAAGTATTTTGAGTTGAGTTTTGTCAGAGTGATATCGGCAATCGTCTGCTCCCGAATACCGTTCTTCCGGAGCGTAGATGCGCACGCACAGTTACCGCTTGTTAGAATCGCATCCATTCTTTTGTCAGATCGCTATTTCTCCGGACAGATTGATTCCCGATAGTGTACAATGCTCGATAGGCGCGGGAAAGTTCTGTAATTGAATACCGAATTGATTTTTGTTCGATCCCGTTCAAATTGATTTCGAGTAATCTAAGTGGCGTAGTAATACTGTTACTCGCCTCACGTCTAATCCAATTATGATTGTTTGATGTTCTTGTGTCAACTATGATAATGAGAACTGAAACAATGTATAAAGCACTTGTACTTGCGTGTTTTCTGACACTTTCTATGGCTAGATACTTTTTGTAACGTTAAGCCTCATTCTCGTTTTAATTTATCAATACGGCACCGAACAATGTGTTAAACGATACGTTTCCCACCTGAATTAATTAAAGTGGGGTTCTGCATTTCTTGTCTTTGTCGCCAACTACAAAAACTCTTCCGTTATCAAGTATTTATGAGCCAACTGTACTTAAAAGCGACATTAACACCTCGGCGTGTTTCTGATGTGACCAATTCTTAGCTTAGGCTATATAATAAAATATATAATAAACGTTAGATCTCGGTGAAAACCGCCAATAGCGTTAATACAGCTTCGAATAGATGACTATGTTTCAGACGTATGCGATCACTTTTACTGTTATCCAATTTGGACCGCGGCGATATCGGTTTCCGCTTTTACACGGTTTGTGGCCTGCTATTGTAGAGACATTGTTATTAACCAAGAGCGTGTCATTGGAATGCTTGGGCCGTAGTGACGTGTGCCTTACTGACACACATTCCGTGACCTCCGACTTTGCGACCTGTGCGTGTCATTGCCAATGCCAGAGGCCAATCAACTTTGCTAGAAACTTACAAAAACAGCATTTATTGCAGGCTGTAAAATGCGTATTACTGTTCTGCCTTTCGACAGTTTATTATATTATCTGTGCTTTCGACGCTCTAACATAAGGTTTCGAAAGTTAATTTGCCGTATCTTGGAATTTTTTTGTGCCCGAACTAAACAATCCCAAGAATTCACTTTGAGCATCATCGTCCGTCAAATCCGATAGTCACACCCATTGAGTATCTCAATCTTTAAATTTTTACGTTTACGCAACTCAAGTGTTAGGTACGAAAACTTTCTGTCGTGTCGTGGAACAACTCAATATTAGAAGAGTTTAAAAAACTTTGTTTTTAATAACGCATTTCTTTTGAATAGAATATTTAAAAGCTCCCAGTACTTAAGTTCTCCCGCGAACATAAATGCTGTTACGAAACGTCGGAAAAACAATAAAAAATACGCGATAAAATCCTGTAATAATATAAGGGTGACAAAAATTGTATTTCTGAACATCTGTATACTAATCGCTTTTACAATGTAGTCCTTGTCATGTTCACATCGCCTATCAAGTACAAAATCACCCCTTGACGCCCAGTGAATGCCCAGTGATTAGTTCAAGTGATCTCCATCTGGTTCGTCACGTCATTCTCCAGGGCATCTTCATGTCAGGTGATCGGTATCTTGGACATTTGGGTTAGATAAGCAGAGGTACATTGATCGTTTCGTGATCTTGGTGATCTAGATTCAGATATAGAAGTAAAACTCTAACTGAATATATACATATACGGTTAAAATGTAAATATGAGTTCATATGAGGCGACCCAGTTACCGTTTGACGGACTACGCCGTCCAAGTAAGGGTTACTATAGTAGTTTGTATTTAAGTGCCTTAGTTCAAAGACAGTTTCGGTTCTATATAAAATAATTAATCTATCTTTATAATTGGATGACGAGCAGTCTGTGATGCGAATTCTGTGATCAACAATGGTCACATTTATTTCGTTCGGCTTCCAGTTTTAATAAATTATTGCTGCTTATCTCATTGATTGATTGTATTGATGATCGTTTTGGCATTCTATTGGCTGATTGTTGTTTTGATATTTGATTTATTATATTTTATAGCCTTTGGCGAGTCGCGGAATCATCTTCACCGTTAGAACTAAAGAGTAAATAGCATGGTCTACCTGGGTGGTCTATCGTTAGAAAGGTTTTCTGCTTCTTTCTGTAAACAGCTGAGGAAGTGCGAATGATCCACACTGAAGTTTCTAGAACTTCTTTACCGCGTCTTACTTTATTAGTTTTGTATGGTTGCTTATGGCAGAAAACCTCCTCCTATAAAAACAAGTACCTAAGATTAGACCATGTCCAGGAGAAACTTAATCCCGGCAAATAGCTAGTGATTAAAATTAATAAAATATATCGAAATGTCTCGTGACGTTCCGCAGTTTAAGGCACGTTATGACGCATTGATCTACACTTAAGGATCCATTGATAAACAATTATTATAATTTATAATTGTTTTTTTTTTAATACAAGCATACATACATATTACAAAGAGTATAAAAGTTTGTAGATCTAGTGGTTACATGAAAGCTTGTGGGTAACGTGTAGGGAACGCAGTGCCCGCACTTAGCAAAAGATACTTGTGTTGCAGCCACTGCATTACCTTCCCTAGATGATAATAACCTTTTAGATCAACTAGCTTCTGCCCGCCGCTTTGTACGCGTTGTAAACCCGAATAAAAAGTAGCCTATGTGTTAATCCTGGTCAACATCAACACGTGTGCGAAGTTTTAGCTCAATCCGTAGCCTAGTTTTTGCGTGAAGAGGTAACAAACCTCCATTCAAACAAACTTTCGGCTTTATATATATTAGTGGGATCAATATCTGAGGTTGTATTATTACCTACTATAAACCTACAACACTTAAAGTAGATATACAATTGAATAAATAAATAAGCTGTGATTGGTTAGTTATATAAATTCCCTAATGCAAAAGTGATTATCAAATTTTACAAATTAAATTAGTTATAGTTACACAAATTAATACAATCAATATCAATATAACATAAGATGTAGGTATGTAATACATTTTAATTTAAACGTACTTCGATACTAATCATACACACACTTGTTAATAAATAACTTATTAATTATTAAAAAAATATAATTAGATAGAATAAGTTTTATGGATTTGAATTTAAATACAATGGTAAAACGAGGAAGAGGGAAGCCGCCCGCATACAAATTGACGTGAAAAGCTAGTTTGAAATGAAAATAAGTAAGCGCCAAAACAGAAATTCTGGTTTAAAATAAAAATTATTGATAATTATTTAACATCCAACCTCCATGGTTTGGTTCATCTGTAAGGTGAAAATCTACATTTTTATAGAGCAGTTTTGTAGATTTTTCTGCTTTAATAGGTTAACCAATCACGTAAACCAACTTACAAAATATAAAATATGAATTCCGGATTTTTTTAATTGCTGAAAAAAGCTAAAATCCCTCATGCCATTATCTTGAAAAAACAAATAAAAAACATTGATCTAAATTGTAGTTACTTTATCTAAATAGAATCAATATTTTTATACTGTCGACATGCCTATTCATACGCACGTTGGCGAGGTCCCTAGATATTATAGACAATGAACACCTTAAATTAAACATATTCACAATACAAGAAAACCCATAAACATGTCGCCTACTCGGTCCCATGTCAATACAGCGCGTCGAGAAGCAACTAGCGCAGACCTTCTCTACAGTCCCGCACGTAGTAAAGGATATCACTATGAAAGGGTTCACAAGGTCTAAGAAATTATACCACTAAGAGGATACACTAAGGACTTAGGACTTTGTGGTATTTTTAATTTTATTTATTTGGGAACAAACAAACATAGAAAAAGGACTGGACAGGACAGGATACATTTTAGAAAAATGACTGTCAACTTACAGGGTCGGTAAACTATGGCCTGCAATGCTAGATGATTGAATAATAACATAATAAATACACAAAAAAAGTATACAAAGAAAATAGAGGTAGAATCATTATAAAAGATAAAAGAATGAACGAAGTAGAATAGTGAGAGATGTGACCTACATGATGCAATTAGAACGGGCTCAGCGTGCTGTGTTAAAAGTTGCTACTTTTAAACCGTACAGATTTTCGACTACTTTGCTGTTTAACGAGTGCGAAGTCCTAAACGTTCGACAGCTCTATATTGCTAAAATCATTGAGTCGCAACATAAAAAGGTTGATGTCAGTGCATACATCGCTTCTGATAGAAGAAGAAAGGATTTGGTCATGCGAGTTCCCAAGTGCAACACCGTATCTGCTCAACGTCAGCAAATTTTTATTGGTCCATTTTTATATAATAAAGCAAGTAAAGTAATTAAGGATTTGGTACTGTTAAATAAATTGGAGTGTCACACTGCGGTTAGGAAATGGTTACTAACACTGTGCTATGATAACACTGAGTATCTAATTAAAGTTATTAAATAATTGTTATGAACTACTTACTAATTTCCATAGTCAAATTATAACATGAATACTAATAATTTAGGATCATTATATTATTATTAAATTATAAAAAATTAAATTATTCAATGATAAACAATTCTAAGGGAATATTAATAATATATATTATTGATTCAACTAGCTAATCAAATGAGTTTATTGTTATTAAACTGAATTATTTGATTTACTCGCAATTGTTAATAAATTTAACTATCACATATAATCAAAATTAACTTACTGGATATATTTATAATTAAACTATGACATTAATTAATGGTAATAAATTGAATTATTGGTTATGATTGTTATTAAATTAAATTATTGCACATTATACTAATTAACTACTTACAATCACTATTATGTAAGTTTAGATGATATTAATATACTGTTACCTTTAATAATTATATTCGTGGTTATATAAAATCCTAATCTGGCTTTGATACTATCAATTTTGTAATCTTAGAAGGAAGGCAGCACCTACGACACAAGTCTTACCACTTAGTGTAGGTGCTGTAGACCAGTTTATGAACGCAAGCCATAAATGTAGATGATGTACTTTTACTTGATTATTTTCCATAATTGATTTTGTAATTTAGGCTTGAAATGAAATAAATTGATTAAAAAAAAAAAAAAAAAAAATGTATGACTGTAAAAGTGAATTACAAACATTTGATAGCAGTACTGTAATAATTGACCTTTAAATTTGTACAAAGAACATGCGAATATATCTGTGCTCTCAAAAGTATGGTTATAATTGGCGACCATTTGTCGAATAGGGCAACGAAGTCCCGAATTAGTATCCTTTACTTTGTGCGCGACTGTACAAGGTCTAAGACATCAAAGTGTGAACTCACCTAAAAGACGCAGCCTGACAGTCGGGCTCCTCACGACACCAGCCCTGGCACTCGTAAAGGGACAGGTTCCTCACGGTGTAGTACGCAGTACCGGTGAAGTCCAAGTCTGTTAACTTCTCGAACGCCATGCGACCTAGGTAGAACGGGAAGACAATTTGTAAGTTACAAATGGGTCATGTTTTAAATGCTTTTTGACGATGAAAGACGAGCCGTACAATTCCCGTATACGGTTCGTTCCTTTTCATGTTATTTTCCGATTTAATTAGTTATTTCTAACTAAATATTTAAATCGTTAGACACGCCGTTACCGTAATAAGACCGCACCGTTTTGTTTCCACACGAAATAAGTGAGCACACTCATTTGGAATTAGTGTACCTCTAAACACAGTGTTAGCCGGACGTTTTAAGTGTTATTTTTTTTACGAAAGTTCGTGCATCATGATTGCACAATAACAGTTTGGTTTATTGGCAAAACCAGTGTGCGTACGTCGGCATTATTGCTAATAAACATGTAAATACAATACCAGTTTTTGGTGTCAGGGCACATCTAACGATATAAATCTTTGGTCTCCCAGTATTGGGTTTACTAATTCACACCAATGGGTGGCGTTCAGATTCAGAATGGACAAACTTGTACCATAACTTGTATGTATAGAACTTTTGTACAAAATGTTCTACAATAATATTTCTAATTGCAATAATTCTCTCCAGTGTGCGTGTGATCATCAGTCACCGAGAAACCCTTTCTAAACCCTTATTCTTCTCTCCTAGGCTTTGTTCTAAAGTTAACCAGCCGTTTAAAATCTATATTGAACATAAGACAATTTGTAGACATGTTAAGCCACAAAGGCTGCTGACAATAGATCACCCGATCAAACGCAGAGAGCTGGTGAGGTAAACTGTTTAAGTTTTAATTAAACTAGGTTGCTGGTTCTTATCATCAGATAGTGTGTTATGTCCAGAATAATATACATTATATTTATTTACTCAACTGCTGCCAGAAATTAAGATTAGGTTTTATAGATAGACATAGCTTTTAAATTGAATATAACTATCATAGATTTGCAGTGGATGCATGTGGTATTGGAATGTTTCCTCTCCTCTCTTGCCCGTGGATGCAGTAAGAATCTGTCAAGGGATATCCGTAAAGGGCAGCAGCGTCTTTCCGTGTATCAATCAACATCCAGTACTGCGCTCGCCAACCCGCCTGCCAAGCGTGGTGAGTATGTATACAACTCCTCATAATCAGTGCTTTCATGATGGATTATTCATGAGGGATGCCTATGTCCAGCAGTGGACACCTACGGCGAAGATGAAGATGATGAGAAATGCAAACCGAGACCTTCTTTAATACCGTAAGACTTAAAAGATTATATTGCCTAGTAGTTGTTAGTATAATTTATAATTAATGGAATCAGGCGTTACTTTGCGGAAATCCATGACAATAAAAAGCAATGAAAATATTTAGTTTTAGTTCCGCTTATGCTGAGATGCGGGAGCACCGCCCTCCCGCCCGCTTATTATGCACATGCAGGGAGAACTAGGTTGTCAGTGCAGCATGCATACTGGTCGGCCGCTGGAATGAAAGACTTTCATTCCAGCGGCCCACCAGTCAAAACCTCAGCGTCTCACCGGATGATGCCACGCCGAGAGGCGAAACACGTGTCGTCGTATAGGTTTGGGTATGCATGCTGCACTGACAACCTAGTTTTCCCTGCATGTGCATAATTAGCGGGCGGGAGGGCGGTGCTCCTGCATCTCAGTATAAGCGGAATTAAAACTAAATATTTTCATTGCATTTTAGTATCATTTATGTTTTTCATCAGAGCAAGGATATTAATCAACACGTTAGTGCAATAAACATAGACTTACAGAACACAGCTGAAGCCTGCAATAAGAAAAGCGCCAGCCGCGCCAAGCGCAGCGAATCGCCCTTCATACCGACAAAGCTGTAACCTGCAACAAACAAACGAACATTAATATGTAAAGATAAAGATAAACGTTTATTTTGTCACATTTTTACAATCAAATAAAATCAATTCGGTTTTAAAATTAGTGACAAAAATGGTCACTACTCAGCATGTATTAATATGTAGGACTGAAATAAATAATACATTTTAGAGTTCATTTCAAAAATAGAGGTAGAACATAGAACGAACAGGTTAAGCTCGGTCTTGCGATCGAAGAAGAGGTTGTTTGCGTAGAATAACAGCGTCCATTGCTTATACAGTGGGCATAAGTGCTGAGCCGGGACCAATTGCTTCTGTGACATGCACTAATTTTACTTCAATTTTATTTCATTTTTTTTCTATGTAAACTGTATTATGAGCTCATTATCAAATAAAGATCTATCTATGTTAAAAGAACAATATGAGATAAATATGACAATCCAAAAATGGCACGAAATATTGTCGAGAAAGCTCTATAAAAACGCCCTCACACAGAATGTGACTCCAGATAAGGCAAAAGTCCTGTTTCTCCGAATCACGTCATTGCGATCCAAAACTCGGTCAAGTAGCGAATTACAGGCAAATTGTAATGTGCTAACTCTCATTATTATCCACTTATAAGACTAGAGTTGAGCGTTATACATCGCAGCGCTCGCACCGGGCACGTACCGCTCCTCCAATCAATTCGGCATGATAATGACTTTATTCCGGCTCAATTGCTTAAAAAAGATGCATAAAAAAACATGTTACGTTAATTACATGGCGGGCGAGCGGGTCAGCCAGACAATCGCAACATGGACCCACGAATAGGAAAGTCAGTGACACGAATTTTCATTTACTTTTTGCATCGTATCGCTTTCACTAATCTTTTATCAGAATGAATGATTGTAAATGTGAAAGTGCAACATTGTTGTGTAGAAGGTTCTTTTACAAACTGAAATCATTTCGAACCTATACATGTTCAATGGTTCGAGCCACTTTCGATCCATTCATAATGTTTCTGCATGGTCGGTCACGAACATTCAAACCGAGTGTCATAAACGTTTGGAAGTAATCAGAGAAGAGAAATGCATCCGAGTACATTAAATTCATTATACAAATTGCACGGTGTACCGCTACATTAATTTAGGTTACTGACTCAAAGACACTTGATTTAAAGTTACATGTATGGAAATCCGGTTACTTAGGTACTTTGATGTATTGACAGCATCTTGGAAACGTTTATTTAGTTCATATTGCTAAGGGCCATTAAAATTCCATTAAAGCAAGAGCCAGATGCAGGGCAAGATAAGTTATGGAATTTAGACGGAACTTATAAAATAACAAGTTTCGTGGAATCAAGGCCTATTTCCCTTGATTCCACGAAACTTGTTAATTTATTTATTTATTTAGAAAGTCACACCAACAAAATGAACACTTAAAAAAACGACTAGGCTTTTATCAAATAAATACAAGTAAAGCGACATTTCAATTAAAGGTGTAAACCACATGCAATTAATGCAATGAAAATTTAAAGCACATCTGATTAGTAATTCGGCTTGCAACTCTGCAAATTCACATGGAAGTTAGAATTCATCAGAGTCAGAATCATCGTCATCATCATCTCAGCCGTAGAGCGTCCACTGTTGAACATAGGCTTCCAAGTATTGCGGCTGGAAGCGGCCTGCATCCACCGACAACCTCGCGGCCCTTACCAGGTCGTCCGCCCATCTTGTTAGTGGACGTCCTACGCTGCACTTGCCGGTCCGCGGCCTGCACCCGAGAACATTTTGGCCTCATAGTTCATCTGTTCTGCGCGCTACATGACCTGCCTATTGCAATTTCAAAGTGCTATTTGGTTAAGTCGGTGACCCGAGTTTTTCTGCGTATCTTCTCATTCCTGATTCGATCCCGTTGAGAAACCATGAGTCTTTCCATATCTCGTTGCTTGTTTTATTTACAGAATGGTCCCAGTTCAAATGCCAGCCAGTATATTCTATTGTAATCGCGTCTTAACTATACCAAGCTAATGTCCCGGTACCTTAAGAAACCACAGTACAACGGCTTTGCGGTAATCGTGATTTGGGTTAAACTATTCCCAACGTTGTCTCTTCAGCTATTTTATGCAGAGCGCAATCGCTGGTTCAATCTGAATAACTACTGACCTCTCGGGTGGGATGGCAGACGAGTAATAGACGACATCTGATTGTTGTGTGGTGTCCATGAAAGATCAGAGATACAAGAATATTCTAAATGTAAATCGGATGATGCTGGAAACTTAACTCTGCTGCAGAGAACCACATCATTAGCCCTCATACTTATAAAAACTGACCTAAGAATAAACGAATTTATAAAGTCGTTACCTAAGCAATGCTTATAAGGAATAACGGTGAAAGAAAACACCGTGAGCCAGTTGCTGACGCTGTATAAATTATATCTAAAATATGTGAAAGGCCATACTTTTTAATGGGTTAATCATTAGGATTTCGGAGACGTTGTCGGCTCCTGACAAGCATTATTCGTTACCCACCAACCGTTAAACCCTACGCAAACAAAGGCGTCGTGACATTTCACAGCTCGCATGGCTGGATATGGTAAAACAACGGAAGGAGTGAGGGTTACAGTTAGCTCACCTATACAGCACTTTTAGCACAAATAACCAAGGCGGAACATTGCTCCAATCATTGTGAATTGTGATTCAACAATGAACTATAATAAATTTACAGACTTGGATCTCTATAAGGCGGTTCGGTACTGTTATGGGAGGTATAATAGATGGATCTGTAGCATCTTTCTCAGAGATCTTATCTATGGATAGATTTTCCGCTGTTTTGCTCGCGTGGTTAGTCGCATTAAATTGACTCGACTTGATTATAACGATTGTATGGTGTGCAACTATAAAAATAACTTGGTTGATGGCTTGTTTATAAATAACACCGTAAAAGCGCGAATGTGGGAAAGACTTGCCATATACTTAGTGCTTAGCAAGTCTTCGTCATTTTATGAGTAAGCATAGAAAACTATTAAAAGTTTTCTTCATGGTTGAAAGGTTTAGGTATTAATTGCACCTAAGGCTTTTAGCGTTGTTTATTACAACCCACTTAGAGTAAAATGTTTGAACCGGGATCGCACACCACCCATTCATCAACCTGCCATTAAGACGAGCATGTTAAAGTTGGTAGTAGTTAGCATTAAAAAAAGTAAGGCCAGGTGCGTGTTGAGCCACGCGCTATGTAGGGTTCCGTAGTTACTTGTAGTTACTTGGTTACTTGGTGTTGGTATATTACGTTTACCAAAACTTATTAACAGGTATTAATTTAGTTTTAGTTTCAAAGTATTCCGGTATGTTTGGCGAACCGTATCACTAATTTGAGCGCCAACCAATTATTTTATCAATTCGTTTTTCAGAATTTTTTTTATAGTTATTCCAGTGTGATTTTTTTCATATGTCCATGCAAAATTGCAGTTTTCTAGGAATAATAGTATAGAAAAGAAAGTAATAAAAACATTAATCCACAACACAAAGGTACATACATCAGTTATAAATTAAAACAATAGGAAGTTTGTGGACCAAACGGTCCTCATCATCATCATTTCAGCCGTAAAACTTCCACTACTGAGCTAAGGCCTCCCTCATGGATCTCCATGAGGGATAGTTGCCATACTCACCACGCTTGGCAGGCGGGTTGGTGAGCGCAGTACGGGATGTTGATATACGGAAAGACGCTGCTGCCCATCTTTCGGAGGTGTACCTTAGCAGGCTCTTACTGCATCCACGGGTAGGAGAGGATGGGTAACATTCTACGGCATCAAACGGTCCTACCTCAGCATAATGTTAACTTGGGCAGTAGAAGTATCTTCGTAAACCTGCAGACAGACATAGCGAAACTACGGTTGGTGGAGGCGGAAGTAACAGTTCCTGTACAACGGAACCCTACAAAAGATTAGGTCCCGGAATCAATGTTCATACTCCGGCACCATATGACATAAGTCACATAATGCGTGCAACAGTTATAACCTGTTATAACACGATGAGCAGCGTAGCGCGGCGACGCAGCCACCGTGCGCTCCAATTGCCCAATTTAACGGGAAACCATAGACATCATTAGAAGAGCATTAAATACAAAACAAATACAAACTATCTTATTGGGAACAAAAACAGGTCATACTAAAACAATGGGAACGTTAAATTACTGCAAGAGTTAAAGAAACTGTGTTGCAGAGTCAGCGCCCTCCTCCGAACATCATCATTTCAGCCATAAAACGTCCACTGATGAACACAGGCCTCCCTCATGGATCTCCGTGAGGGGTAGTTGCCATTCTCACCACGCTTGGCAGGCGGGTTGGTGAGCGCAGTATGGGATGTTGATACACGGATAGACGCTGCTGCCCATCTTCTGGAGGTATCCCTTAGCAGGCTCTTACTACATCCATGGGCATGAGAGGAGGGGTATCATTCTACTGCCGGCACCCCACGGCGGTGTTCCGAACATGTAGAGTATCAAATACATAGGAAACTATCGTTTTAATCATCGTCTTCATCATCATCATCATCTCAGGACGTCCACTGCTGGAGAAAGGCCTCAGGGGCTTTAAAATACTGATCATGAGAGCGTTGTTGTCATTCTCTACACGCTTGGTTGGCGAGCGCAGTACGGGATGTATATACCGCATAATATACACGGAAAGATGCTGCTGCCCGTCTTCGAGAGGTATCCCTTGGCAGATTCTTACTGCATCCTCGAGCAAGAGAGGAAGAGTAACATTCTACTGCTGTCACCCCACGGCATTGTTATACGTTCGCTATGACTCTCTGAGACGATACGCTAGGCCAGATCAATAAAAATGTTTGGCGGCCGCATGTGGAAATCTGTGTCGCATGCATTGAATTCTCACTTACTGGAGCCCTTTGGATCGTGTCGTGTTCTAGGTTTATATACGAACCTAACTATGAAATCACCCAAACAGCTAGTACATAGTCATATCCTCGTATACTATTGTAGTATAGTTTTATTCCGTATAGTTTTAAGCCGTGAGGTGCCGGCAGTAGAATGTTACCCCTCCTTTCAAGCCCGTGGATGCAGTAAGAGCCTGCTAAGGGATACCTCCGGAAGATGGGCAGCAGCGTCTTTCCGTGTATCTACATCGCAAACTGCGCTCGCCAACCCGCCTGCCAAGCGCGGTGAGTATGGCAACAACCCCTCATGGAGATCCATGAGGGAGGCCTGTGTTCAGTAGTGGACGTTTTATGGTTGAAATGATGATAGTTTTATTCTACATATACTCTTACATGTAACTATTTAACATGGCTGTCATACTCACCTTATAATACTTGTATTCGTTTACTGTTTGACGAATAACAAGAGGCTCTATTATGACTGATTTTACCTATCTATATTTCTATCAGCCCACGTACACCCACTCCTAGCTTAGAAAAAGTTCATCCAAGTTTGTCTTGGACATTCTCGACCCGCGCATCTTCTAAGTAAAACTCTTATTATCTGTAATGGCAAGCTCTTCTTGTTCACTGCATGCGATAAACAGCTGCTATCTGGTCAATGTACGACTATTCCTAATGAGACCTACATTGTAGCTAGTATGAAGTTTTAGGAGTCTTCCATTAAGTGTCTTTAGACTAATCAGATGGCTAGAGGAAAAGTAATCAAATTGTATTAGTATCCCGTCAAGTATGGTAATGATGTTATTTATGGCTGTTTGAAATTAACTACATTTTAAAAGCAAGCTCTAGCACGATCACTAAGTGCTATGTATCGCCTAATTGTACATAAACATTATCCTCCTTACTTGTACACGTTGATTAAATGAATTAGGATTTAATAAGTGGTTTTTTGAGATATTTTCATACAAAAGCTAATAGTAAATTAATAAATAAATAATGCTGGACAATTCACATAGCATCATCTGGCCCCGAGCTAAGCAGAGCTTGTGTTATGATATACTTAATACATTATACTACATAGATACATATTTGTTTTTATTACATATATGTATATAAAAAAAAACATCCAGAACACCCTGAACAAATATCTGCAGATTGTACAAACGTTTGTCCCGAGGCGGGAATCGAACCCGCAACCTTTTGCGTCCAAGGCGGACCTTCACCCACTGCGCCACAGAAGTCGTCTGTGCTATAATGTGAACTTATAGATGGAACGGCCGGTTTTTATGATGATAGGCAGTCCATTGTTGGGTATTCGTATTTTCTGAGACTGAAAGGACAGGAATAAATAAATGATTTATAGTACATGCGGACAAGACACGTCCAATACGTTGGTATCTATATCATGAGCCTGAGTGGAGATGGGCCTTCATCATCATCTCCATCTCCGCTGCAGAACTGCTGTCTACGTCTACTGCTGTACACAGGCCTCCTTAGATCTCTAAGATCATAACGGGGTTTTACTCGAAACGCTTGGCAGGCGGGTTGGCGAGCGCAGAAAGACGAACAACATCCTCAAAGTGCGGATGTTGTGTGTTACCAGGGCCAGTGGTCGTCGTAGGGGTTGGTAACCGATCGTCTCCCGGGGATTCTTAGCACCCCTAGCCCCGCCGTTGTTACCGTGACTGCTACCGTAGCCAGGATTAGCGGGGCCGCCGGGGACTCGGGGCCTGGTTTTTCGTTTGTATTTTCATCATAAGGGGGTTGATGCCATACTCGCCACGGTTGGCAGGCGTGTTGGCGAGCGCAGTATATGGTAGTGAAAAACACGGAAAGATGCTGCTGCCCATCTTCTGGAGTTATCCCTTGGCAGATTCTTACTGCATCCACAGACAAGAGAGGAGAGGCAACATTCTAATGGCGGCACTTAACGGCATGAGGTTGAAGGCCATGACCGATGTCATCCACCCATCGAGCACGTGGTTCATCAGCTTTGTGTTTTTGATCCGTGGAATTCCATACGATTAAGCCTTACTCCACTAACCGTCACTACGCCTCATCAAATGCCTCGCACATCTTCACTTGAGTCTCATGATCTGAATATCAACGTCTTATCCTTGTTTTTATTATTCAGCCGTTACTGTCCCACTGCTGGGCATATGCCTCCTTTCCTCCTTCCACACCTCGCAACTTAACGCAGTTACAGGCCAAGCTGGTAAATAAGCGTCAATCTCGTCCCGCCAGATTATTTTATCCGTGTGTAAAGTATTAATTTATATGTCCTTTCACTGTCAGAAAAAACGAATGCCCAACAGTGGACCGTCGACCATCATAAAAACCGGCCGCGTGATTACGTTTTTATGCGTTCCACCTCTATGTTCACATTATTAGCTTTAAAGGAGGTACATAGAAATCTCTGATTACATGGAAGAGGTTCCACGTGCAATCAAACATGACCAAAGGATTTCATTAATAGATTCACAATGCCTTTGTATTCACATCGCCGCGTAGGCGCCGGTGGTTGGCTTTTAATACCCGACCATGATTGCGAGCAATAATTTCTGTATGTAGAAAGGGATAATGGTTTATGTTTCCTGTGTTCTATGCATGACTCCGCGGCTGACCTGGTCCTTTAGCCCTTTATTCTCAGATCTTCACTTTACCAATTTTGCACCTTTCCAGATTATCACATTGCCAAATTTTCACATGCTCAGTTCTTCATGGTCTCAATTCTTCACATTTTCAACCAATGTCCAGTTCATCACAGTCGCACTTTTTCACACTCCCTGTTATTCACATGCCCAACTTTTCACACTGTCAATATGTCACGCAAAGTACAGTCAGAGAAGTACTCTACTGACCTTTATTCGACTGATACACAAGAGGGTTCGATTCCCGCCACAGGACTAATGTTCTGTTACGGATCTGGGTATTTTTTCTACGTTTTTTTTATATAAGTATATTTACAAGGTGTTTGTAAGTATTCTATCTATTACCTGACACACAAGCTCTGCTTACTTTGGGGCTATATGGTGCTGTATTTATTTCCGCCATCATTTATTTTCTTCATGCAATTGAGTTTACCATAACATTCCCTATGTATGTAAACCAGCAGAATATTAAATTTATTTTTGAAAATTATGATTGTGATTTTATTTAGAGTTATTGTTCAAACAACCGAGACTTTATTATTGTATATTTTTTTAATCGAACGTCGACAGTTGATACGATATGTTATCTGCTTCACTAGAATTAAGTCTAAAAAATATCAGTAAATTGATTGAGAAAGCATCGATTTAGTAACTCGTTCGTTCAACACAAAACTGTGAAAAAAAGTATTGAAAAGTATTGGCATAGAAAACGAATTAAAACTATTCAAATCAGTTTACAATCCTACAGCAAATGAACAAATGTTTATTTATAAACATGACACTAATAGTCGTGACGTGATTAACGAAGAAAGCGACCCTGACGCGTAGCATTTTGTCAAATCATGTTGGTAAATCTCTCTGCGATGAAACGTTAAACAGACGAGACAAAATGCTTAATTGTCCCACAATGACGCGTACAATTTTATGAAACTAGCCTACTGACTCAATTATACGTCGTGACTATGTTTACCAAACATCATTTTCTTTACTGATCAGCTGATATGCCAAAAGTAAGCTGTTTGAATAGTCTTTCTTAGAGGTCGCATTATGCGTCTTTTCCTTTTCCGAACTTGAAATGAAATGAAATACGTTTATTTATTGGTACACCACACCTAAACATAATTAATAAGCTAACTTATGAAGGTTACAGTTTCTCATAAAAGTGTGGTAGTGCCAAAAGGTTCTGTCTCAGCAATAGTTGCAAGTAAGATAAAAGATGCAACGCTGGTATTCTGACATAACCTTTTGAGTACCGCAACAGAAAACATAAAAATAATACGAATAAACAGAAATGTCAATGCAGGCATCACTTGAAAAATAATTTGGCTGACACATTGCTTTATAACATAAACCCAGATTCATCATCATTGTCAGCTCGTAGTGACCCACTGCTGGGCATAAGCCTTCTTCCTAGATTAGTAAGTACGAATACCAAACTTTACTTTTTTAGAATAGCTTTTACTTTTCACTTTTACTCTCACTGCTAGACAAAGGTCTAACTTTTTGTATTTTTTTAATACTGCTTACAAAGTATTAAAACCAAATGATGAAAACGAAATGGAATCTTAGATTTTTTTAATTTTAATTCGACTAAATGACGAGACAAGACTGCATTACAGCGGTAATCACATCCATTAAGCACGTGACCAACGCTGTATTGCATTGCGCCCGTCACCTTGAAACATAGAGTTATAAGGTCTCAACTGCCCGCAATTTCACCGATGGTAGAGACAGCTTTCTTAACGCATCGATCTATGATGATGATGATGAGGATAGGAGTGCAAAAGCAAAAGTGTAACAATGCCATGTTACACTTTTGCTTTTGTACTCCAATCTCATACATGAGCACGTTTGAACCATGCAGTTCGTCTACCTGGCCTTTCTTCTTTCTTTATATAGGACAGCATTGATAAAAATTCATAGCACAATCATCTTGGTTTTGAGGTCACGGTAACCGCTTTTAACTAGTACCATCAAGCTGAAGTTACGGTCCATCTTTGGAGAGCCGTGGGTCCGAGGCGCACGTGCCCGGCCGCCTACGATTAGACACAGATAATCACGAAAATACTGTATCGGGTAATTTACCTTCATAAGATCGAATATACCGTGAGTGTTATAGGCAAATCTGAGAGAGAGCTTACATCAGGATCTATATTTGAATAGCACGTATCAATAATGGCTCGAAATCTACTCATTTCGTTTAAGCACTTTGAAAACTTTCGAAATCTGCAAATGATTAACGGGATTTTATCGCGTAATCTATCATCATCATTTCAGCCGTGAAAGTCCACTACTGAACACAGGCCTCATGGATCTACATGAGGGGGGGGGGGGGCAGTTCGGGATGTTGATTGTTACACGGAAAGATGCCCATCTTCCGGAGGGTATACCTTAGTAGGCTCTTACTGCATCCACGGGCATTCTACTACCGGCACTCCATGGCATCGCGTAATTAAATTATTATTATTATGAGACTGTACTGTCCCACTGCAGGGCAAAAAATAATTTAAAAAATGGGCCTGTCTCATCATTTAGTCGAATAAAAATTTAAAAAATCTAAGATACCATTTTGTTTACATAATTTTTACCCTATTTTATTATTTTCCGATTTATCAAGTGCATCGCAGCCCTTGAGATTACGGGTATGAGATGATGTACTGGAGCTACCGTCACGAATCAAGAGTAGTATTCGCGATATGGCATCATAATCAGGAATAGACGACAGCGGTCTACACACAAACAGACAGTACCTTCAGTATAAATGATAAAATAAGGTAAATCCGCGGCACAGTCCCGTTAAACACTTTAAAAGTTATGATTTCGCTTTGTCGTTAATTTTTAATGGCTCTTCAATTGACACAGATAGTTTAGTTGATTGCTCGTTTTAAGTCGAAACAAATGTCAAAAAAACGTGAGATAGTTCTCGTAACCATACAAGAGTTTCCAAATAGACGTTCAGTTCCTTAAAGCGCAAATGCAACTAAATAAAAACATTTCTTGAAAAATTAACAGTTTTCGCAAGAATCAACTGAGCTTTGCTATATAAAACTGGTGTACATTTTTAAACCTAGCTACTAAAAAAAGCTTGTAAATCAAACTTTTCAAAAAATCGGCCAAGTGCGAGTCGGGCTCGCGCACGATTGTTTCCGTAACATTATTTGGGAAAAATCAACTAGTTCAAAACAAATATTCTGCGAATATTTCAAGCGTTGTTGCCTTTATAAATATCGAGCAAAAAACAGCAAAAAAATCACGCTTGTTGTATGCCCTCAAATATTTGCTTTATTTTTATTTTATACACATTACAATAAAATGCAATGAAAAATATCTAGTTTTAATTCCGCTAATGCTGAGATGCATATGCACCGCCCTCCCACCCGCTCGTCGTGTGGGTTTGGGTATGCATGTTGCACTAACAGCCTGGTTCCCCCTGCATGTGCATAATTAGCCGGTGGGAGGGCGGTGCATATGCATCTCAGCATTAGCGGAATTAAAACTTGATATTTTTCATTGCATTTTATTGTCATATGTATTTCCGCAAAGTAACGCCTGATTCCATTAATTATTTTATTTTATTATTAATTTTTAAAGTGATACTACACAACCAACTTAACATTTCGTAAATATTTCAACCTGTAACCTGTTGCCGTTATTAATATCGAGCAAAAAACGGCAAAAAGATAACTTGTGTTGTCCCATAAATATTTATTTTATTCTGTTTATAGTATTTGTTGTACAGAAATACATCCTCTGTGAAAGTTTCAACTGTCTAGCTATCTCGGTTCATGAGATACAGCCTGGTGACAGACAGACAGGCAGACGGACAGCAGAGTCTTAGTAATAGGGTCCCGTTTTGCGTATTAGGTTCCCCCTTTGTGTACGGAACCTTAAAAAAAGTGATGACTCTTTTAATAAAAACTACCCATCGTGATCGCGAAATTTAAAAAGACTACCTTTCTTTTTTATGTCTTGCGGACCTTGTAGAGTTTACAGCATACTTCAGAAATAAAACGAAAACCTCTCTCACTATCTATCCATTGTATCTGTATGATAGGTTAAGCACCAGCACACGTTTAAATGTAAAGTTTGCTGTGTGTTTGTATCATATTTATACAAAGCGTTAAGTTACTAGTTATGTTTTTCGATTACGACAATCCACATAATATATGCAATAATAGGCTAAACGACTAAATTTTAATTGTTAGTCCGTCAGTCATGTCGATTAACAAAATCTATTGGACACGTATTTTTTCTTTTTTAACATAATCCAAAAATAACCGCGACATATTATATCAAAATGTCGCGGAAAGTCACACGCTGGTACGCGCCAACGTGCCACGGTACAGAATGATGACGTCACGAGTCCCACTCCTAAACTTCAACTCGCTTTATCTTAGTATTATTTCATTAATTTGAAAAAGCAAAAGATACTATCGATATCCATCTATGACAGGGTTAATCAGGATTTTACCTTTTGTTAATTTTATATAGAGAAAAACCGTCCTGTCAAGAGGCGGGCGCTCTTGGTCGCGACATTCGCGACGAGTTTTACACTCTTTGCGATCAGCATCGTCACATTAGTTACTAAGTCATTTTGTATCCTTGTTCTAAACAAATATTTACCTTATCTTAATCTGTCGATCCAGATAGATTAACTCTTTATTGTACGTATACCATAGAAAGTAAAAAAAGATACACATAAATAATAACATACCATGGGCGGTCATCATGCCTATTGTGGGATATTTGTCATAATATGAGTTTTTTTTTCAGTTTCCCGATATTTCGGCACATACATACGGGATAATCATGATCACGGATAAACAACATCGGCAAATTAAAAAAAATCATAGTGACTCATAAGAAAATATAGAGTTCACACATAAAAGTTAAGCCAAATTACGAATTCCAGGTGCAAGCATATTATAATATGAGTGGTGCCCGTCTACAGTGCAAGTAATGCCTGCCTGTGAAATAGACATTCAAAAGAGACGCCTGTTAATAAAAACTAGAACTGACATACGGTTACTGTACGATAATGTGTGAACCATGTCGGAATTTACCTAAAAAAGTATGTAGTTATAAAGTATAATGCAAGTTTTGACCATAAACCTGTATTCTAGTACGTGTTAAGACTGCAACGGCTTGGCTAAGGCCAACCCGATGAACCAACACATTATCAAAGCCTTTTCAAATAGTTTTAAGAGTCATAAAGCGTAGGTTATAAAATCATGCAGTTATGGGGTTAAATGTCAGGAAAAGACAAGTTTTTTGTTTTGTAAAAGTCCATTTAAATGTCGATGCTTTATTGTATTACTATCATCGTATTTAATGCTAAAAACACAGGGTACATGTTTATATTATGGAGAGATAGTTGGTAAGGTTGATAAGAGTCGATGGTGATAATTTCGAGAGGATAGTAGACACAATATTTTCTGGTAAATTGTCTACAGAAACTTCAGACGCTGCAAAACATAAATCAAATGTTCCTGACGCAGTATAAATCGTTGAAAATTAAAGGTCACTTTTGTCCACCCTTCAAGCATAACAAAAGTGAACCACGACTAGAATACCAGAGAGATTAACACCGAGCGATAAAATTTATTTCCTGACTGTACCGCTTAAGTAAATGGACGCCCGATACGAATCCGTATGTCACAATGCTAACCCGACAATGGCCGAACTTGACCGAGCCGTAACGGTACTGCATTGCCGCGCGAGACAATGCGTATACGCCGACAGGTTGCTCGCCTGACCCAATTACCCCACAACTGGGCTACCCTCGAATGCGTGTGAATTTTTTATACATTCACAAGCAAATACATTCGGAAGTTCCCATGGATTTTGGACACGGAAATCACAATTATGTGTTGAAAGTAGGATGTGTAATGTATGTTACTTTTAGTTTTATTACGGTATTATCAGACTTTTAAAAAAGCGTGTAGTCGCTTAGAAAAAAATCTAAATCTTAATTTCTAAAATACCAACTGTCAGAAGACTGTCAGTGACTAACAAGCTAATAGTGGCAACAAATTATAGCCTACTGATTCGCTAACAGAAAAACTAAATTGGAATTCTTTGTAAGATCCTAGATCATGCTGATAAGAGTTAATTATGCGTGGGGCCCAAAGCAAAAAACAAAAACGCTGGCTCATTGAAAAAGAAAGTGTGTGTGAACAAAACACCTACGCTACGATGCATGTCCCGAGCTGGCACTAAATAACCTTTTTGCACTGTCCTTGGATGGTAATAAGAAAAGTGCATTCCTAGTACGCTAAAGGGTTTTTACTAGGGACATACGCTGATAGTGCATTCCACTAAATCTCAAGACAAGCTAAAAAAGATCTATGTACTGCGAGATGAGATTGCTTGCATTTTTAAAATTTTTAGCATTGTTTCGAAAAATTGAAGCAAACGACTTAAGTATTTTATTTTTGGGAAAACATCCGCTGTAAGATGATACAACGAGATGTAATAATGCTATTAAAAACTTATAATGAAGTCAGACAATGTAACCTCGCAAGTCATTTTTAATTGATTGTGTACAAGAGCCTGGGGCTTGCTATTTTAAACTTTTTTTGCTTGGTTAATGTAATTGTATTGGCTTACATCTCTATCATTTGGCACGATATACTCTAGTAACTTGCTCTATACTTAGCGTCAATAATGTTAATTTGATGCTTCTGGTTATACTGGCATCGCGTGTGGAGGCTCGATATGCAAAGTCCAAGCCTTGTTCCTGCCACTAGCGACAAGCTCTAGATGGTACTATAGCCTGCATAGGTGCAGTTTTACTTTGAAAACAGAATGTTCTAAGGAAGCCTGTTATATAGTATCGTTTGAATTTAAAAGCAAAATCGCTAAATTATATAGAGGTATGCTCGTAAAACGCTGATTTCATATCGTTTGATTTTTCAAACTAGGTACCAGTTAATGCTATATATAAAATGTTTAAAATAAATTTTAACCGATATAAGTAACTTCAATACGCTACAAGCAAGTCTTGTCAAATCCTTAAGCAGTCATTGTAGATCTGCAGTCAACGGCACAAGGGAGAGACGATAGCACATGTTTGTTCCGATAAAGGTAGGGCTAATGAATATGGAAATGGATATTTCTTGAAGTTGTGTTCTTGCTTGCATTGCACAATAGTAGGTTCGTAGGTAAGTTTTTTGTCGACCATTGACCAAAAATCTCTAAAGTTAAAACCCACAAACAAAACTACATTTTTTAGGCGTTGTGGTCAGCGACAAACTTTTTTTTATTTGTGTAATAAAAATGTTTTAATTATTCTTATTAAATTAAAGATAAAGTACCTAACTTGATATAATTAGTTATGTAAGCGATTTTCTCAAATTTATTTCGATTTAATCGTATTCCATAAAATATGATTATTTATCTAACAAAAAATGCATTTAGATGACTGTAAAATATTTTACAATTCTATATGCAATACTTACGGGATGTTTATCATGAGTTGAGTCGGATGAACTATTTTAATCATGACCTATGAAACTGCGCCGAAATATTGGGAAACTCAAAAAGACTGAAATTGTGATAAATATCCCGAAAATAATGCACAAAGTGTTCAGAAACATGATAGTTTCAAAAGTTATAGACATTCCATTAGCCAGAAATAGGTGAACTAATAAGATGTTTTTCGCGCTAATAAAATGCAATATCATTGGACGCTTGCGGTCCGGAGTTGCGGATCAAGGCGTATTGATAGCCAGGTGACCATTGTCCGGACTGCAATACACAATAAATTGAACCTTACTTGTATGTGTTAAAGTTTAAGTAACTAAGGTTAAGTCGACTCGATGAGAAGAAATACAAGGGAAAATCCATGTGGTCTCATGATTAAGGAGTTTTGATAGCCAGGTGAACGTTGTCCAGTACACAATAGATAGAATATATTGATTGTTAAGTAAAGTTAGTTTGAACTAAGGCTAAATCGACTAACGTGAAGAAAAGCGAAGAAAATACTGCCGGTTAAGATACTGAGATAGCTGTGGCATAAAGCCAGGAATCTAAACTTGGAATTGTAAGACGAAAAAAAATTACATAAAAAATTACCAAACAAGAAGTTAAATAAAAAAGACGGCCGCAATTGGTCAACAAAAAAAAGGGTGTGGTTTTTTATCACGAAAACGCTAAAATACTCACAACTTCATTAACTTACAGCAACGGAATCATGTCTCTACATTAAAGATTATATTTATCGAACAAAATAGCTCATACAATCAAATTTTAAAAAACTTGAATATGTATGTATGTAAAATACGAAAAAGCATTTTAACTAACCTTTTTATGTTTGCTTAAAATTATGAATTTTCTTGCAACTTAAAAAAGAGCCCAAAAAGGTATCTTTTAAAGTAAACAGAAATAATTCGCTAGAATAAGGAACACCATAATAAATGGCTACGAAAAAGACTGGCATCATATAAACTGCACTAACCCAAGATATGAACATACCAGCATCCAATAACTTTCAGTGGAACCAAGATTACTCGTAACTCCGTACGTGATTCTAGAGACTGCCGCAATTTACTGTATGACTGTACGTATCTCTAATTTAGCAGTGACAGGGAAGATTTCTAAACAAAACGACCGTAACTAATGTAAATTTATGCTCAGACTGACATTGTATTGGACAATATAGCTAACTGCAGGACGTTAACAAGGAAGCAGGGCCCTTGAGAGCAAGACCGCATAGCGAGGCTCGCAGACAGCCGACATGCTGGATGTGGTATTTTAATAACATACAAACGTCTTGAAACGTCGTGCTAATGAAACAACTAGGAGCTAAAAAAATTAAATGGATATCAGGGTTTACCCTGGACATTACAAACGCTGCTATAAAATCTTAACAGAGCCAAACTTGCTACTTGCTATGTTTGGGAACTAGAAAAACTGGTATTACTCGTGTTGTTTTCTTGACAAAAAGTATAAGAGTACATAAAAAACCTTAAAATGTAACGAATATCTTAAACCGATAACGCAAGCATTCCTGTAATCCTGGTCGATTGTCGAGCCTGTTTTTATGTGAAAGACAATTTAAAACGACAATGCCTACATCAACTTATCGTACCAGAACATATTTTCAAACTCTACGAGTAAAATACAGTCCAGAGTTGTGACTCACTCTAGTCTAGATAACGAGCACGCCTTGCTGCCTACTCCAGCTAATGCATCGCCTTTTACCTTTACACCTTTGAGAACAACGGTAACGCTAACAAGCAATTGAATGTCAAAGGTAACCACCCACTAACCGTTCTGCAACGGTGTAGTCGCAGTTCTATCAAGACCGCATTACATTGTTGATGCCAATTATTTCATCGTCCATTATGCAGTATTACAGCCATTTCTCTGGAAACACTCATTGGTAGTTGTACAATTTCTTTGACCCCGGGCAGAACACTGCCTGTCACTCATGCTTATAGAAGTAGCCTGTTATAACTCAAAAGCCTCTTATTTAGATACCTATAAGCCGCTGTCATTTCATGCTATTCACGATGTCTTGTAAGCTCTTGTACGTAAATTGGAATGCTTGCTTTCAAGGACGTAGAAACTTTCAACGGAAATACGTTTCGCCAACAATAAAGCTAAAATATTCGAACAATCAAACCGTTTCATTTGAATTTTTTTAGACCAGCCCATTGTTCCTTATCGCACTTTCACTTGAAATGTTTTGTATACAAATCGTTCAGATATTTTTGTTCAGATCGATCATTCAGTCACAATTCACCTGCGACTACGTTAAATGGTGATAAATCTCGATTGTCAATGGAAGCGGTGTTCCGCCGCCCATGGGATTCTGTCTTGTCCCAATCAAACAATGACGCTATAAATCATATAAGGAGTACTTTCGTCTGAAACGACTGCGTTTTGACTTTTAGAGATAAAAATATCGTTACAAAGTATCGTACTAATATTTTTAGGTATAGTTTCTTACTAAGGTATGGTATACCTTCTAAAACGTCATTTCAATATGAAAAAAAAATACAAATTATGAAAGCTCTGCCAACTAGCTTTCATAATTTGTATTTTTTTTCATATTGCTTCATAATAGGCAAGGCCCCATAACCCTGAATAAGGTTGGACTGAATAAGGTTAAACCCACATCATCATCATTTCCGTAAAACGTCCACTACTGAACACAGGCCTCCCTCATGGATCTCCATGAGGGATAGTTGCCATACTACAACACGGTTGCAGGTGGGTTGACGAGCGCAGTACAGGGTGTTGGTACACGTATAGATGCTGCTGCCCATCTTCCGGAGGTATCCCTTAACAGGCTCTTACTGCATCCACGGGCATGAGAGGAGGGCTAACATTCTACTACCGGCACTCCACGGCTAAACCCACATAAGTTATAAATATAGAGTATGCTAAATCTTGTCTGCCTGTTTTGTTGAACTGCAATTTCGCTTGACTGGTCGAGTGTGATCCATTCAAGTTCACAGTCGTCTCACGCATATGTTATTGTTGTACCTTAATAGGTACAACAATCTCGCTCTACAAAGAGTCTACAAAGAGTGATAACTCTCTGTAGAGCAAACATTGACCGAACGAGTAATAAACCTGAATAAAATATTTTGGGGTGACCTAGTAACTTCCTCATAGTCATATAGATGTGTATTTAGGACCTATTTGAAGTTTAAGAGGTAGTTTTGTAGATCTTCTAATAGGTATGCATTTGCGTACATGATAAATACTTTAAAAAACTTACTCGCTTTGTGTGAGAGTGATAAGTGTTCAGGTGTTTTGTCTCAGCCTCCAATTCTGCAACAAATGATAACAGTAGGTTAGAGCAATATTTAACAAACTATCTTTAACGTTACAACTACTAACTTAACTTAGTCCGCCCCACCACTTAAGTCCGATAGACGCGGCGTTGCTTTCATAGAACTAAATACAGACTTCAGGCAGTTCTGTTGAGTTTTGCTCCCGCTTTTGTCGTAACGTAATGGCGTCACAGTGGTGGCGCCGACTCTAGTTACTTTCGACCAATTAAACAAAATCATGCAAACACGAACAGAAAGTGTTAAGATATCAATCAACTGTGATGTTTGCAAAACGCCGAAACTAGTGCAAAAGTCAACACCCACTTTCTTCGTTCCAAATTGAGCTGTCAATTATAACACAGCATGGGTTATTATTGGGATAATCAAGCGAAGCGCCGCTTATATGAAACACATCGAATTCGCCGTATGGTGTTGTTAGGGACATTTTTTCTATACAAAACATATCAATATTGTCAATTGCCGGTTGCCACTGTCACTGTGAAAATAAATCTTAACTAAAACCTAAATAAAATAAGGAACTAAGTAATGTTCAGCTCCTGATCTATTGATATGTTATTTTCTTTTATAGCCATACGTCTTAGGGTGGTAGGTGCCGAGCCAATCAAATTATTTTCTAGGCACTTCCAGCATAGATTGACAGTTGCTAACGCTATAAATTATGAATTGGCATGTATTCAATAACTAATATATAAGTTATTAGACGTAAAGGCATATGTAAAGCTCAAACCATTTAGTTTTGCCGTTAATATTACTGAATATAATGATGACGTTATAAATAGCCAGAAATTTACATTGATTCCTGAGTCAATGTAAATTCCTGGCTATTTATAACTTCATCAGGACTTTGGCGCCTCATCTCATTCTATAGTAATGACCAACATCAATTCATTGGTCGCAACACTTGGAGAAAAAATGAGCAAGTTATAAAAAGCTCTTTATATTGACTCGAATGGCGCCTGTCTTACAAAACAGATCCATGCTAAGTATAAAATAGGTAATGCGTGGTAAGGAGCTATCTATTACTCGAAACTACTTCCTACGCGAAGCTAAAGACAGTAAATTACTCTGAGTATTTAATTAAATAATGAAAATACTACCTTGACGCTAAATACTCTTTTCTCATAGCTTCCAGCCGAAGGACGTCCACTGCTGGACAAAGGCCTCCTAAGTACTGATCATGAGGTATTGTCGTTATACTCCGCAGGCTTAGCAGGCGGTTGCGAGCGCAGTACAGGATGTTGATACACGGAAAGACGCTGCTGCCCATCTTCCGGAGGTATCCCTTGGCAGATTCTTACTACATCCACGGGCATGAGAGGAGCTAAATACTTGGGGATTTACAGTACTACTGCGGATTTTTGTTTATAGCCTATAAGCCTGTTAAAGTTTACTCTTTAATTTGACTTATCGCTTCTGGCACACTTGCTTGCGAATTTTAACACCTCATTTATAATATGAGAGGCGGAGAAATTCAACGACCGTTAAATTAATTACTACTTATAAAACACGTTAGTATCAAACCTAATTACAACTAGATATCATTAGTCATGCTTAGATACTCTTTTATTGAATAACGAGAGATTAATTAGCTAGACCCGTTGCCCTTAATTTACTTAATTTAAGCATTTATTTAAGAAAAAGTGGAATAGTTTTTTTGTTCGATATAAGCTGACAAACCAAAAATGGCTTTATACAAATTACTGAGTGTACCGTTCAAACTACATTTTTGCCAACAGAATATATATTTTTTTAAATAAACATATGATTTTACGCATCATATATTAGTATTAAATGACAATACTATGCTAATTTCTAAGTTAAACCTATTTCTTATATTACCTACACCAGCTTTTACCCGCAGCTTTGCTCACATTGTACCCGTATTAAAAGTAGCCTATGTGTTATCCTATGTGCAAAGTTTGAATAATATACAATACCAACAAAAACAACCGTACAGATCAAGCTCAAAATACAAAATAGATAAATTATGTAATGTAGGTATAAGTAATATTATATATATAGTTTTTACATATTTAACTATATTGTGGTAAAGTATAAGTATGTTTTATTTTACCAATAATGTACGAAACAAAATCCATACAAACTTTCGAATTTATAATATTAGTAGTATAAACGACTGCATGTCGGTACAGTTTATTAAGATTAGTTCGGCATTGTTTCCCCTCGTCCTGTTATTATAAAATAGAGAATTGGAAAGCGTAATTCTCAATTTATATTTTAGCTTGGAATTTATTTGATAATAGAACAAGATGAGGTCCGGGATAAACGTGCGCTAGCGCATTGCAAATAAACCACGGCACGATACTTGTACCCAGTTCTTTGTTAGAAAATGGCGTTAGACTAGTCTTGGCCGGACACCATATCGCCGCGGGGTCGGTCGTGCTTTGAACGGAACATAAAATGTGAAATCCGTATTGAGAATGGTTAAAATCTAAGTTCGGGGTATGGTCTGTTCCCTAAGGAGCGAGTACACAGAGGGCGTGTGCACCTTAGGCACTTAAACGTGGCGTTCAGTGCTTTATAACTCTTGGAAAAAATAGACCCTATGATCTGCGTGGAAGGCAGTTAACGTCACGTGATTGCAATTTAGGTTGCATAGCAGAAGAGGTATCACGTCAACCGGCAGTTTTGCTGTGTGTTTGCTCCTTTACCGCGGCTGATCGCCCTAGACAATGTGGTGTGGATGGCCGAGGGGGAGGGTACGAGGGGGGAATGACCGCGCAAGGAGGAATGACCTTGCCCGCGCATTCCGCCTGCGCCGAGCCCGGAGCCTCCCCCGGGCTCTTCTATCCCAGTCTCCTTTAAATTACAAGGAATAGTCGCGTATCGCTCATATTGTAACTCACAATGCCTATTCAATGGAGCTATTAGTCTGATAACGTGCAATACACTTTTTGTACGCTGCACTGAAATATTGCTTTTAGTAAAGAGGATTTATAAGCTCTGGTGGTCTCGCTAGATATGTAGGAGTATTTTGTAGTGATTAGAACGTGGTACATTGGAATATTGTACACCTCATAAAACCTGTCCTATCGACAGGTCAGTTACGCAATCCTACATGACTTTAAGTGCTAACTCAAACACTTCTAATATCTTCTACAACGGCACGTTGAAACTAGGTTAATAACCTCCCGAGAAACATACTAAACGATCAGTAAACAAGCTGAGCAAACATAAATCGTTTTTTTAACAAGAATTCCTAAAAGCAACTCAGTGTCTTACCTTGCTCTAACTGACCCATATTCACACGCACTGGCTACAATGGTTCCTAAAGAAAGCGTTTTCAAAGTCAATTGCAGCGGAACAAGTTTTAGTAACAAATACAGTAATCTTATAAGAAAAGCTGACAGCTCTTTATAGAGTCGTGTGCCAGATACTGTGCTTGGCTGAAGTGGCAAATTGGCACCTAAATAACGGATTCCTAAATAATGGGAAACCACGAGCTTAGCCAGAAACAGTTTTAACTCCAAATTGGTATAAACCCACGCCGGACGAAATGTCCACGAAGCGTAACATAAACACACATAACGAGATCGTCGCGTCGGTATTGTTTGCTGAGAGCTGCGCCCACGCACACTTCATTTCTGTGACTTTGAGTGTTCGCGACTAAGTGCGACCCATATTCCTTTTGTAACTAAATAACTCGCGCTAGCTTTTGACGTGTGCTTGAAGTTAGCTTTGTGACGTAGAGATATGAATATGAGATATTTCAGAAAATAGAACATAACGATAAAAGAACAATTTTCGAAAATTAATACCTGCGTAGAAAGAGTTTAACTTTGATTATACCGATTTTCCATTAAGTTAATCGCACTCCCAGTTATCAATTTAACCGTTCAAGAAATATATAGCCAACTGACATGTTCTTTTCTTAGTATCCTTGCATAAAGCTGCAGATACTAAAGTTTCCAGTAATTCCGGGTGCATTTAAATGTTAGTGAACTCAACAAACGTATTTCATCTTCTTTTGACGACCTCCGTGGCGCAGGTGTTTTAATTCCCAGCTGAGACGGAGAAGGTTGCGGGTTTGATTAGCGCCGGGAAAAGAAATGTTTGCTTTATCTGCACCTATTTGTGTTTATTTGTCCTACTTGGGTCTGGGTGATATTCTGTGGATGATAATTATGTACTCGTATACAAAAAAAATGCATAACACAATGTCTTGTAAAGATATAGAATTTTCTGTGTAACTTCGGGTGGACGTGGTAAGTGGTAGATCTTCGTTTAATGGATATTTGTCTATTGAGTGACGGTGCGATGCGTTCTGTTTGTTACATTTGCGTTGGTCTTATGGTCGGACTATAACATTATGCTATGAATAAAGAATGCTCTGAGTTTAAGCTCACAATACACTCTGCTTCCTTGGGACTAGATAGCTCTATGTGTACAATGTCCAGCATTCTCTTATACATATGTATTTCTGATTATATTCCCATCTTCTTTTCAGTTTCTGCTCTTCAACGTCAGTTATAATGTGTACATAAATCTTCGTCAGACGTCAAACTATTTATAGTCAGTTAAACGTTCAGCAGAGCAGTCATTAATGAAACTTAACAAAATTATGACTTCAATGAGGCGTTTTCAGTAAAAACTTCAAAAATAGTTCCGTCGAAACTTATAGATGGCGTTAGTTTTCTTTTACTGGTAGGAAACACAATTTGACAATGACGGCAATTGTGATTAACAACAAACTTGGTTTCTCCGCTTGCCACCCCATCTGTTAGGTTTAGTAGAAAACACTTTTTTCTTTTTACTGAAAACGTCTTATTAGTGATGAAATTGTATGGAAAAAAACGTAGGCGTAATAGAGGTATTATGTAACTTAGATTTACATGACACTTCTTCAACCATTTTCAACCAAACGAGATTCTTCAACCAAAAGATTTCTCAAACGAGAAGTTCTTTCAACCAAAAGATTAATCATTAAACATTAGTCGGTCATTAATGATACTCATTGATAGAACCATGCTATCAGAAAAAAATATGTATCATAATCCGGTCCCTGACAAGTAGATGCAGATAAACCATCCGTCATCTTCGCATCGCATTAAAAGTCCTTAACAATATTATCGTTCTTGAAACAGCGAACGAGATCTGCTTCGATGTGACATTGAACTCACACTTTAAATAAACTAATAGGGACCGGTCGGTATTACGTCAATTACATCGTATAATTGCTAGGCCAGGTAGAGACTGGTCGCGCCTTATAGAGTGAGGAATTGCATAAGCTGTGTTCATTCTGTACGTATGTATCGCGGATGCAACATCTATGGCGATGTCCCGATGTAGAACATTCGTGACAGGACGCGAATATTTGTTAAACTATAGGAATACCAGGAACCCTCGTCTTAGAGTCGGAAATCAGTGCTTTACGTAGAAAGGAGACTTCGAAATATAATAAACCTTTTGAGGCTTGGTGCTTTATGAAAGTTATAAGTTCTAAATGTCAAAAGTCTCGTTCGGACTCGGTTGACTTCCGGATGTAAATTAATAAAAAAAAATTATGAGCGACTCCATATCACATAGGTGATTCACAAAATATAAACCTACATTTACAGCAGGAAAACTTTAACACCAAACTCCATCAGACAGTTTCATTTATTTTTGATTTCACGTGCTGATTGTTATTGACGTGTTATTTCCAAAATAAGACTTCACTTTTACCATGAATGTATAGTTCGCCTCCAAAACTACTGTAAACATATTATTAGGTAAAGTAAGACCTTTACATGTATTTAAGATGATTTTATACAGCGTTAGCAATTGGTATTCATGCTGTATGGGAGGCTGCAGTGCCTGGGACATTGTTATTATTAGGTTCTTTATAAGAATTTAGCACTAAAATTGAAACTATTTCTCAAGTGCCTTGTTAGCACACTTTATACTGTCGGAATGAGTTAGTGTATGCTTACATTTTTCCACAATGTTTCATGATAATGACAATAATTTCAGCCGTAGGACGTCCACCACTGATGCACAGGCCTCATGGATCTCCGAGCACTGATCATGAGGAGTTCTTGCCATACTTACCACGCTCGGCAGGCGGGTTGGCGAGCGCACTACGGGATGTTAATACACGGAAAGACGCTGCTGCCCATCTTCCTAAGGTATCCTTTGGCAGATTCTTTCTGCATCCACGGCAACGAGAGGGGCAACAAACTACTTCCCTCACTTGAAATAAAACTTTTCAAAGGCGAACATATTCAATTAGGTATGTGCTTTATTCAATTTGATGAAACACTTATTTAATTTGAATAAACACTTATTATTTTGGCTTTACTAATATTTTATGATATTCATCTCTTATACTCTTTTATACTCCTACTTATATGCCTCAAATTGACCCAGGGCAGTGCATCGTGGCCCACGTTCCTGAAGTGCGATGACCTGCGGTGGTGATTTTTTACGACGGCTTTAATCTGCACAATATCAGAAACACTATTTTTTTGAATTGCTTGCATGACTACGAAGACTTTTTTGACATAATTTTCACTTGCCTGCGGTCTGAACGAAAATAAAAACAATTTAAGTGTCATACGCGAGCTATTCTAAAAAAGAGCTCCTGGATTCATTTATTTTCAAAGTATAATGTACAGTTTGTGCCTTTTTAAGTTTCGCGATCACGACACATTAATAACATATCTTACCGCGACCACGATAGGTACAGTCCTGTCGAAACGTCGGGCAAAAATAAAGGTAAATAACGTGAAAATGCCTTCTTGTAGCTTATACATTTTAGGCGGATTTTGAAGTGCACTGTTTACTAGACCCTGTGTCATTGCTCCAAGCACTGTGACAGTCTCTAGAATTCAAGTAAAGTGCACTCCACATAAAACTCCGTTGCTCTACGAACGCTTAATTCCCTGTACGTGCAATTAAGAGACTCCACCGTTAGTTCTATTCGTTCCCGCGACTATAAAACAGTTTAGTTTCTGTTCTGATGCTAATCCCTGGGAATATGCGCTTTTGTATCAGGGATGGGTATTGCAATAATTATGAGCGTGGCTGTATTATGTTTGCATAAATTAGATTGCAAGCTCATTAGTTATATACCGTGTTTATTTATTTAATTAGCTTCTGGAATCTTTGAAGAGATGTTTCAGTGAATAAAAATGTGCTATGAAAATATGCGTTTGCGATAAATATACCGACATCCTACGTCTGTTTTTATCCCATCGAAGGATGTGTTTTAATGGGACCGGAAAGGGACCTATTTTATTTGAAAACGGCAATGTTCGGTATACATAACAGGTAACTTCTATTTATTTCGCAAGTACCTCAGCGTCATATAGTTAAAACAGTTTCTGATGTTTCTCTTTACAATAAATCTTGGATACACAAGACATTAGTCAATGAGAGTTAAAAATGTGATATTAACATAAGTTAAGTTACAATACAACACTACTCAAGGCTACTAAGTTAAGTCAAAAGGCCTCAGATCGAAAAATGAATTAAATCGCCCATCATTAGAACTCAAATAATGGGTTTGGCATCGTTTTCATCTCTTACTACCAGTAACTTAAAATATTTGATATAAAATTTATTTTACCGTTATGAAGTACCCAGTTTGCGTACTAAGTCTGTGAATCACTCTATCTCTAATTACCATCATTACTGAGTTTTAATTAACACATTTGCTTCTGACGTGTTATATCAAACTGCTGATGCTTTTGATTAACTCGTTTGCTGATTACAATATATGTGTAGTTAAATGATGGTTGAAATGTTGATAACTATGTAGGTATTTATAAGACGAAGGATCTAGGATCCTGCGCGCTATTTGAGGCGACGCATTGTTAAACAATTATTTGAATGTATTTATTTACATTTCAATGGTAAAACGCGGACTGAGGTCACCTGCATACGACGCGAAACGTTAGCTTGAAATTAAAAAAAACTGTAATTCTCGTTTAAAATAAATACTGCTGGTAAAGTATGTAAAATTTGATTTCCATTTTGAAAGAGGTGTATATACTTATCATCATTTTAGCCGTAAAACGTCCACTACTGAACACAGGGATCCATGAGGGGTAGTTGCAATACTCACCACGCTTGGCAAGTGGATGGGCGAGCGCAGTACGGGATGTTGATACACGGAAAGACGCTGCTGCCCATCTTCCGGAGGTATCCCTTAGCAAGCTCTTACTGCATCCACGGGCATGAGGTGGGGTAACATTCTACTGCTGGCACCCAACAGCCTATGTATAGACCTATATGTAAAGAAAATTCAAGGACTGTTTCTGTCACCTGTAAACTTTATGAAAACGTTGACACTCACTTTTTTTTTATTTTGTTTATTATTATTCGAAAAACAATAAACCATTTCTGATTCAATGTCAAAAATCAAAAAAGGATATAACGTAGTAAGCAGTTATTTTTTTTCCAAAATATCTACAGCACAACAAAACATAATACCCGTATAACGGTGTCTAGGTCGTTACGATAAAATCTACATAATGGTTTTCTGTGACATCAGAAACAGTTATCATTGACATAAATGTCTCCACTTTGCATCTTGTTTAAAAAAAGGTCTTATCTATGGGCACAGTCAGCAAACTAATAATAGGGGGGCTAAACATATCTAGCCAAAGTTCTAACATATTACTAGAAATTTTATTGATTAAAAATAAATAAATTTACAAAAAAATATGAATGTTGGACATTTCACACAGTTTATCAAAGCTTGTGCTGTAGAAAAAGCACGTAGACCCGAAACAATATCTGCAGATCACCCAACATTCGTCCCACGCACGGTGGGAATCGAGCCAACAACCTGCTGCGTCTCAGTTTTTTGCTGACAGTGCCACGAATTCCTTGACAATGAATTAAATCAAACTTGTTTAATTATTACCTTAGATTAAACCTACTATTATATATAAATAGCTACTGAAATCTATTCAATGTTCATAATTATCTTACTTATTATAAGACACTGTTCTATGACGATAAGTTTATATTAACTGTGCGTACTCTCGTTAAGAATAAAACTTATTGGTCACCTAGACTTAATAAAATTGGAGCTGTATAACCTTTGCTTCTGACAGTACATCTTCATAGAGCCTCAACAAAAACTGCATTAGTCAAGTAATGACTTAATTTAAAGCTTTTGCTTGTTGAGCTCACTAATGATGTCCGTAATGTACGCCAAGCAGTTTTCATTTTCACTCAAGGATTTTTCCACATTATCTCATCATAGAAACTAAAATTGGATAAAAAAAACCATAGAAATTGCTGTAGGAAGATTAAAAAACATTTTGATTGGCCACTAAGAAGATTTAGTAGCGTGTAAATTGTCATGAAGTTTTTGATAGAGTTTTAAATAGGAAGTAATCAAAATGAATATATCAGTAATTCGGTAAAACTAATATAATAGGGGGCTTAGCTGCCTTCGTACAAAATAAAAAAAAATACATCAACACCATATTTATTTTATAGGAATAATTTCCTAAAAGTCGACTGCCTATTTTCAAATTTATTTTAAAGAAAAATAGACAATATTTTTTTTTTGGTTGAGATCTTGTGTACTACAAATAACTATGTGGTATAACTGTGCTGATGGTTTTATGCAACCATTGTGGTGGATATTACTATTTTATTTTCGTAACTTTCCGGGTTTTTATCGCGCTTTCCTTGCAATAGTCGCATATTTATCGCGGTATCTCTAATGCAACATCATGTTTGACGAGGCGGTTATTCTTTGTGCTTTATCTTCCATCTAGAATCGGATGTATCTAACAAGTAACAAGTGACCGGCATGGAAGTGAGTCCGTTATGACGCGTTTATTTAAAAAGTTGGTTTCCGCTGGTTTTATGTGGAAGTGTTACGTGTAATGTGTGATTACGATAGTATTCTTCTTTTTGTTGCATTAAATAATGGAAGCTATATAAGTTATATAAAAGTATTTTTTTTTACTTATATACGTTTTTAAACAAAATTACATTAAATTAAGTAGTATACAAAACTACTACTACTAGTAGTACACTAACTCAACATAAGTATAAAATTATTTGCCGTGGGATGCCGGCAGTAGAATATTACCCGTCCTCTCATGCACGTGGATTCAGTAAGAGCCTGCTAAGGGATACCTTCGGAAGATGGGCAGCAGCGTCTTTCCGTGTATCAATATACCGTACTGCGCTCGCCAACCCGCCAACCAAGCGTGGTGAGTATGGCAATTACCCCTCGTGGAGATCCATAAGGGAGGCCTGTGTTCAGTAGTGGCCGTTTTATGGTTGAAATGAGGATTATGATGATGATAAAATTGTCTTGTGCATTGTAATTCCTGTAATAAGTCATTAATTTTCTATGGGTGACTAATTTTCTATTTTTATTGGTAAGGGAAATGCTACAAAATCTTTGTAAATACGATATGATCGGCATGTTGTAAAATTTATTATAAGGATAATAAATTGGAATAAAAAAATCTCTATCACGCATAAAACACCGACAGATGTCAGACATTGTTTTATTTGCCTTCAAAAACTGAAATTACTTCCTTTATTTATTTATTTGTCAGACTTTTTTGTAGGATATTTATAAAACTCATGAGGACTGTTAGGACCGCCCTGTTAGTGTGTAGGTCTGTTATAGTCTTTTTCACATATGAAAGGTTATGTGACAGCGGAATAGAGCAGGACAGATATTATAATAATTGACGAGCAGAAAAGAGACTAAGCTCCGTGTCCCTTTTCCGCTCATAGATTTTTCTAGTGACTATCCAGTTGTCACCAAACCATTCATACTTTTAAAAACACTATAGCAAGAAATAAGATTACATAACATCCTTATTATTGTCTATGGAACATCGCAGTTTTAGTGCATGTTGAAAAAAAACATACTACAGATTGTAGTGCACGAAGCGCCCGGAGCGCGTTGAAGTCTAATGTATGAACATTGTAGAGCGTAGCCCTTCGTAGCAGTTTACCTTCTTTTATTTTCTATGGTGTATGATTCTGCATTTGTTTTTTTAAAGTAACATGATACCTCTTATTTTTTTTTTCAAAATCCGTTCCAAAAAATAGTATTCTGAGTTTAAATGATAATTTTTGCAGTATAAAGTTGGAAATTAGGATTAGGTTTCTTCATGTATTGTGCGGTTAAAAAGCTTTTATAACTTTGTTTGTAATCTATAGAAAGTAAGCTTTTAGTAACTAAAGGGGAGTAATGACTGATGAAAAATGTCTACGAAAAAACGTGACTTATTTCGCCGTAGTCATTGACTTCGATCATTGACTGCGTGTAATCTACAATAGTAATTTGTGTATTACCGTCCCCGCCGTCTATCATTTTAAAAACTTTGGAATGGGCCTAATACTTTCAACTCTACAAGCACTGATTGTAAAGATTGACGTTAAATTTTTAACTTATAGTATTTACATGCGAATGTAGCCTAATGTTAAACTATATTTAAATTGGACATGTATCCCAAAAGGTCAGTAATCTAATAGATCGACGCGATCTCATCAATTATTATGTAATAAAAAATAATATGCTCCGAACCCGACAAAAGAAAGATTACTAGGAAGACGATACGAGTTACTCTGAGAAAATATGAATTTGTGATTTATGTGTGGTGTTTTAGAATAATGATTGAGCATAATTCTCGTGGGAGCTAGTTATGGGAGACATTTTGTCGTGATTATAGATCAATTTTATACATGCAATACTGATATCAAAGCAAGCGTGTGCATGGCAATCTGATCAAGATCTCAAAACATTTTTATGATAGCTGTAACAAAGCCAGCACCGCTTTGTAACATTTTTTGTAGTAAACTTGATCAGATATTTTAAACAAACAAAACGTTAGTACACACAATCGATTTGTAATGGATAGCTATCCATCGTCAAGTTATCAAGTCACTGAGCATTTTCCAAGTAGCTACGCCCCAGACAAAGATGCCGCCATCTTTCCGCTTCATTTGAATATTGATCGTTACATCATAAAACCATAGACAAGATGACTGTTATGATTGTTTTATTTTATTTGAGACACTCCATATACACGGCTACTGAATTAATAACTGGTAATAAAGTGGTGGGACCTAATCCTACATAATAAAATAATTATCGACGTTTATTGAAGTGTCAATAACTGAAATATATATCTTGTCTTGTCTTGTCTTTTTATTTTATGGCTTTTTGTGTTTGGTTTTACACAATTCCGCCAGTGTCTAGTTAATTGATAAATTCTTATGTTAGTTGGCTGGCCATGTTGGCGGCCATACCACGCGTATGTTTATATATATATATAATATATATGTTTACATAATATATATCTTATTAAATAAGCAAAGACTCTTATGACACAATGACAAGGATTTGAAATAATACTACACCTAAACGATATCAACATGAAAAATTATAAAAAATTTTTTTGGTTACATAGTAGGTACTTTGTTATGTGGCAAAATTAGGCATTAATTTTAATCTCGGTCTTATATAAAATGCCAATGAACTGACCAAATAGTTGATATACATGCATTAGGCGACAATACTTTACACTCTGCATTTACATAATCGCATTCAGCAAGCGTAAAAACGATTACTTCGTCGTATGGCTGTACTATAATTAAATTCATTGTGTATCATAAACTTTGAAAGATTTATGGCCGGTACCTAATCATATTAGATGTCTTATATTTATGAGTTATAAAAAATAAATCTATTGGATATGAATGTTACATCAGCAATTAAATGAAGCTGTCTCATGATTTTTAAGTACTTTTTATTATTCACAGTGATTGAAAACTCGATTTCAAATAATGTGTCTGAATAAAGGATCATCTTCGTAGGACCGATTTCTAGAATGAAGTAGAATTTTGTTTTTAATCTCTACAAATTCCATGCGGTGCCGGAAGAACGTTACTCTTCCTCTCATGCCCGTGGTTGCAGTAAGAGCCTGCTTAGGGATACCTTCGAAAGATGGGCAGCAGCATCTTTTCTTGTATAAACATCCCGTACTGCGTTCGCCAACCCGCCTGCCAAACGTTGTGGGTATGGCATGGCACCTATCTCTCATGGAGATCCATGAGACACAATAGGTTATACCTTATACTACCTACTTAAGTTAGTAAGTAGGCCTTTATTATTTATCCAGGTTGACATAATGAATACAGAGACGAAAGAGATGGAGTACAAAGCCATATACAGGGACCATGGATTAGACCAGCTCAGCACGTTAGCCTGATTGGCGAACCTAATGCACATAATGCGTATAGATCCTTTACATCGCCTCAACTCAGCCGATACTAGTTTATTAATATACTTTACAGATAAAACAAACATCTGTATTTCCCTGGTTAAAGCCCCGTCGGGGCGGTCAGTCGCCTAAACGGACGTCATGCACCATCGCCCTCGAAGCATGTCGAGCTTCACGGAAGTCCCACGTACAAGGCCTATTAGGTTCGTCTATGGTTGAGAAATAGACCAGTCCTATAGGTAAAGTCGACTCTTTCGGTATATGCTTAGTAATAAATAGTATCAGACATTCATATTCTACGATGTTGTTATGTTACGAACACTAATATGAAGGCCTATTAGGTTCGTCTATGGTTGAGAAATAGACCAGTCCTATAGGTAAAGTCGACTCTTTCGGTATATGCTTAGTAATAAATAGTATCAGACATTCATATTCTACGATGTTGTTATGTTACGAACACTAATATGAAGGTATATTAGTCTGCCAGGCTATCACAGTATTTTATTTAACTTTGTATTTTCAGCTGAAATCTTGCAAGGTAAGTGACTACACTTCCAGACATTAGATTGAGCTAAAACTTTGTATGCTTAAATTTTGATGACAATACAATATGCAATACTTACTTTCAAAATGGTCGCCGACACAAAATAGTGGATGATGTATTTTTAGTCGAAAACCGTGATAAAAGTGCATTTAAATCTTGTTTTAAACATATAGCGCTCAACAAGCAATATTTGCGTGAATTTTCAAAGCGAATGTAAATTACTGCCAAATCGCTTGTATAAAACTTATCAAGTTTCGACGGCAAACAACTTTAAGAAATACGCTCCAGTTCTATCCCTCCGGCAACCTCGAAGGCGCAGTTGTTCAATAGCCGGATGAGACACAGCCGTCAGTGTCTCAACCGGCTCGGGTTTGATTTCCGCCCAGGGAAAATTGTTTGCTTTTCTACAGACCCGGGTCTGCGTTTTTCTATGTACGATAATTATGTATTTACAAAAAAATACCAATATCTGGTTTCCATAGTACAAGCTTTGCTTAGTTAGTGATCAGATGGTGCTGGCCATTATTATTATTATTAATCCCTTGTATCATTTTAAATCACTGCCGAATCCACGCAAGCGCATTGTAATGCCGTACGTATACTAGTGTATTATCTGTGGCCGAACTTAAAACCTTTATCCTATCAAAGAAGTTTGATTCCGGTGGACCTACGCTGGCCAAACCGACCCTTGACCCTTCCTAAACCTGGAAGTGCTATGACCAACTAAGCTACAAAATCCTTTTTTAATTTCCTTGAAATGTTCTACCTAAGTGTGTTTAATCACTATACAAATTATAAGTCACTCATACAATACATTATTGCACACCGTAAGCTTATACATATATTGCACACTCATATTTCGATTTCCGTAGAAAAGTCATATAACGTTGCGGTCAACCGGCCAAGAAGGCGTCACACGTCGTCGAACGTCGTCGCGGAAGGCCGGGGCTCCGGCCCGGTTCACAGGGCGCTGTGTGAGCGTCACACTACTCTAGATAAAGAGAAACCACCTGATGCCGTGGAATCGATCCGATGTTTATAGTATTGTGACAATGCGACGTTAGAAAACGTATTGGTGATGTTATGAGTTTAAAAAAATAACAGATATTTACAATGTGCTTTTTATCTTTTATTACTTGGGCGTAAATTTATGGATTTTAAATTTTCCTTCAGTTTTTCATGTAGTGGCTATAATTTTAATTATAACCTTCCATACGTTATTCATGTCGCCAGCTTCGATTTTTTTATTACGCTCTTAGATCTTTTACAACTGATCATGTATTTTAAAATGTACACATGCTCGCGTAGGTGGATTACAACCCTAACTAATTTAATATGTTAGGAATAAGTTATGAATCCCCAAAATCATTAAACTCCGCATTAATCCACCGAGACAAAGCATTAACAATAAATCAACATGGCTTTCCGAATCTACTCATTCCTTATTCACAAGCCATAACCTGTTGAATAACCGATGAATATAATTATACCTTGACCTTCCAAAAGAAAGCATTAAAGTTACATTCCATAAAGCAGCTCGGTGTCCCCTTGACTCTATATGGTGTCGTGGTTCCTTTCATTTTGGGTCAGGCGCACACAGTTGAATGGCTCAGTAAATCCACCGGCATCGGCAACCGGGTATAATACCCAGTAATTTCAACTCAACTGCATGGTAATAAGGCGCGGTAGTTCGAGGCCACTTTCTCGCGTATTCATCATCATCAGCTTAGTGGGTCGCGAGTGACGTGCATGGAATCGCACGCGCGAAGTACGCTGTAGCAAATCCATTACATCTCACAATATAACGCTAATGTTTCCAACTACGTGATCCGAACTGTCAGCGAAAGTTACATTCTTGTTTTTGTCAAATAAAATAACCGTTAGCGCTGGACACCACCATGTTATTCACCAAAATTACCGTGTTTACGCTTTTTGTGTCGAAGATTTCTTCTCATATCAATGTCCAATTATTTAGACAATGCTTATTGGGAATCCATTAATCTTAAATCCTGCTTACTGATATTGTGCTGGGTGAATACTTTGCTCGCCTCTGTGGATGAAGGAGTTAGGCTCGTGGTTAAATTAAAGGTTTACAACGGTCTAACTTAAAGGTCTACAATTAATAATTGTAACTTTTAATTTCACTTTTTTACGATTTATTTTTTATGATAAAATTAGGTTACTTGACACTGAGTTAAACCAAACACAAAAAGCCATTAAAGAAGAAGAACATATAGTGCTCTCTTATGTTACTTGACACTGGCAGAATTTAATTAAAACTAACACAAAAAAGTCGATAAAGAAGAAGAAGATATAGTGTTTCTTGTGTTTTGTTTCTACTGAGATTTATCATTTCGTCATTTATGATGTTTCTCTCTAAGCTAAGAACACCGGCTATAATCCTAATTAATTCTCCGTCATAATTTACTAAAGCATCATTGTACGTACACAGAAGCTAAAAAAAGAAGAAGAAAAACAAACCATTCATCATTTGCATTGAATTGAAATCTTTAATGTAATTTATCTGGCTTAATTCACAAAGTTTCTTATTTAAACCCGGATTCTCATGAAAATGCATACCGAAAACCAGGTCACACGCAAAACAATCTATTAGGCACATGCATTGACATCTCATTACAGTCCACCTACTGTTTACAATAGTTATCTACTGCATACAAATCTGCAAATGCAACTTAAGTCAAAGCAAAACGCATAAATAAGCGGTCAAATATTTAGATAAACATAAAGAAACGTTTATTTTATCACATTGTACAATCAAATAAAATAATTATCAATTCGGTTTTAAAACTAGTGACAAAAATGGTCACCACTCAGCATGTGCTATGGCAGAACGAGTCGTACCACAGCGCTGGTCTTCCGTAGTAACCATGATGTGCGGAATTTGTACGTAGGTAACAAATATTTGACCACTTATTTATGCGTTTACTAATACCTAGTATGGACCTATCGATACAAGGAATTATCATCATCATCATCATCTCAGCCGTAGGACTGCTGTCCACGTCCATTGCTGGATATAGGCCTCTCTCATGGATCACCAAGATAATGAGAGGGCCGTTGCCATACTTGCCACGCTTGGCAGGCGGGTTGCCGAGCGCAGTACGGGATGTTGATACACGGAAAGACGCTGCTGCTCATCATCCGGTAGTATCCCTCGGCAGATTCCTACCGCATCTACGGGCAAAAGAGGCAACATTCTACTGCCAGCATTCACTCAATATATATGTACTTATATCTGTATATATTTTGATAACATCTCTCCTTATATCTCTCCTTAGTGACCTTTAAGTACGCCACCGTCATTATATTGTTCACTCTAACCTGTCCATCCATAGGTTGTCTGGAAGAGATCGCTCTTAGCAATAAGGCCGCCCATTGTGCATTTGTATTTATTTCATATTTCATTTATTGCTTACTTGTACACATTTTATACAGCTTGGATCTTATAACTAGCCTTAAGAAAATACATGCACCCTGCAAGGGCACTGCAATTTTGTGTTTGGCCCTATACCTACATTCATATGAAATAAATCGTCATATTCTGAGTAATCTGGGGTTAACTAATTTGATAATTATGAATTCGCTAATATGTAGTAATAGATTAAAGATTTACAATATCATTAATTACAACAATAAAATCAGGAATTAAAATTTCAAACATACCATTTATTTTAAGTTTTCATATTGCATTTCATTTTAGTTTTGGTGTACAATAAAGATATATTCATTCATTCATTTATTCACACACGGTAACGGATTCTAGGTATAGTTGATAATTTTATTATGCATACTTCTACCACAAATGAGAGAGGAATGTTAAAAACTTCGCCGTAACTGTACTTTACAGCTCTGTTTGAATTTGTGTTTGTTCTTTAGTCTGACAATCTAAATATTACGAAAAAGTGTATTTTGTGTACATTAAAATCAATAAATAGTTGTACGTTACTCAACATGGCGCAGCAGTAGATTACCTAGTTAATACTAGTCGTAATAACTTAATGTTTAACAAAAAACTACTATATCTATGACGCCGATGATGGTGATGATGATGAGTTGGTATATGTGACGTCTATTACTAGTGTATTATATTATCTGTGGTGACGTTAAATGATACCAATCTTTCGATATCGCCACCCGTGTATATTTTTTTTACATAAAATAGTTTTCGAATGCAAAGGTACCAAAATCACTTTATGTATGATCTGATCACATATCTATTAGTATACTAGATCATCCATTAATGGATTTTATGGATTATAAGACAAGTTTTCAATTCCCCTAAGAACAGTATCAGAACTGTACTTGGGTAATAAAACAACAAATAAAAAACAGACGACATTAGAACCTACTTTTATTTTTGAATACGGTTTAAAAGTTTCTGGTTTTCAGTGACACCCTATATGGGTGATTTGACTAAATTTGAATTTTCAGTCCGTCATGTGATTAACAAAAACTATTGTACACGTATATTTTTTTTTGAGTTTACCAAGAATAACGGCGACACGTTATGTCGAGATTCAATAAAACTTATTCACTGAATCTTACGTTTCAGTTACACTTATTAGCTGAAACACAGTACGTAGTCGAGATAACTCCAGTAATATTGATGTGATTCATGAATAAAACTTATCAACTGAAATGTGTTTTGTTAAACTTATTAACTGAATCGTACGTTATAGTAAACTTATTAACTGAAACGTACTTCGTAGCCGAGATAATTCCAGTAATAGTACCTAAATCTATCGCCGTTATTACCTCCTAGATATATTTTTATTTATATTTTTTAGGGTTCAAATAAAATTACTTACAAAAGCCATTTCACTCATAAATAGCGATTCTAGATTGCATCGGATGGAAACCATCACAATTACGGAGAGGCATGCTAATCCCAACCACAAATTGCGTATTGGATTCAGTAAATGTACTGCATTATTTTTATTCAATTTGTGCCTTATCCTGTCGGCATCCAAAATAATAAACTTAAGAAGTTTTTTCTTTGTAGCAAAGTAATTTTCTTTTCTAGCGAATTTGTCGGGCCACGTAGCTTTCAAATAAATAGGTATATTAGATAAATGTTTTTTTTACGTATAGTAAGTACACAACATTTTTTGATTAAAATAATAATAATGAATTTATGTGACAGAATGCAATTTCTATTTCGCTGTTTGGCCATGAGGAACAAGCCCTTCTTTCCCTTACTTACCAAGCAAATAACTTACTGCAAGCACATATAAGGCTTAAACCACGGCTCGAGACACTAAGGACCCTAACAGCTCATATGTAACCCTAACAGCTCGGATGCAAAACGCAAACTGAATGCTACCTCTAATGTACAGTAATAGAGGTACTGCCTAGGGATAGCTCGCTATCCCTCTGGGAGTCATACTTTCTGGTCGCTTGCCAAGGCAACCGAAGGAAACTTCTGCCGATCGTCCTTGCCACCACTTCGAAAACCAGACGGTAACCTAGCCTGTAATGTAAAAGTGAAAGCCGACCTTCTGAGGAATCTCTTTACCTCGGAATTGACTATGAACGATGGAGGAACCGTGCCAGCTAACATTCCATTGTGCGGGAACTTTATGCCGTAAAACACAAAAACTCAACGGGATGTCCGACGGATGTCCGTTCTCTAAATGTCCATAAGTTGAGCAGGCCTGATGGTATACCGGCTGTGGTGCCAAAGCGGTGTGCTCTTAAATTGTGTCCCATTCTAACACGTCTCTTTGTGCTTATACATCACTAGGCAAGTTCCATTTTCGTGGAAGACTGCACAAGACTACACAATATATGGGCATAACCACCTCGATACCAGCTCGCGCCTTTTGACACTGTATAAAGACGGGCTGTAAGAATTGTTGACAATCCCAATGTCGCAGGCGGTATTGAAGCTCTAAGATTTAAAAGAGACTATTTCTCTCTTTGTGTACTTTACCGCTTGTATAATGGGTTGTGTTCTCAGGAATTATGCTTACAGCTCTCTTCTACAATCGCAATGGTCGCCATAGGCAAGGAATTCACCTTCACACCTTGCGTCTCGATGCGTTATCAGAGGAATTTATTCACGCGAACATTTTGGTTGTGGATTGAGCTGCCTGCAGCGGTTTTCCCAGAGACCGTATGGGGTTCTTCAAAAAGGATGTTTTGAAGTATTAAAAGGGCCACCAGCGCGAGTGTGTCACCTCTGGTATCGCAAGCGTTCATAAGCGATAACCACTTAGCATCAGGTGGACCGTATCAGACAAGCATAGCCTACTTAAAACAAGCTCGGAAAGTTATGTTTTCTTTTGTAAATTGATATTTTCGAATAAATAAACACACTGACTTTGATAATGCTTTCTTGTCTTCTTATTTTATGGCTTTTTGTGTTTGGTTTTACACAATTCCGCCAGTATCAAGTTAATTTATAAATTATTATGTTATTTGGCTGGCCATGTAGGCGGCCATTTTCTAATGTTCTTGATAATGCTATAATTCGATTATTACCTGGTACAGGCTATGTGAAAAATATGTCATTTAGCCAATTTTCATAATTCTACTTCTTCTTTTAGTTAACAGTTAGCTGCAATCTGAAATTTCTTACCGATACAAACCGTAAAATAGATCTCAGAGTAGATCATAATACCTATAGAGTTTTTCTCCTGCTTTTTTCCTACTCCTAGCTTAGGTATCACAAGATTGAATTACACGCCTATTAGAGCATATTCAAACTGCGCCCGCACGTGAGCTCTCATCGCTTGTGCGAGACAGTCACGTCCATACAAATTGATCTATAACATTGTTACTGTAAAAATAATGAATTTCGTTGCGGATAGAGCAATAAAGAGTCTCTTGACTGCTAATAAACTGTTTCGAAAAACAAAAACTGTCTGCCACAATTTTGCAAAGATTACGAAGTATTAGTGTTTTTTTGTATTGGCCTAAATAATCGTATAAAGCTTTACAGAAATCCGTTAAACCTAACCACGATTTCGTGACAAAATCGACTGACCACTAAACGTACCATGTAACTACTTAGGCTACCGCAAGATATGTCACCGCGGCCAGAAAGATTATAACAGTACGTGTAATGAGCCATGGCAGATCTCTAAATAAAGGAGATTACGGAATTACAGATTGTGGGTCGACAGGGTACTGGGTCGGGGGAAAGTAGAGGCCTTGCAACTTGCATACGGTACGGCTATGCACTGCACTGCACTGTGACAGAGAGATCAAACAAGTGGTAACCAATACATTTTTCAGTAATTATTTGTTCATGTAGTCATTTATTCTTCCCGGGACCATGACGGGCGCAATCCAGTCGAAGCGTCGGAAAATAATAAAGGTAATTTACGCGATAAATACACGGTTACATACATATATATTAATAATCATCATTTTAGCCATAAAACGTCCACTGATGAACACAGGCCTCCTCATGGGTCTCCATGAGGGGTAGTTGCCATACTCACCACGCTTGGCAGGCGGGCTGGTGAGCGCAGTATGGGATGTTAATACACGGGAAGACACTGCTGCCCATCTTCCGGAGCTATCGCTTAGCAGGCTCGTACTGCATCCATGGGCATGAGAGGAGGGGCAGCATTCTACTGCCGGCACCCCTCGGCCATATTTTATTATTAATAATGTACCGTAAGTAAGTATCGTATTAATAATGTACTCATATAATTCTAATTCTATTGATTGATAGGTGTAAGTCGTTACAAAAAATAATCCTGGACATTTTACACAGCGCTATCAAGCCTTAACCAAAGTAAGCGCTTGTGTGACCAGTGTGGGTACCAGTAGGTTTATAGAATACTTAGATATTTTCTTTGTAAATTATTAACATAAATATAAATAAAATAAAATGGCGGGAATCAAACCTCCTGCGTCTCTCAGCTACAAACCAACTGCGTAACGGAGATCTTCAACTGTGGCAGAATGATCAAACAAGTGGCAACCAAGACTTTCCTCCGGTAGTGATCTGTTTATACAGCTTTGACTAATAGGCGAAATTCGTTAGAGAACAATCTAAGTTGTCGTATACAATTACCTCCATCAGCACAAAAAATTATAAACATGCCTATCAATACCTACTTCACAAGCAGGTTTCAACCGGAATGTAATTTACTCGTATTTTACACTGTAGCTGGTTTCAATAAAAGTCAATGAAAAAGCTAGATTTTTCTCATCTCCACAAAGATATTATGCAGATAGCTCACAATTATACTGCACTGCATTTAGTAGCGATGCAAATATTCAACTGCAATAGAAAATGGAAATTAAGTCACGTGAACGGAAGGCAGCTGTCTTCGGGATGAGTTATGTTTCCACAATAGTTTGCCTCGTACTTACGCTGATTGAAACTTATTGATGGTGCTTACTTTATAACAGTCACTTAAAAAAATATTTAAGTAAACAAAAAACCGACTTCAATGGTAAAATCTAAAATGTTCCTGAAAATACTTTCTCCGCTATATGTAGGCTTATTACATTTGAGTATTTCCCTCGAATTATCATGTATCAATCACATCATCAGAACTGGATTTAAAAGCAAGCAAACATTATCTACTCTTACTAAGTGAAACAAAAAACTCAACTACAAAAAAATATAGACGACTTGAGAACCTCCTCCTTTTTTTAAGCCGGTTAAAAAGTAAATTTAATGTAGTAGGTATAATATGTCTCAAAAATTAGGATTAGCTTTTATAATTTTGATAAGCTGCAAAAATTACAGTAGAAACCTGCGTTAAGTCATGCAAAATAAAGGGAAAATAAAAAAAATCTTTAAGTACATCACATTCCATTTAGACCTCATAAAAGGGACTCGTAAAGTTTTAATTTCGTTATTAATTCGTCGATTTTAATTTTTTTTGAAAATGCGCCTTTAGGTTTGGTAATCACGCTTGTGAAAGACCTTTTATTGTAGTTAATTGACCAATACCAGTCAATCAACTACATTAAAAGGGTTAGCAAACTGTCACTGTCACCATGAGTAACTGTCATGTGAGCCGTGATAGCGGGAAGTTTTGGCCTAAAAATCTGTGTAGTTCGGCCGGAAATAGAAATCGTGGGCATTGTCGCGCTAGTGTGGTAAAATATAAATCCTAACAACCCCCTACAAAGAAATACATTGTAACATACGTTTAGCATTTTGTTTATGTGGGTCAACAATCTCATGTATTTGGGCGGTACTTACGGCCAAGGCCACTTGCACTTTTTCGCAAAAAACAAACTGGTTATCCGCCCACATATAATCATAGTCGTTTTTTTCTGTACGTGTGTAACGTTATAAAAAATATATATTACAACGCCTCTGTTCGAAACTCGTAAAAATGTATTTGCACAAATTAATTAATTAGTTTCACTGTATTCAAGTATTTTTGGAATAACTTAATATGAATTATGGTTTTGGCATAATATGGCTTCAATTTCTCTCAACTTAGAAATATGGTGCTTCTAGATAATTATGGTATTTCAGTTATGGTAGAATGGTAGAATGCGCATTTCTTCTTAAGATTTACAAAAAAAGAACGTAGTGTCCTTTTTTTACGAAGTACGCTTTCGACTTAGGACTTTCTTTAGACGCGAAATTATTTGTTTAGTGTTCCTCGCAAATCAGAGAAATGTAGGTAATATTACTAGTGTATTATATTATCTGTGGTAATATACAAGTTTCAGCCGAAATAGCAGTTCATCCGTAAAATACTTTATTTCCAGCTTCGATAGTAATGTACTTAGCAAGTAGTTACTAAGTGATATTTTTAACTTTACAAAGAACACAAGAACAAAGTGTCTTCCCCTTAATAAAATTAGAGTCAATAAGAAAAGTGCTGATGAACACTATCTTACAGTTTATTTTTATAAAACTAGGTTACCATAAAATTACTTATTAGCCGGTTTGGCTAGATTGTAATGTATTTTAGTGTAGGTCATGTTAACTTATACTAAATAAATAATAAAAATAAAAAAATAAAAAGTAATGTACTTTTGCCCTTACGTCGCTAAGTTGTCTTATCCCCATGACGAGTTCTGACCAGAACATAAGTAGATTGGATGTGAACTAAGCCGCAAGTCCTAAAGCATTTCCTACGTTCACTGTCAAAAGGCATTACAGCCAGCTAAGCATGTTTCCTAGCCCTATGATTTGCTCTAACTAGATTTAGATAAGTGAAGCCATGGGTCAGAGAAAATGACCACTCTTACGTGGAAACTTTTGTTTTGTCACGGGAACTGGAACTACATTTCACATTTTATAAGTGCATTTTCGGTTTTAACAAACACTAGATACACCTATTTCTGTACTCAGAAGTATATAATATTTTGCAGCAAAGTCAAAAATTTACAGGAGGGGCAAAAATGAAAATCTTTGAAATCTATATATTCTATTATATAATCATGTTAGGCGGGTGGGTTATCTTTGAGATAAAAGTATCAATTAAACTGCAATGTATCATTATTTTAGGGCGAACGTTTTTAATAGGAAAAACTCCGGTGAAATGTGATTCAAAAGCCACCACCACAATTGTTCTAATGTATACAAAGAATAATGAGTTTTCTTGTTGAGTACGGTTCGGATAACTACGATTAGGTTCATTAAAACTTGTCACAGGCATTATTATGCCGTTGACGTTGTTTGATACGCTATAATAATCTAAAATTGATTTTTTAAAAGGCTTTAGTATTTAATGATAATACTTGACAACAAAAAATAACAATTTTTCATAACACACTTCAAGTTTATAGGCAATTTGATGTTAAATTTTATGCGAGCATCCTGCACTTAAAGTCGTCTTCGTAAATATATGCTGCTTAAAACATGTGTTAGAATGCTAATTTGCAAGAACCATTTTTATCACATCAGTGCAGTTACGTCCAAGTCTAGTACTTTTACAAACCGCTGAGAATTTATATTTGTTTTTAAAGATCGGGTTTAAAATGGTGATAGCTAGATTGTGATCGTTATATGAGTTGCTTTAAATGGATTTTATAACTCCCCATACTGAGATACAAAAAGTAAGGTTTGATTCTCCAAAGGTGTACCAAAACAAGGTTCGAATAACTTTCTTTATATAGACAACATTGTGAAAGTAATTCATTATTTGTCAAAAATAACTTTATGTTTTAAGAATTGAGTCAGATAACAAACATAAGTCGGAAGCTCGGAAAACGCCATTTGCATTTCTCAAACCTGGCAAACAAGCTCCGTATGAGCTTTGTCATGCATTTGCATAGCACGAACTATACATTCCCTTTGCATTATTTTTCTCTGCTTTTGCTTTTGTTTGCCTTTGTTGTTTTAACATTGCATAACTCAGCGGCTCATTCGCAGTTTGTATTTTGGATACAGAAAAGGTATCTCAAGTGAATGTGTAATTTTCTAGGGGACTTCATACGTCTCCACGTGATTCCCGAGTAATGACGGTAATCATTCCATCATCTACCAATAGTTGCATCAGTAGGATTCATGCCGTGAGAATAAAAGATGGATGACATCGGTAATTTAGTTATTACGATACAAGCATAGTCGTTACGTATCTAATTCTAACGCTGCTGGAAATGCGTGACAGACCTCCAAGGACTTTAATATGTTTTTGTCGGAAGAAAATTTCCTACAGATTGATGTGGTTATTACATGCGGTGGATTTTCTGAGATCTAGGCAATTCCAGTAAATGCAGCGTCGTATAAAAAGCGCGTTAGAGTATGGTTAGATGCCATCTGCGCTACACAGGTGATATTTTTGCCCCACTGATGATTTTCTTGTCATCAAGTCTCGTTTGAGATAAAATAAATTGCCTTACTCATCTATACATAATGTAGATAATTTATTGTCAGCATGCTGTACGGGACGCTGTAGTGCTTGGGACGTTGCGTTGCTAGTTGGTTTCAGCAGTATACTATCCTCTCAGCTTAGTCGGGTTCACATAACATCACGTAATATGATATATTTCAATGTTTGATTTCAAAATAAACCGGATAATAATAGGATAAAACTACTTAGATTTAAGTAAATTTTAGAAAATTATTACTTTGCAAATCAAACGTAACTTCTTTCTTTAACGGATTTATAGTTATAAATTATAGAGTTTTAAAAAATAAACAAAATATTAGAGCTTCAACATCTTCAACATCAACTTATTGAATACAACGTTAATATTACAGGGGCTTCTCTTACTTAACCCTATTATTTTACTTTCGTCGTAAAATCGCATTAATGTTGCATTATGTCATATATATGTATATATAGCAAAGGTTTGTAAAAAAAAAATAGCTAATTTTGAGCATTAGCATATGTTCTCACTGTTCTTTCCCACACTCATAGTTTTATGGTACCTTCTTTTATATAATAAATATACATAATACAAATTATCAATTAAAGAATGCTGCTTAAATAAACATTTTAATTTGAATACCGGCAAAGTAAGAAGCCTTCAGTATTTAAGTACTTTCCAGTTCATTTACACTTAGCATTAAATTTTCAGCATTTACACTTATTGCATTATCTTCCCAAGCAAGTAGCAATAAACTTTTATTATGTTTGCCACAAATAGATCTTTCTATTTCCTTTACTTAACCTGACGTAATTAATGAACAAGTCGAGTGCCAAGAGTATGAACGAGCTTCCTGTTAGATTCTTAGCATTTATTATGATTTGCACTGCAAGTACTTTATTTCTAGCTAGAATAAGATAGTAAATTGGTTTTAGATAAATGTTTACCTGTGCGCTACAGCTGGCTTCACTTTTCAACTGTGATTCACGGGAAAATGTTCAAGTGCTCACATGAAACTGAACTGTCCAGGATCGAGCTCTGGGCCCTGAACGAATGAACGGAATAGAACGAAACGAACGCGGCGCGAACGGAACGGACCCGGCGACAGACAACACGCGACCGGCCAAGCGTCTCAAACGGAATGAAATGGTGAAGAAGACGCCACGGTCTTATATAGACGTGGCCGTAACCTGACGCCGGATAACGGACATCACGGGACGACGTTGCTCCGCGATTAGCAACCTTACCTTTTCCACATAAAACACACTTCCCGCACCATTACCGACCCTTCTCAATATAACAGATAGATCGAATTTTCAATAAAGCGCCCCGAGCTATGCTGCAATTTGCCAGAACGCTTGCAAACCTCAGGTTCTGCCCATCGAGGTGACAAGACAACGGAACGCGAAATGGCAAGGGGTGCGGCGTCGCGAGTCGCCGACTAGTCCGGCATTCCTCCGAGACCATCGAGATTTGAGCTTCTGGAAATTCTCAACTGTCCTCTGTGGGAAATTTTCAGCTCTGGACTGATAGTTCAATCTCTGGAATTGTGAATTCAAAAAGGATCTGTTCTTGTTGCCAATAGTTTATTAGAAACGGTGTGTTCTGAATCTAAAGATTGTAATTCCATCTTAGCCGCATCCGCGTTCACTAAGGTTGATTCCTTTTTCTGATAAGCTAGTATCATTGGTAACTATTAACTTCGATAGTTAGTAGTCCTAGAGAAAGCAAAACAGTTTTCCATTAGTGATTCCAGATCATTATTTAAATGAACTACCTGAGTTAGGAACTGAGTTTTAACTACATTTACCTCCGTAAACTTTAAGGTGAAATGCCACCTTCAGCTATATGGTCGTACCGAATCCTCAAACTCTGAAAGCTAATGAACATCTTCGTTTCACTAGTTTCACGCTTGTAAACGCCTCAATAAAAACAAACGAACAATGTAAGCTTCCTGTGGTTACCCAAAAGAGGATTTAAGGCCAGTGTTGATACCGGCGTAAGTAGTGAAAGTCTTTCGTATTGGCCAGTGGCTCTCTCATTATCTTTGCGATGAAAATCTCAAATTGCACTGCACACTGTTGGTGTGTTTTTATTTAGTTAAGATTCAATTACTCGCGGCTAATGACAAGCTGTATAGTCTAGAAGCCCGTGTTTAATATGAGAACTTTGCCGATTCTTTGCTGGTAACTAAAGAATAATGACCTAACATCCAATTACATATACATGATGGAACACAATAATTAGGAATCATTTATGAAACTTATTCATTAATTAATATTTTTTGCAGTGTAAGAATATAAATTGGCTTCCCATCTTTCAGGAAAGTTAATTCTGGCATTTATGTAGGTATAATTGGTTATCGAGATTTTTTTCGTCTTAATGTTGGCTCCTAGACTTAACAGTTTTAAGTACCAGCGCTCAGTAAATGAGCATTCGCCTCAGAAGTGGACCAGTGTGATCGTAGAGACGTGGTACGATGTAGCAAATTAAAGTTTATACCTAATATAGATTTCGAAAGAAGCCGCTTCCATGCTGATACCGGTAAAATAACTTGGGACTTGTGGCTAACGTGATCATATGAGCGGGTGGTAACTTAAAAAGCCCGAGATACTGATAGTTAATAGTTATGTTATTAACCTTGCTTTTCAATGGAACTATAAACTGAATGCTAGTCCGGTACAGGTTTTAGAAAATTATTTTGCTGCATAACGGTTCCCTGAAAACTTTACGTTTACTTTTAAATTCTGATCGAATCAACTGTAGTCCAATTTAAACGTTTACTGACGTTTAATTGAATCCACGGAGGGTTTTGCTGTGATTTGCCAAATTAATTTGGAATATTAATAGTGGGCCGTGGGGTGCCGTAGAATGTTGCCCCTCCTCTCATGCCCGTGGATGCAGTAAGAGCCTGCTAAGGGATACCTCCGGAAGATGAGCAGCAGCATCTTTCCGTGTGTCCCGGACTGCGCTCGCCAACCCGCCTGCCAAGCGTGGTGAGTATATGGCAACCACCCCTCACGATCAGTTCTTGATTCTTGAGGGAGGCTTTGTCCAGCAGTGGACTTCCTACGGCTGAGATGATGATGATGATGATGATAATGATGATGATTAATAGTGGTAGAAAATAAATAACATTCAGCTATGATCCTCACCTAGTCTCTTCTGCCCTTATTAGTCCTAGAAAATAAAAACATACCGCCAAGGATGCCAGTCTCTTCAACCCGTATAAAAAATAAAAACATTCATGCAAGCATTTTTCGTTTGTGTTGCTGTAGAGATTTCTAGCGCATCCACACAGAGCATTAAATAAAGTAACAAATCCAAAATTCTATTCTGAAATTCAATCGCAATAATAACTTTCGAAATGAGCAACTACTCATTTGTAAAAGAAATGCGATCACAACAATCATTTTAACGAAAGTGGTAGCCGAAGTATACAATCTTACGAACACATTAGTTATTCATACCTATCTCGAAAGTACTGTATCAATTTCCGATCGTGCGTCCAAAATAATATTCTGTGTCTTAAACTTTTGCGAACTGATAAACTTATGTTATTCGGTTTGACTGACTCACTATTATGTAGAGTTCAAAGAGTAATAAAATCCTCTAAAGGCGCGTTAGAAACTGGAATGAATGATTATTTTACAAACCTTAAAAAAAATTAGGGCTTATACACTACGTGTCCTTCAAAAGTTATTCACGGCAAAAGAATATTCATATAGCAGAATATAAAAGAATATTCATAACTATTATTTTCTATCCAGTGGCGTAGCTACCCAGGGGCTAGGCGGGGCAGTGCCCCGGGGCCCTCAAGCTCAGGGGGCCCTCCAATACTTACCAGAAATCTCGATCGAACTGAACTTTTGGAAATTTCTCCCATTTTCAAAATAAATATGACAGGCAACCCCACTTTAATCATGACAACTCAGTTGAGAGAAATTCAAAAGTTATGCCTAGGGAATTCCCCTAAACTCTTTCTGTAGGTTGGCAGTGTTGCAAAGACATTTTCCACTGGACGCGTTACTCGGCCGATCTCGCCCTATACCCCGCTGTCACTCAGTCAGCCTTTTAGCCTAACTGACCGAAATTGTCTTGTCAGTGCGTTGGTGGTTGTCGAGGACAAACATTAGTTAAAAAATTGACTAGGTGTATTGTTTTGTAAAAATTATAGTGACTGATCCGCCAATATTTCTTTTCATAGGTAAGTACAATTTTATCCCATAAAAGCAGCTATTTTTTCGTAAAATTAAATAAATGTGATGTAATTATTGCATTCATACCGCCATTTTAAAAAGTACTCAAATTTTAATGCAATTTAACTAAACTTGTGACATACCGAAACAAGTCTGGATTATACCGTTCATTTTCCATTCGTTCATTACAAACATATTCATAAATGTTAATAATAAATATGTACATACATATGTCTAAGAAAAGAAAACTATAGGTACATACCAAAACTGTATTTTCGTCAAACGTAATTATTTTCCAGTGGGGAAGTACAATAAATAAACCTTTGTAGCGAGTTCACTATTTTTTTCTGTTTATTTAATTACTATCTGATCCGACAGACGTTGTGCCGATTGTTTTATCCAGTTCTAGTCATGTAATACATAAATAAATAAATAATTTTATTTATTTATTGTTTGTACCTCTGGAGGACAACAAACGAACTCACTCCTGCTCCTATACTGGCGTGCAAACATTGTACCTTCTCTTTATTGGTTTCTGTGTATCAGTGTGTCGTACGTAATGCCGGGGCTGCACCTCAGCGTAATCATATTAATTAGTGTTCTATTTGTCGGAATTCATAAAGAAAATCTGTAATTTTGAAGTAATTAAAGGCGTTAGGTGCACGCAATTGAAGCATCGGGATGAGGGTGAACAGTGAAATCACTATTAAAATATTTTTTTCACGAAGTACAGGCAAACGATCGTATTTAGGTACTATAATTTCAAATCGAAATGTAAGTAACCAAACTCCTACATTTTTCGTCATTCATTCATTTTGATTCATGAATTTCATCGATTGCGTCGATCACTATAGAACATCTTATAGAATTGTGAAACAGTGCGCTATATGCGTAACTAAGACAGCAAAAAATCACTCCCCCCGTACCCCGCAAAAATTGGTTGAACGTGATTGCATTCATTTTGCAAGTATAACGTGTCCAGTGGAAAATGTCTTTGCATTGCAGTGTTGTCAATTTGTATTCAGTTGTTTATTGCTTTCCATTGTAAACATAGGTCTTTAACATAAGTAAATAGTACAGAATGGAACCCTGATGGGCACTGCAATTTAAAATGTAGGTATAAGAAGGTATCATGCAAGATAATGTCAGTTAAATATAATTGAATTAGAAAATTAGTCATTAAAATGATTATAGCCTTAACTTTACAATAAACAATTTGTCATGAAAAAAAAACGATGTACTACGTCTTATTTACAAGGTATATAAATTGGAGTATTGGGGCACTGAAATTTCCTTTACAGATTGTTATAACAAAATTGTGCACTTGTCATCAAAATATTCTTGCAAATTATAATAGCATTTTTGACGGATAGTGAACGCTAACGGTGATATTTTTTTTTAGATAGAGAAACACAATGATACACTACAAGTGTCGTTGGGGAATCCCCGGAAAAAAAAATATCACCGTTAGTGTTACCACATTTAACGATGGAGACCATGAACGATCTCCTGTCCGCGGACCTGAATTAATGTACCTACAGTCACCTGACTTGCAATTTTTCACGATATTTCGCGTTATACAATGAGCCGTGGGGTGCCGGCAGTAGAATGTTACCCCTCCTCTCCTACCCGTGGATGCAGTAAGAGCCAGCTAAGGGACACCTCCGGAAGATGGGCAGCAGCGTCTTTCCGTATATCAACATCCCATACTGCGCTCACCAACCCGCCTGCCAAGCGTGGTGAGTATGGCAACTACCCCTCATGGAGATCCATGAGGGAGGCCTTAGTTCAGTAGTGGACGTTTTACGGCTGAAATGATGATAATGAATCAGTTTACATAGCAGTGGGGCCCCATTTTTTAATTTGCCCCAGGGCCCTTGGTTACCTAGCTACGCCACTGTTTCTATCTCATAGACACAGTTATAAAATATGTAAAAAATAGACTTAATATTCGAATTATCAAGTGCTGTGTTTCTTTTTTTTGCATTTTACTGGAACATTAAAGACTCGGGTCAAAAAAATATGTAAGGGCTTTGCATTTTATGCTGTATGGGACGCATTAGTACCTGGGACATTGTTAGATAGATTAGGCTTGTCCAGCACCTATACCATCCTCTTGGCTAAGCCGCTATTAGTCAGAGGTAAGAACATGTCAATACGTCTGAAACTAACTAAGCCGCGGATTTGCTTACGTTGTTTTCCATCACCGTTAAAGCACGTAAAAGATGGACAGCAGCATGCCGCCTGACGTCCGGAGTTTCCCTTGGTAGATTCTTTCTGCGTCCATGCAACATTCTACAGCCGGCACCCACGGCTTCAAGACTTTCTCATAAAACACAATCTTGCAGGCAAAGTCCCGATGGTTCGCTAGTGCTGGTTTGAAGACATAATCTGGGTTATTGTGCTAATGTGGCCTCACTTTATCCATTACAGCACGATCGCACATTACACAAAGTACAGAATGTCGGCAGCAAATGGAGGAAAGCTTCCGTTGAACAGATTTGCAGAAGAAATGTTATTAATTTTGACCTAATGAAAGGCGTGCCGGCAGGAGAATGTTGCCCTCTCTTACCCGTAGATCAGTAAGAGTTTGCCAACGGGAAATGGAATCCGGAAGATGGAAAGCAGCCTCTATCCGTGTATCAACATCGCCAAACCGCCTGCCAAGCGTGGTGAGTATGGCAACAACTCCTTGATCTCCATGAGTGAGGTCCAGCAGTGGAAATTCCATGGCTGAGATGATAATGATGAAGATGATGAATGACAAAGATTAGTCGTTCGGCAGCAAGATGGTAAATTATATAGGCGACATTGATAAATTATAGAAAATTAAAAACCCCATCGATCCGCTTTAGAAAGGGTCAACTAAACTAAAGCCGGAAGTGCTTTAACCAACTAAGCTGCGGAACCCCACGACGGGGAACTCTTCATGAGGTCATATCGGTAGAGCACCGATTAAGCGCCATCTACAGTTCATTGTCTGACGTTGCATCCAGTAGCGATAACTAGAGATGTCGCTATATCTTATTCTATAATTTATTATTTCTATAGTGTTAAACCAAACTAAGGTAGTACATATATCACGGAACTGTAAATCTTATCAATTCAAATTTTGGATCACTCTCGGTAGATCCAGTTTTTAGAGTTTTAAATCATGGATCTACTGAGAGTTCTTACTCTCAGTAGCTCTAGTTTCAAAATAACAAAAAAATAAAAAAAAATACTGTACAAGTAGTAGTAGTAGATACTCGTTCAGTATTTTTTGTTTTTTTTCAAGTTATAATATTTACTTGAATCTTCAACTTTCAGATCGAATTTTTGATACTTACCTCTAGATGTCAAAAAAACAGAATCTGTCAAAAATTACAAATTAAAAAAAAATACTGAAAAATAATGACAGCTAGATCCAGACTGGATCTGTAGACTGGATCTACTAAGAGTGATCCAAAATTTTGATTCATTTTGATTACGGATTGTTAAGTGTGGTTTGGTTTGATGATTTATACAGCGTAAGCAACTGAGAACAGGAGACGCTGCAGTGCCTGGGACATTGTTAGATGGATTAGGCTTGCTCAACACCTATACCATCCTCTCAGCAAAGTTAGCTATTATTCAGAGTTAAGAACAGGTCAATACGTCTGAAGCTAACTACTAGCCGCGGGTTTCCTCACGATGTTTAAATGTGATTTAACACTAAAATGTCAAAAATTATAGACATTGCTAAAGGCGCGGGCAAAAAATGAATTGAATTGGCACAGGATCGTGGCGGGTGGCACAAACTCTCTAAGTTTTGTCATTAGGCCTAAGGAAACTGCCAGAATCCCTTAAAAATCGGTTGTTTTGTGGTCTTAGATAATGTGATTAATAAATAGTACCTACAATTAGATATAGCAGACATTTTGCATAGCACTATATAGCCCCAAAGTAAGTAAAGTTTGTTTTATGTACCAGATGATTCATAGAAAACTTAAGTTACCCAGACCCGGGACAAATATCTGCGGAACAGTTTTTTTATACTACTAAATGACGAGACAAGCCGAAGGCCAACCTGACGTTGAGCATTAACCTGTACCTTTTACAACTGCAATACCGCGGTGATCACATTCACTAAAAGGTGAAACGTATATGAACGTGACCAACGCAGTTACAAACATTATGTCCCGTGGCGGGAATCGGAACCGCTACCTCCAGCCGTAGGACGTCCACCACTGGACAACATTCTACTGCCGGCACCTCACGGCACTGCCATTGCAGTTGTCCAATATGCGTATGTCTTTAGTCAAATCTTAATCGAAGTCACTTTCTAAGAGTTTTAGGGTTCCGTACATCAAGGAATCCTTATAGTTCCGCTTTGTCTGTCTGCCTATATGAGGCATTCCGAAGAGGAATTAGTCTTAATTTTGAGGCTTAATTTTGGAGATAGGTACATATAACATAATCACGCTGAGATGACGTCCTACGACTGAGATGAGATGAGAGATGAGGTGAAACATATGAGCTTTATGGAAAAATACGTCCCAAACGTTAAAATTCCACACGAAAATACACAATGCAAGTGCTATCTACGAGTAACTTAGTTAATTTTGAGTTTCGAAAGCCATTATATTGGCTTAGGTTATGATCGACTTTACATTAGCGGTTAGTATTTGCTTTCGAAATGGAACTCCGGTCCAATTTGTTTGCTTAGCTCCGGCGGCGGCGATAAGCATATTTTTTATGTTGATAATATCATTATTCATTTTTGTTTGTTTTCTGTGGTTTTTCAGCCTAAATAAACAGATTTGTTTGTAACATTCAATCGTAGAATACCAGCATAAAAAGTAAAGACGCAGACAGTCCTCGTCTTTTATTTGGTAGCGGCATCGAGCTCTTGATAGAAGTTTTTTGCAAGAGATCACGTCGTCAATAGAACTGGGTCGTCCGTTCTTTGCTTTACTACTTTTACTTCGGGATTTAATAAACAATAATAAAATGCGTCAATGCGATAAGGTTTACAATGATTGTTCGAAATAAGCCCTAACAAGGTTCTATGAATTTCGATTCTTAAATCTCGCCACTGTGTGCAGAGTGGCATACAAAGGTCTTAAACGGTCGAGCCGCCTCATAGACTATAATCTCATAAATCTCCATAGACAGGTAAGATGTTTTAGTATTTAATAAATAATTAAAAACGGAATTAGGTACATATTTATTTACAACTAATAGGGTTCACAGACGATTTTTAAATAAAAAGTACGTAGGAAAAACCTTGCACGCCAACATGACACAGCTCGGTACCTATCTATTTTTATGCGGGGGCAACTGGGAATCTACTTGTCTCAATATACATACTTAACAGTAACACATATATGAATAGTATAGTTTAATAGCAGTAAGATGCATCTAGAGGTAGTATTCCATTCGTAGCTCACCGACATCTACAGATCTCACGCTAAGTTATACGCGGGAAGCGCTAAGCCTTTCTTACAACACATTTCCCGTAATAATTTTTATGCAAGTCGCAATTATATCGGATGACAAGTGCATTGGCGTGGCGGAATAAGGCGCGTGTGCGCAGCCTAATCGTCGCGTAACGGTGGCGAACTGTAAAGCCGCCACGGACTACGGGCTCGTGCTAAATTTGCCGAAACATCTTGAGATACTCGTTAGAGATGAGAATAACTCGTTTTGCCATTAGATTATTGTTTACCAAAAGGGCTGCTCTGGTTAACAGCAATCAAACTATAGTAATGCTTTAAGTTCGTATACATCAGATTAAAGAACATTTTTTCTGACTTTGACTTACCTGTAAAAACTTAGACAACTCACACCTGTGTTCATCAATACCTAGTGTATTATATTATCTATGCCAATACTTAAAATTATTAAAAATAAATCTTTAACTACTTCTTTTAACTACTTCTGTCTGTCTTGAATTTACGCTAGATGGCGCTTGCCTTATAAACTTTAATTACTGAAAAGACGCATAAACTTCATTAAAGAATAGGTAAGTCTTCAATGTACATATTTATCGACCGGTATTTTACCTCATCATCATCATCATCATCATTTCAGCCGTAGGACGTCCACTGCTGGACATAGGCCTCCCTCATGGATTTCCAGTTGTTGCGGTTGGAAGCGATCTGCATCCACCGTCGACCTGCGGTCTTCACCAGGTCATCATCCCATATTTTACCCGGTATTTTACCTGCAACCTCTAAATAATTAATGAATTAATCAAGGCCTTTCCAATTTCTTCAAAGTTCAATACGGTGTTTTGGGTTTAAATAACACCAAATACCAAAATTTCAGATTTTTTCCTTAACTTTTGCTACAATAGCTCCCAGCATTACAGACTTCAGAGTCGTGAGACTTCTGGAAGTGCCCTAGAGGTTTTCCATTTTTGCCATTTTCATACAAAAAATACACTTCTGCTATAACTTCTAAATTCCCTGCCCACAGACCTTGTTGTTTGGTATACATTTCAAGTCAACTTCAGCCTTATCGGAGAAAAGAGGTATATACATAGACAGATAGACAAACGAGTGAGGATGAGGATTTATCCTCTTGAGGTTCGGAACCCTAAGAAATATAGATGATGATGATGATGTTTCCTAGCCGATTTCGGCCATGGCGACTGAGTATTCAGATAAGAAGTCTCATAGGAGGGTTCTGGTTTTAACTCTTTCATGTGCACTAAGGTGGCTTGTGTACCCAATCTTATAAGAGAAGGTACGAGAGCACTTTGGGCACGTTAATACCCCGTTGATAAAATTGTACCGGATGTCAGCTGGTGCACGAAATATAGATAATGTTAGACTAGGTGCGAATATGCATGTATAGATTTCTGGTAAACCGCGCATTTTAAGATATTCGATAAGGATGCTCTACTCATAAATCGTTTTAAATATAATTTTAAAAGGCTGTTCTGATTCACATGAGCAATTAAATTTTATTGTTTACAGCCTTTAATTCAGACAGCTTTTACACATTTTATGCTCCTTAAATTTATGACTGCAATAACCTATGTTTTTACATTCGGACTAAGGCCTCCTCCAACTGTGTCCATTCAAACTGAAACTCAAGAAATACTTTATTCAGTGAGACCGAAAGGGTTTTTTAGAATCGTCGATTCACAAACTTATACAGCAGAAATTTATTGAAGCACATAATTCAATTTGTACCTAACTCAGTCATCAGTCATCTATTTAACATTTTTTTTATATATGACATACATATATACGACTACTAGCGACCCGCCCTGCTTCGCACAGGTAAACGGATGAACCAATTACATATTTTCCGACAACTTCAACAATCTTCATTATAGTTCAGCGAACTTACACCAAACCCAAATGAATTTTACTGTTACACCTTCCTCTTGAAACACTCTATCCATTGAAACAAACCGCATCAAAATCCGTTGCGTAGTTTAGGAGAAGAAAGCCAAACATACAGACAGACGTGAGAAGCGACTTCAATTTATACTATGTAGAGATTACGTTTGACGCAGTTTGAGCACAAAACTACTTGCAACGGAATCTCCGTTTTAAGTGGTTTTGTCCTCTAGGTAATCTGATGATTTGTAAGCTTTTTTGCAAGGATTGCGTTTGAAAACTTTCTAAAACTCAATGACTAGCTAACCCGCATGGTTTCACCCACCTATAGCTAAGACAAACATTGAATCACATTTTGAAAATCTAAAATACTGCAAAATTATTTTTAACCCCCAACAAAAAAGAGGGGCCTGTGTGTCTGTCTGTGGCACCGTAAATGAGTGGACCGATTTCAATACAGTTTGTTTATTAAGATATGGGGTGAAAGTAGGAATGAACAATTTAATGTTTTCAAAAAAACTACTACTTTATACTACTTTTATGTCTAATTTTAAATCTAACTGATTTAAAATTAGACAAAACCAAATAACATTATATGCTCTCTCAGGCTTACGCTAAAGTTCTTAAAGATGGTCATTTATAACTGAAATTATGTATAATAAAAAAAATCCTGACTGTGAGTGACCAGCTTACGTATATGCATATACATAGGTACTCGTATAACATATCTGCTAAAATCTAGAGGGTGTGTTATTCTAGGTCAGACCCTAACCGAATAAACATTACAAATCCAAGTTCTCCATTACAAAAACTCAAATATAACTAAGGAAATTCCCCAATTTCCCATTCCGGATTCGACCAACGTGCATGCAATAAATATGGTGCAGACACCGCGGAGGATTGGGGCTGCATTGTCCCAATACCGCGTTGAGTCCCAATCGTCAAGTTTACAAGAACTCAGGTCAAACTTAGCTGACAAAATTCCCTGATTTCCCATTCTAGGTTCATTCGACTAATGTCCATAAAATGAATGCAGACACCGCGGAAGATTGGGGGTGCATTGTCCTAATGCTGCGTTGAGTCCCAATCATCATGTTTGCGTGTCTTTAACGACATTGGTACCGCAACAATAAAGAGCAGACTCGAATCCAATCGCGTCACGCTATGGTACTCATGTCTCGTATCTTTGACTTAGCATAGAAATCAGATTACATGTGCATGCATACCTGGTCTCCCAGTACCGGTCATGCATAGAATGTCAAGGGATTCTTCGAAGCTTAAGCTAAGTTTTCCACATTTAATTTAAATTTACTTATTACCTTTACTTAGATAATCCATGTCACACTTCTTACAATGCTTTTTTTTCCAATTTCCATTAATACAAGAAAGGGGACATACAATTTCCAACCAAAAAAGTAATCCTACTACCATTCGTGTATGACTCGTGTATGACGACCTCTGTGGCGCAGCGGGCGAAGGTCCGCCTGCTTCGCAAGAGGTTGCGGGTTCGAATCCCGCCTCGGAACAAATGTCTGTATGACCTGCAGATATTTGTTCAGGGTGTTCTGGATGTTTTCTATATACATATGTATAATAAAAAATATCTATCTATGTAGTATATTGTATTAAGTATATCAGTCATCTAGTACACATAACACAAGCTCTGCTTAGCTTGGGGCTAGGTGATGCTGTGTGAATTGTCCAGCATTATTTATTTATTTATTATTTATTTATTGATGGGAACACTGGGATGGGGTAAACAATATCCCAACTTTCTAGGACTAGTCGGAAATCAAACTGTGACAATATAATTTAGGTATCTCACCCTCACCATCATGCTGTATTGATTAGGTACTAATCATCATAAAAAAATACCCTACTCTAATGTGTCTTCTCAAAGTCAGTACGAGTATGCAAAAACTGGTTTTACCCGCTTTTTTATGAAAATCTGCTTTGTACATAAACGCAGTAAGCATGAATCTATGAGACCCATCCCAGAACGGTACACGGCGATCGATTTTCCATTCATATCACTGTTTTATGTAATTACTGATTAAGTTCTCACTTGTTAAATACTATGCCAATAACCAGTGTGAAACTTACTTTATACAGCTAGTTTGTATGAGAAGCTATGATTAAGCTATCAGGTACGTGTTCCATATGAAACTTTTGAACTTTGTTTTAGTTCTGTTCACGCCCTTCATCGGTTATGAATTATTCAAACGAACCAATAAATAGGGCAAAATGGAAAACAAAATTCATTTAACGACGTAGCAGCACTTAAGATGTCGGAACTGGTAGAGCAAGCGAAGGTAGAGATTCACAAAACTCTGGTGCTTAGCAGCTTCTGCATGAGGCGTATAGGCCTCTCCTTCCTCGCACCGAAGACTAAATCAGACTATTGGAAACAGAAAGTCATGTTCGTTATATCGATGATCTCTATTTGCTACCACGTCTTCGGAGACATCGTATACATTAGCCTCGTGTTGGCTAATTCGCCACGGGTCGAAGACGTTGTGCCACTTCTCCATACTTTCGGTTATGGGGCTTTAAGTGAGTATCAACACTCTTCCATGTCCAAATATGATTATTGATTTTATCTGTGTAACATTGAAATTAAAAATGTATGGTCTATTATCAAAGAAAGCTATCGAAAACTTTCTTTTAAACCGCATAATTTTTGATGCTCGTTAATGTTAACCGTGTTACAGGCATTGCTAAGGTTTTTGTCCTTTGGTATAAAATTGACATATTTGGTCAACTCCTGGATGAGCTCGCTGATATCTGGCCTATGCCTCCGCTGGATGATGAGTACCAAGCCCTCAAAGATAAGAGCCTGACTTCTTTGGCGCTTGCGCATCGATGTTGGTAATCGTATTTTACGACTTCTATCACACACCAAATTATAGTGCTAACATAGACGTCTAGTATAAACAGTTTTTCTACTCGTATGTATAATAAGTATGTACGTTACAAAAAACATGTTTTGTCAACCATCTGGTACCCATAACACAAGCTCTGCCTACTGTGGAGGCTGGATGGTTCTGTGTGAATTTTAAAGACCTTATATAACAAGGTTTATTATAACAAAATCAAGAAAGAAAAGTTCATCTTCATTAAGTGTATGGGAGCTACCGTAAAATAAATATTTTAGATATAGATTTTTTTGTACCGTTTCTCGCTGTCATTATTTTGTATGTCCATGAAACATTACAGCTTTCTAGGACTTATAGTCTTTTCGTAAAGCCGCAGACAGACCAACAAAGCAAAACTGTAAGGATACCTCCGGAATACTAAAAATAATAAGTTTTCTAACTTATATACCAATATTTAGATGTGAAAAATTGTCCTTAACCGGTTTGGCACTGGTATATTAGGGGGCGAAGCCCCCTTTTATGCATAGCGCTGTCTGTCTGTCTGTCTGTCTGTGTATTGGACGATTACAACCGAACGCGTTGACCGGTTTACATGAAACTTTTTTGTTAGCACTGTCTTAATGAGAGAAGGGTACTGATTGATTTTGGTGACCCTAGGGTCACAGGGGCGGAGTTATTGTGACCTCAAAAGGTCACCAAAAATATAAAAGTCTTAAAATGGCCGAAAACGTTCAATAACCCAAAAATGACAATTTTGACCTTTAGTAACCATTTGAGGCCTTTGCCTCCTTTTCTGGTAACCCCGTACCAATGCTTGTTCATCGTACACTTAGCAGTTTGTTAAATGTGAATGAAATGCATTATTTTATTAATTGCAGCCTACTTAGCAATAAACCTGGTAGGAGTATGGTTCTTCAACCTCACACCTATCGCCGTTTATTTATATCAGCGCCACTGGATTCAGGAAGAGGCAACTGTTGGTTTCGTGTGGAAGGCATGGTACCCGTTCGATAAGCATGCCCCTATCGGTCATTTTGTGGCCTATGTTTTTGAGATGTTCGCCGGTAAGTGTCACGATTGGTATGGCTGCTAACGAAGACTTAGTTTTTCGTCAACGTTGTACACTGCTAGTGTAAACCTAACAGTAAAAAGTGACATTGAAAGCAACATGGCGAACCTTTATGACTTTGGGTTTCACTTTGTCACTTTCCTAGAAACTGCAGTTCTACTTAATGAATCTCATAAAACAAAGTAACGATGTGATGACCTACCTTTACTTGCAGGAAAGTAACAAAGTGAAACCCGAAGTCATATGGGTCCGCCATGTTGCTTCCAATTCCACTTTTTGCTCGATTATGATAGCTTCATCACGCAGGCGCAGACCAACGAAAGTTCTACGGTATTTGTTTTTGGTCCATCATGCAACCGTCATTATCTACCGATTTAAGTTTCTTGGATGCTTAGGGAACCTGTAATCAAATGTTTAACTGGATTAATTGCTAACTCAACAATAATGTTACCCTCAATGTGTTAATAGATCTCGGATTTTTCGCCTATCATCACGACTTTCACTATCTGCTTGTGTGTCATTAAAGGTAGCGTTTACATTCATGACTTTGTTATTCAGTTGTAGGAATTACAGGAACGACTGTCGCAGCTATAGACAGAGAGAGATAAACATAGTTTCGTTTTCTGTTTCAAAACGATACCGGTATATTAATAAAAAAAATAACCGGGTATTTATCACGTTATTTTAGTCCTTTAGTGTTGCCCGATGATGTTTTGACAGTACCTATCGTAGTCGCGGGAAGACTGCCTTATTAAGGTTATAACGATAAATACCCGGTTAAATTATTTGTGTATATGATGCTCATTAATGTGTCGTGATCGCGAGCTATCGGTAAGGGCTTTTCTTTACTTTATGGGATGGACCAACGATCGATATACATTGACAGAATAACGGCAATTACTCGTCCAAGCCATTAAATAATGAAGAAAATTACATTATTGAAAGCACAACCTGTTTGAAAGGTTGACAATATGTCAAGGTTGAAAGGGCTTCACCTCGTTTCTGTGTTATAAAAAAATATGACCACAATATTTGGTTTCTACGCGATTTGTGACATTCATCATAGGTAGGTATAGACCTACCTACTTTGAAATAAAAATATGCACTTAGTCACTTGTTAAATCCCCTCACCATATCATCCTCTGTCAAAGGTATAGTAAAGTCATAAATCTTTATGAAAGAAAATAAATATAATCTTTATTATAATCTTAATGTAACCGTCCACTATCATAATAAAGTGGCAGTTATATGTTATAATAATGGTAACTAATACCCTATTCTCACGTCCCGTAGGTGTAGGAGATGAGGCGCTCCAATGGTTTTCATTGCTTGAGAATGAACTGAACCAACAAGGATACAATACTTTGAATATCGCATCGTAAAAATACTCCTATTTTTATTTTTATCAAGATAATCTATCAAGTTTAAATCTTAACTTAGAAACAAGGTGAAGCTTTTTTATTTTGACAAATTGTCAACCTTTTAAACTGATTATGTTTTCAGCCGTGGGGGGCCGGCAGTGGAATGTAAGCCCTCCTCTCCTGCCCGTGGGTGCAGTAAGAGCCTGCTAAGGGATACCTCCGGAAGATGGGCAGCAGCGTCTTTCCGTGAATCAACATACCGTACTACGCTCGCCAACCCGCCCGCCAAGCGTGGTGAGTAAAGGCAACTACCCGTCATGGATATTCATGAGGGAGGCCTGTGTCCAGTAGTGTACGTTTTACGGCTGAAATGATGATGATGGTGATGATGGTTTCAGCACGACAGTGCATTATTTCAATTAGTTGCGATAGAGCTATCGGTACAGCTCAAATTAAGAAAACATTAAATGATACCTTCTGTCTAAGCAATGATAGCAGATTATCTAAGTTTATATTAGCAGTAGTTAAAAACTTTAATACGAAAGCCAAAGCCCCTGACTGACTTAATATAAAAATGTACCTACGGTCCTTATGTCCAGGTCAAATCTGCGTGTGGATAATGGTGTGCACAGACCTACTTTTCACTGGCATGGCTAGCCACATCGGGCTACTGTTAAGACTGCTGCAGAGGCGACTGGAGATCGTAGGAGACACCCGCCATTCTGACGAAGACCAATATAAGGAGATCACTGGAAATATCAAGTTGCATCAACGGCTTATCAAGTAAGGAGTAGGGAAAATATAATATTAGATCGTTACGTATGAAATTGGCGTTTAGTATGAGAGCAACCTAAAGTAGTTTTTTTTTTACATAAAATATCTAATTTATCACAGTACGTACCATTGCTCTATGCACTTTTGCCATCTCATAGGTAGCTCATTGATCCTTTTACTAAACAAACCATTCGGACGGGAATCAATAAAATCTTTGAAGGCGGTTTGGACTGCCCCATCGGAGTTGAATTTTTTCCCTTGCAAGAAGTTATCCAAATTTCGAAAAAAAATGGTAATCTGTTGGAGCAAAGTCTGGAGAGTACGGTGGATATCTTAGACATTCCAGGTAGCCGTCTGTTGAGAAGTGTGTGGTCTAGCGTTTTCCTGAAGCAGCAGTGGCCTAGAGCGATTGACCAGCCTCGGTTTATTTATTATTATTTTTTTTTGTTTAGCAGCTAGTTTTTCCATCATGGTTTGCAGTTGGTGACAATAGACTTCTGCCGTAATCGTCTGGCCAGATTTAAGAAAGCTGTAGTGGACGACACCGGCACTGGTCCACCAAACACTCACATGTAACTTTTTTTGAGTCAGTTTTCGCTTGGGGCATGTTTTAACTGGTTCGCCAGGGTTCAACCATTGCGATGAGCGCTTCCGATTATCGTATAGCATTCACTTTTCATCACAGGTATCGTCATCGATTTAAAATCCATTAATTATTGTGCCGGTTGAGTAATGTAACGCAGAAGTCGACGCGCGTTTGTCGATTTGCTTCACTCAATTCGTGAGGTTCAAGCTTTTTTACCTTCCCAGTTTGCTTCATTTGGATTAAAATAGTTTTATAAGAAAACAAAACTAGAAATATAGTGTACGCAGAAGTACTATAAAATAACATAGTTTTTAGTTTTTAGAATAACCTACAATCTACATGATATAAGATTATAAGACCCAGTACTCTTACCTAACGTTTTAAAGTTCCACTCTTACTGATAAAAGAGTGATGTAGGTACTTAAAACAACGCTTAAACGTAGGTATTATTTAAAAATATTTTCACCTTCTACGTAAACGAAATCGCGGGTTAAAGTTAGCGTTAGCCCAAAGTAACTATTCCATGCGGACGAAGTCGCGGGCAGAAGCTAGTAACTGTATAAATTTGAATTTAGAATTCCTAACCAAAGAGTAGTTATTTGAGATCAAAGTGGCCAGTACGACAAAACGCCAATTTCATATGTAACGACCTAATATTTTATAACGACTTGTTAGAATGGCGACTGTTGAGATTGCTGCAGATGCGACTGGAGATCGTAGGTGACACCCGCCAGTCTTATGGAGAAGGAGTTTATGAAGATCATGGGAAATATGTAGCGGCAAAGTAATGAAAAGGAAAATTTAACGACGACTGGTTAGCATGGCGAGCCACAGCGGGAGACACCCGCCAGTCTCATGATGACCACGTATACTCTTTTTATTGGTCACGTGGAATATTAAGTTACATCAACGGCTTATTGAGTAAGGATACAAGAAAAATAAAACCGGCCAATAGCGAGTCGGACTCGCGCACCGAGGGATCCGTACCATCATACAATATAATATGATGAAGGCCGTTTATATTTATTGGAGAACCTTGACAGCGCCATCACTTGTCTGATAGCGGAACTTATGTACATTTTTTACACTTTCGATGATTTCTAAAAAACTATGCAAATTAGAAAGTTCGCTATAATTTTTCTGTAATCTTTACATACACTTTTATGAGCTATAAAAGTTTCAGGGACTTATCTTCGTAAACTTCGTGGATAAGGGGGGACGGTATTTTTTCAACACTTTTGTAAATAACTCGGAAACGATACGGCTTGAAGGAAAAATAAAAACTGTTTATTAATTTGCAAATGAATACCTTTCATATGATACTCCACATGACCTAGTAACTTCACTCAAAACTTCTGAGACTCACTTTCCGCCCCTCTTGCAATCATAATAAGAATACTTTTTAACATTTTTATATTTTTTTATGATCTTATATTTTAGTGAAAAAGTTTTATCTTATACCATTTTATATTTCAAGTCGATAGCATCAGTAGTTCTCAAGACATCCATTTATGACAGGCAAGGGTTCCTTTTTACCATTTTGGTCCGGAACCCTAATATGACGAATATAAAGTTCCTAAAACATCAACATGTTTAAAAACCGTTTTTAAAAATGTTAATATTTTAGGAAGATTTCACTTGCATTACAAGTTTGTATAAAACTTGGGTTAAAACGATGTTTGTAACCAAGCAAGGCAAATTGCAACGGCAAGAAACACACTTACTCGTACTTACCCCGATTAAGATTTCCATGGTTAACCGCAATTTATTGTATTTTGGTGTTACTGGTATCACAATCTATCCATGTTAATAACTACTGGTAGCACAACCTATCCATGTTAATAAAAACTGGTATCACAACAAATCCATGTTAATAGCTACTGGTATCACAACCTATCCATGTTAATAACTACTGGTATCACAACCTATCCATGTTAATAAATATTGGTATCACAACCTATCCATGTTAATAACTACTGGTATCACAACCTATCCATGTTAATAAATATTGGTATCACAACCTATCCATGTTAATAACTACTGGTATCACAACCTATCCATGTTAATAACTACTGATAACACAACCTATCCATGTTAATAACTATTGGTATCACAATATATGCATGTTAATAACTACTGGTATCGCAACCTATCCATGTTAATAGCTACTGGTATCACAACCTATCCATGTTAATAACTATTGGTATCACAACCTATCTATGTTAATAACTACTGGTATCACAACCTATCCATGTTAATAACTATTGTTATCACAACCTATCCATGTTAATAACTACTGCTATCACAACCTATCCTAACTGTGGTGCATAGTTCTAGATTTCTGCTTTATGTCTAAGACATTACATACAAATCGTGGTGTCTGGAATGTGTAGAAAGAAATTCAGAAGTTAATTCATTTATTTCCATAGTTTGCAATTACAAAACAGACACATCAACTTACACAAATAAAAATATAAACATATTTAATCTTATGTTAAAAGGAAATAAGGCACATGAATGAATCTGTTCGCTTCCCTGTTTTAAGCACTGTGATAGATAAGAAGCTATTAGAAAACACAGTTCTTTTTAATAGTTAGTTTTTTTAATTGTTTCGGAGTTGGAGCAAATTTAATTCCAAGCATTTTTGTCTTCTAGATAATCAGATATTTTATAGGTAAGCTTTATTGTGAAGATTACATTTTAAAACTTATTTATAGAAAATTGCTGCATTTCTATAGGAATTGTATTGTAGATTGAACGAACAGCCCTCTTCTGCAGCACAAATACAGTGTTTTTATGTTTAGTTCCAGCGCACCCCCACAACACTATGCCATAAGACATAATACTATGGAAATAGCTAAAGTAAACAAGTCTAGATGTAGCTATGTCTGTAAGGTAACGAACTTTTTTAACTGCATATGTAGCAGAACTGAGCCGGTTCGATAGCTGAGCCTGATCTATGTGGGGACCCCAATGAAGCTTATTATCTAGGGTAATGCCTAAAAAGACTACAAGATTCGAAGGACGTTCAATTTATTCGATAATATCAACAGCATATGACAGTTATCGGTGGGGTCATTGAGACCTCCAGTAGCGTAACAAATTTGATATCTGTGAAGATGTTTCAAATTCCGATAAGCGCTAGTCAGACCCAACATCCTTAAATTCATATTTGGTTAATTCAGTCGTATAAGCTAATTACAGCATAAGTTCGTTAAACAACTTTTATTTTTTTTATTTTTTAATGAAATGTCATATAATTTTCGGTTTCGAACTAATTTGTAATCTCCTAGAGTCGAGACGCCTGACGAACGGGATACTTTGTCGTCGGTTCGAAAATGTTGATCAGCTAATTTATCGGTTCAGCGCCAATTAGTGCCATCTATTATTAATTTACGCTTTACTTAATTTACGGTTTACGCCTATTGTGATCGCCACTTTTACAGTTCACCCCAATATTCTACAGCGGCTAAGAACTGGAGGACTTTCGCGGGATTGAGTCCGTTTAGTTCATCCGTACTGAGGGAGTAGTTTTCCCAGATTAATGTTACGTTTGTGCACCTATGATTCACACTCACCTAGCAGACGTGTCTGAAAATCAGTGCTTGCTTTTTGAGCGAACTTATGTTTTAAGCTATGACCATTTTAACCCCCGACAAAAAAGGGTGGTATAGGGTTGACCGCTGTGTGTGTGTCCGTATGTTTGTCTGTGGGGGTATCAAATGAAAGCGCATGATGTGTAAATTGCAAAACTGCGGGTACACATTACATTACATAAAAAAAAATAGGTAACCTCAGAGACTAGGTTAAACTCAAAAAACTCAAAAAATGCTTTATTCTGTGCAGCCGCACATTTTTGTTAAGTGTCGGGGGGTTACTTAAAAATTTTAATGTGACACTGCAGCACATACATACTCGTACTACATTATTGTGTTTGTTATATAAATACTACGAATTTGTTTACTTTGTGTTATGTACCTACTTGTATTTCTATTTATTTGCGTATTTTCACTCTTTTAATCTCTGTAATATTGTTGTGTAAATGTTGTATGAATGTTTTGGTAAAACAATAAATGCTATATCTATCTATATAACTATCAGATGCAAAGGCGATTCGTCGACTCACAGAACCGCCGGATTATGTATAGCATAGCCTAAGTGTCATCTTACTACTTTTTTCTAGACGATTTTATTTTTACATAAATTAATTAATTTTGTTACAGGTATTGCAACGACTTAGAAGTTGCTTTTTCTCTCTCAAACCTGGTCAACGTCGTCTTCAGTTCAGTGAATATCTGCTGTGTTGTATTCGTTATTGTGGTCAGTAATATTAATATTACCATATTTGTACTTACTTAAATACCTATCGTTTATGGAACTTAACAAAATTACCCTGTGACTCGACGTATCTGAATCAACGTCCTTTGTGCGATACTAGTTGTGCGCCGCGAACTTACAACGAGCGAGATGAATGAATTCAATGAAGTTATAGCATTCGAAATTGAATTTACATAGCGATTTGGTCTGGATTACTGGAATTCTCCAAACACAGCAACTAGGTACAACAGCAACGCACAAAGAAACACACTCCTTACTTTAATTGGACTCCTAACTTATAAGTTTTCATTAAAATAGTATGGTTAGTTCAAAAGTAATCTTCGTAAAAAAAAGTTGATTGAACCCCCATATCTGAAAAGTTTATTGTCTTGGAAGTTTTTGATAAGACCTTTTTTCAAAAACCCAAATCAATCAATTTCTTTTCCTGTAATCTCCTAAGTTTTATATTATATCAAAATCAGATGATCCATTCTAGAATTATTCTCGGACATCTATCAAAATTCCTCAACAAAAATCAATTTGTATTGATGTAATAATATCGTTTTGTTTTAAATTTCATCAAAATAAGATCGTCTGCTAAAAAGTTAACCTCGTATAAAAATATCCTGTTAACCCTAAAAAACTACACATTTAAGAAAAATCCCCCACAAAAATGCACAATCTGCAAGAGATGTCCTAGGATAAAAAAATCCTATCCCATTCATCAAAAATCCCGGTTTGTATTGAAGTTATCTCCATAGGTTTTAAATGCCATCAAAATCGGATCGTCCGTTCAGGAATTTCCTCGGACAAAAAAAATCGATTAAACCCCATATCTCAAAAACTAACCCATAAATTAAAAAAAATCCCCAACAAAAAATGCTGACATAGGTACATATAAACATCAAGCCGAAACGCCTAGTTGCAACTAAAAACTTCGTTCGCTTCGTTCGATAACTGTGTCTTATCGTAACGATACATAACTTTAATAAATGTGCTTAATATTACAATTAATAATATATATATAACATATAATATATATTATATGCATATAAAACATCCCTTGTAGGTTTTAATAGTGCAAGAAAAAATCGGGAGGGATACGCGGCCTAGTTTGTTTCAGATGTATTGACTTCTCTATCCTCTGACTAAGCTGAGGGAATGGTGTAGGTGTTAGGCATCCCTAATCCATCACAACATACAGTGTCCCAGGCACAGCAGTATATAATAAAAAGGTTCGCATCTCTATGTGAATAATCTTCTTATACAAAGTCATACATTGATATACCTTTTTGCATTATCTTATGTACCTATACCAATATTATTTTATTCGCACCATACAAACCGTTAAGTAGGTACCTATACCTAAGTACCTACTCACTAACTTTAGTTTTTGTTACTTGTTTCTTCTTATTTTATTTAATATTCGTAGAACGAAGATATTTGTTTAGAAATTCTATGTAGACCCTAAAATATATTTATTACCAATGTTTAAAAATTCTAAGTCATAACTCTATGTTAGTACCAATACTCAAATAACTGCTTATATGTTAACTTTTGCTATGACAACTTAAGAACCTATAATTTGTAACCTAGATGTAGCTGCCTGTAATTGGGAGAACACTAGCCCATGCTTTTTATTGTTTTTACTTTTGTAATTTTTCTTTGTATATCTACTGTTGGTGGCTCAAATAAATAAATAAATCATTTTCAGGGCGCATTAGGAAATAAGCCGGCTAAATTGCATTTTGGATTTGACTCCTAAAACATAATATTTTCTCATTTGGTTTACTTTTATATATTTAAATATTTACATTAGTTCACAAAAGAGATTGCGAACCAAGACCGAATTTTATAATTTTCGATTAGCGTGTTTTTTGCAATTCCTTGCTGCATATTTTGAATTGCTTTATCATCATTATTTAAATTTTAGATGGTTACATTTCAATTTTATTACCTCAGTTGATTTAAGAATGGACTTCTCCGGCATTAGTTTAAATTATTAGGTCGTTACATTTGAAACTGGCGTTTTGTATGAGAGGAACATTTCGATCAAATCGATTTTTTTTATAGAAAATATTTAATTTATCAAAGTATGTACCATTGATTCATTCGATTTAAAATCCCTGCATTATTTTGCCAGCTGAGTAATTAATAAACGTGAGTAATGTAGGTAACGCAGCAGCGCGTTTGTCGATTTGCTTCACTCAATTCGTGAGGTACCCACCTTTCAAGCTTTTTCACCTTCCCAATTTGCTTCAAGTGTATTAGCAGCCTGCAGCTAACTCGGATATAGTTTTCGATGGCTCCGCTTCCACAATAGCCTTCAATTCTTGATTATCAACTTTGGTCACCGGCTGTCCACGGGGCTTGTTCTGCAAGTCGAAATTTCCAGAACGAAAACGTTGGAACCAAAAACGCACTGTGTTTTCTTTTGCGACACCGCCGCTATACACATCATTATTCAAACGCGCTATTTCAAGTTTTCCATTTTGTAAACTGAGTTTCGCAAAGAAAAGATACAAAAGAGGAAAAACAAATGAATTATGGGTTTTCGAAACACAAATGCATGAGTAAATAGCTGTATACATTTTTTTTTAATTTTTTTTTTTAGGACTTTATAATATTTATATATATTGATATATATTGACTTTGTATACATTTGGAATTTCGAATTCCTAACCAAAGAGGAGTTATTTGAGATCAAAGTGGCCAGTACGACAAAACGCCAATTTAATATTTAACGACCTAATTATTAATAAAGACATAATAATAATACACACAGACCTTAATAGACAAAAGATCTTAATATCTTTTAAATTTCAAACTATCGTAAATATAAACACAAACGTATTATTTATTAAAAAAACGATTTTTTTTTTCATAATTTATTTGTATATCTACCAAATGACGGAAATATTATTAACTGAACTGCACATTTACTTTTGGATTTAGGACTAAGACGACCCATGATTGTAATTATTGTAATAATTAATAGAAGTGAAAGAAAAAAATCTTTTTCGCTTCTACGAGTGTACGTAAGTCGGAAAAAACGTTTTATGAAAGAATTCAATTATGAACTTTAGTAAAAAGTGCTATACATTAAGCGTAGTAAAATGGTGGTTGGCCTTCCTTATCCCTTTTATTTATATTTCTAGTTACTGGAACCCCTGGTGGCCATTAGCAATAAATTGTTCCTGGGTTCAGCGCTGCTACAAATCGGAATGATTTGCTGGTATGCTGATGACATCTTCCATGCCGTAAGTTATCTTAATCAAGTTGCATATCTCTAGACAACTCTATATGAATTCTAAATTGAGTTAAGTGACCTACGTCCTTTTGGATCTATTCAAATTCATCGTGATATCAATCTGTAAGTCTGGTTTGGAATTTTTGCTCCAGAGAGACAAGCAAACACTGTGATAAGTAGCAGATAATAAGCTGATGACTTGCTTTGATTACAAGCAGATAACTTTTGAGGCATATTTTCTGGCTTAAAGTCCTGTCTGGCACAAAACTTTTTCTTAGCATTATCTGTAATCATACTGTTTTACAGAATTCTGATGTGTCAAAGGCTGCCTACAATAGCAGATGGTATGTGACAAACCCTAAATGTCGCCGCGCCTTAATTTTCCTTATAAATAGGCGAGTAGATATTGTAGTTTACTATATTTACATAATTAACTTAAATAAAATCTTTAAAAAACATTGACGATGAGAGCGAACACTTTAAAAATTACCTTCGGTGTTTATAAAAGCGCTACTTGTTACAGAGCTCAAAAGCCAATTGCAATAACTGCAATGAATTTCATGGATATGAACCTCGTTACATACACTTCGGTAAGTTGAAGAACTCACACTTTTGTCTAAGACTATCCTTAGACATTGAATAAACTGTTTAAGACTCGCACATAACTGTGGGTGAGAAGGTTTAACGAATCTAAGTAGCTATAGAAAACAGATGTGTGTAGAATGAAAAGTGGAAGTAGCTTAAGAAGTCCACCTACGGTTGGTTAATAGTAACTAAGCTACTCAGTTTTGCTTGAGGTTACCCACGGTTATGTGTGTGAACTAAATAAATGTGACCGGTAATAATTAACATGCTCCATTCCTCTATTGCAGATTCTGACAAGATCTTACTCGTACTTTGCGCTACTTTATACAATTTATAGTGAAAACTAGTCGACAAAATAAACCAACATCGCACGTAGCTTGCAACTTTGTAAGAATCTGATAATTTAACATTTAGAATACAAGCCAGTATTAAATAAAACCAGTCATAGAAGTTACTATCTTTTCATTTGACATTGATAGTGTCATCTTCATAACTGTCAGTTTATTATTCGCTTTGTATAATTTGCGAACTTTGTGTTTGTCCTAGTTCCAAAACGAGTCGCCTCCAACGATAATTTAATAAAATCCAAGATAAGAGTTTAAATTAGTCATTTGTAGGCTGTAAACTAAAGAACGGGACTGTTTACCATAATACTGCGGCGTGACCCAGCGATGAAGTCATCAGCGTCTGCCCATACTGACTCAATCGAGAACCAAAGTTTACCGAGCACCCCAGTCCAACGAAGATCAGAAAAAGTTACTAAATTTGACAAAAACGAACCAACCCGTGATTCTAATGGCAAATTCTTCTCAAAAATACTCAGCTCCCAAAACTCCGTCATCAATTCACCAGTTCAAAAACAATGTAAAACGCCAGAACTCAAAAACGTACATTCAGTTTTCAAGGTTTTTGAACACAGAAATTTTGGGAAATCGCCTTCGAACTATAGCAGGATTTCTGAAGAGATAAGCACTCCTAATCTGCCGAAATCGAGGTCACTTGTGCAGAGCAAAGCGAGATTTTTCACACCAAGTTTGAGAGCACATTACTGCAAAGTTGAATTAGTAAGTACTTACTAACTATTTATTGCAAAAGTAGGTAAGGTGTTTTAATGACTTTGACACGAAAACCTAACAAATGCCATCCTAAAGCCAGATGAAGGAACGTGCTTCGGAAAAGGGCCAAAAGGCTGCATACACTTGCCAAAATTACAACCAATTGAAATTGAGTTCATGAGATTGGTGAGAGAGAACGTATTAAGTCCAGTCCAAAAATACATCGAAGATCACCCAGCTCTGAATATAAACTGCACCAACTTTCAGGTCAGATTCTTGACTTACTTTCAAAATAAAACGATATCAAGATACAACGATAAAGTAATTGACACTTTCTTATAGGGCATAACTTCTTTGCATATTGCGGTGCATAACAAATCCGAAGAAATAGTGGAATTTCTCTTACAATATCCGCAATTGGAATTTGGTGATACTGTTTTACACGCCGTACGAGATAACAGTATAAACATATTGGGTAAAGCCATGCTTTCACTTGATTACTTGGACCTTAGTAAAATTAAACCGAATAAATTTGAATTATTAAATAAATAAATAATACTAGACAAAATCACACAGCATCATCTAGCCCCAAGCTAAGCAAAGCTTGTGTTATGGGTACTAGATGACTGATATACTTAATACATTATACTACATAGATAGATATTTTTAGTATAGAAAAGCACCCAGAACACCCGGAACAAATATCTGCAGATCGTACAGACATTTGTCCCGAGGCGGGAATCGAACCCGCAACCCGTTGCATCACAGGCGGACCATCGCCCGCTGCGCCACTGAGCTCGACTAATTATACGTACGAATTATACGTACCTGTTCCTTATGGTAACATCAAAATCACTCGAAATACTATTTAGAATCGTGACTAGAATGTGTATCAGCTCATAGATAAAACAAAGTAGCCGAAGTTTTCCTACAGTCTGGACCGTCCAGCAGTGGTACTAATAATGTTATCTTACAGTATTACTATTAGATGCTTTAAAGAAGATATCTCCCGGCTTAGAAGTAGCCGGTGTGACACACTCAACGATATACCCGACTCATGTTACGCCGCTTATACTAGCAGCACATCTGAATAACTATGAGATTGTTCACATGCTGATGTCCAGAGGCCATAGAGTATCTCGACCTCATTCACCGAACTGCTTCTGCATAATCTGCAAGTATGAATTGTATTTAAAAACTCCTACACCTTATTTACAACATTTTTACTACTTATAAAGAACTTTCACAGAATACGATGCTGAAGATAAAAACTACATTAGGACCCAAAAAAACATAAGATCAAAGTCCAATAGTGTATCGCAGAAATCGCTACTCTGGCAGCTTTGTCTCTATGGAATAACTCCATTTCTTTGACCGCATTACCGAAATGTGTGCCGCACGCCGGTTAACTACACGTTACATTCACACGTTCAATTTAAACGGATAATTTTCAACACAATCGGTTTGGGTACTTATTTGAATGTTAAAAAGAATGGTGTTATGCATTCAAATTGTTGACCGCCGCTAAATATCACTGCGAGCTTGAATTTAATGACCATGGCGGACGGTAGAGAAGCTATCTGAATTATAATGGCCATAGCTATAGGTACAAAACCGAAAGGCATGTCACTGTTGTTTCCGAGATCTGATTCACAGCACAGTTAGTGTTTGATGTGTGTTTTCTTAGAAATTCCGTTGTGAACGATGACTTGCACGCGAGTTGTACGCGTCTATGGCAGTACCGAGCGGTCTCCTCCCCGGCTTACCTGGTGCATGTGACGTCAGATCCTATTCTGGAAGCGTTCTACCTCACTGAGGAGTTGGAAGCGAATGCTGCGGCGTACAGGCATTTGGCGCCTGATTACTTTCAATTGCGAGATCAAGTCAGTGCTTTTGCAGTCGGACTTATAGGTTTGAATTTTAACCGAATTGATGATTACCCGTTATTCCAACATTTATCTAAATACGATTTATAAATCATTGGTTGACTGGCACCTTAAACCACTTAGACTTAATTTGAAAGGTGTAGTGTAGGTTTTATAAAATCCATAACATTAAAATCTAATCAATATGGAAGTAGACAAACATGTTTAATGATACCTAATCGTCGAAGACGGTTTCTAAACTACTTTTAGATAAAAAGTGTAGGTACCTACAATCCTATCGAATGTGTCTAGGATGCTGTCGCACCTCTGACGAAGTGGAAGTGGTCCTGAAACAAGTCTCGGGATGCGGAGGTCGTCGCTACTTCACACTACCTCGTTTACTGATGGCTATAAACTACAAACAGAAAGAGTTCGTAGCCCATCCAAATACTCAACAGGTAAATTATGATATGGATTTGAATAGTAACTATTAACCTCGATACAGATCGTTAAGGTAGCAAGTGAGAAATACATTATCGTGATCGTATACTACTCCTACTCAGTGTTTAAGTTGCCACTTGAACTCAATGTTTTAAAAGTATAATTTGTAATTTTGTATAGTGTTTAACCACACTTAGGTAGAAAATATCAAGGAAATTAAAAACCTTATCAAAGATTTACTATTCCGGTAGGGTTCGAACCCACGTGCGTAAAATCGATCCTTGACGCTTCCTAGAGCCGGAAGTGCTTTAACCACTAAACTACGGAACCCGTGGCAAACGATATTGGTGCACAACCGATATGACCTTATCAAGAATTTCGACGTAACCCGACACGGGTTTCGTAGCTTAGTAGTTAAAGCACTCGGCTCGAGGAAGTGTCAATGATCGATTTGACGGACGTGGGTTTTTAAAACTATACATTTAGTTTTCAAAACCCACGTCCTGCAAATCACATATTTATAATTATAATTTTATGATTGGTTTAAGGTTTTGGAGTCATATTGGCTGGGCGATTGGTACAGTTGGAGAAACAAATCTTCGCTTGGAAAACTCATGGTTTTCCTAGGCCGAGTTTTTGTCATACCCTTCATATTGTTGTTTAGTTTGGTAAGTCGAAAACTAAGCCTCTAGGGTTTGCAGAGTGTTCTTTTAAGTTAATTGTATTTTATAATAATAAAGTAATAACTTTCAGAGAAAGCTGTTTATGCTTCCAAGTGGGAAATAATTAAGATTGGCATTATTAGAATTTCCAATTGGGACACCAATTTCTAGCGAACAATAAAAATTACCCGCTGTAAGCTTCACCCATAACCTCAAATTTTGTCTGTGAATCAACAACAATGACTATTAGAAAATCTGCCTTCGAAGTGGGTTATTCGTTTACCAATTTTGTCATTGGTGAAACTTTGAGAAACAACAATTGATTGCCCGCTCCGAGAATAGTCGCTATTATTTAGGCAACTTGTTTTATTGGATTAAGTTTTTGCTAATCCCGTTCAGTATAAAACCAGTCGCAACAAATTGGCAAGTTATCGTAAAAATAAGCGATTTTAAAGGATTGGTGCTGATTCTGTTGTAGCACTAACTAGAGCTAATTAAATTAACGTAAAACCGACTAAAATGACATAAAGCTATTCGGTTAGTACCGTTCTAAAATTAAAACGGAAAAATTGATCCAATTTCACGCTGACAGCTCTAAATTTAGAAACGTCATATCTCTAATTATATTTAGTTTTATTTATTTTTTTATTTTATTTATTTATTCAAGAAATAACACAGCATTACAGTACAACCAATGCGCTATGCTATACATAGGTAAAGTAAACAATTAAATTTACACAAACAACAAACATCTTACACCTTAATAATAAGAACAGAAAAAAATACAATAAAATATTAACAAATGGTAGGTACTTATTCTTACGGTATCAACCTCTTCACAATACCTCAGGCAAACTCTGCACATATCATTCCAGTTGTCTGCAAATATATCACACAGTGGTGCTGACGCCAGAAGCTCATTTAGTAATATTAATGCTCGAATAAGGGGCGAGTTCCTGTGCGCCACCGTGCGCGCTCGGTAGACAGCCAGTAAGGCATGGCTTCGGGGCCTCAGAGAATACTTAGGAACTTCAGGTACATACAATCTTACCACTTGAGCTACCAATTCAGGGCAGTCCGATACACCACGCAGCAACCGACAAGCGGTCGTTAGTAGGCTGTAGTTACGCCTCGTTTCTAGGGAATTAAAACCTAGCATACCAAGTAAAAATACTGTGGGATAGAGAAATGGATAATATCCATAGAGTTTCTTGTAAAAGAATCTCAAGAAAGCCTTTTGAATTTTTTCCAATCGTAAGGCGTAGGTACTCTCATACGGATGCCATACTATTGATGCCGCCTCAATCTTACTTCGTACAAGAGCAGTATAAACTATCTTTATGGCAGCCGCATTGTGGAATTCGCGAGCATTTCGGAGAACGAAGCCTAACCTACGATAGCAGTCAGTAGCGATTGCCTTCAAGTGATCATGGAAGTTTAGACGTGTATCAAACGTGACGCCAAGGTCTTTGACAGTATAGACTCTTACTACGCGCTCCTCGCCTAGGGAATACTGCGCATGAAACGGCATGCGCGCGCGGCTGAAAGTCATAGTGCAACACTTATCCATGTTAAAAAGCAACTTATTTGAGACACTCCATTCAAACACCGAGTCTATGTCTTCTTGCAAATATCTGGCGTCATCAATTTTTTCAAGCCAACTGGGAAACAGAATCTAGGAACTGTAAAAAGGAATCGACACCATTGACAGTGAAATTAAAGGCTTAAAGTATGCAAAAGTTATATTCAATCGGATGTCATGAAGTGGGTCAAATAAAACTTGCAATATTAGCTGTAAGAATACTCTTTTGCTAACTTTAAATCGGATACACTCGCTTTTGCACGCGCTCTTTGCTGTGTATTTTACAAAGGATAGCGACGAAAGGTAGCGAATTATTATTGTTTCAAGTGTTCAATAAAGAACTAAGAATATTTTAACCCGAAAAATATACATTGCAAGTTGAATAACAACGTAAATTAGCGTTGGATGTAGTTGTCACCATTCTAGTTCCCTTCAAGTACTACGCTACAGCACGGCGGCACCATAAACTGAAATGGTGACATGACAACTACAACCATACCATGGTTGTAGTTGTCATGTCACCATTTCAGTTCCAGTTTAAATATTACCATGGATCTGGCCCGTAGCTGATAGATGTGGCACCTCACGGCACCAAGAAATATCCAATTAACCTTTCACAGATGTTGCCCCGTCACCGGCTGCTGAAACACTATCAGATACCATTGAACAAGTTGATCACTCACTCGGCCGCATACTTCGTATTCTTAGCGCTGGTCTTCTACGTATCTAATCAAGATAAGAGCGGGCTGAAACGTGGACCGCCGAATACAGGTTCTCTGTTTATTTACTTTGTAGTGATGTGGTACAACGGTCGTTTCCGCAGAGTCGGTAATAAACCTGCAGCTTCGGAAATACGTAGTTTACAGCTACAGTATATTTTTTGGTTGTTACTTCGCGGTCGTGGACGTTATGTTACTATCGGAATAATCTAGGATTTATTAATTTATAGATAATTGCCTTACTTTTTAGAAGATCCGCTGGTGTTTGTAGAATCTTGTACAAAGGTGAGATAATTGTTGATATTGAATTGCCGTGGGGTGCAGGCAGGAATGTTGCCCCTCCTCTCATGCCCGTGGATGCAGTAAGAGCCTGCTAATGGAAAGGTTGATCCGGAAGATGGGCCGCAGCGTCTTTCCGTGTTTCAACATCCCGTACTGCGCTTGCCAACCCGCCTGCCAAGCGTGGTGAGTATGGCAATTACCCCTCATGGAGATCCATGAGGGAGGCCTGTGTTCAGTAGGTTGTGGACGCTGTGGACGTTTTACGGCTGAAATGATGATTGAATTGTGAACAATCCAATCCATGCATAGTTGTCTGGTAGAGATCGCTCTATAGCGATAAGACCCCATATTGTCACTTTATGTTCAATGTTTCTTGTATTAGTATGTTTTGATAATAATAATAAATTATTCAGACAACATAGATAGTATCAAACTTAAGTTTTTTTGTTTTTATTTTGCTCTGAGAAAAGAACGGCATGTAAATTTCCGGCTTTTATTCCTACCAATCCTATAAAAGCTCTTGGTGACTTTAAATATTCGTCTAACTTCCTCAAACTATCAGAGATACAAAACTACCTCTCACCTCTGCCTTCATAACAGGAGAGTACAGATTCTATGTAAGGTCTATGCGCCCTTCAATATCCGTCTAACTTCATAACTATCAGAGATACAGCACTACCTCTACCTACATAAGAGGAGACTGATGTGATTCTTCGTCAAGATTATCACAATTAATTACACAGGTTACACGAGCCGCCGCCGCGCGTGAAAGCACGCACTTTGCATTTAGATTACTGCGGAAATTAGAATTCTTAAAAATGCTCGCATTGCCTTTGATGTCACTACCTTTTGGAGGTGACCCCGATGAATATTTGGACCGAAATACTTCTTGCAAGGTTGTAATTGGCTGTACCAGTACGGTGTTAACCATTTAACTCCTCAGAGATACGAGAATAATTACGTCGTATGGGCCTAAGTTATTTGCTGAATTCTCGGACGCAACGATTTTTTAATTTATGGATCATGTTTGAACTGCTTACATGTTCCAGAATTTTTAGAACTGCGTTTATGTCGCTTGTGAACACTTAAACCTGTAATGCAATGTTTACAGGATATTAACCATGAGTCTTTTTTGGGTTCCCCGATATTTCGGCGCAGTAGTTTCCGTGATCATGGCGTGTGTAACTGCGCCGTAATAACGAGATAAATAAAAAAAACTGGTACATGGTAAATATCCCGTTAATATTGTATACTGGGCGTCCCACGGATATGCCACGTGGAGGGAAGGTACCTTAAATATTGTAGATGGAACATTTTACTGAAAGAAGACATTATTTAAATTACAAAACAATTTAAACTGCATTCATAGATAGATATTTAAATAATTACATGGTTGAACCTGGAATCGAACCCGTTACACGAGAAAAATAACCATCCATCTACAATATTCAAGGTACTTTCCCTTCATGTGGCATATCCGTGGGACGCCCTGTATAGTAGTTGTGTTGTATATAGGGTAGTTGACCAGCAGTAAAACAAATGTTCTAAATCAAAGGGAAAAAAACAATTAAATGAATCCATCAGATATAATACAGGCGCAGAAGGGCCAGTGATTCTCTACGTGATGGGCTACACCTGGTCAGCTCTCCGCATGTGTCTGATGCAGGGCCCGAGGCGGTACTTCAGGATGATGTGGAACTGGGCGGAAATAATCATGCTGTCTCTGTTCTGGCTGACTTTCGGGTTCTGGGTGATGGCAGCTATTGATGAAGCACGGAATGTAGATGAAAGAGGTAGACTATCCTATTTAGACTGGTTCAAGTAGACACGGGGGCGCGTGGGGCGCCGGCAGTAGAATGTTGCCTCTCCTCTCTTGCCCGTGAATGCAGTAAGAATCTGCCAAGGGACAACTCCTGAATATGAGCAGCAGCGTCTTGTCTTTTAGATCCCGTACTGCGCACGCCACCCACCTGCCAAGGGTGGAGAGTACGGCAAAGTCGGCGTCGTAGTACTTACATATGAGGCATAATTAGTGCAATTACATAAGGTAATAATTAAAAAGATATTTAAATTGATACTAATCCTAATCAAATTGAATACTTTAGTTATCTTAAACAATTCATGCTCCTTACACTAGCCAACTTAAATTAATATAATATTAAGATCTCCAATATCATGCGGGGTTGGTTGCCATACTCGCCCCGCTTGGCAGGCGGGTTGGCGAGCGCAGTACGTCATGTTGAAAAAGATATTTAAATTGATACTAATCCTAATCAAATTGAATACTTTAGTTATCTTAAACAATTCATGCTCCTTACACTAGCCAACTTAAATTAATATAATATTAAGATCTCCAATATCATGCGGGGTTGGTTGCCATACTCGCCCCGCTTGGCAGGCGGGTTGGCGAGCGCAGTACGTCATGTTTATACAATACACGGAAGGATGCTGCTGCCCATCTTCCGGAGGTATCCCTTGGCAGACTCTTACTACACCCACGGGCAAGAAAGGAGATGCAACATTCTACTGCCGTTTCGGCACCGCACGGCAAGCGACGTATAAAAGTTCTAATATTCACGTTATTAATCATTGCCATTAAAATCTAATGTTCTTTGAACACAGTCTTAACTGGATTTTTGTTGCAAGTTTTGAGGTTAATTTGCTTAACGGCTAACTAGTGTTGTTTTTGTTATAGAGCGTAAATACTGGAACCAGTACGACCCTATTCTGTTAGGGGAAGGCACATTTTGCCTGGCTACGATATTCGCTTTTTTCCGGCTCATGCATCTTTGTCAACTGAACTACAATCTGGGGCCACTGCAAGTATGTTAATATACGATTGGTGTTCAATATTGGTGCTTACAATATCAATTGGTGGTCTTGTAGATAAATAAGTATCGGCTTTATTAAAGGTATATTTGCCGTGACGTAGAATGTCGCCTCTATTCTCTTTCCCGTAGATGCAGTAAAAATCTGCTAAAGGGATACCTTCGGACTGTTGGGCAGTAGCATCTATCCGTGTATCAACATCCCGTAAGTACAGCGCTCGCCAACCCGCCTGCCAAGCGTGGTATGGTATTTGGAGTGACATGAGGGAGGCCTATATCCAACAGTCTTACGGCTAATTATAGTAGTACCTACAACTGTATGTCTAGGTTATATTCCAATCATGTTTTTTTGGCGCATCGTCCCAAAGGCAACAGATGGGTTTTCTGTTTCCGTTGGGATGATGACCCCTACTCAAATTAGCGGTATTTTTCGCAGGTGTCATTAGGAAAGATGACAATAGATATCTACAAATACATCATAGTGTTCGCGATTATAATAAGCGCGTTCTCAGCGGGCCTCGCCCGATTCTACCAGTATTATAAAGGCATGGTGTACGAGGACGAATTTGGAATGAAAACTGTTCAGGTAGCGATATTTCAAGCTTATTTTCCAGTATACCTACAGTGTTATCGTGGAAAAGAACACATTTTAGTGACCAATAGTTGGTAATCACGAAACACAAGATGGTCGCTAAATTATTCACTCGTAAAACGTCTTTGCCAGGTTAGAATGTGCTCTGCCTTTTCTTGCCTCCTCTATGGTAGGTAATAATCATATTAGGATATATCTTGGCTGCATGCAACCTTTTTGTCGAAAATTGTATTATAAACAATAAATGTTGCCAATTTTATAAAACACACCATCTGCTTCAGATAATATTACGCTCCATTCATGTTATATAAAAATTCAAAGTGTAGGAACTTGTACCACCTTGTACTATCCGTCTTAGGTGCTAATCGCTAGGCCACGCATTCGTTCACACGCATTTCCTACGAAGAACCGTAAATCTGCACTACTTATGCGGACTTTTTGTTCGCCGATTGATTGCCTCTGGTATTGTGCGTAGTTTAATTTCATGCACCATTGCAGCACACAGTTTCTACCCCAGTTCTATAAACAATGTAAACTTAACCGCACTTGCTGTTAAGCTAATTTTGGTCAGAACTCACGCACGCACTTTACCAAAGGTTACGTGAAGAAAGAGCTTTTCCACAAAGGTGTTGAGAGTTCCCCGTTAATTAGCCGTGTGGGTTGGTATTATTTTGGTGATATGCGCAAACTGACAAATTTAAATTGCATTATTGAGCCCTAGTTGTGGAGCAGGTTCAAACTACCCCTATTTCACTACCCGACTATTTTAGTAAGTTTTTGTAAAACTACTTATATTAATGACTAGCCGCACCCCGCAGTTTCACCCGCGTAGTTCCTGTTCCCGTGGGAATTTCGAAAAATCCCTTCTTAGTGCACCTCTAGGATACTCAAGGTATATGTATGTGTGCCAAATTTCAAGTCTCTTAGTCCAGTGGTTTAAGTCGTGCGTTGTCTGTCAGTCAGTCAGTAACGGAAGAGTTTTATATTATATTGATTATGTAAAAGTACCTTTCATGTTTTATTTTAGGTATCTTCGTTCACCAGTCTTACTGACACATTAAATACATTATTCTGGTCGCTATTCTGTATGGCACCTTTGGAGAGCGCAGATATAGTGATGGAAAACACCAGAAAAGCACAAGCACTGCCTGGGGTAAAGGAGAATCGACATGTGTTTACGGAGCGTATAGGGTACTTCTGCTTTGGATGTAAGCATAATTTAATAATAAGACGAAGATAGACGTAGATTAGGGTCAATTTTTATTGAAGCTGCGCTGCGTGCAAGTCTTTAAAACCAAGACATCAACGCGCATAACAAAAACGTGTTTTGTTTGATATTAAAATCACGAATGATAACAAAGTAGGTTCTTTATTTTATTGCTACTATCTTGATGATTTTAAATGTAATTATTTGAATAACAATGAAAAAACGCGGACAGTCCGAGTTTGTATGCAGTTTGTAAGCAGTTTGGTTCCGACTGCCTGCATACAAACTGACGTGAAAACGTGAAAAACTAGCTTGAGATGAAGAGTCGTAGGCAGCCAAAACAGTAATTCACTTTTAAAATAACTATTGGTAGAGGTAAAATCCAACCACCATTTAAAAAGGGTTTATAGACTTCTATGTAGGGTAGACCGGGGGCAATAGTAACATTTTTTGGTTTTCGGACGATTGTACTAAATCATTTGGGTATTTTACTATAATGATTATGTTTCGAGAAACCTAAATTCAATAGCTACAAACCATTTTGTTGAATTTTACGTAGGGCGTACAGAACATAGGGAAAATTAGGTAAGAATGATGACAGGTCGAGTGCTACAATTGACCCCTACTCTGGGTCAATTGTACCAAAAATACAAAAGGAAACAAAAAACAAACGAATAATCGAATCATAACTATAATATCGTATATTTGTTATTTTGACACTTAATAATCAATCTTTATCATTAGGAACTCAAGTTTTAGCAACAGTTCTACAAAATTATCAAGATAAAACTAAATAAATTTAAATTAAGTTTTCTCTACTTTAAACACAAATAATGCAAATTCTTATATTTTGACATAATCACTCTGGTCTAAGCTTTGATTTAGAGTTAACAAATAGCTTATAAATCTGAAATTATAGTAAATAATTGACATTTATCATTTTCTATGGAGTTACAATTGACCCCTGGTACAATTGCCCCTGTTAAACTTTTAGTTAACAGTAAGTAAAATCATTATCCATCTAGTAACATGATGCAAAGATGGCGGAATCCACTAAATCATATTGATATGACGACAGAGTGTAAAAATCATTATATTATTTCAAATATATTATTTATATCATAATCATATAGGTTTATTCGTTGTATTAATAACTTATTTAGTTATATAAATATGAAACTATTTCTTAATTATTATTTAACCTACTCATTTTTATACCTAATACTATCAAAATTATAAGCTACTTATAGTAGGGTAGACTCACGCAATTATGTGATAATCCTAATTTCGTGATAGTCTGTTTCGAAGCTGGTTCTGAGTTAAGTGAGACAGATATATATCTTTAATATAAACCTTAAGATAGAGTAATAAGTCTTATTTTACTCTGAAAAATTTGGTTCGAATCGTGCGAGAGACATAGTAACAAATGACAGATTTGTCCCCCCGCGCTCTGTTTCTTGCGCTGCGCGGCCACAGAACATTTGTGTTTACGTAAATAATTAAAAATAAATGGTAAATGTGCATAGATTGCTACAAAACTTGCACAGTTTATAGTTATAACAGTGCAGATAATGATTTGTGACTTGGGGTGAGCAAAGGGTGAGTGGTTTTTGTATAATTTCTTATTTTGTCAACCCATTAAATTAACGAATTTTCAAGTTTTTGATTGGATCTGTATCACGGAATTAACGTAGGTAAATGTGATGTACGTAAGAAACTGTGTTAGGAACTATTGATTTTCGTTATTTGGTAAGTTAATGTGAATTTTTACGTCAAACCAAACCATATAAAAAAATGTAATACCTATAGAAAAAACTTTTCAGAATTATTGTCACGGAATTAAATGAGTAAAATTTTTATTTTTCACAGATATAATGGAGGAACAGAAAGAAAAGAACAAAAATAGTGTTTATAATTTACCGCACATCAAAAGAATTCGGTATTCCATTGACTAATCTCAAAGATAATGTTCGTCGTGCGAAAGAAGAAAGAGACGAAGGAATCGAATCTCAATTTAATATGTCTAAAATTGGAAGACCGTTTTCACTATTGGTTGAATAAGAGCAAAAATTAGTTGCTTATATCATTGAAATGCAGGAACTCGGGGTCTCACAGTGAATCAGATTCGAAAAATTGCCTTTTCGTTGGCAGAGGCAAAAAATCCTAAGCATTGCTTTAGCACAGATAATTTAATACACTGCTTTAGCTCAGACAAAGGTTTTGCTGGTTGGAACTGGTGGGTCAGTTTTAAACAGCGTTATGGCCTATCTTTGCGAACACCGGAGAATTTATCCGTTACCCTATCATGTGCATTGCCAAAGCCAAGATATACCAAAAGGAAGCCAACAACAAGTTTCATGTGTGACGCTTGCAGTGTGGCAGATAGTGATGATGATGATCAATAGATTTAAATGTTCATATTAATGGATTGGGACTTTTAAATTGATTATTACTTGTGTTGCACATTTATTCAAATACCTAATTTAAATATTTTTCTTATTTCGTGATATAAAAAAACCAAAAGCTCATGCAATTCCGTGATAACGTAATTAGCTGAGTATGTATCACGGACATAAAGTGATTATCACGAAATTGTCAAAGTCAACGAGGTTTCGATTATTAGCTATAAGTCTAAAAGTAGTAGTCCTAAATAAGTTTACTATCCTAATTATTGTAAATGAAAGACTGGTTAATATTCCTAGTTAAAATAAATAAGAAGATTTTACTAAAATATCGAAGTTTTATTAAATATTTTGTTTTATCACGAAATTGGATGAGTCCACCCTACTAAAGGTGTTTTTTTGAATATTAAATTTGAATTTTAGACTTCCAAGTAATTCTAACAGTAAGTAGCTGTAGTAAGTAGTAGTAGTTAGTAAATAATAATAGTAGTAATATTAGTAGTAGGTAAATTAATAATAGTTGAACTAATAGTTAATATAAACTAAATAGTTAACTTAAGAATTAACAAAATATTATACTTAAATAAATTGTATCAGGGGTCACTTGTACCACGGGGTTAATTGTACCGTTACAACTGTCCCCAGTGACGACGGTACAATTGACCCCAAGTATAGATTTCGGAGAAATAACTAAATACCTCGGAACACTGTTGAGCTTTAGACACACAATATTGGGAATTGTAAGGCTAAATTCCTAGGTAAACGCGTGGTTAATATATAATTACATAAAACACAGTAACCACTGAGTAACAAAGCAATCAAAATAGCAAAAAAAATTACTTTGGGTGCTTGAAAATGAACAAATGCTCCTGCAGAAGTCTGTTTTGCAGCGAGTGCGCTGCCAACTAGTGAGCAAGTCGGGACACGTAAGGCGCGCGTCCTCGGCTTACGCACACACACACGGTCGCCTAGTAGTTAAGATATTCGCAGCGTTACTATTGCCCCGTGTTACTATTGCCCCCGGTCTACCCTACAGAAAATTTAGAGGCTACATCGGATACATCGGTTTCGTAAAGTGAAAATCTTTGTTTTTATAGAGCGGTACAACAGAAAAAATCCCAAAAACTGCAGTAAGTTTACACGATTGGTTAACTATTAAGTTAACCAATCGTATAAACCAACTACCAATTTTAAGTAAAAACATGAAATATTTAAAAACGTCAAATATCAAAACAAGGTGCTGGAAAAAGTAAAAATCCCTGACGCCAATATCGCCAATGCGTCGTCTTGACCATAATTACCGGTTTTGCTCGTTATCCACTAGGATCGGAATATTTTTTCCCTTAATTTCAAATGCCTAATCATCTGAGTGCGTTTGCTTTCTATCAGTCAAAGATAAATATAATATTATTTATTTTAAATGAATGGCAAAAACAATAATGAATTTATTGAGTTGTTTACCTGGTTTTATTAATAATTTATCGTTGGTGTATAAAGTACATTATTCTACTCAAAGCTTCTGCAATAGTAATATACCCACTACCAATGCTTTAAAACTAGATTGGGTATTTATATTATTGAAATAACGGAAGCCCCGCGTTGAACATTCCGCTCATGCATGCTTCTCTTTCAGTTGTAGGTATTTGAATTATTAATGACTTTGTAGTATAATTACAGGTTTCGAAGTTATATCGGTGATAGTCGTTTTGAATATGCTAATAGCGACCATGTCTAACACGTTTCAAAGGGTCACCGACAATGTGGCTATCGAGTGGACTTCTGGAAAAACGGAAGTTTGTATTTCATCAATATTAACACGATTCTAATTAGAATTAACAAACATATCGTAGTTTTATGGAAATAAGATTTGATTTATGTGTGGAATTCTAGGATCTTAGGTACCACAGATTATACAATACAAACAACCGCCTGTGATTTCGTTCGTATTGACATCAAATGTCCCAATTCTGATGCAAAATTTCTTTCTTGTTTTAGCAATTCCACAAAAATCTTGTTCAGTACTTATGTATATGATTATGATGATAATGTTTTGTGCTGTTATGTTTCTTGCAAGTGATTTGTAATCTTTAAGATACTTAAATATTAATAAAATCTTAATACATATAAATATTAAACTCATAAATTTATAATTACTTACTTAAGTTCAAGAGATTATGTGCCCATCCAACGACGTATTAGACATTGTAGCAGTCGCGGGAAGGCTGGATGGAGTCTCAGAGTGAAGCGATTTTGTGGAGGCTCAGTAGAAGAACAGAATAAGATGATAGAATTTGCTTCAACTCCGAAACAACTAAAAAACTAACTGTTATTATGTGCTGTTGAAGATAGGCAGGAGCTTCTTTCCGTGTATCAACATCCTGTACTGCGTTTGCCGTGCCGCCTGTCAAGCGGTGAGTATGGACGTCCACGGCTAGGAGAGGTTGTAATGGCGTAGGTATATTACGGGAAGCCTACGTCCAATTAGTTGACTAAATAGGCTGATGCTAAGTTAAGCGAGCCGGCTCTGCGTGCCAGAGCTGCGCGTCAAGTTCCGATCTGGGCAAGTACCGCAGTTTGCGCCTATTCCCCCGCGCAGATGCCCGTCAATATTCTACCATCTGCCGTGCTCAAAATCACCTAAGTGCTCTTGTAGTACTACCATATTTTTACAGACACGTTCTGTCTTTCTAAAGCGTGTCAATTTATATTCTTGTAATTCATTGTATTTTTTTTTAAATACTGGTATGTGAAATAATACGATAAATAAATAAAAAAAATAAAAAAATATACATATATATATATATATATATATATAAATATACGCGGCAGACCGAAGAAGCGATGGCGTGACGAGTTAGACCGGCATAACAGCGCATGGGTCGAATTGACGGCGGATCGGGATGCATGGAGAGTTGGAGGGGAGGCCTTTGCCCAGCAGTGGGACACTTATGGCTAATTGTAATTGTAACTGGTATGTGTTCTTGTATTTTTAATTTATAGTCTTGTGTTGTGATCTTTATTTTGTTGTTTCTCCTTATTGTACTTAAATTTGTAATTATTATCTTCCTCGCTCGCTGCCTGCCAAGCGTGGTGAGTATGGCAACAACCCCTCAGGATTAGTACTTGGATCTCTTAGTCCATGAGGGAGGTCTATGTCCAGCAGTGGATGTCTTACAGCTGTGGTGATGTGATGTGATCTTTTCCTGTTTTGTAAACTTGTTTGTTTGTGTCGTTTTTGTTCTTTTGTACTTTATTTTTTGTTTTCTTATGTTTTCATGCGTAACGATTTGGATACCCGTAATGTTGCGTAGAGAATGAATAAATAAATAAATTTCCAGGTATACATAGACTACATGTGGCAAACAACTCTGCCGTCGCCACTCAACCTGATACCCACGGCGACGGGCATAGCCTGTGTGATAGAATGGCTCCGCGTGAAGCTGTGTGAAAGCCCTCACGCGTATGCGAGGTGGTCGTGCTCGTATTGCTGTTTTGTGGTGAGATCTTAAATATTTGAGGTTATATAAACAGTTATAAACTAGTTACTTGTCTGGCTAAGTGTCCTGCTTAACTGCATTTAAGCCCCATTATTAGAGACGCTCACTGACAGTTACCTGAAGGTGGCCAAGAGAATGTTACAAAAATAGGTGTCGTCCACCATCCAACCCATCGGGTGTTAGCGACATTCAGAAGACCGTGGGTTCCGTAGATGCATTTGTAGATGCATTTAGCGGCTAAACACAATTGCAAAGTGACGAATCGTATGAATAAATTAAATTACAAAACTGCCGACCTTTTTACTTTTCTGGGTCAAGGTAGTAAGTACAGAAGTGATATTGAAGCCATATTTTTAATAAAAATAGAATTATTATAAATTAATTCATTTTATGATTAAGGCCATTTTTTTTAGTGTATGTCCCTATTTCTGAATCTACTCAACATGGCCCAAAATCGGCAATGTCCTTTGATAAGACTTTAAATCCGTGATAATATAGAAAGCGATTGTTGCCCAAGCCTATCCTAAAATTAAAACTGTCAGATGCCTAATTTAACCATTCATTTAGCAGTGTTAGTGTGCTAGTATAATTTTTGCAGGCGCAAGCACATGCTTCTTTAGTCATTGTACAAAAGACTCATTACTTCCTCTTCAATGGTCATTTCTTTCAGAAAGGTTATATAGATATATAATACTTAAGTATAAAAGTTGAAACACACTATTATATTAAGCTTTGTCGTGTCAAGTCAGAGGAACATTACAGTGTGTTGTATAAGTACCTAACACTTATATTGTGTTTTTCTAACCATGCTAAATGTCTAAAAGCGCTATTCTTTTGACTCGGCACGGCACAACACGACACAATAGTATATCTCTCAAATAAAACTATATTTTGGTTTCTACCTTTTTAGGAACGTGACGTAGAAGCCAAAATCCAGAAGGACTTTCCACCGTTAATGTCCGTACTAACGCAACGGTATTTCAGTACACACTGAACGGACCTACAAGCTACGCACCGAGATATTATTTTGAAGAAACATTTTTACTAATTTTCTTCTAGAAAAAAAGTTGTTCGAACGATTAAGTCATGCGTATAATACGCGAGAGATTCATAAAGAATATATAACGCCAGGGTAAAAGATGTTATTGCTAGGTATATTTATTTATAGATAGATAATATAGAAAATTTCAACATTTACAAATTACTTTACTTACAACACTTTATAATTCCTTTCAAATAGTAATCCTAAGAGAAAAATAAAACGATTAGGTAGTAAATTTAGTTCCCTAACTAACATACAATAGTGAAAAGGCTTTTAAAACCTAAACTCATGGACATATGACATTTCTCTCAAGTCCAAACACATACTATTCTTAATTCTAAAGCTGCCTGCCGTCTGGAGTGGAGCGAAGAGGGGAAGAGAGGAGCTGACCAATAGAATTGCTCATAAACTCCACTCCGCAGCAGAGCGGAGAACGTCTATTGGCCGAAACTTAAACAGCTCTGATCTCCTCTCCGCTCCGCTCCAGTGGACAGGCAGCCTAAATTCGAAACAACATAATTGAGACTCGTGTAAAGCTTTATCAAATCCCACGATACAGTTGTTCTGCAAATATTCTACTTGCAAAAGTATTTATTGAAATATGTTTAATCTAAAATGTTATAAATAAGCCAAATCACTGGGGTTCTAAAAAAATACCTACCCACATTTAGTGGTTCCCATCACTAATTGAAATGCAATTTATTTCTGTAGCTATACGACACGTTTCCACTGATGCAAAGTGGTGCAGAGCTGGGCTTAATTAACCAATCACAACGCTCGAAGGGCACAAGGCTCGATGAAACGAGCGTTCTGATTCGTCAATAACGGCCCACTCCGTCTCGTGGAAAAGCACTCTGAAGGCGCAATTCCACCAAAATCTTGTCTAGATTCTTATGCGCTTTGATTAAAATATTTGGTGTAGAACTGTTTGTAAATGAGTTAAGTAAGTCCACCAAGAAAATATTTATGCCATGCACTATTAGTGGAATTGCGCCGTTTAAGTTATCTATTAGTAATATGAAATTGACTTTTGGTACATTCGTCGTTTCCGCTTAGATTTATTTATAGCATATAAATACCTAGGTACCTAAGCCGTTCTGCCACGCCAAACGAATGACATTTATCCCACAGTTATTCAAACATACAGGACATAAAGTAAACATAGTCAATAACGTTACTAAAGTTGATAGCAGAAATATTTACGGTATATTTTGTACGCGTTGTATTTTTGCTATAAATAAGGTACTCGCCTGACATTCACTTAGCCACGCGCCATCTAGTGTCGCGGTTGCAAGTCACAAAAACTCAAACGTTTATAAATTCTTTAAATATAATTCACCCGACTCCGCTAGAAAGGTTGAAGCTATTAGGATCTGACAAATAGATTAACGCCGAATTTGATATCCAATTTACAAAAAGTTTAGCCTTTCTATTTCAACAGGATTGTGGCTAGGATTAACCAACTTAAACTGCCCTGGAGCTCTATTTCTGAACCACTTGCCTATAACACGTATGATATTTCCGTTCGACTTATCGCTAGCGACACGATTGGTTGAGACCACTCGTTTCCAGAGAAATAGCCATGCGAGTCATTGCCGAGCGATTTAAAAACGGAGCCTTTGTGCTATCCACTTTTTTGACACTTATATAATGGGAAATGTTAAACTTTTATCGATGTTAATACCTGCTTTTAGTGGTTGCCTACCTTGCAACTTTAATAGGTGTTTATACTGCTCTTATTCTGAAGTTAATACCTGCTTATAGTGGTGGCTTAGGTAGCATTGGTTGTTTGACATTTATGTTTTGTTTACATTCCGTTCATATCCAGTTTGGTTAGAGTATAGACATAGACATTTAAAAACAGAAATGTGTCAAATTGTAAGAAACGATCCATGTATTGTACAGAGGAACTATTAAGGTCTATCAAGGTATAATTCGACCGCCGCCATCACATCCTCACGTGGAATTTCCCCGCCTTAGTTACGTACTTGACGCCTTTGAACGGCTTGTACTTGGCTCCGTACATGTCGAGGCGGCTCACGCGCAGTCCGCTCACTGCTAGCTGCGGGATGGTGAAGTGGACGTTTATGTTGGGATTCGCGCCGGTCGTGTCCGCGCCAGAGGCTATGGATACCTGGGGAGAAGTTACTAAGTACAGCTACTTTGCTAATTATATCTAAATATAACTACAATCCATGAGGGAGGCCTTAGAGAAGTTACTAAGTACAGCTACTTAGCTAATTATATCTAAATATAACTACCGTCCATGAGGGAGGCCTTAGTTCAGTAGTGGACGTTTTACGGCTGAAATGATGATGTTAACTACCGTGTCAAGCGTGGGGAGTATGGCAATTACCTCTCATGGAGATCCATGAGGGAGGCCTGTGTTCAGTAGTGGACGTTTCACGGCCGAAATTATGATGATATACCTTATCTGAATACGAATAGATAAAAAATATTGAATTGAATATTGGCAGCTTTATAACTACACTTCAGCCAAATTCTGTAATGTGTAGTAGAAAAACAAGCTACCAGTACTAATTCTATAATCTCTTTCATCTTGTTGATTATTGTATTGGATTATTCTTCATTTCTGATCTTATCAATGTAAATTATAATCAATTTAGTCAAAAATATCAATGCAATTTATGTACAGTTTGTTTACATTTTGGTATCGCTCCTCGTTTGTCGTATAGAACTGACGGGATACTTACAGTTCCCTTGATATTGGGCAGTTTCGGCAGCTCAATGCGTCCAATCTCCCACAGCAGTACCTTACTGACCGGGTCGTACGAGTACTTGCCCTGGTTTGCAGTTAGCGAGCAGTTGAGAACGCACTTTGGCATGCAAATCTCTAACGCTACATCTGGAAGAATAATAGAAATAAAATAAATAATGATACCTACTTGAAAATCATATTTAAAAATTATTGCTGATACTAAACCAGCTGAAAACCAGCGCTTCCTAGCATTCCTTATGCGTGGGAGCTGACGGACCTTATGCTGAGTCAGGCCCCTTTGGACTCACACAACTTTATGAACTGGTTTGTTCATTGCTCGAAATAGTATTATTACTGCTTTGACCCGCTGAGTGAGCTGCTTACCATCTATTTGTCACTATGTCGCAAAATATATAACAGGGTAGGTAGGTAGGTAGGTACTCCTAGATTAAAATTAGAAGTAAGTCAGATGTTTTTTATTATAGTTATTTTTAAGTTTAGTGTGTGTGTGTCTAATAAATGTATTTCTTCTTCTTCTTCTTCTAAACGAACAAAACGAGTAAGACAATGAAACCGGACAAGAGCGAGTCGGACTCGCGAGTCGGACTCGCGCACCGAGGGTTCCGTGCCATCTTACAATATAAATTGTGTTAAAGGCGGTCTATATTTGTTGGAGAACCTTGACACCGCCATCTCTATTTAAACTTTCGATGATTTCTACAAAACTATCCTGTAAGTAATCTTTACATACACTTCTATTATCTACAGAATTTCAGCTGTTTATATCTTAGCAAACATCAGGGGACGGTATTTTTTTCGATAAGTCGAAACTATACGGCGTAAAGGAAAACTAAAAACTTTTATAAATGTAAAATATGCAATGAATTCCCTTTCATGATACTCCAGACTTAGTAACCCCACCTAAAATGTTTAAGACCTCCTTTCCGCCCCCCTATTACAATCATAATTAAAATATTTTTCATCATTTTTTATATAGGTATTAGTGTTGTCTAATACCATTTCAAATTTCAAGGCGACAACTCTGTGACAGACAGACAGACAGGCATTACAGACAAAGTCACACCACAAAGGTGGTAAAAGAATTTTTTAGCATTTTCTTCCGGAACCCTAAAAACTGGGACTGATGACATTGAATATCAGAGGAGTAAATTGGTAATTTTTCATTTTCAGCCGTAAAACGTCCACTACTGAACACGAGCCTCCCTCATGGATCTCCATGAGGGGTAGTTGCCACACTCACCACGCTTGGCAGGCGGGTTGCCGAGCGCAGTACGGATGTTGATACACGGAAAGACGCTGCTGCCCATCTTCCGGAGGTATCCCTTAGCAGGCTCTTACTGCATCCACGGGCATGAGAGGAGGGGTAACATTCTACAGCCGGCACCCCACGGCCAGTCAAGAAAATCTACTAGTAGAGAAGAATGAGAAGAGCATACCAATATTTAAAAAAAAATCCTTCAAGCTTAATACACACTTACTCTCCAGAGTCCTGCCCATTGTCTGCTTAGGGCCCACAGTGATGTCCAGCCTGCCTTGGTCGCCATTGTTCCTGAGTGCGAGGCTGTGCCGAACGTACAGCGGTATAGCCACCACGCTCTGAGAGCCGATGTGGTACGACATCAGGCGGAAACTGCCGTCGGGAGGGATGAACGACAGGATCCTTTCGGACTGAAACACAGAGACAGGAAAAATTGTATTATTGAAAATGCGATCAGAATATTTTGCCGCGAACATCGGCGCCGTGAAACACAGGAAATTCTTGTTTAATATCCATATTCTAGCCCTGTGAAGTTTATTCTCAACTGAGTAAGCGTCATTTTAGTTATAGTTCTATTCTAGTTCGATCAGGAAATTATTTTTTTGATTTGAAGTTCCATTAACATCTGCCGTCGCCTGAAATCAATATCACGTTTGAGTTTTTAAGAACGGTATATATTTCATAAATATTTTTGTATTTTTTATATATAAAAAGTTTTTATCAAAAACACGAGAATTTAACGCATAACACCTTTGATTAAATAATCCCACCGTTTCCAGTCAGATTACACCAGGACTTTGATTCCAGGCGGCGGATGATGATGTTAAATCAACTTCAAATCAACAAAATCATTTCTTGATTGAACTAAAAAATGTCGTGTAGTTAAGAATAGGTTACACAGGGGGCTATGAATAACGTCTGATAAGCAAACATAAAACACATAACGTTATCGTGCTTCCAGTTTATTCTACCTCTAGTTAGATACAGAGCGCCTGAAAATATAACCATACACAATTCTGAAAGCGCTTTCACACGCCTTGCGTTTATGTTACAGTACAATTTGTAGGTACCTAATTTCAACGTTTTGAAAAAATATTGCCGTGGGGTGCCGGCAGTAGAATGTCCCCTCCTCGATGCAGTAAGAGCCTGCTAATGGACACCTCCGGAAGATGAGCAGCAGCGTCTTTCTGTATATCAACATCCCGTACTGCGCTCACCAACCCGCCTGCCAAGCGTGGTGAGTATGGCAACTACCCCTCATGGAGATCCATGATGGGAGGCCTTAGTTCAGTAGTGGTCGTTTTACGGCTGAAAAGATGAAAAGACAATAAAACTTTTTCTATTCTATTCTATTCTAAAATATTTACGATGTACCATTTGAACTATTACAAATGTTGAATGTTGAACTATAATGTCGAAGAACTCAACGCCACAGTTTCTGTATGTTTCGGTGTCATTTTCATATGAAGAAAATCACCTTCCCATTTATTACAAAAAGACAGTTTACCTCTGGTGGGACTCGAACCCACAATCCTCGGCTTAGGAGGCCGATGCCTTATCCATTGGGCCACAGAGGCGATAAGCGGGCAGCGCAAACGACGGATTCGGTAGCATGTTCTAGCAATTAAATGTGAAATCACGACGTATGAAACGTTATTGGAGCACAGATGTAGCTTTGAACTCTCGAACAGTTTTCAGAGAAAATTTCCACCTTAGATAAGACAAGGGCACTTTAAGCTATTGACAAAAGTGCAGCTGTCATATCTCTCTAACATTATTTAAGCGAAATTTTGTTTGTTTGGCTAAAAGTATAGAACAGATCTAGCTGAAACTTTACACATAATATAAATGTTGACCAGGATTAACTAAATACGTAGGTAGGCCACTTTTCATCAAGGTCCAACGCATGCGAAGCTGCGGGGAGAAGCTAGCAACATTATATGTACAACAATTTTCGGACAAAATGAGTTTCCATAGTAAATCCCGTAGTGCCTAGTAATTTGATGCCCTTTTAGGTTCTAAAGCGCCTTGAGAAATACTCGTGCCACTCAAAAATGTGATCACAAGCCTTTTATTTTTACTCAAGTCTACAGAACTCAGTTGATCATAAGTTATCTGTAACACGTGTTTAAAACTTTAACAAATATTTACAATAACAATAATTAATAATTTATTTTTTCTTTAACAATTATTATTATTATTATTTAACTACCTCTATAATATTTGACCAGGCGCATAATTTATTAAACGCCTAAAAGTTCAGTGGATAATCAGTAATCAAAAAAATTCACAACCAGCAATTTGCATTTGGTTGCTGTCTGACATTTTTAAAAAGCAGATTAATATATTTCTCATTAGGTACTAAAATAGAGTTTAATTTAAAGACCTAATTGTTGAAGCTAATAATTTAAGGATAGGTTCATTCTGTAACAGATGCCCAAGCTATATACAGTAGACGATTTCCACTACCGTAATTTTTCGTAGGAAGAAAAACACATTTCCGACATAATACAAAAAGTCCGTTTACCTCTGGTGGGACTCGAACCCACAATCCTCGGCTTAGGAGGCCGATGCCTTATCCATTGGGCCACAGAGGCGATACGCTGGCGGCGCAAACGACCAAACACATGCCGTGTGGTATTACGTCATGGTGACGAAACGCGCAGGAGTGGGCGTTAGCAATGATTAGGTTATTTTAGTCGAATACAGATAGCGCGCCGTTTTCAACTGATTACGCATATAATATTTTTGACTTGAAATCCGTTCGATAGAAGTGGATTTAAATAAATCATTTTATAGAATACCTCGTTAACAGATCATGCATATAAAATTTTTGACTTGAAATCCGGTCGATGGAAGTGGATTTAAATAAATCATTTTATAGAATACCTCGTTAATAGATATGCAAAATGCAATCAAATTCGTCACCTTAGTATTAGTTTGCATTTAAAAGCAAATAGGTTATAATATCTTGTGTGTTACTTATCTAGGTGATAAGAATCAGAACGTTTATAAGGTCACAGCTAAAGAAACAATTTACTCTGCTATATTTTTTTTATTTAGTTATATTAGTCGAATACAGATAGCGCGCCAACAGTGAATATAATATTATTGATTTATATTCCGGTCGATTGAAGTGTTGGGTGGATATAAACATGCATGAAGATGTATGAATGACATGTTCTTTCCTCTTAATATAGCCGACTAAGCTGAAAGCCTGGTGTAGATGCTGGGCAATCCGAATCCATCTGACGAGCTCTGTGGCGCAGCGGGCGAAAGTCCGCCTGCGACGCAAGGGGTTGCGGGTTCGATTCCCGCCTTGGGACAAATGTCTGTACGATCTGCAGACATTTGTTCAGGGTGTTCTGGGTGTTTTTCTATATATAATAAAAATATGTATCTATGTAGTATAATGTATTAAGTATGTATATCAGTCATCTAGTACCCATAACACAAGCTCTGCTTACCTTGGGGCTAGATAATGCTGTGTAATTGTCCAGCATTATTTATTTATTATTTATTTATTTATCTAACAATGTACCAGGCACTGCAGCGTCCATTACAGCATAAACACCAATTACTGACGCTGTATAAATCATCTATATTATTATATTCAATATTATTTATGATATATAAGACCTATTAAGGTCACAGCTAAGAAATATGTTTTTTACGCCACGCTTATAATTTTGTTCTTACATTAATCTCTTTTAAACCGATTATGTCAAGGAGTCTCTATGGGTTTCCTAAAAAATCGAATAAGTTTACTTCAAGTCGCAATCTAGCAAGTAAAGTTCTACTTTTATAAGGCGCTGTCATACTTTTTACAAGCTCTTATTTAACTTGCCCGTTTGTTAGTTTGTGTAGAATCTTGGAAGTTAAATTAGAACCACTTCCTGAAGTTCCATTGTACTTACTTAAGTATACTTGGTCTGATGATGGAGTCGGAAGGTGGCCGAAGGCGGCCAGATGTCGTCAAAGATTGGCATGACTTGATTACAAAGCTTTTTTATATGTTACTTGTAGGTACTGTATACCTCAGCTTTTAATTTTTAAAGTAACTTATTCTAAATGTATGATTTTAAACGTGGGGTGCCGGAAGAAGAATTTTACTCTTCCTTTCTTGTCCGTGGATGCAGTAAGAATTTGCTAAGGAATACCTCCGGAAGATAGGCAGCATCGTCTTTCCGTACCTATATCAACATCTCGTACTGCGCTCGCCAACCTGCCTGCCAAGCATGGGAAGTATGGTAACAACCTCTCATGATCAGTTCTTGGAGACCCATGAGGGAGGCCTATGTCCAACAGAGGACGTCCTACGGTTGATAGATAGATAGATAGAAAATTTATTTATTGCACAAGCTTAAAAGTACTGTACATAGGCGAACTTACTACTAGATTAAAGGTAGTTGAGATGTTGAAATGTATGATGCCGCACTCCCAAGGTAGAAATTCCCGTAGGAGCTGCAGATGTTGTAAACGAAAGGCATGACTCAAGGAGGAGTTCTTTGTATCTCTGCTCACTCACAAAGCTGCGATGTTGCAGTGGGTTTTTTTTTACATTTTGATTTTTTTTTACTCAATGGCAGCCTCATTTAACAGGTTTGCGTACATGATGGGTAAAACTGAGACACCTAATTGTAATAGATGTGAGGTGATTGAGGATGTGTTTCACATTTTAATGGAATGCGCCTGGGGCGAAGACTTAAGACGCCGATTGTTTGAGCCTGGTCACATCCTGTGGCAGGTCGGAGGTTGCAACAGCATACTTTCCGAACCAATGTCGCTAGATGCCAAGGGACTTATGGAAATTTACCGTGCAGCTCTTAAAGAAAGATTTTCAAATCAAATTGTAAATTCAAACGTAATCTAAATTAAGAATAGTCTATAAGGATGTCATGTAACCAAAACCCTGTATAAATAATAAATGATTTAAAAAAAAAATGGCAGCCTGAAGGTGGGAAGTGACAACGGGGTCGACCTAGGTGACGATATCGATCACTAGTTTAAACTAGTTGGAGTAGTAGAAAGCAGTATCTAATGTCTGCATTGCTTTGTTCCGGTTTGAAGGGTATCACCAGCACATGAGACCTTACAACTGGGTGTCTCAGGGTGACGGGCGCAATGCAGCGTCCCGTGCCTAGTGAACGTGGTCACCGCGATATTGTAGTTGTAATAGGTAGAGGTTACCGCTTTACATCAGGTGGGCCTTCGGCTTGTCTCGTCATTCAGCGGTATGAAAAAAACCTTTAAAATGAATGTTTAACTTAAACTTATTTTAAGTAACTAGTAAGATTACTTTTGCTGTGCCCTAGCAGGGTTCATGTTGAACTTTTATACATATACTAGCCGCACCCCGCAGTTTCAACCGCGTAGTTCCCGTGGGAATTTCGGAAAATCCCTCCTTAGTGCACCTCTAGGATACTCAAGGTATATGTGTGCCAAATTTCAAGTCTCTAGGTCCAGTGGTTTATTTATTTATTTATTCAAGAAATAACACAGCATTACAGTACAACCAATGCGCTATGCGTTGTCTGTCACTCACTCAGTCAGTAACAGAAGAGTTTTATATAGTCTTTTTTAAACTTTCGCGATCTCAACACATTATTAACATACATATAACCGGGTATTTATCGCAGTGGGAACCGGCCCTAATAATTTTTATGAAGATCTAGTGAGGGTAGTTTAACAAACGCCTTCGCTTTGCTGCGGTACCTGTTATATGTTAATAATGAATTTTATATAATGTATATTGATTTTAAAAACTTGTGTTACAACATTTTTTGCAATTAAGTATTGAACTGAATTGAATTGAACTTACCTCCCATCTCTTGAATCTGACACATGGATGGAAGGACACGTCGTCGAACAATCTTGGGTTTACGAATGTGAGAGTCAGGTCCGGCATTCCACTTAGCTTTATGCAGCAGTCAATCTGAAACGGATGTTATGTTTAGTAAACTAGATTTCAGTTAAATTTGATTGCAAGTAGAATGTTTCTCTCTTGCCCGTGGATGCAGTAAGACTGCTAAAGGATACCTCCGGATGATGGGCAGCAGCGTCTTTCCGTGTATCTACTCTAAACGAGCCGTGGGGTTCCGCAAGTAGAATGTTTCTCTCTTGCCTATGGATGCATTTAGACTGCCAAAGGATACCTCCGGATGATGGGCAGCACAGCGTCTTTCCGTGTATCAACATCCAGTACTGCGCTCGTTAGCCCGCCTGCCAAGCGTGGTGAGTATGGCAACTATTCATCATGGTCTGCATTTGAAGATCCGTGAGGGAGGCATGTCCAACAGTGGACGTCCTACAGTTGATAATGATGATGATGACTCTAAACACGTAATTTTGTACCTATAAACATTTATTTTGTGTCGTATCGTGCTATCTGGGAAACGGACGATTTTAATACATTTTGTATAAGATAGTTTTCTTTGTCAATATTAAGTTTCCTCTTCTGCAGACATTTGTCTAAACATTTAAATTATATTATGTAATTAAATATGTTACGTAACTCGTTGTTAAGATCATCAGTAGTATCAGAAGTTTCATAAGCGTCTTAATCATGATAATGTATTAAATTTTTATGCATGTGCGTTCTAGCATCGAATTGACACTGGAATTTGTAATATTTAGCATATTATTATTAGTATTTTTTGTTGAAAACAAAAAATAACTTATCACCTTTGTTTATACTTTTTTTAGGGTTTGTTAGTAAAATAAGAAACCGTTATAGTTCCGCTTTGAAACCGTTATAGTTCCGCTTTGTCTGTTTGTCTGTCTGTCTGTTTGTTTGTCTGTCCGTCCGTCACCAGCTTTGCGAAGAGACTATTAGTGTTAGAAACCTCCCATATACGTAAGGTGGGGATGAACTTTTTTTAATGATCTAGGGTTCCGTTAAACTGTTAGTTTTACAAAACTGAAAATACTCATGAATGTAGTTTTAACCATGAACTTTCTAGACTATAAGGGTTAAGCTAGCTTTTTTAGTTTCGGAGAAATAGTCGCTCAAATAAGTGATGCGGTTTCCCAAAGATACCGTAATACTTTATAACGAAAACTCAATTAATTCCTGTTATTATGTTTAGGAACGTAAAAAAACATATACCAACTTCTAACAACCGGTCTACGGTTAACTACGGAACCATAAAGCGCGTAACCCGACACGCACTTAATAATTTATGAGTGAAGAGTTCTGGCCAAAGGGAGTTAAATTCCGACGGTTCATCAGACGCCTGCAAGCAGACACCGTGAATCGTCGCTGTGAGACAAGCATGCATCATACGTCGTCGTCCTAAACGTGTGTTAGTTATAAGTTTATACTATATATATGTTAGATTTAAGGTATATATCTATGGGCCGTTATTTAAGATCTGTGTACTTTGCTATTGTTGCCTGAGAATAAAGATATTATTATTATTATTTATTTTTTAATGCAAATACTCACATATCCCTGTATTTCAGCGGAGACTGTAGCTCCACTCTTATCTATAATTGCGTCAACCTCTTCTACGACGTCGAAGTACGCTTCGTTGTTGGCGTATTTGACGCCAGATCGCCGCCATGGCACGTTTGAGAGCTGACCGGAAGGCAGGATTGATGATACACTGAAAGTAGATTTTATTGCAGCCCAGGGACCAATTCTCGCGAAACGTTTAACATGATACTTTGTCTCATCTCACTTCTCGGTGTCTACTCCGAACTTGTCACATCACTCTAAAAGTCTGTTATAGAATAGAATATAATAGAATACGCTTTATTGCACACCTTAAAATAACATAACAAACAGAAACGAAATAAAACTAATAACAATTAAGTGGACAATGCGCCCATTGTCCACTTAATTGTTTCCTTTATTTTGCCTTATCGCTAAAAGCGATCTCTGCCAGGCAACCTTTGGATGGACAAGAATTTTAAGAACAGTTAGAGACGGTGGCATACATTATAGTATATAAAATCAAAATAACATAAATGTAGGATTTAATGCATTACATAAATAAATAACAATACATGTAATAAATATACAAATTACATTCTAAATAAATACATATATACATACATATAATAAAACAGTTATGAGAGTCAATATTGGATTGGGCATCAACAGCAACCTTGTGGTGACTGCCACATGAAATCATTTTCATTAACATGATGATCATAATGCAATTATTATTTCCTGCTTTAAATTTAGTTTTTGAAATTTTACTTGAATTAGTTAACAATTTATTTCATAAGAGAATTTATACTTGTAGTTTAGGTTCAAAATAAAAAGAAACCCTATATACAGGACCAAAATCCATGCAGTTCAAAACAACTTAGAAGGGTTTTGTTCACCTTAGTTACTGAACAAAGATGATCAAAACCCTTCTAAGTTTATAATAACCTAACCTAACCCTATAGTAGTGTTGTAGTCTAGTGATCAAATCCCAAAATAAGTAGATCAATGAAAGACTATATTCCATTCGCCCCTGCTATTCTTGACCGGGTGCAACCCACAGTCTTCTGAATATCGTCAACACGGATGGAAGGCCTATGCCCAGCCATGGGTTGAAAAAGGCTGATAATGATGTTTTTTTTTGTAGGTAATAATAAGTTTTGTATTAAGTAATGTGTTAATTTCTATGTTTTTGTTAATGTATTTTTATTTATGTTTAGAAGAGCAACTTTTTTTGTTTTTTTTTTGTTTTTTGTGACCATCCAGACTGGATCTGTTGTCTGGATCTATTGAGTGATCCTTTTTTGTTTGTGTTTTGTTTTTGTATTAATTTTTTTAAATAATATCGGTATGTAGGTTAAGTAACAATTATTTTATTTGTATAGATAATAGCATTTTGGGATGTTTTATCCTGTAATGTTATAAACGAAGTATACTTAAAAAAATACCAGTCTACAATCCAGGCAAACATACAGTTAAGAATAAAGCTCTTTCACACTACATTGAATTAGATTTAATTGACTAAAATAAGGTGTTAACATTCCAAAAATAGGTAGGTAGTAAATAGTCCACTTACTTTGATTTCCCAGTAACAGTATTAGCAATAGTTCTTAAAATATTGGGCGGTTTGATCAATTCCTTCAAAATATTACTTTCTGTGGCCAATGGGAAGCCATTGTCCAGCATTTCATCTAAAAGCTGAAAGACAATGAAATCATAACTATTTGTCTTCTTTAATTAACAATTCAGAAGTATCTTAAAAGAGGTGTTACCTCATAAACAACAACATAGTTCTCCTTTATAATTGTCTCTGTGCAGTCTGAAAAGTAATCCTGTAAAAATAAAATATGTTAGAAACTTATAAAATATTTTCTTTGCCCTATGTAAAAAAGTATCATCAAAATCCATTCATTATTGGCGGAGTAATCGCATAACAAACACAAAGAAATCATACAGTTGAATTAAGAAATTCCTCTTTATTCTTATAAATTCTTTTATTTGTTATTTTATTGCACACAAAACAAAAAAAAACCTTAAAAGTACACAATAACCTCCAGATTTTGAACAATGGAGTTCATTGTGTATAACTCCAATGATTATAACAGACTAAAGTATTCTAGCAATCATCACTAGATGATAACCATAACCATAACACAACCAAGATTGCCTCTTTCGCTCAGTTTGTCTTATAGCCAACTGATAAGCAGGAGGTAGCAGGTTTGATTCCCGCCACAGCAAAAATGTTTGTTATTGGTCTGCAGATATTTGTCACCAGTCTAAGTATTTATCTATGTATGATAAGTATGTATTTACAAAAAAATGTATAAGTACTCTATCAATCATCTGGTTTCCATAATACAAGCTTTGCTTAGTTTGGGACTATACTCTAGCCAAACTCAAGATGCAATATTTACTAACATTGGAAATCAGCTGATTTTTAGGGTTGCGCCTCGAAACTTATGGAGTCATGACTGAATTAGATGATTTTACCAATAAATTCTACAAGATTTGTTACAATTTTCAATAGTTACGTCATTTCTATGGAAAATCTAACTTTTTCAATTTACAAATCTTCATTAGGTGATCAAAAACAAAGATTAAAATCCACAGAGATTTTTTGTGTTCCTAACAGTGCCAACCATAACGAACTTTGGTTTTGACTTCCTGGGTTGCAAACAGTTGGATATTTATTGGCTATGATTCGGGATTCAGAATACACTACAACATTACTCATAGAAAGAGCAACAATAAATTCATATTTAGTTTTCAAGGCAATAAAGACGGGTTTTTGAATGGCGGGGAACTAATATTCGAAAGCAAAAGTGGAGATGAAGATTATCATAAAGAAATGAAATGATAATGTAATTGATGAATTCATCATCCAGGTCTCCGGAGAAACATCAAGTAGCTTAGAATCTGACAGTGATGATGATTAAATAATCATCATCACTGTCAGATAGAGTCATGCTTAATTAATTAATTGTCCCAAAAAGAGTTATTTTAGGACATTAATTAATTAAGCATGATGATAAGTAATGGTAATAATGTATATACTTTATTTATATGTACCTATTTTAAATGTCCCAGAAGAGAAACACTTATATGAAACGGGCTATTAAAGTTATAAATGTTAGTTAAAATTTCTATTTGGTCTTATATAATCTTCCTTAGCTAGTAGCAGCTTCAACTCTATAGGTAATGATAAAACTGGTGATGATGATGATCATTAATTAATTTGACAGCAAATAATATTATTTGATATTCAATATTTATCTAAATATATAAATAGCGAAAATAGCACAGCCGAAAAAATGTTTTCACCCCTGATATCAGCTGATTCAACTGTCAGTGCATTGTTAGTAAATATTGCATCTTGAGTTTGGCTAGAGTATAGATAGTGTTGCGTGTAGTGTCAAAATTATTTATTTATACAGAGGAAAAAATATAATGATGGAAGGTAATTTACCTGGAATGTATCAACCACTCTATGTAAGAATTCAATAACAAACAATGGGGCTACTTCTTGTGTACACACAGCTACCAGGGCGACTCCACCTCTCTGAATTGATATTAAATAATGATGGGGAGCTGCCAGCACTGGAGGAACATCCTGAAATTAACAAATTTTAACTATATAACAAACAAATGGTCTGTACCTAATGGTATGTAGCTACAACATTACAAAATATTGATATAAAGTAAATTCAACTAGGAATATTGCACTAAATATACTTACATTAGGTGAAGCCCTTTGCGCTTCTAAATAGTAATCACATACAGATCTTGGAATGACGCTTCTCCAGTGCTTTTCTAGAAAAACATCCCTGAAAGTATCATATAAAATTATAAAAATATCACTTTTGTAAGACCGAATTCTAGACTTTTGATAACTTATAAAGAATCATTGAACTCTAAAAAAGTAAAATTAATCATTGTGTAAAGATAATAATAAACAGAAGAGAAAGTAAATTCTGTAATCTACTAATTTCGTGAATAACAATACGATTTCGGAAAGAATACATACCCTGAAGGGTTTATTATAAATAAACTGTGTATCATCTTCTTAGTATCTTGGGTCTCTAACTTGAATTATTATCGAAATCAAAACAAATCAATATAATTTTTCGAATTTATTCGCAAAGCTCACAGCACACACAGGCAAAACTAACACAAACACAGAAGAATAAGACTTGACATTGATGGATTGGAAACACTGACAGTGAAAAGAGTGACGTGTCAAGTAGATTGTTTTTTTTTTAATTTATTAACGGAAATTAGACTCGTTCTTTCTACTTCTGTTCCATCTACGCTATAGTTTTTAGATTTTTTTAATGAGACTGCAAAATATGGAGAGCTCTGAAAGAGACGTATAATCAGCACTTAGAAAAGGCAATTAGAAAAGGATAATTTAACTATACAAAACTGAACTTTGAGCCAGCTCTCGTAGTGCTTATATTCCTGAAAATAAACCTAACAAGCTAATATTCGTTATTGTTCAAGTACTCGTATTCACGTTATGTTAGTAGGTAAGTACATAACGAACACAGGTACTTATAAGACCTTACGTATAGCCTTAAAATAAAAATAGGTATAGTTCGCGCAAAACTTTTTGAGCTCTGTGAAGTTAGCTTCAGTGACTGCGCAGTACACAGTTTTTAGGGCGTTGAGGGGAAGGAATGATAAAAGGGGTTCGAGAGGGGCTCAGTCTGTGAAATTAGGGTTGCCAGCGCGAGTTTTGGTGTATTTTCGTTTTATTTAGCACACATTTTACTATGCATTTATTTATTTTTCAATTATTAAAACAAACATATTTAAAATCAATTATTATATTAAATTAAGGATTAATAAAAACTTAAATTCTAGAACGAATTCACCTTTATTATCGCAAGAAGCCAATTTTTTAATACAAAATTTCGACTATGTGGCAAGATTATTTATAACCTAGTTGGCAATATTGAATGAACATGTCAACATGCGCAACTTTTCATTTGCCGCAACGTTCACAGTAGGTCTACCATGAGTTTTCACAATCTATATTCGCTAGCGACTGTAGTTACCAAAATGTATGAAAACTTGTACAGCGCCTCTAGCGGATAGTTTGGTACTAAAATACGCAGCAAACTATACTACAGCGACTGTAGTTTGGGCTTCATTTGCTTAGAATTTGGTACCATGAGTTACAAATCAGACAGATGTCAAAGTAACGTACTATTACTACTGTAGTAACGTCACGCGATCTAACAGTATCGCAATAGCAAAGATTTTAAATCACCTCTAACAAAATTAAAACTCTATGAATCCCTTGTCCGGCCCATACTAGAATATTGTTCAGTGATTTGGAATCCCCATTACGAAATTTACAGCAAACGCCTAGAATCTATACAAAAACGATTTCTCTACCATCTTTCTTATGGGGACCATTTGGCAAAAACAGTTAACAGCTACAATAAAAGACTTGCTCATTACAAAATGTCACCTCTATCGTTGCGCAGAAAAAGAACAGACCTACACTTCTTGCACAAGCTGTTTAATGGCAAACTCGACTGCATAGAACTTAATAATAAGCTACAGATGAATGCCCCTCTTAGATTGCCAAGAAGTAAAGCCTATAATCTTTTTACACTTCCCTTCTACAGAACCAAGCAGGGCAAAAACGCGGTTATCCCGAGACTCTGTAGTAACTATAATTCTATTTCCAAAGACAATTCCCTTGACATAAGCGACCCAATAAGTAAATTTGACAAATGTCTTAAATCTATTTTGTTTGCTGATGTTCAATAACTTGTTAAGAGCTAGTTTAAATGCTTTTTACCACAATACCTACTTATTCCCATTCCTTATTCAAATCAACATATATTAAATATATTTTGATTGTTAAAGTTAAAAACATTTGATAATACCAAGTTTATATAACTACTTTTTTCATTACTACTGTCATCCAGATTTTTACTTGCTACTTTTTAACATAATTATTGTTACAACTTACTATATTACATTGTTACTACCTACATATCTATTTTACATTATTACTGAGATAATTATGTAATTATTAGGTTGTTACCTGTTGTTACTCAATATAACTTCAATACTTACTAGATACTACCTTTAGTGCCTATTTTTGTTGAGTTGCGCTCAATTGTGTGCATGCTGTGGCCGCCTTTAATTGGGGGAGCACAAGGCCCTTAGTCCCTAAGTTTTAAATTGTGTTGAATCTGTGTATCTCTTGTTGGTGGTCCTAATAAATAAATAAATAAATAAATAACAGTGACAACTCATGGTAGACACACAGAGCTCAAGAAGTTTTGCGCGAACTCTAGGTATCTCTACGAGTGCCGTGGGATGCCGACAGTGACAGTAGATCCAACTGTGGACGTGGACAGGAGTCCTACGGCTGAGATGATCCCTACGAGATTTTATGACATTTGTCTTTGAATTAAAAGTCAAATAGTTTATTGTAACCATACATACATATAGGGTGTATATGTTATATAGGGTGTTTGGAAGGTCGATGCAAAGCCATGAGGCGGGTAGGTCACCTCGTTAGGCATCCATCTTGGCTAGATTAGATCATCATATTTATATTTATTATATAAATATATTTCATTAACATATTATTATATGTACAAGGTGTCCCGTAACTGGTGTATGAAGCCAGGAGCTGCAAATTACCCCCCACCAAAGGAATGCAAAAGCGAAGAAAGATTTCAGAAAAACATATTTTTAGGTTTCCATACAAAATTAAATATCTTTACAAGTTTTCCAAGTCGCTGTCAACCCTAATGTATAACAGACGTGTGTCCGTAATACATACCTACGCGCCTACGCACACCACGGACCTACATATACCCACACTCAATATACGCACAAGCGCGTTGCGGGCGCGCCGCGGGAATCCCCGGCGGTCAATAGGTCATTGCCCGTAACAGCTGAGAGCAGGGTTGTCACTCTTATGAAATTGGTATAAACTTTGAACGTTATCTTATCACTGAAAAACTTGAAAATCAAGAAAGTCGTAGAACAAACGTTGTTTGCCAGGGGGAGTAGAAAACCCCCCTTTTGGCTTAGTACCCCAATTACGGGACATGCTGTATAGATTACCTACCTTAGTCCAATGTCGTCGAATTCCAAGTTAGCGTAATATCCATGATTTTTGAAAAAAATACCAATATCATATGCTTATTCGTTCATAGTATTCAAACAGACAGTTACTAGTAAGGTCAAGTGGTACACAGTGGCGATAGCAGACACAGTGGCGCAGGAACAGTACGCGAGAACGAACTGAGATTTATACCTATCTCACTTTACAGATTTGTTTGCTGTGCTATAGTTTCATTTTCAAGTTTTATATATCCATTCTTATGTGACCCTTTATTGCGTCAAACAGATTGACTAGGAATTAGATCGGCTCCTTGTCAGTACCGACTTACCGTGTAGCTTCGAACTCCCCTTTATACCTATCTCATTCACTGATCGGCAGCGCTTGAGACGCGAACAAGTTGTAACCAGTGTGGTAGCGCACACGGCGCGTGGTTTTTGTGTAGAAGGAGATTTTATGTTTTCGCAAAGAAAAATACAGTTTTAAGTCAAGAAATCTCTAGTTCCATCTTAATTTTCGAACGACATTTTACTAAAGCTCTTTTTCTACTGTGGTGTATACTCGAACCAGGTTGTTTTAGCGTGTAATTCACTCTCGAATAACGCATGCATTTTTTTCTACCAATTTATTTATTTGAAGTCGCGATGCAGTCCACAGTGGATCGTGATCCACTGTGTACCTATGATGTTGTGTTAATATATTGAACCTTCTTATGATGTGTTTATTTTTGTTAGTCTGTTAATTATCAATTTCAAAAATACCTTGGAGGTTCGATAGAGGTATGTACCTACATAAGCAAAAGTTACGAAATAAATAAATATTATAATATCTTATTATATAGAAAGGTGTAGGTAATCACCTCTAAGGCACTGCATCGGATCTATCAATCCTTAACCCACTGTGGGCGGTAGCACCACACGACAAACGTCTTACTACTACTTCTCAACAGACTTGCCTCAGTTGAATGTGCATTAATGGGGGTTTTGAATAGCTAGTTATAGACGTTCATGTCAATAATTTGTGTTCCTTTTAAATTTTTTGATAGTTTATTTTGTTTTGTTTTTGAAAAATGTTTTCTAGAATAATATTTTTTTGTTAGTGTTGACTAAGGTGGTCGATTGTGTTACCTTAAGGTTCAACAAGTCGCGGAGGCAAAGTCGTCAGTGGGCGCGGTCTAAATGTATGCTATCTCACCTGACATAGTGTGTGTACCCGCGCACTAGAATGAAATGCACAATGATTAATTCCTAAAACGACCACGCAAAAATATGTGAATAGACTTTTAGCGCAAGGGTTATTATAGAAAAACTTGAGTGTAATCTTTTCAAAATAACATTTATTTCAACTTTTGAATAAATAAACTATGTCGGAGCGGCGTTTATTTTTGAGTTTACTTTCTCCGTATATTATTTAGTTTCGTCCAAAGTTGGGCTAAAATCAGTGTTGAAATACGAAAGTTTAGAAGCTTGTAATTTTAAAATAAATATTTATTTTTACTGTTTGGGGTGTATAAAAACATAGATTATGACGAGATAAATTGATATAAGCCTTAGCGTTGGATGGTCAACGTCAAACAGCGGAGTAGTTACCATTCCACGTTTGCATGGAAAGATGGGCGACTCGTTCAGCCTTAAGTGTGAATGTTAGTTCTGATAAGTGATTACCCTGATCACGTAGAGTATACGCATAAACAAATAGACTGATTCTATGTTATGAAATAGTTTTATTCCTTTTAATCCTATTAAATTATTGACTGTGTAATACCCCAATCCACTGTGTATTTAGGGCCTAGCCACTGTGTCGACCCCATGGTCCACAGTGGCTCATTTATGACTTTTTTTAATCACTTTTTTCTTTTTTTCTATTTCATAAGTCAAGAAAATAATAATACACGATCAAACTAGTTGAACTACACTATGTCTTTTCTCAATTTCAATGTCCTAGCTCTTTCCAGAGCTGTGTTATGACTTTCGGAAAAAAAGTGATCCACTGTTGACCACTTGACCCTAGGTATCGTTTCCTCGTCACAGTTTTTTAAGGTTCATGTACTTTTTTGTGGAAATTGGCAACCGGTGTGCATAAAGTTTTTGCAGAGGACCATTCAATGGATTCATCCTTACGACTTGTTCATCAGGCGTTTGGCTACCTTCCCCTTTTCCGGTAAAAATGTTCGACTATTGACCCAAGGGTATTCTGAAAATATCACCGTCATCCTTCATTGTGTATTTAACTTGCAGTTCATTTAGGTGTTTTTTTAATTGTAGCAATCCTAAAATCTTTCAGTCTAAAATTAGGATCTCAAGTCGTTTGGGTGTGAATATTTCACTGACTATAATCTCCAGAATCACAGATTTGTCGTTACGTTAACCTAATATAAGCAGTTTTTAATAACTGTACCATACGTTAAAAAAAATAACGTAAAATTAAAAAAAAAAGTCGTCTTAAGTTTGGTTACCGTAATTGAATTTTTTTCAAGATTCCAAATTTTAATAACAGCTATCGATAGACCATCAAACTTTAAGTCGAACTGTATACATAACTCAATTTCGCCATTTTCGCGGTTACGTTAATTTATCTTACAGGCGACGATGTGCTATTATGAGACTATGCCTGACTGATTAATTGTACCTACCTAACGAGGACCTATGCTGCAGTTGGTCTCATGAAATAACACAGGGTATGCTAACTTCATGTTATCTCAATGCTGGTAAGTAGAAGTCATGGAATCTTAAATGGTACCTATTCTAATTTGACAAAATATGATCCTAATTTGTAGGACCTATGTGACACTGCACTGAAGAAGCCGGTAGAAACATTGGATGTCATGACCACCACAGAGTAGCTACTACTTTCCCTAAAATATAAGTTAAAAAATTAGGTATATAATGACAATGTTGTGTGGAGGAACTTTGAAAAACGAGTTCCTAAGTGATTGATTAACCATTTTGAAACCATTGCAATATTATGTAATTTTTGAACAAACATTGTAAGGTTGTATCCTACCTTGCCATCCAAATAGAATAAAAATGTTATATTGAAATTCAAATCTTATTGGGACCTAATAGGTACCTAGTTGTGGTTTATTTGATAAATTCAACACTGAGGAGTGTCACTCTTAGAATTGTTTTACCTTTAATTTATTCAATGAGTTGGCCCATTCCTGATTAAAAATTAAATTTTAACAAAGCCTATTAAAATAATAGGTAATTCATAACAAAAAATATTCTTATGATGGCATCTAGTGATCTATCCGTATTGGATTATTAAAAGAAAAACACTTGATAGTTTTCCAGGTTTTACTGATAGAAATCTTAAGTATTAACGGTTGGACTTAGCAACACGCTCGAGCTCATCCTTCTTCTTGATGGCGTAGGAGTTTGATGATCCCTTGGCAGCGTTGATGAGTTCGTCAGCCACACATTCAGCAATCGTCTTGATGTTTCTGAATGCTGCCTCACGGGCTCCTGTGCACAATAACCAGATAGCCTGGTTCACACGACGGAGTGGGGACACATCGACGGCTTGACGACGCACGGTACCGGCACGACCGATCCTAGTAGAGTCTTCACGGGGTCCAGAGTTAATGATAGCTGTCACTAGAACCTGCAGAGGGTTCTCTCCAGTTAGCAAGTGAATGATTTCGAATGCATGTTTCACAATACGCACGGCCATCAGTTTCTTGCCGTTGTTGCGTCCGTGCATCATCAGGGAGTTGGTGAGACGCTCCACGATGGGGCACTGCGCCTTGCGGAAACGCTTGTGAGCATACCTGCCCGCGGAGTGAGGCAGGTATTTGGCGTACTTCTCCTTCACGGAGATGTAATCCTGGAGGGACATGTCCGAAACCTGGACATCGTAGCAGCTCCATCTCCCAAAAAGTTTGATTTCAGGAATATCAGCCGCTTGCGGCAATGGCGTGGAGTCAATAGCCATGCTGGTTTCGACAACATCATCGGTCCAGTTTTCCTCAGCCATGGTTGGGTCCTACAACGAATAACAACACGATTACTATTTACTGAAATGCACTATTTACAAATCTACACAAGCTTGATAATGTTTTATAAACTTAGTTACGTACTTTTTCTCTATTCAGGAATAGAAATTATAACCTCGTCGTGTTGTCAAAAGAACACGCGAAAAAGGAAGTCAATATGGCTGCCACAGACTGTGAAGATTTTTTTTCTAAATGTTGGCACCTCTGCTTTGGATGCTATTCTCGATAGGTTTACTGTTCATTTGTCATTTATTGAATGAACTATTGAATGATTGTTGGTCAATGGCATAAAATAGATAAGCTTAAAATCTGTGCTTACTTATTATTGGCCAATGAGGCGTTTTCATTAAAAAGTAAAAATTTCAAAAATAGTTCCCTGAAACCATATAGATGGCGTGAGTTTTTATTTAATGGAAGGAAAAACAATTTGACAATGACAGCATTTGTAATCAATCACAAAGTTGTTTTCTCTGCTAACCAGCTCCATCTGTTTGGTGTAGTAGAAAACACTTTTTTATTATTTACTGAAAACGGCTCATTAATATAAAGTTGTAAACAAGTCAATCGTCATTTCCGTTCCGTACGTATTTTTGTGATACCTACCATTGTAGTACCGCTGCCGACAAATTTATAATCTAAAAAATAATTGTATTTGTTTATCAGATTTCCTCGTCACTATACATACGTACAACTCATCTCTCACACTACGTTTATTAAATAAATTGCAGGTTAGGTTAGTCAAGTGTTCAAAGTTCGCTATGGCTGCACTGAAAAATACTAAAAACATTAGAACTTTGGCTGTGTTATCTCCAAAATACTGTCCTCAGTTGAGTTCTCGAAGAAACTTGAATTTACAAGAGTATCACAGCAAGGACTTGCTCAGAAAGTATCAAGTGTCAATACAGGACTTCCGTATGCTAGATTCTAAACTAGATCCGAAGCCGCTATCAGGTTTCAAAGCCGACGAGTATGTCGTAAAGGCCCAAATCTTGGCGGGTGGCCGTGGTAAAGGTACCTTCGACAATGGGTTCAAAGGGGGCGTACACCTTACAAAGAAGGCGGAAGAAATATTGGGTTTGGCAAAGAATATGATTGGAAACAAGCTGATCACTAAACAGACGCCTAAAGAAGGTATTCTTGTGGACAAGGTTATGGTAGCCGAGAGTGTGAACATTAAGAGGGAGACTTACTTCAGTATTGTGTTAGAAAGGTCCTGCAACGGCGCCGCTATTGTAGCATCACCAGCTGGAGGCATGGATATCGAGGCAGTGGCAGAAAAGACTCCACACTTACTGAAAACTCTACCTGTGGATATTGTTGAAGGTATCACAGACAAAGCTGCAAATGAGATTGCTGAATTTCTAGAGTTCAAGGGACCTTTGAAGAAGAAATGTGCAGAGGAAATCAAGAAGTTATGGGATCTGTTCACAAAGGTAACTTTCTACATTTTTAATGAACATTTCAACAGATTTGATAGCTAATATTCCTTGTTACCCAGTTCTCTTTGCTTCACTTCTGGGTTTAAGAGTACTGAAAAAGAAATAACAGCACAATGCCAACAAATCCTCAAACAACCAAGGTCACTCCATTAAACCTGTGAAGATCCCAGGAATATTCTGCATTTCTGGTTAGGCTGGCTATGGTAGCCAGACAACTCACCCATAATTTATTTTATTTATAAACAAAATCCACAACTCATAATTAAAAAAATAAAACTAATATGTATCACTAACAGCCAATAATGGATTTACATTCTAAAATGAACCACTTCAGTGTCCAAATGGAGTCATGCATATACACTGCCGGCCAAAAGTTTGAGACCACCTACATCTAAGTAGCAAAATGAAATAAAACTCAAAATATAAATCAAGAGGTTTAGATATTAATTAAAATGCTTATTTACTAATACACATTCATCAAGAAGAAAAAAAATCAAGAAATATCAACCATTTACGTTAAAAATGACGTTCATATTTAATAAAATCATTAAACGGATTTTTCGTCAAAAAAGCCTCCCTTGCATTTTATAACTTTTTTCACTAGTCTCGGCATACGAGCAATCAATTTATCAATTGTATCTTGTGAGATATTGTTCCAGCTTTCTTGTAAAGCCTTCCACATGTCTTCTTGTGAGGAGGGACAACAACTGCGCACATTTCTGTCAAGCTCTTCCCACAATAGCTCAATGGGGTTGAGATCCGGACTCTGAGGGGGCCACACCATGTTTTTTAACACCCTTTCTGTTTCTTTATGTTCTAAATAACCCCTGCATAATTTTGAACTATGTTTAGGATCATTATCTTGTTGGAAAAAAAATCCATTTCCAATTAATCTTAAACCAGACGGAACGGCATTTTGCTGTAGTATTCGTTTATAATGCTCCTTTTTCATGATTCCTTCGACTCGTACCAAATCTCCGGTTCCATGGCCCGAGAAGCATCCCCAGACCATAATGGAACCACCACCATGCTTAACTGTTGGCACCACACAATCTGGCATCATCTTTTCCTCGGCGGTACGTCGAACAAAAATTCGTCGTTTTGAACCAAATATTTCAAACTTGGATTCATCTGTCCAAAGAACTTCTTTAAAGTCTTCTTCAGTCCAGTCTCGATGGGTAAGGGCCCACTGCATCCGTTTCTTTTTGTTTTGTGGCCTTAGTAGTGGTTTTCGAACGGCGACGCGACCAAATAACTTAGCATCTCTCAATCGTCTTTTTACTGTAGTCAATGACACAGGTTCTGATCGGGATTTGTTCACTTCTGCGCGGATTTCTGGTGCGGTTAGGCGTCTATTCCGCTTGCTGGTAACGACGATGAAATTATCCTCGCTAGAAGTGGTAGCTCTCGGTCTCCCCGATCGCGAACGATCTTGATTACTGCCAGTCTCCTTGTATCGGGTTATTGCGTTATGAACACAAGTCTTCGACAACTTAAGTTGAGAGGCAATCGCACGTTCAGATTTGCCTTCGCCGTGTAAAACAACTATGGCAGAACGAGTTTCAGTGCTAATTTCGCGCACTTTTCCCATTTTAAGATGTCTTCACTGTAACAACGACGAGCTCAGACTAGTTAAGATAATGAAAAATTTACTCCATCAAAACTCAGGTAAAAAATATGTTTAAGGAAGCTAAAATAATCCGGAAGTACGGTTACCGCAAAACAAAACCAAAATAATTAGAAATGAGCAGGCCATAAAAAATATAACAATGACTCTATCACCTGGTAAGCGCGCGGTACTCATTTATGTTTTGAAACAATAGACCTTTAAAGGATGATAACTTAAAAATATACAATAAAAATGACTCTCAGAAATTCTTTGATAACAATAGAATACGCAGGTGTTCAAATTAGCTCTTTATCATGTGTACTTTTGAAATATTTTGGTGGTTACAAAGATTTTTACAAGTGGTCTCAAACTTTTGGCCGGCAGTGTACATACAATCTAATCAGCCTATTGATTGGACCCCACTGCTGGGCAATGGGCCTGCCTTCCCTCTCAAGTACTGAAAATATCCTTTCTTCTCAGCCGTGAGACTGCTGTCCATTCCTTCCTCATGGTTCTCCAAAAAAATCATGAGTTGCCATGCTCGCCACACTTGGCGGCGGGTTGGCGAGCGCAGCACGGTATGTTGATTTGCGGAAAGACTATATCTCTTGGCAGATTCTTACTGCTTCCACAATAAATAGAAGAGAGGCAACATTTTAGTTCTGGGACCCCACTAAAAAAACTTCACAAACATTTTATGTTACAGGTTGATGCTACTCAGCTGGAGATTAACCCACTTGTAGAGACTGATGATGGCAGAGTAATTGCTGTGGATGCTAAAGTCAACTTCGACGACAATGCTAGGTTCAGACAGAAGGAGATTTTCGCATTAGATGATGATTCTGAATTAGATGCAAGAGAGGTGAGTAAATGTGAAACTTTATCTGCTTCACATAGACTAACATAAAATATTTGTCCATGATGAAGTCACAGTCTTTAAGGTCTCATGATTTTTTGAGACTTTTTGAGACCCCATTTGTGACTCCTGCCTCCCTAGTGTGATGTCTTATATTTTGAAATTTCACATCCTTGATATAGCAGTGCCTCTATTTGTTTTATTTTTATTAAAATTATTTTTTAAACTGTGACATCACAAATTTAGGGGCCCCTCACACCCCTTCACACACAATGTCAGTGTCCCTTCTCCTTATCATCATCATTTCAGCCGTAAAACGTCCACTACTGAATTAAGGCCTCTCTCATGAATCTCCATGAGGGGTAGTTGCCATACTCACCACGCTTGGCAGGCGGGTTGGTGAGCGCAGTACAGGATGTTGATATACGGAAAGACGCTGCTGCCCATCTTCCGGAGGTGTCCCTTAGCAGGCTCTTACTGCATCCACGGGTAGGAGAGGAGGGGTAACATTCTTCTGCCGGCACCCCACGGCGAATTCTCCTTCTCCTTAATTGTCTCATTATCTATCTAAGTAGGTTTAGGGGCCATGTGATGGCTCCTAAACCTACTTAGATAGACAATCTCAATGGGTTCCTTTAATTGAGATAATATAATAGATTGGTGGGACTTGACTAGGGAACGTGATTGCCGGAAAGACTTAGGGGAAACCTTTGCCCAGCAGTTGGACAATATAGGTTAAATAAATAAATTTAACTACATCATTCTATTTTTACCCGACTGCCGAGGTAGGGTATTGTTTTCGTGCGTATATTGTATGTTTGCTTGTTTGTTTCATTGCATTTGCATTATTGTTATAAATTTGTTATCAATGCATTTAAATGGTCGTATTTTGGCTTTTAATCGGCCAAGTGTGTGTTGGAACTTGCTTTTTGTTTTACTTTTTATTGTTTGTTCAGAGAGGCAAATAGAGGGATAACAGGTCCTCATATCTTGAAGCTTTATTTATTTTTATAACTAGATAATTTTGAATAATTAATACTGTTTACGAACTGTATAATTGATACTGGAGATATCATTGACATACTCTGCTGAATGAGTAAATTCAGCAGACAATTAATTGATTGCGTCATTTGTATCTTTTACTAGCAGTGCAGAAGACTCATTCTTAAAGTATATGTGCCATCTATAAAACAGCTTTGGCTCATGAAGAGTACACGATTATTATATAAATCTACTAGCTTCTGCCCGCGACTTCGTTTACGTAGAAGGTGAAAATATTCCTATTATGCATAGCGCTGTCTATCTGTCTGTGCATGACAGGATTACAACCGAATGCGTTGTTGACCCGGTCCCTGTTATATGTCCGGTGTTATTGTGACCTCAAAAGGTCACCAAAGGTCAAAAATGGCATTTTTCGGAAACCTTCGCCCCCTTTTCTGGAACCCTACTGCTGGACCAGTCAAAACTGTAGCACCAATCACGTGATTGGTTTGACAGACGGATTTGCTTTAGATCGCAGCAAAATAATGATTTCCAATCACGTGATTGGTGCTACAGTTTTGACTGGTCCAGCAGTAGGGCAAACAGTGCTGATACCTCGGATCGCAGCAAAATAATGATCTCTAAATCCGAGTGGCCTACCCCCAAATTCACTCAAATTAATAATTGGTACTCCAATTGTGTTGCTAAAAAACCTTAAACCACCAAATTTATGCAACGGTTGCGATGTTATTTTAAAACTGCGATATCCCTTAAGATAGTCATTTCAGCCATTTACATCATTTGATTTCAATAAGTCAAATGATGTAAAATGCAATTTTGTTTTAAATTAAATACTTGTATTGAATAACGTATTTATTTGGATAAAGATTTATATCATGTTTATAAAAACACCTTCGCAAATACCTAATGCATTATTTTAGAACAAATTTGGTTAGCTAAAAAAGGTTACAGTGAGCTTCTTAGAGAGTCTTAAGAGATAGATATTTGCTGTCTGTGACTTTTTTTTAGATCTTTTAAGGGGGAACAATTCTGTCATATATGTATGATTTTTGCGAAACTTTAACCATTTCAATTTTATTAATTATTTTATAATTAAACAATAACCAACGCACGCAGCGCACGCAGCGGAAGCTCTCACAAAGAAAAGAAAAACCCCGATTTTGAAACATTCTTCATTGATACTCTGCTCCTATTAGCGTGATTGATGATATATAGCCTTCCTCGGAAAATGGGCTATCTAACACTGAAATAATTTTTCAAATCGGACCAGTAGTTCCTGAGATTAGCGCGTTCAAACAAACAAACTCTTCAGCTTTATAATATTAGTACAGATAGGATTAGCGCCGTGGGGTACCGGCAGAATAAGGTTGCCTCTCCTCTCTTGCCCGTGGATGCAGTAAGAGTCTTTTCATATATAACATCCCGTGCTGCGGTCGCCAACCCGCCTGCCAAGCGTGGTGAGTATGGCAATAACCCCTCATGATCAGTACTCGGCCATGAGGGAGACCTTTGTCCAGCAGTGGACGGCTCACGGCTGAGATGATGATGATAGTATTACTGGGTATTTATCGCGTAATTAATTAATATTTATTGTATGTAATAACCAGAGAAGGTCGCCCACAATAAAGATGGGCTGATGACATAAAAAAGGTAATGGAACTCTACTGGGTGGAAAAACCATAATACAGACATGTGTAAAAGTATGGAGGGGGAACCCGAAAGGGGGCCTTTTCTTTGAAATCGGAATAATATTATGTAGGAAAGTAGGCAAAATACCTATAGTCACGTTTTTTATGTTATGTGAATAAATAAAAAAATGGATTTTTATGAATCAAATACTATGATAAGTATAGGGTATAAAAGGCCTACTATTGATCTGTTTTGAAAAAAATAAAGCGTTACAGACTCAATAGTTTGGCTGCAATTGCGAAGTTCAGACTGAAATCCGATATAAACTAAAATTTTACAAAAGTCTAAATAACTTTTGAACCAATGAATATCGTAGAGCATATACATGGGGGTTAAATCGATAGGCACACCCCTCAGCTACCGATGATCCACCCTTCAAGTTACACCGTGTATTTTGTACTAAGTCTAGATATTATTTTTTTTTCAGAAAGAAGCGGCATCTCTGGACCTGGTATACATTGAAATGGATGGCAGTATAGGCTGCATGGTGAACGGCGCTGGCCTAGCCATGGCTACAATGGACATCATCAACTTGAACGGGGGCAAGCCGGCTAACTTCCTCGACCTCGGGGGTGGAGTGGGGCAAGCTCAGGTCTCGGCTGCATTGAAGATTCTGGAGTCTGATCCTAAAGTGAAGACCATTTTCGTGAATGTTTTTGGTGGTAAGTTATTACAAGTAAAATCTTTCAAGTGATTGAAATATTTTGATAAGAGAAATATATTGAGTAAGATTAGTTAGATCTACGACCTCCATGGCGCAGCAGACGATGCGATGTTGCGAGATCGATGACCGCCGGAAGACAAAACATTATCTGCAGATATTTGTCTCGGGTCTGCATGTTTTCTATGTATGATAAGTAGAAAATGTTTAGTCTTCTATCAACCATCTGGTACCCGTAACACAAGCTCTGCTTACTTTGGAGCTAGACTTGTCGTGTTTGAAATGTCTGGCATTACTGAGTTCTGGGAATTTTATTATAAGCGGATTCAATTATTATCCCCCTACATTGCAAGCATAAACATTAGTTACTGATTAATAGTTATAATAAGTCAACTAGTTAAGGAAAATTTGCAATGGAACTTTATAGGGAATATAGTACTGTTATCCTGTAACACAGTGAAAACTAACACAGGAAACAGGGCACTACTTACTATAAGCCCCATTTATTAAGCAATAAAAAAAATTGTATTTGATAAAATATATCTTGTCTGTCGCAGACTATTCCTCCAAAAATACCGAACATAGTTTAAACACAGTTAAGCATGTTTTATGGGGCGAAACTAAGCTTTGTATTCAATATATTTACAAAATAAATTGTTTTATTTTCAGGTATTGTGAACTGTGCCACTATCGCCAACGGCATTGTCGCCTCCTGCAAAGAAAGCCCTCCCAAGCATCCTCTAGTTATCAGGCTGGAAGGCACCAACTCAGCAGTCGCCAAGACGATCCTAGAAGAATCGAACCTGCCCTTCAAAATGATCAAAGACGCTGACGAGGCTGCAAAAACGGCCGTGAAGCTAGCCCAGTAGCTTCATGACAGTGATTTTAATACTGTAGTGAGTTGCTAAAGTAGGATCATTTGTATAAGCTAGCCCACTAACATCATTTATTCTTCAGCCAAGCTCGATGTGAACAACAGGTGAACAAACAACTAGTACATAACGTAATAATCACTTTCATCATGTTGATCTATAAATAGTTCGCGCCTCAGGCTTATTAAATACACTGTTGGGGCGCCAAGCACAAGACTAGGTACGTAAAGTCAGGGTGTTCTGTGTCTGTGTCGGTTTTGTCACTCGAAGCTTGTTGGAAGGTGCTCGCTCTGTGTTGGATCTGTCACCCAAATTGAACATAATCAACTCTCAAACGACCAATCAAATGAAAGTACTGAGAGAAAGTACAATATGTCAGATTTCCATTATGAGTATGTAAACTGACGAAAATGTATACGTTAAATTGTTACCCTTTTTGTTTGTCTACTAATACTAATTTATTGACACTTAATAATCTGACTAGTTACTTGGTAAACGAACGGGTTGCACTTTGTTACAGTGGTGACATTATACATAACTTATTAATTGTGGAGTGTTGATCACTCCCATCAATGTAAATCGCAATCCATTCTGTTAACAAAACAATAGTTACAAAAATGTGTTAGTTTGTTTACATTTTGTAGCATCGAGTTTGGCTGACCGCAGTATGACCGCGGTAAAGACTATTGCATACTTAAAGTATGTACTTATTGTAGTTTTTAATGAAATATTGTAGTATGTAGACTGAGAAACTGGATATTGTAAGAAAAAATGGGGCTTCCACGGTTTTGCTGTTGTATAACTTTTATAGATGAAATCTTCCTTTTTAAATGCAATCCTAAATTATGAGTTCAAGTTTGTTTACGAATCAGGCTATTTTATTGTGTTAATTTAGTTCCTAAAGTGTTATTTTATCCGAATTTACTAACAATGGAATTATATATGTAAAGACTGACTGCTAAAATCTTGCTAACACATTTTAACAATTTGGCACACACAGGTTATTGTTATTTTTTTATGTACCTACATGTTATGTTTTAAGTACTTTTGTAAATAGATGTACCAATATAGTTATAAATGAACTGTTTATGATAGTTTCATTCAAATGTAGATCATGATTGTGATGAAGTAAACCGAATATTTGGTGATGACTAATACCAATAATCTATTATAATATCTTAATGAACAATAAATAACTGTAACAAATTTCGATAACCTATAACTAATGAGTGATTGAAAAACAGAAAGATTTCGACACGTGTTTCGCCTTCTTATTCTTGTGGGGGTCAACTAGATCTGCACTGATGTCCCGCATGGGGGTGTATTGTGCATTGTCCCCCGTGATGCTAGCCCGACCCTAGCCAGCCTTCTCCTTAAAGTACTGGAGAAGGACTCTGGGCCGCTGGCAGCATTCCCGAAGCATATGTAGATGTTGTAGAAGAAGAAGGGCATGACTCTATGAGCTCCTGTAGTCCTGTCTCCGATCTGGCGTCCTTTGCTGCGGTACAATGCAACGTGTTACGCCTCTTCGACCGCCGATTGAGAACGCCGAAGAAGCAACACCTCCAGGGAGTGGTGGTGTTATTGGTTGCTGGACCTCAGCGTTTTGTTGCTATTGCATTCTGTGACACGGAAGCCAATTTATCCTGAAGATACTTTGTAGAGGCGAAACGAGTGGGATCAAAATCTTTGCGAGTGTAATCCAAGATCACTATATATTTGTTGTTCGTTTAGATATTATAATGGATTTCCGCAAAGTCACGCCTGTATCAGTTAATTTCTAGTACCTTTCCTGATATTTTAACTTTAAAGGGGGCGTTGCAGAAATTTTACTGTCTAAGAGGGCAGTGGGCTACATAAATTTTGAGAACCTAACAATCGCCCATCCTTTTAGACACTTTTATAGTGTCTTAAAGTTTTAAAACACTAAAATAACAAATAAGAAATACTTTTAATTTCAACTAGAACAACTAAATTTAAATAAGAAACTAAGCCTGGAGGAGATTGTGCCTTCTGGTCGCTTTTACTGAGGGACAGAAGGATCTCTTATGAGATTTCTAAGAGCCACATGTCCTTGATGACTGGACACCATTGTCATAATAACGTTTGGTATAGGGATAGCTGCACACCTTCGTCATAATAATGTTTGTAAATAAAAACACTAAAAAAACAAATTAGGAATACTTTAATTTTAACGAGCACAACTAAATTCTAATCAGAAACTAAGCGCGAAAGAGACTGTGCCGTCTGCCCTGGTCGCTTTTACTGAGGGACATGTTGTCCTGGATCTCCTCCAGGGCGGGCAGGTGCACCAGCTTGCCGCGCACGGCCGGCCGGACAGCATGCTGCTCGCTACGCGGATAATGTCATCTGCGGTGATTTCATCTAGACCATCCATTGAGTATCTGGCCTTTCAATTCAGACACTTGACCATCCAATTAGACGCCAATCCTACTCGAATCTTGCCCATCAATCTAAGACACTCACCCATCCTACTAGAATCTTGCCCATCAATCTAAAACACTCGCCCATCCAATTAACACACGCCCATCCTACTAGAATCTTGCCCATCAATCTAAGACACTCGCCCATCCAATAAGACACACGCCTATAGGCGATAGAAGGATGGATATATCCATCTAGACACTCGCTCATCCATCTAGCTAGACACCCTCCCATCCATCTAGACATTTGCCTACCCATCAAGACACTCGACCATCCATCTCGAAGGTTTTCAATAAAAACACTGAAACAAATAAGGATTATACTTTAATTTTAACAAGCACAACTAAATTCTAATCAGAAGCTAAGCGCGAAAGAGGTTGTGCCGTCTGCCCTGGTCGCTTTTACTGAGGGACATGTTGGACTGTATTAGTCTAGGCTGGGCAGGCGCGCGAGCTTGCCGCGCACGGCCGGCCGGACAACATGCGGTTCGCTACGCCGATAATGTCGTCTGCGGTGATTTTGATCTAGACCCTTGCCCATCCAATTACACTCGCTTATCCATCTAGATACTCAACAATACGTTACGCTAGACACCTACCTAGCTAGACACTCGCCCATCCAACTAGACACTCGACCATATCTAACCAGCGTTAATCCTTATATTTAAGGATTAACATTATGCTGAGGTAGGACATTTGGTCCACAAAAATTTTACTTATGTTAGAATTAATTTATCATATTATTGTATTAATTTTACGTTCTTAAGCCTATTGTGGACTTAGACGATTGTGGATCAATAAATGATTTTCTTCTTCTTCTTCATATCTAGACATTCGCCCATCCATCTAGACACTTGCTAAGGTTTTCAATGAAAACACTAAAAAAAACAAATAAGGAATACTTTAATTTTAACGAGCACAGCTAAATTCTAATCAGAAACTAAGCGCGAAAGAGATTGTGCCGTCTGCCCTGGTCGCTTTTACTGAGGGACATGTTGGCCTGGATCTCCTCGAGGGCGGGCAGGTGCGCCAGCTTGCCGCGCGCCGCCACGCACGGCCGCCCGGACAGCATGCGGCTCGCCACGCGGATAATGTCGTCTGCGGTGATTTTCTCTGTAAAAAAAACTGAAGTTTTAGCTAAATTTATTCACTACCAGTGCTTTTCTATGTCAATGATATCTATTTATTTATTTATGGACACCCAACAAAAGAATCACAATAAAATATAAACTTATAACTAATTTAACTTATGACAATGTGTTCCTCCACTTACAGGATGTCACAGCATGCAGAAATACAAATTTTGCAACATTATAGCACATAACGAGATACACATATCAAAGTATACTTGATAATTAGTCCGTCTAAATTAATTCATTACCAGTGCTTTTCTATCTTAATACATCAAAGTATAATATACTTGAGAGTTTAGCGAAATGAATTCATTAATAGTGATTTTCAACTCAATGACATCAAAATATACTTGATAATAAATCCGTCTAAATTAATTGATTACCGGTGCTTTTCTATCTCAATGATATTAAAGTGTACTAGATAAATCCGTCTAAATGAATAGATATTACAAAACGCCGCGCGGGGATAACCGCGTATCTTCGAGGACGCGCGAGCATTTTTTTGTCAGGTTCAAGCATTTATGCACATTATTGGTATAATTTTAAAGTTTATTTTCAAGTGCGTTAATAAAATCCTCTCCGCTGCGTTCCGTTCTGTCTGCGCTGAGCCTAAGTAACGGTAGTTTTGACGCGTTTAAAACATATGTTTGTGTTTAGGACAGGTTTTATTATTCTGCTTAGAACCACTTACCAATTTCGTTGATGAAGAAGGATGGAGGCTTCCTCTTCCCCGTGGCGAGAACTTGTCGGCCGACGTCTTCAAAGACGACGGGGCGCGCTTCCAAGTTCATTAGCAACATTGACTGCAGCTGTGTCTTTGCTCTCTGGAATAAAAAAGAATTTAATTTAACTTTATTTCGTAAACCACTTTTTGAACTTATTTATTTATTTAATATGGACATCCAACGAAAAAATCACAATGAAAACTTAAAATAACAATCTTGGTCTTAAAAACTATGTGTTTTTTCATTTATAGGACGTCACAGCGTGCACTACAAAATATATTTAAAAAAAATAATTAAATTAATAATAAAAAAAAAAATATTGTCTTTTAAACTTTCGCGATCACAACACATTATTAACATACATATAACCGGGTATTTATCGCGTAAATTACCTTTATTATTTCCCGACGTTTCGCTGGGATTGCAACAAGCATGGTCCCGGGAAGACTGTCCGCAGTCGGACGTCGGGAAATAATAAAGGTAATTTACGCGATAAATACCCGGTTATATGTATGTTAATAATATTTTTTTAAATTCATTCTTATAGACGATATGTGCCGTGGGGTGCCGGCAGTACAATGTTGCACCTCCTCTCTTGCCTGTGAATGCAGTAAAAACTCAATTACGTGCTACATTCACTTAAATGTGTTTTATCATTCTTCGTTTTGTGAATTGACATTTCTATGTGGCCTATACGAAATATGTCTAACTAGTTCGAAGGCCAATGAATACAACTTTTGTTTTAATTATGTTTCTGTATTATCCCACTAATATTATAAAGCCGAAAGTTTGTTTGGATGGAGGTTTGTTACCTCTTCACGCAAAAACTAGGCTACGGATTGAGCTTGAAACTTTGCACACCTATTGATGTTGACCAGGATTCACACATAGGCTACTTTTTATTCGGGTACAAAGCATTCGAAGCGGCGGGCAGGAGCTAGTGTGGTATACATCATTAAGATATTATTATAACAGTGGAATAGTCTTTTTTAAACTTCCGCGATCACGACACATTATTAACACATATTTAACCGGGTATTTATCGCGCTATTTACCTTTATTATTGCCCGACGTTTCGACAGGATTGCACCCATCGTGGTCCCGGGAAGACTTTCGTCGGGCAATAATAAAGGTAAATAGCGCGATAAATACCCGGTTAAATATGTGTTAATAATAACAGTGGAATATCACCTTCAGATTAACGGATTAGCACGTTGAAGTGGCAATGGGCAGGCCATATAGCGCGCAGAACAGATGGCCGATGGGGCCGCAAAGTTCTCGAATGGAGGCCACGGATCGGCAAGCGCAGCGTAGGACGTCCACCTACAAGATGGGCAGACGACTTGGTGAGAACTGCTGGTCGGCGGTGGATGCAGACGGCTTCCAACCGCAGTACTTGGAGATCAATGAGGGAGGCCTTTGTCCAGCAGTGGACGTCCTACGGCTGAAATGATGATGATGATGATCACCTTCAGTTCCATCTCGCCAACTTTCCCCGCCATGTTCGCGAGCTCCCGAGCAATGACCAAGGTGGTGTCGTAAATGCGGTTGGGCGGCGACGCGGAGTGCACGCAGAACAGGCCCGTGTCTCCGTAGGCGTGGTTGTACGCGGTGGCATTGAACATCCAGTGATATCTGGAAAGTGAATATTAAACAAATAATAAAATGCAATTAAAAATATTTAGTTTTAATTCCGCTTATGCTGAGATGCAGGAGCACCGCCCTCCCGCCCGCTAATTATGCACATGCAGGGAGAACTAGCTTGTCAGTGCAGCATGCATACCCAAACCTATACGACGACACGTGTTCGCCTCTCCGCGAGGCATCATCAGGTGAGACGCTGAGGTGTTGACTGGTCGGCCGCTGGAACGAAAGTACTATCGATCCAGCGGCCGACCAGTCAACACCTCATGAGGCATTTTAAGTAAATATTAAATAATGCTGGACAATTCACACAGCCGCCTAGCCGTGGGTTGCCGGCAGTAGAATGTTACCCCTCCTCTCAGGCCCGTGGAGCCTGCTAAAGACTGTATTACATTACACGGTATTCAGGGACCCTTACCCTAAGAGTGGTGTAATAAGAGTTAGAGCGTAAGGGACCCTAATTAGCGCGACCGCGGCAAGCCTTGCTCCCTAATCGCCCTAACTACCGGGCCCTGAATACCGTGTAGTGTAATACAGCTTTAAGGGATATCTCCGGAAGATGGGTAGCAGCGTCTTTCCGTGTAGGTATCAACATCCCGTACTGAGCTCGCATTGGCTCTATAAAATTTCTCCTGTAACCTACATCAGATGAAATAGAAAGCAATACATTAAGAAAGTAAATACTTGGCAATAAGATATTGCTAACCATGCCCAACTTTGGTAATCTTTTCGAAGTCTTCCACAAATTACAACAGCGGACTATTGCAAAAGAAAGATGTACAAATAGGAATTACCTGTTCAACACATTTGTGTAAAGTCTGGTGTACATTCCCTTGCCAGGGCCGCCGGCTGAGAAGGAACCGCCGCCGCCCATCATCATGTTGAGGACGCACGTAGCTACGAAATCAGGATCGCCATGCGAACAGCCTGGAAACCACAACAAGCATTGGTACGAGGCGAGGGTACCAGAAAAGGGGGCGAAGGCCTCGAAAGGTCACCAAAGGTCAAAAATGGCATTTTTGGGTTTTAGGATGTTTTCGGCCATTTGAAGACTTATTTTTTTGGTGACCTTTTGAGGTCACAATAACTCCGGTCCCTGTGACCTTAGGGTCACCAAACTCAATCAGTACCCTTCTCTCATTAAGACGGTGCTAAAATAAGGCTTCATGTAATGCGTTCGGTTGTAATCGTCTCATGCACAGACAGACAGCGCTATGCATATTAGGGGGCTTCGACCCCTAAAAATGTATGATGCTTTGTTTAGAATGACGAAAGGTCATGATCGGCCGTAGAACGTTCGTCCACTGCTGGACATAGGCCTCCCTCATGGATCTCGCAAGTACTGATCATGAGTGAGTTGCTGCCATTACACACCACGCTTGGCAGGGGGGTTAGCGAGCGCAGTACGGGATGTTGATACACGTAAAAATGCTGCTGTCCATCTTTCGGATATCCCTTGGCATCCACATGTAGGTGAGCAACATTCTACTGCCGGGAAATATATTACGTCATGCGGCCGTTTAAATAAAAAAAGTGTCAGTGTCAACTAGACTAGTATGTCGGCGCATTTGTTTAACGCGCCAACTGACGTCATGATCACAGAGCAAAACGGTGGACGCGCACTGACGTATTGCTCTGTTATCATGACGTCAGTGCGTCCAGCTATTTCATCAAATTAAGTTCTAAATTAAAAAATGTCAAATTTAAATGCATACATATGTATATCGTAACCGCTTGTCGGTTGAATAAAAATAAGGTGTTTTTTAGTGGTTTATTAGCACTTGCATTATAATAAAAAACAAATAAAAAGTGTCTAATTAAAAGACTTTTTATTTGTTAAAAATGGGTGTAATTCTTTATTACAGAAATATTACTTGAATCAATTGCTTAACTTACTTTCTAAGCCAATAACAATGTGTGATAGCTCTGGGAGATCTGAACCGGGATATAACGGGATGTCGCATTCGTCCTGCAAACAAAATTAAACATAGCACAAACTCATAACAAATAAAGTTATTGAAAGTTTCCCTAAGAGGAAGAATGATCGTTTAATCCATGTTCATTAATTACCCTATTTCCTGCTTATACTTTTAATCATTGTAAACAGTTTATTATTTTTATTAACAGTAATAATAATGTTATCTACATTTATAATGTTATATCGTTAAACAAGCTATGTTTGCTTGTAATAATAGGTCTCGCAAGTAGCATAAGACATTTTAAGAATGTTAAGATTTAGTTCTTATCTTGTGATACTGTTGGCAGACCTAATCAATAAATATGTCAGCCAAATTTAATGTAGAATGTGTGTAAACAAACTGTAACACTTAAAATTACTTTCTCAAGTGTTCGGTGTTTTGACCGAGTTAATAGTATTTTTCATTGAAAAGAGTGGTCACAATCACCAATAATTGAGAAATATATATGAAAACCAACAGGAAGAAAGTTATTTTTACGTTAAGTATTGACACTTTGTTTACAATTATTCCACATTATTCTGGCTGAAGTATAGAGGTAGATATACTAAACTAAAGCAAGCATAGACTAACGCAATTAAATTCAAACCGCTTGTTGGTTTTCATACAGTTAAAAAAAGTATGAAATAGTTACCAGTTCAATGCCACCAGTGTATCGTGCGGGAGATTTGTCCACGAGAGGGTTCGAAACCTCACTCTTCTCCGATTCCCATGTGGGTTTCATGTCCACAAAGTATTTTTGCACGAATTCCACAAAAGGCTTGTGGTCGACCTGAAAAATAGCAATAAACTTATGTGAAAATCTATGAATCAGTAGGTATCATTATCGCAGCCGTACGACGTCCACTGATGGACATAGGCCTTCCTCATGGATCTTCAAGTAACTACACATGAATCACTCGCCACGCTTGGTAGGCGGGTAGGCGAGCGCAGTACTATAGGGTGTTGAAGACGCGGAAAGACACTGCTACCCATCTCCCGAAGGTATCCCTTAGCACTCTTACGGCATTTACGGGCAAGAGAGGTGGAGCAACATTCTACTGCTGGCACCCTACGGTCAGTAGGTACATATATGAGATAAGAATTATAAATGTTTGAAACTTCGTCCTAAGGGTTTTTTGTAAATTTCATTAAGTTTAGTATGTTGTGAAACTTACAAAAAACCCTTTCATTCTTTTCGTTGAGAAAATTAAACTTGAAGGGGTTGAAATAGGAGATGCAGTTTACTACGGGGAAAATGTATTGATATAAAGTTATACATCTTGCAGCATTATTTTCATTTCAGTCTTTATTTATGTACTCAGAATCTAATTCCGGAAGTGCCCCGGAACACAGCAATGCAGACATTACTGCTTGTCGGCAGAAATAGGTGCGGTGGTAGTACTTCCCCGGATGAATTCTCTACAAAAAGTTCTACTACTACTGTATGCATTCACAAAAATAAAGCTTTCCTTAGTTTGGGACTAGATGTTACTGTCGGTAGTGTCCGGAATTATTATATTAACGACGCGAGAACTATGTTATTCAATACTTACACCAACAGCCGCCACCACCATCCTGTCAGGAGTGTAGTGGTTCTTCAAATAGTTCAGAATTGTCCCTCGGTCGATATTGTTCACATTCTCTTTGGGACAAATCTTTGGCAGGCCAAGTGTGTTCCCTTTGTATGCGGCCTAAAACATAAATAAGGTTTTACAAACATTTAGTATAAACGATTTGAATACCATATACAATATTTACGGGATATTTACCATGATTTGATTCTTTTTGAGTTTCCCAATACCCACTTGCAAGACTTCAGTTTATCCGTGATCGTGGCGCGTGGACTTGCGCCGCCGAAATATCGAGAAACTCCAAAAGAATCAAATCATGGTAAATATTGCATAACAACCATGATGTTTCAAAAGTTAGATTTTAATACCGTATGAAATACCGAATATGTTCAAGCCCCAACTATTTCAGTTCATATAGGATACACATCGGCCTATATACATAAGTCCATTTATCTTTTTTTAAAACTTTTGCGATTTCAACACATTAATTACCACTGGATTGCACCCGTCATGGTTCCGGGAAAACTTCCCAAAACGACCAGTCTTCCCGGAACCATGACGGGTGCAATCCATCGTAAATAAACTGGAACACTTACGGAATGTATCATGTCCATGAGAATAGTCTCTTGCTCAGGTCTCATGGAAAGGGTTTCAAGTTCGAAAGCCACTGCCTGCCTCGCGGATTCGATCTCATCTGCCGAGAGCTGCGGTCTTAAAGTCACTTCAGCCAATACCTGCAATAATAAATAAATAAAACGTTTATTTTTCTCTCACAACAGTTCTTAAGGTACTGTTATAATTAACCTGCATTATGAGATTGGTGCCTGAAAAAGGAAGGTACAAGAAACCTGTGGTAGGTCACCAGGCCCTCACTCCATGGATAAATATACATTAAATTAGGTGAGTATGTTACATCACAGTTGATGTATATTGATAGGATTTCATCACATCCACACAACTTTGTGATGAAGGTTGAGAAAGTTTGAAATAACAAATATTTTATAAGCAATAATTGGTAACTGGTAGTTAAATAAAACCATCACTTCAACAGCAAAGCATCCATGCTGTATATCTATTGAGTATAGCTATAAGTATGCTATACTCAATAGCTTCTTCTACAACATTTGCATAATCTCTCGGGGATGCTCATGGAATGCTGCCAACGGCCCCAGCTCCTTCTCCGGTATTACAAGAAGTTGGGCTGGCTAGGGTGAAAATAACCAGATCTGCACCAACAACCTGTTTTTTGCATTGTCCCCTAACCTACTACCCCAACCCTAGGCTGCCTAATTCCTTAAAATAATAGAAAAAGACTGGGCTGTTGGCAGCATTTTATAAGCATCCCTGAAGGGGATGCAGATGTTGTAGGAGATGAAGGTCTTAGCACATTCAGTGCAGTCCTGTTTCCATTCTGACGGCACTTGTGGCCTTATAGTGTAGCAAAACATACTCCACTGTCTCAGGTGTTTCAATACATCCGCAAAGTCAGCAGATAAGTAGTTTAATTACTTGAGTAACCGCCTCCAATCCTCTGGAGTCGGCGCTAGTGGCATAGACAGTAGTATCCCGGGATCCCTGGCAGTCGCAGATACCTCCATGTCTCTCCAGCTCACGTAACATGGCGTCCCTTGTAGCATATTTGTGTGTAGCCTGCAATAAAAAAAATATTGTTTAACCAAGTGCAATGAAAGGTTATCAATCCAACATATGTATATATAGGGTCAGCACAAGCTTACCGGAAATAAACGGCCGGCCAATAGTTTGGATTGAAACAAACAAATTAACGTAAAAAAAAATGTTTACGTAAAAAATCTGAGAAAATAGACTAGGTTAAGGTGTCCAGTTTGTCGAAAAACGTATTTTACACTGTTGCATAAGACATCCCTAAGCATATAAACTTATAAAGGGGGGTGGCCGTGGGGGCGGGGGCAGTAGAATGTTACCTCTCCCCTCATGCCCGTAGATGCAGTAAGAGCCTACTAAGAGAAGAAGGGCATGGTAGCATCTCTCCGTGTATCAACATCCCAAACTAAACTCGCCAACCCGCCTGCCAAGTGTGGTAAGTATGGCAACTACCCCTCATGGAGATCCAAGAGGGAAGCCTGTGTTCAGTAGTGGACGTTTTACATCCGAAATGATGTAATGTATGTTAGTCATATCTCTGAAACTATAAAATAAATTTTAGTAAATACTTACACCAAAGCTGAGTTTTTCCAAGAAATGGCAGATACCATTTGGGTAAGCCACTTCATACCTTGGGCCAGAATCAATCACAACTAAAATCAATAAAAACAATTATTCCTTAAAGTAGAAGATATCAATTATAGCCTGTTTCATGCTCAAATGACAACTTACAACTCAACTATGGGAGTATATAATACTAGCCGCACTCCGCAGTTACACCCGCGTAGTTCCCGTTCCCGTGGGAATACGGGGATAAAATATAGCATATGTTACTCAGGGATAAAGCATTCTAATGTTGAAAGAGTTATGAGAATAGGTCCAGTAGTTTTGGAGTTTATTCAACATGCAAAATACAAATCTTTCCTCTTAATAATTTTAGTATACATAGATGTATACATTAATATTAAATGTTAGAATGATGGCATCTTAGGAGATAAAAACATTTATAGAGCTAATCATATTGGACATCTACAATCAATGAAAAAATATTGTAGCTTGTCAGAAGATTATTGAGATATTGTGGCATATAAGAATATATGTGCTGCATTCAATGAGCCGTGGGGCACCGGCAGTAGAATGTTGCCCCTCCTCTTACCCGTGAATGCAGTAAGAATCTGCTAAGGGATACCTCCGGAAGATGGGCAGCAGCATCTTTCCGTGTTTTTACTACCCTATACTGCGCTCGCCAAGCGTGGCGAGTATGGCAACAACCCCCTTTATGACGATACAAACAAAAACCAGGCCCCGAGTCCCCGGCGGCCCCGCTAATCCTAGCTACGGTAGCAGTCACGGTAACAACGGCGGGGCTAGGGGTGCTAAGAATCCCCGGGAGACGAGCGGCTACCAACACCTACGACGACCACTGGCCCTGGTAACACACAACATCCGCATCAGCAGAGGACAGAGGCTGGCCGATTTTCTGGAGAAAGAAGGAATCTTTATGATGAATTATTTTTTCCAGAAGCCGCCTCACAGGAAATGGACTTGGATGAGTCCCGATGGTTCCACGAGAAATGAGATTGATTTCATCCTGACCAACAAGAAACGAATATTCAATGATGTCTCTGTGATTCACAGGGTGAAAACCGGCAGTGATCACCGAATTGTTAGAGGCACATTGAATTTGAACGTTAAACTTGAAAGGTCCCGTTTGATGAAGTCTACGCTCCGACCCACTCGCGCACATATCCAAAACCTCGAGAGCTTTCAACTCGAACTTGCAAATCGCTTTGACTGTCTAGAAGTAGATGCATCGGTGGACGAGATCAATAACAGGTTCGTAGAAACCGTCTATACGGTGGGGTCCCAGTTCATTAAGATCCAACGATGCCGAATTTACTATCGGTACATCGAAGTGTTGAAGTGTTTGTATACAAACGCCACTTGTCAGTCCGAGTACAAGAACAGAGCTCGAAGGCGATTCCCTTAAAAAGAGGCGTAAGACAGGGAGACGTAATCTCTCCGAAACTGTTTACGACCGCTTTGGAAGATGCCTTCAAGCTCCTGGAATGGAAAGGGCTGGGCATTAATATTAACGGCGAATACATCACTCACCTTCGATTTGCCGACGATATTGCGGTCATGGCAAAGTCGATGGAAGAGCTCAGCACGATGCTCGAAGGCCTCAATCGAGTCTCCCAACGGGTAGACAAGACAAAAATCATATCGAATGTCCATGTCGTACCTGCCCCTGCAGAGTTCTCAACCATATGGTTGAGAACTCGGCTCTTGAAGTGGTCGACGCGTACGTATACCTAGGACAAACAGTCCAATTAGGTAGGTCCAACTTCGAGAAAGAGGGCAATCGTCGAATCCAACTTGGATGGGCAGCGTTTGGGAAACTTCGCAACGTCTTTTCGTCCAACATACTTCAGTGCCTTAAGACGAAAGTCTACAATCAGTGTGTGTTACCAGTGATGACATATGGAACCGAGACGTGGTCCTTCACTATTGGCCTTATGAATAAGCTCAGAGTCGCTCAACTAGCTATGGAGAGGGCTGTGTTCGGGGTTTCTCTACGGGACTGAATTAGAAATGAGGAGATACATAGAAGAACTTGGGTCACTGACATAGCCAAACTGATTAACACGTTGAAGTGGCAATGGGCAGGTCATATAGCGCGCAGAACAGATGGCCGATGGGGCCACAAAGTTCTGGAATGGAGACCATGGACCAGCAAGCGCAGCGTAGGACATCCACCTACAAGATGGGCAGACAACTTGATGAGAAACGCTGGTCAGCGGTGGATGCAGACGACTTCCAACCGCAGTACTTGGAGATCAATGAGGGAGGCCTTTGTCCAGCAGTGGACGTCCTACGGCTGATATGATGATGATGATTCAATAGAATGCAGCACATATAACAATGTGCATTAACTTGCAACTAAACTTTGAGAGATAAACTAAAAACATTACATAAATGCAGGAACATGACATATGTCTCATAGGTCAATAAAGACATTTATTGAATGTTTGAACAGTTCAATGATCTACGTATTTGCTGTAGGATTTATGCATACCTCCTGCAGTGCAAAACTGCCCAAACTTCTTTTCAGAAGCCACTTTAAGTCCATTGCCAAGTACAGTGACTTCTGTAACAGCATCTTCCCCTTTAGATGATGAGTATACAATTGAGGGGAGGTTGGGCATAGGCTCGGATAGTGGGGGCAGGTTAGTTGCACTGCCTTTACATAAGGGCTCTGGTGCTTTACTGACATCCTGGCTGAACTTTCTTGTTACCCATTTTGTTGAATTCAACCTGTAGTTAAAAAAAATATAAAAATGATGTACAACTTTGAATTAGGCAGTACAGATTTGTATGATTGGAAATTAATTTAACAATGATGAAAGTGATTTAAAACAATTTTGATGAAACAATTTTGTTTACACCTGTCTGATTTCACAAATAGGTAAGTTATGAAATTATGGTAAAATTTGCTCAGCGTTTTCATTGATTTATAAAGGTGCCCACACGTTGGTGATTTTATTGGTGGGACAACATGTCTTCAAACTATGAATCAATTGATTATAAATATTACTTACCCATTTTTTAGGGACAATAACCTAGTAAAGAGAAACTTTACATCCATCACATGAGACATTCTAACTTTACTATTAAGTACGTCGGCGACAAATTAAAGGTATTGTGCATAAAATTGTAATTGTAACAATAGTAAATGCAATTTAAAGCATATTTTCAGTAGTTTTTACGGTTCTCACATACAAAAATATCGTGACAAAATGATTGACATTTCACTTCACTTCGCTGAATAACCGACTGTTGTGGAAGGAAGGAATTCCTTCAACTCAAAGTATGATTCTTTTCTGTCACACATGCAATACAAACACGAAGAAGAGTTTTGGCTTTTGTTTGTCGTGATGTATTGATTATTTTGTTTCAGTTTTTAAAAATCAATCGTCTTGTGTGAATTTTACCTTTAGTTGTATTATTTTTCTTTTTGCTGAACACCATTGTTTTATTGTTAAAAATCTTGTCGAATAAAAAGACGTAGGCAGTGGTGGGATATCTTTCCTGTCACACACGCCATTAAAAAGAAGAAGTGTTTTGGCTGTACAGTACATTGTGTCAGTGTCGCTTTATGTTTGTTTTGGTGATGTTGTGTGATGTTTTGCGTGCGTGAAAAATTAAAAGTGATTGAGTAAAATATTATCTTTTCTATTTCTAAAATCATAATAGAATATTTTCAGTCGCTGCGTTGTGAAGTGATGTAATGTCTAGATTGCGATGGTGTAAGGAGAACTTCATACATACGATCACAAAAAGCTATTGAATTATTCAATTGGTATTTCGGGCTGGAACTATTAGACTTTCTAATCATTTCGAGCTGAACTTCGCGAGAAAAATGCCGCTCAAAATGTGCAATTTGATAACAAGAACTCTTACTACATCTAAAAGAATTCCTCAAGTATGCATAGTGGGTGCTGGACCAGCCGGTTTTTACACTGCTATGCACATCACCAAAAACCTTGGAGACGTAAATGTAGATATCTATGAGAAATTGCCGGTTCCATTTGGTTTGATAAGGTAAGAAAGGGAAAAAAATAAGCAATTCACTGAGTGTCCCTTGACAGAACAGTTGGACAATGAAAGAAAGAAAATATAAATAAATAATGCTGGACAGATCACACAGCATCATCTAGCCCCAAGTTAAGCAGAGCTTGTGTTATGGGTACTAGATGACTGATATACTTAATACATTATACTACATAGATAGATATTTTTATTATATATAGAAATGTATTTATTGATCCACATAGACGAACAAAAAACACAAAAATAAAGAAAAAAACATAATATAAAAATAAAAAACCATTTATAGGAGTTGTGGACCAAAAGGTCCTGCCTCAGCATAATGTCGGTCCATATAATTATAATGGACCCATGCTGGCATTCTGGCAGGACCTTTGGCACAATAGCTTATTTTACACCCTTTTTTGAAGGGATAAATAAATGGCTGTATTCCATTGTTGGATCATCATCAGCCCCATTCAACCCACTGCTGGGCATACACCCCCCTCTGCTTTTGCCATTTAACTCGGTCATTCTCTATTCTTGACCAAGTGCAACCCACAGTCTCTTGAATATCATCACCTATCATTATTGGATAACCACCAGTGGCGTAGCTACCCAGGGGCTAGGCGGGGCAGTGCCCCGGGGCCCTCAAGCTCAGGGGGCCCTCCAATCCTTACCAGAAATCTCGATCAAACTGAACTTTTGGAAATTTCTCCCATTTTCAAAATAAATATGACAGGCAACCCCACTTTAATCATGACAACTCAGTTGAGAGAAATTCAAAAGTTATGCCTAGGGTATTCCCCTAAATTCTTTCTGTAGGTTGGCAGTGTTGCAAAGACATTTTCCACTGGACGCGTTACTCGGCCGATCTCGCCCTATACCCCGCTGTCACTTAGTCAGCCTTTTAGCCTAACTGACCGAAATTTTCAGTGCGTTGGTGGTTGTCGAGGACAAACATTAGTTAAACAAATTACTAGGTGTATTGTTTTGTAAAAATTATAGTGACTGATCCGCCAATATTTCTTTTCATAGGTAAGTACAATTTTATCCCATAAAAGCAGCTATTTTTCGTAAAATTAAATAAATGTGATGTAATTATTTCATTCATACCGCCATTTTAAAAAGTACTCAAATTTTAATGCAATTTAACTAAACTTGTGACCTACCGAAACAAGTCTGGATTATACCGTTCATTTTCCATTCGTTCATTACAAAGATATTCATAAATGTTAACAATAAATATGTATGTCTAAGAAAAGAAAACTATAGGTACATACCTACCAAAACTGTATTTTCGTCAAACGTAATTATTTTCCAGTGGGGAAGTAAAATAAATAAACCTTTGTAGCGAGTTCACTATTTTTTTATGTTTATTTAATTACTATCTGATCCGACAGACGTTGTGCCGATTGTTTTATCCAGTTCTAGTTATGTGGTACAATAAAGTATTTATCGAGTTCTAGTCATGTAATACATAAATAAATAAAATAAATAATTTTATTTATATATTGTTTGTACCTCTGGAGGACAACAAACGAACTCACTCCTGCTCCTATACTGGCGTGCAAACATTGTACCTTCTCTTAATTGGTTTCTGTGTATCAGTGTGTCGTACGTAATGCCGAGGCTGCACCTCAGCGTAATCTTATTAATTAGTGTTCTATTTGTCGGAATTCATAAAGAAAATCTGTAATTTTGAGCGCTAATTAAAGGCGTTAGGTGCACGCAATTGAAGCCTCGGGATGAGGGTGAACAGTGAAATCACTATTAAAATATTTTTTTCACGAAGTACAGGCAAACGATCGTATTTAGGTACTATAATTTCAAATCGAAATGTAAGTAACCAAACTCCTACATTTTTCGTCATTCATTCATTTTGATTCATGAATTTCATCGATTGCGTCGATCACTATAGAACATCTTATAGAATTGTGAAACAGTGCGCTATATGCGTAACTAAGACGGCAAAAAATCACTCCCCCGTACCCCGCAAAAATTGGTTGAACGTGATTGCATTCATTTTTCAAGCAACGTGTCCAGTGGAAAATGTCTTTGCATTGCATGCAGTGTTGTCAATTTGACGGATAGTGAACGCTAACGGTGATAATTTTTTTTAGATAGAGAAACACAATGATACGCTACAAGTGTCGTTAGGATTCCCGGGATTCCCCCGGAAAAAAAATTATCACCGTCAGTGTTACCACATTTAACGATGGAGACCATGAACGATCTCCTGTCCGCGGACCTGAATTAATGTACCTACAGTCACCTGACTTGCAATTTTTCACGATATTTCGCGTTATACAATGAGCCGTGGGGTGCCGGCAGTAGAATGTTACCCCTCCTCTCCTACCCGTGGATGCAGTAAGAGCCTGCTAAGGGACACCTCCGGAAGATGGGCAGCAGCGTCTTTCCGTATATCAACATCCCATACTGCGCTCACCAACCCGCCTGCCAAGCGTGGTGAGTATGGCAACTACCCCTCATGGAGATCCATGAGGGAGGCCTTAGTTCAGTAGCGGACGTTTTACGGCTGAAATGATGATGATGATGATGAATCAGTTTATATAGCAGTGGGGCCCCATTTTTTAATTTGCCCCAGGGCCCTTGGTTACCTAGCTACGCCACTGATAACCACAAACAAATAAATATAATGTACATATGTATATGTAAAACATTTTCAGATATGGAGTGGCACCTGATCACCCGGAAGTAAAGAATGTGATCAATCAGTTCACTAAAGTAGCCATGCAGCCGAATGTTAACTTCTATGGCAATGTTACTTTGGGCAGAGACATTTCTTTGAAACAGCTGAGACAGCACTATGATGCTGTATTATTGGTAACTAGCTTCATTACTATTTTTTTGCATTTGCAAGTGTTTTTTTATTAAATAGATGATAAAACTTAAGTTAACAATTTTATTGAATTTTTCAATCATATATTCCTAAAATGATCATAATCAAAAAGCTTTTATTTATTTATTTATCCAAAGTTAAAGTTTGTGTATGAAGAATATGTTTTTGAAATTATGACATTCATATAAATTGGCTAAGTTTTCATTGAAATTAATGATTGGTGTTTTTCAGACATATGGTGCTGAAGAAGACAAAACTCTAGGCATAGAAAATGAAGATGTCCCTAATGTGGTGGCAGCTAGGAACTTTGTTGGTTGGTACAATGGACTGCCTAGTGACAAGCATTTAAAAGTAAGCAACAAATTATCTTAGTAGTAGTGGATTTTATTTCTTAAAAAATATGATAACTAGTAATCTAATATTTTCATTTCTTTCACAAAATAAAATCTAAAAATGTGTGCTTTGGTTCATAATAATTGTTGTCCCAGATCCAAATGCCTGAATTCAGTTATTTTTAATAATTTAATAGCTTTTGTGACCATATTTTATAAGCCATGTTGTATTATCTTCTGCTTAGCATCATCAGGAGTAAAATTAAAAAATTTAACAAGGGTCTTGCCACTAGGCGAGGATTTCACTTTCAGACTTCTTAAATCTCTCATGATGTTTTTCCATACATATTTCAGATAGACCTATCATGTGAGACTGCAGTTGTTCTTGGCCAAGGAAATGTTGCCTTGGATGTTGCTAGAATACTGCTCTCACCTATAGATGAACTCAGGAAAACAGACATAACAGAGCATGCATTAAATACACTAGCAGAATCAAAAGTTAAAGAGCTGTATCTAATTGGAAGAAGAGGACCTTTACAAGTAGCATTCACAATCAAGGAATTAAGAGAGCAACTTAAATTAAAAAACTGTAAAACAATTTGGAGGGACTCTGACTTAAATGGAGTAGAAAGTGTAATCCCTTCATTAGTTAGACCTAGAAAGAGATTAACAGAGCTCATGGTGAAGTCTTTCAAAGAAAGCAAGGAGAACAATGAAGAAAGAAGCAGAATATTTAAACCAGTCTTCTTCAGAAGCCCTAGCAAATTTCTTGTAGATGAGCAGCGAAATTTGACTGGAATAGAATTGATTTGCAATAAAATGGTAGGTGACAAGCTTGAGGAACAAAAATGTATACCTACAGAAGACAGGGAAACAATCAACTGTGGACTAGCTTTAAGGAGTATAGGATACAAAAGTGTAAAGGCAGATGATGACCTTGTCTTTATAAATGGATTTGTCGCAAACAAACAAGGCTGTGTTGATGACTCAAAAGACTTAGCTAAGCTTTATGTAGGAGGCTGGTTAGGAACCGGTCCTGTAGGAGTAATTTTACACACCATGGGGAATGCATTCCAAGTCGCTAAGACTGTTTGTGAAGATTTAAAGACTATGGATTTAACAAAAGAAAGAAATGGCTTTAATGAAGTCAGCAAAGAAATTACTGCAGTCAATAGTAACATTATCACTTGGAAGCATTGGGAGAAGATAGATAAATATGAGGTAGAACAGGGAAAAGCCAAGGGTAAACCAAGAGAGAAAGTTTGTGATGTGGAAAAAATGATAGAAATATCCAGATAAGTAACTTTTTAGATTTAAGAGTAACAACACAAATTGTTAAAGTTTATACATATAATAATTAATATGCATTTTGTTATTACTTTGTTATTTACTTAAGTAATAAACTCAAACTTAAACTCGCAACGATCTCATAACTTTAGCGGCGTTTCAGCCGGCTTTTAGGCGCAAGCCAGACTCACGCCAGACTGAAGGGCCGCGGCGCGGGCACCGGGTGCCTGTGGCACGCTACAAAATTTTGCTCTCACTCAATGTACGACAGCTGCGAAAAACAGAAGCGATGCGCTCGCGCTTTTAAGCAAACTGCGCCAAGGAGATCATCTGAGCATCGCATCGTAATAAATAGTTTGAGAACATAAAATGTAGGGATATTTTTATACAATCGCCGACCCCGGGCGTAACTGGGATCAGGTTAGGGATTGGTGGCCGAAGTGGGCGTAACAGTGGCTATGTATTATATGTATATTATCATCATTTCAGCCATAAAACGTCCACTAATGAACAAAGGCCTCCCTCATGGATCTCCATGAGGGGTAGTTGCCATACTAACATACATAAGCACTTTGCCGACAACAAATTGCTTCACTGCAAGCAATTTGGCTTTACTCGCGGCCGTTCCACTACTGATGCTGGTATAGAGTTAGTCTCGCATATCTATGATGCTTGGGAGAGGTCGCAAGACGCTTTAGGTGTTTTTTGCGACCTCTCAAAAGCATTTGACTGTGTACACCATGAAACATTATTCGGAAAATTGCGCCACTATGGTGTTAGAGATATCTCTTAGGATCTACTTATTTCTTATCTCAGTAACAGGATACAAAGAGTTGATGTTAATGGAAAACGTTCTTCGGGATCTGTAGTCACAATGGGTGTACCGCAGGGATCAATTCTTGGGCCTTTTCTATTTTTAATTTACATTAATGATCTACCTCATCTTGTCAAAAACAATCATGAGATTGTATTTTTTGCTGATGACACTTCACTTTTGTTCAAAATGAAACGACGTACCACCGATTATGACGAGGTGAATAATGCAATCTCAGAGGTTGTTAATTGGTTTAATGTCAATAACTTATTACTTAATGAAAATAAAACAAAATGCATTAGATTTACTCTTCCTAATGTAAAACAGGCTGATGCCAAGATTAAATTAAAAGGTGAAAGTTTAAACCTTGTAGAAAAAACTGTATTTTTAGGCATAACTTTAGACAATAAGCTTCAATGGGGCCCACACATAGAACAACTATCGGGTAGGCTTAGTTCTGCAGCATATGCAGTCAAAAAAATCCGCCTTCTTACAGACGTTGATACCGCTAGACTTGTTTACTTCAGCTATTTCCACAGCATTATGTCTTATGGCTTACTACTGTGGGGATGTGCTGCAGATATAGACACCGTATTTGTGCTGCAGAAGAGGGCTATTCGTTCTATCTACAATATGGGTCCCAGAGAATCACTTCGCACTAAATTTAAAGAAATAAATATAATGACAGTAGCTTGTCAATATATTTATGAGAACCTGTTGTACACCCATAAAAATATTGCTTCGTTTAAGAAAAACAGCGACAATCACAATGTAAATACAAGAAATAAGAATAAACTTGCTGTGCCCACTACTAGGCTCCATAAGGTGAAAATATCTTTTAAAGGGCAATGTATACGCTTCTACAACAAACTCCCAAGTGAGTTGCAGAAGTTATCATTGAATAAATTCAAAAACATTATTAAACGCAATCTGTGCAATAAAGCTTATTATAAAATATCAGATTACCTAGAGGACAAAACCACTTGGGACGGAATCTGCTCCAACTCCGTCAAACGTAACATAAGACAAAATAAAATTGTTAAATGATGACTATAACGACCGAGTTAGGTTCTTCTGTTCACTTCTTTTCCTAACTCGCGTGTCATCTGAAGTGAACAGATTCAATTATGTGCTTTATTCTATTTATTTGTGTTGTTTTATTTTGTAATTTGTGACGCGTCAATAAGGTCCATGCGGCCGCACTGAATAAAGTATTTTTTGATTCTTGATTCTTGACTCACCACGCTTGGCAGGCGGATTGGTGAACGCAGTACGGTATGTTGATTTACGGAAAGACGCTGCTGCCCATCTTCCGGAGGTGCCCCTTAGCAGGCTCTTACTGCATCCACGGGTAGGAGAGGAGGGGCAACATTCTACTGCCGGCACCCCATTATATATTATAAGTAGGTACTAATGTATCATCATAGCAAGAGCAGGTCATAGTTAATCGCGTCGTAGTACTAGAGAATACAATCGAATCACGGGATCCAAAGAGTATGTAACACTCCAAATAAGAGGATCCTATCCATTGTGTGGTCCCAAAAATACCGGGACTACTTGGCTAATCTCTGGATTTTCGGGATTGCCACAAACAAGGTCTAGTTTGCATTCCGTAGTCCGTTGCGCCGTGACAATTACCTTTCCTAGATTATGTTAATACCTAGCATTTATTACAAACGACAAAAAAATTAATTACCCTTATGTACCTAGTACGCCGTACGATACGTACTACTGCACAGTTTCTATCTACAGCCCTAATCATCTGTTAGGGACCATCTCCACGAGCAAGGGACTCGCGGCGATTCTATAGCGCGGACTCGTCGCGACGCGATTCCCTCGCTCGTGGAGACAGCCCCTTAGCATGTGTCTCCACACGGGCGGCGATGCGACGAGTGGTGTCGGCGGCCGATCGTAGAATTGGGCACATCATGATGTGCCTCGGCATATCATGATATGGCGGCATTTCTTGATCTGCCATGCAAAACACCAACGTTCGACGATCTGCCAGCCTATTACTCGGAATATCGAATAATAGAGTGACCATACCCTCCCGATCGAATCTTAACATAATTAGCCTATGTTCAGATGACCGCGCGGTTGACTCGGCGCGCGGTTTGAGATTGTAACAAATCAATGTTGTTGTGTACATGACCGCGCGGCGACGCGCGGCTTAAGATCTACAATCCTGTATCGAACTGTTCAGATGACCCGCGCGGCACCGCGTGTTCATCTGAACATAGGCTTATTGTTTATTTCCCGTCGGGGATTCCCTTTACCCAGACCAAGAAACTTCTTTAATTTTTTTTAATGGCGTGGCAACAGGAAAGATTCCACCACTTTTTCCAACGTTAGTTTATTCGACAAGATTTTTAACAATATAGCAATGGGGTTGAGCAAAAAGAAAAGTTTACAAGTTGAGTGCATGACTGAAAAGTGTAGATGTAACTGTCAATGTCAAGCATCAGCGAAGCGAAGTGTACGTAGTTATTATAGGTAGGTACCTACTATGTGAAAGTGAGGTTATGTTTTGAAATCAGTTTAAGTAGTTCCATTCGTACTTTCCACAATAATCGGATGACTAAGAAAGAATAATCTTCTGTTTGCCATTAATAACTTTACATCAAGGGAAAATAATACGACATTAAGTTTCTTACCCGTTTTCCATGTGTAATAGCATCATGGACACCAACAATGGAGCTATTAAAATTGGCGACTACATAGTGATACAAAAGCAAAACTACAGAAAACTTCATAAATTCAACAAACCAAATTCAGCTATTAGTTTGGGAAGAGACAATGTTAACTTACTTGGAATAGAGGGTCGTTCCTACTATTCCTATTTCAAACTGGAACCCAAGAGTAATAAAAAGAACAGAGACTTTACTGTAGAGTTCACAGAAGAACCTGTGATTCTTAAAGATGAAATTGACATCAAAGCTTCAGGAAACGATAATAGAAACATTATTGATGATGGTCGCTCCCAGAAACTTACTGCAGCCGATATAGAAGTATTGAAGAGTGATTCTAACAAAGCCTCCAACATTGTTGAAACATTAATCACAAATTCAAATACTTTCCATAATAAGACAGAATTCTCTCAAGAAAAGTATTTAAATAAAAAGGCAAAGAAGTATTGTGAATATATTCAGATCTTGAAACCAAACTTGCGGATGGTTGCTGAAATCATGTACAAATTAGAGGCAGTTAAAATCCAGAATTTAAGATTAGATACATTGTCCCAACTGGTAACTACAGCAAATATTAGTTCTGAAGGTGTCCATTTACTGTATGATTCAGGATCTAATGGTTTGATGGCTGCTGCTCTAATGAGTGCTATTGGAGATAGTACAACAGGCAAACTGGTTCACATGCATCCAGGGAACATGTCACAGAAACAGGCGCTGCTCGCAATGAACTTCAGTGAGAACCAGCTTCAAAGGTGTATTTCTGTAAATGTATATTCAGTTTTACGGCAGTTGTATCAAGGCTGTGATACCAATACCAATGGGAAAGAATTAAGTAGTGAAGAAAATCCTCTAAAGAGAAAGCATGATGATGACACAGAGCATAATAGTAAAGTTGCTAAGCTTGAAGATTCAGAGAAAGATGAGGTAAGACAAATTGAAAAATCTAGTGAAGTAATTGTGGACTTAGATAAAAGCGCAGAAAGCAAATTGTCCGAGCCTAAAAAACCCAAGTGGCATTTTGATAACTTAGCAGCAGCAGAACTTTTAAAAAACAAAGCAGACTCACTAGTTATAGTTTGCAAAGAAGATCCAGAAAACATTTTCAATGAGTTGGTGAACTTTGTAAAGCCTGGTAGACCCTTTGCTATTTATTTCCCTGTGGCCGTGCCACTGCAGAACCTGTACTTCAATCTTAGGCCAAGGCCAAATGTATCAGCTCTGAAACTTGTCTGTAATTGGATGAGAAACTATCAGGTTTGTATTTTGAAGCTTTCTTATTGGACCTACAGGTCATTCTTTAATCAGTCAGTCACTGGAGCAGTCTTTCAGATTAAGACATACCCTTGTTTAGTTACAATATTATCAAGGTGAACATTGCACTCCCAATCTTCTTCTATTTCTTATCTACATTTGTTGACTACCTTCTCCACATCACCATTTGTGCAGTCCCACCCAAAAGTATGACACTGCCACTCATTCAACAAAATTCAGAACTTAATGGGAGGGATTTCAATGACAGCCAGCAAATTATAGAACTATGGCAACTTTTTAACCTCCTTGATTTTTTCCAAACACTCCCTTTTCAAGCATTTCTTAATTTTACATTAATTAATGAACAATCCCCTAGCCGGATCATTTTGGTAACTAATATTATTCTTTGCATTATCATTAAATTTCCTGTTGTTTTATAGCTAAGAAAATAAATTTTAAAACTTTTATTTTACAGGTTTTACCAGAGAGGACTCATCCGGAAGTAACCATGAATGGTGCTAGTGGTTTTATACTATCAGGTTACATATTAAAATAAATAATAAAATTTTAATTGTACAGAAATGAAACAAATTAAAATTGTTTTTTACAAATGTATCTCTTTTACTCATGAACAATCATTTCTATCTAAATGCATTATAAAATTTTATGAAACATGTGTGACATGCAATGGATTGCGTTTGTATACAATGTTATACAGGCTAAGTCCCTAGTGGACCTGATATTCTTCACTATAAGTCTAAATCGATGTTAAATTTCTCACAATTTTAAACTGATACAAAGTTCATTTCTATATTTTTTATAAAAGTCTTAAAATTGACCACATTTTCAAAATATTTCAAAGTTGAATGTACAATATGGGACACACACTTGGCTTCAATCTTGAATTGTCATATCAGAGAAACTAACTGCGAAAATGAAAGGAATGTAAATCAGTCTAATTATGTACTGGTTTGCATTTTGGATGCAGCTTGTTTTGCACAATACAATATTTCCTATTTTTCATGGCATAACATGACTGGCATATTTAGTTTTTAGCAATATAAAGCCCTTATTGCAATATTTTTTTTTGTTTTGTGTACATACCTACTATATAAATCAGCTTTTCCTATCCTGAAAGGTTTGCTGGAAGAAAACTCTTGTTAGGGTTAAACTCGCCTTTGTACATGTAATTTATGTAAGATTTTGTTTATGTATTGTCAGTGTGTACAATAAAGAATTAAGAAATTTGCGAGTAATAATAACTTTGTTTCAAACACGCTTATTTTATATTGTAAAGATATTTTACAAAAGTAGTTTTTAAACATGAAAACCTGTTTTTGTCTTAAATAAATAAATAGGCTTGTTCATAAATTTCTGTAAATCAATGATACACCAACCTTTATCTATTTACGCCACAGTTACATATCAGCATCTTATCTGTATGATCAGGCCAATTAGAAATAATGGTGTTTATATCCAAATGAAGCATAACAAAATATGCCATTTAGTGTTATGCGAAAAACGACTATTAATTAAAGTTAGGTGTATTTCAATATGCAATCCAATACTAACCCTTGCATATGGTGTTAATAAGATCTATGTTATAAATAACTTATTATAGCTATAATGATATATTCGAAAGGAACATTAATTGCTGCAGTGTTTAGCATTATTTATTATGAAATGAATTTTGGCACTTACCTAATATAAATTCAATTCAGTGTTTATAATGTACCACAAGCCTAAGCATCCACGTCCACTAAGTATATGAATCTCCGCAATCCTACGTAATGCTGCTCGGTCAGCAATGAAACATCTAATTTATATAAATTTCTTATTATACCTTCACAATTATTGCTGTTGGAAGCACCAAATGGGGGTAACTGCAAGTGTTACATTATCATGAAAGGGAATGTCTGAGAAAATGCCATGAGTATGACAAAAGCAGCAACAAATGTATGCCTAAAAGCAAATCAAATTATACAAAACTTACGCTAAGCTTGCGCTCTTGTAAATAATTGTGTGAATTCATTCAAATAATTAAATAACATATATTACTCGTATATTACATAGGTTATAATAAAAATTAAAAAAAAAAACATTTGTTATAAATATCAGAATTCATTAAACCTAAGTTCACTAAACACAAATTCAAATTAGAAAGCATCAAGGAGATCTTAGACAATATTGTTTACTAATTTAGGAAATATGAAAGTATCAAGGGAAAGTACTACTTCATATGAAAGAGTCTCAGACAACCTACAGTTATAAAAAACTAGCAGCCATCGGCTTACATTCGATACTCAATATTGAGGGTACTTTAAGTCGTCAATATTGCACATCATATTCCAATTTTGGGACGTTATACGATAAACATAAGAAACTAATCCGAAATATAATACTGCACCGGAGTTCGCACCAAAAGATATAAATACAGTAAATAATGCAGTATATAAATATTATAACTTTGGTATTGGTGTTATTGGAGGCGTAGCGCAGCGCTCGCTAAGCCGCAGCGTGGTATGGGCCCGAGATGTGACGTCACGAGCCGTGCGTCGACTCGCCGCCCGCGCCGCCGTTTGAACGCTATGACGAGTCCTCATCGTACCATGTACGGAAGTCGCAGCTTTCGTCGTAGTCATCCTGTAACCAGTATCAAAATATAAACTAAACTTTAACTCAATAATAATATAATAGTTTAATAGCTAAATAACACGCCGGATTATTTTATTGTCATCGATCCTTGATAAGTATGCAGAGTTTCAATTAAATCTGATGTCTTAAAGTGGGTTAAAACAACGTTCGAAGATTCCGTTACAGTTACATAAGACACAGGTGAAGTCAATAAAATCGGCTAAGTGCGAGTCAACTCGCGCACGAACGGTTCCGTACCATTAGTCTGTTCAAGCTTATACCTGTTGCCGTTATTAATATCGAGCAAAAAACGGCATTAAATTCACGTTTGTTATATGGGAGCCCCCCTCAAATATTTGTTTTATTCTGTTTTCAGTATTTGTTGTTATAGCGGCATTAGAAATACATCATCATGAAAATTTCAACTAACTGTCTAGCTATCACGGTTCATGAGATACAGCCTGGTGACAGACAGACAGACGGACAGCGGAGTCTTAGTAATAGGGTCTCGTTTTTTTTGGGTAAAACCCTAAAAAGCGTGTTAAAAAAGTTTAATAAACTAGTCGTAATGAAACTCCATTCGAGGTTAGAGAATGGCATCGCACAGTTTCTTTATATCGCTGTCGGGAGAAGAATGGCGCTTACAACTCCACTCGTGTGAATTGTCCAGCATTATTTAATTATTTCAGCTTATAGGCGCAGCATGTTCACAACGAGGACTACAGCGCTGCGGAAACCTAGAATTCCATTCTAGCAAAAAGCATTGAACTGTTTCTCTGGATCGCCGTCCGAAAATGCGAATGGCGCTTACAACTCCACACTGTTCTAAGTTACTCACCGCCATCCAAGCGTGGTCGAGCACATCCTCGGCAGCGAATCTCAGCTCCGGCTGAGGACGCAGCATGTTCGCGACGAGGTCTATAGCGCCGGCGGACACGCGCTCCCAATGAGGCGCGGGGAACTCCAGCCGGGCTGAGAGGATCGCGTCGAACAGTTTCTCTTGATCGCCGTCCGGAGAGGAGAATGGCGGGAAGCCGCAGAGAAGGATGTATAGGATCACGCCCGCCGCCCATACGTCAATCTGTGAAGAATATACGAGTGAGTTATGTACACGAAGGCTTGGGTTACCCCAAGGTAAAACGACTGAATATTCTCAACGGTAGAGTAAGATCCTGAAATAACCCTGACTGAACAAATAGTAGTGTCTTTATAAAAATCGTGAGCGACGACTGTGAACAGTTACCGCACTTCCATGACAAAGCCGAAGTCACATTCCAGGCCCTTATCCGTGAAAACCTTCTTCCACCTTATATTATATTATAGTCACCTTCAGACCGCATCCGGTTTCGAGCAGCATCTCAGGCGCTACGTAAGTGGGCGTCCCGCAGACGGCTGTGAGCGGCTGCCACACTTCCACGACAAAGTGCGAAATCAGCTTCCAGCCGCTTATCCATCAAAGCCTTCTTCCACCGAACAGTTATTGTATTATAATTACCTTCAGACCGTATCCAGTCTCGAGGAGTATCTCAGGCGCTACGTAAGTGGGCGTCCCGCAGACGGCTGTGAGCGGCTGCCACACCTCCACAGCGAGGCCAAAGTCAGCCAGCTTCAGGCCTCTTATACTGCCGTCCGAGCCTACTTCCACCTATCAACGAATAATGTAATCATAAGCATATATTTTTTTATTTGTGTAGGGGGCGCTTAAGACTGGAAAGTTTGGAGAGAGGGAAATCTAAATCTGAGCTTATCCATTGGAAATAACTGCTGGACAAAGGTCTCCAAATAAGCGCCACTGAGAACGCAATAAGGAACTATAGTTAACGGTAACTACATGGTTTTGGTGCCCCTAACTGGGTAAACCAAGTAAATGTAATAAAAGTAGGCATAGAGTTTTGTATGTTTAGTAGGGTAGTAATTGTTAAGTATGGTGTTAATTAGTGATGATTAGGTAAGTACTTAAGTACGTTTCACGTTTGTTACAATATCAAATCAAGGGACACAATATTTTAACTCTTATATAAATTTTCCTTTTAGTTGAAGTTTTAGAAATACAGGCATTTATTTTGTAGCATGTCATGATAGTCAACGAAATTACTTTCACGTTAATAATATTAGTAAGGATGATAATCAAATGCGAATAAGATATAAATAAAACACGTCATACAAGTTATCAGATACATATTGCGATAAAAAGAGGACATCTATAAACTACGTCACACGAGGGGGGGGGGGGGGGGATGAAGGGTGGGAGGGGTCCTAAAATCCGTGACGTCAAATTTGAATAATAATTCAAATGGAATTTCATAACTTCAAGATGTGAAATTGCAAAATATGTGACGTGACACTAGGAAGGTGGGATTCTGACAGCTGGGACATAATGGGTGGGATGGGGTTATCAACAAACACGAGACGTAATATTATATATAGATGGCCCGTAATGATGTTTAGCAAACACATAAAAATGTATTGTTAGTCTTACCAATAGATTCTCGGGTTTGATGTCACGATGCACGATAGAAAGCGAGTGCAGATAGGCGATAGCTGATGTTAGGTGGCCGATTAGCAAACGCGATTGCGTCTCAGAGAATTTGGAAGCGGCCGCGATACTATCGAATAAATCTCCACCTATAACATTGTGAACATATCTTTTAACATACTTTAGGAATGTATACTGGTAAAAATAGCACAAACCCAAACTCAAAAAGCGTTTATTCATTCGACGCAAAGGCCATAAACGGCAATTTACAAAATAAAACAACAGATTTTAATTGAATTAATCACATAATTTTGTTGGTTCGCTGCAAAAAAGTTTTGTTTCCAATTGAGGGAAAGAAGCGAAAAGGAAACCGACTAAAGAGAATACATTAAATCTCAAACTTTACCATTGTTAACATTTTGTTTAACTACATTCTCTTGACGAACGTATATTAATATTAAGGACTAAATTTCGACACTTAAGTTCAAAAAGACATACTCATGCAGGGTCAGATCTTATGACAGGTTAAAGAGGGTAAAAGCATGATTGAGATACATGGTTGCTTTTCAGCGTCTCAACCGTAGAACAGTTTTCCACATCCACAGCTGGACATAGGCCTACCTAATAAGCATAGAATTTCCTTTCTAAAGAGCTAAATGTTTCCTACGGTAATTTTAGAGTTGATTCAATTAAATTTAGAACTAGACAAGCAAAGTTATGATGATTCCGCGTTATCAAATATGTTAATGGATTATTCATCGTACACAGTAAAAACAGTTACATTTGAAAATCGACTAGTTTTAATACAAAAAAGACTAGGCATTCCAAAATTGTAAATTCACAAATGTTGTTGTAGTAATAGTTGAGAGAGGTTATATCTCTTCTTAAACCACTACCTACTCAAAGCGGAGTATATGGTATAGGTCTCTTTCAGACGATATTGTGCATTTTTTTGTTTTTCACATCCAATGCAACATGGCTTATCGACATGAAAAACCTTACCAATTTCCTTTCATATCTAGCTACTGAATGAAACTTGAACAATGAACAGGAGAACTCTTGCAAATGGCGCTTAGCCGGTGCTCGAGCGATATGATCTTACCCGGCGTCATGGGGGATGGGTCAAAATGACCCGGGACTTTTTTGTTAGCTTACAGATTGGTAACTATGCAAGTGACGTTACCGCTCTTTTCAGTAGCTGGAGTCAATGAGTTACGCTAAGCATTGTTTAAAAAGTATCAGTTGGACGGCGACCGTGCTTGGAGCTAAGTGCGTCCAAAGTTGAAAAAGGTATATTTGCCCTGAACATGTTGCACCTTTCTGCGGTGATCGCATTTACAGCGATGATTCTGATTAGTTTTAAGTATTTTTTAAAGATGTCTTAGTTAAGTTTATAAAAGTGCCATAAAAAATTAACGAATACTTATTAATGGTAAAAAGTGAGATTACGCTAAGGAAAGCTAATTTTGTTGATTTTTTACGTGTTGTTTTTGAAGAGGTCTAAAGATATATTAAAATACTCTGGTAATACAAATTCTAGTTTAATTTACTAAACCATAAAACAAAAAAGCTGTAATCGTAAAATAATTCATAATTTCTTTTGAAAATGTATAAATATCGTTAGTCAAAGTATCGGGTCATGATGACCCACCCCCACGTCCGTGTAGTTATTTTCCACCCCCATGACGCCGGGTTAAAGAACTTCGACTCAGGCTGAGTCAAGGGTTATGTACCTTAGTTGGTTAAAGTACTTCCGGCTCTAGGAAGGGGGGGCCGAGGATTGATTTGGCCGACGTGGGTTCAAACCCCACCGGAATTAAATATTTTTGATAAGGTTTGACACGTTTTAAACTTTCGCGATCACAACACATTATTACTATATCGGATTATCGCGTAATTACCTTTATTTTAACCCCGACGTTTCGACCGGATTGCACCTGGTCGTGGCAACGTGACGTGTAATCTAATATAGTAATCATCACTCCAGCCGTAAAAAGTCCACTACTGAACAGGACTCCCTCATGGATCTCCATGAGGGGTATTTATATACATATATATATATGTATATATATATATATATATATTGCCATACTCTCCACGCTTGGCAGGCGGGTTGGCGAGCGCAGTACGGGATGTTAATACACGGAAAGACGCTGCTGCCCATCTTCCGGCGGTATCCCTTAGCAGGCTCTTACTGCATCCACGGGCATGAGAGGAGGGGTAACATTCTACTGCCGGCACCCCACGGCTAATATAGTAATAATGATATAATCTCTAAGTGTCATCATCATTTCAGCCGTAGGACATCCACTGCTGGACAAAGGCCTCCCTCATTGCTCTCCAAGTACTGCGGTTGGAAGTCGTCTGCATCCACCGCCGACCAGCAGTTCTCACCAAGTCGTCTGCCCATCTTGTAGGTGGACGTCCTACGCTGCGCTTGCCGATCCGTGACCTCAATTCGAGAACTTTGCGGCCCCATCGGCCATCTGTTCTGCGCGCTATATGGCCTGCCCATTGCCACTTCAACGTGCTAATCTCTAAGTGTGGTTGCATTTTATTCTAAGTGTGGTGTTGAACACTATAAAAATTACAACTTAAGCAAAATCATATCGGATACGAGCAAGGGAATGATAATATACGCACCGCCGACGAGTTCCATGACGAGGAACAGCCACTCGGGGCTGTCCTGCTCCTCGAACAGCGACACAATGCGCGGGTGGCACAGCTTCCTCATCACTCTCACCTGGCCAAGGAAATAAACACGTCAGTATTATTATACGACTAATTGACGAGAGAAGCCGAAGGCCCACTTGATGTTAAGCGGTCAGTACTTAAAAAAACCTTTCCTTCTTTAATTATTGGGGATTAATAGCCACTCCCTGCGATATAAATTACTAATAACTCGGTGAAAAAACTAACACTTAGGAAGCAATTGAATTTTAAGTTTGACAGTTCGTTTACAAAACTGTGTTGTATGGGTAATAAATATTTATTTTATTGTTTTTAGTATTTGTTGTTATAGCGGCAACAGAAATACATCATCTGTGAAAAGTTCAACTGTCTAGCTATCACGGTTCATGAGATACAGACTGGTGACTGGTAGTTTTCACCTGATGATGCCTCGCGGAGAGGCGAAACACGTGTCGTCGTGTGGTTTTGGGTATGCATGTTGCACTAACAACCTAGTTCTCCCTGCGTGTGCATAATTAGTGGGCGGGAGGGCGGTGCATATGCATCTCAGCATTAGCGGAATTAAAACTAGATATTTTCATTGCATTTTATTGTCATCATCATTTCAGCTGTAAAACGTCCACTGATGAACACAGGCCTCCCTCATGGATCTCCATGAGGGGTAGTTGCCATACTCACCACGCTTGGCAGGCGGGTTGGTGAGCGCAGTATGGGATGTTGATACACGGATAGACGCCGCTGCCCATCTTCCGGAGGTATCCCTTAGCAGGCTCTTACTGCATCCATGGGCATGAGAGCAGGGGTATCATTTTACTGCCGGCACCCCACGGCGAAAAAAAAACCGCTTTTATTGTCATGCAAAGTAACGCCTGATTCCAATAATTATATGAAATTGTTATTGTTTACATGTGATGTTCATATTTATGTTTTCATCATCATCATCATCATTCCAGCCGTAAACAGTCCACTACTGAACAGGCCTCCGTTATGGATGTCCATGAGGGGGGTAGTTGCCGTACTCACCACGCTTGGCAGGCGGGTTGGCGAGCGCAGTACGGGATGTTGATACATTTATGTTTTACTGTCAAATAAATATTTTTCATTTTTATTTTTTTCTAATCAAGACTGCATTGGACGGTCCACTACATGAATGCACCAGACGGGCTGCGGTACGCGACAAATGGCATAGGATTGTCAAGAATTGTCCTCTTCCGACATGACGACTACGACTACTCTGTCAAGAGTAGTACGAAAAAGAACAGAATAGATCATACAAGTAACTTACCTCAGCTTCCACGTAATGCTCCTTTCCTTTGCATTTCGCCTTGTCGATTACTTTGAGAGCATACTCCTTCGACGTCGTCTTGTCTTTGCATATCCGTACAACAGCGAAGTTGCCGTCACCTGAAAAATATATGAAAATTGAATCTTTATTCTCACAAGTACGAGTAAAAAATCGTCAACCCCTTCAATGTGTTTTATTTATGCAATACGATCTTATGAGTGTCTCTAGCTAATCATAACTAAAATATATACATAAGTATATAATAATAATAAATAATGCTGGACAGATCACACAGCATCTAGCCCCAAGCTAAGCAGAGCTTGTGGTATGTGGTACTAGATGACTGATATACTTAATACATTATACTACATAGATAGATATTTTTATTATATATAGAAAAACACCCAGAACAAATACCTGCAGATCGTACAGACATTTGTCCCGAGGCGGGAATCGAACCCGCAACCCCTTGCGTTGCAAGCGGACCTTCGCCCGCTGCGCCACAGAGCTCGTCATAATATATATACACATTTTCCGGAGGTATCCCTTGGCAGATTCCTACTGCATCCACAGTCGAGAAGGGGCAACACTCTATTGCCGGCATCCCACGGCACGAAATTAGTTTTATTTGCATTTAAATGATTTTTGAAATGTGACGTCGCGAAATTTAGGACCCCTACCACCAAAGAATGTCACACTTCGGCGCACCACTCCGCTCTATCGTGAGTAATTGTCTTTTTTAAACAGTATGTGGATAGAGTGTAGTGTGCTGTTCCAGTGGGAACCGGCCCTAATATTTTTTATGAAGATCAAGTGAGGGTAGTTCAACAAACGCCTTCGCTTTGCTGCGGTACCTCCAACACGTCAGTCTTCCCGGGACCATGCTTGGTGCAATCCAAGCGAAACGTCGGGAAATAATAAAGGTAATTTACGCGATAAATACCCGACTATATTGAATGTTAATAATCTATCGTGAGTAGTTTATGGATGGCCCTGAGGAACATTTCCGAAACCAGAAGTGAACGCAATGTTAAATACATGTGTACTAACTAAGTCTAAAGGACAAAAGTTTTTCCTTGGAATGGTCAGAATCACTCATTCTAACCATCCCAAAGAACAACTTTTGTTCTACGACTTTTCAGGATTCAGTGATTTTCATTCAAGAATAGACTACGATAGTTAAAACATCTACAGCTGATTATACGATACTGACAACCTAAACGACAGCTGATTCATGGCAAGGTCATTGAACTCCGCGAAGAGTTGCCGTAAAGGTAGAAATAAAAATATTAAAACCACAAAGCGGTGTTTTTTTGAATAAATAAATAAAAAAAAAATCAATTTTCACGGCGCGTACACACCCTGTATATAAATGATTTATTAACAGGCAAGCAGCGTGAATATCAAACAATAGAGTAGATGACAAATGGGTGTTCTATAGGTCTTCTATTTAATGAATCATCTTGTCTACATATATTCATTCATACACGTAAACAACTGAAAGGCCGCTGTAGTAAAAGCGTCATGATTAAAACGATGACAACGTAACACTTGGATTACTCAATAGGCTGCGTGCGAAATAAGGAAAATGCATAATTAATATTATGCTCATGTACATATTATATTACCAAGTTTATGGATATTAATGCGACATTATTCATGATTCTGCGTAATAATCGGGTTGTAGTATAATATGTGTGCCTATACTAGTATAACGTAAAATTATATTCGGCTATCATCTTGAGTCATCATCATCATCATCATTTCAGCCGTAAAACGTCCACTACTGAAATAAGGCCTCCCTCATGGATCTTCATGAGGGGCGGTGGCCATACTCACCACGCTTGGCAGGCGGGTTGGTGAGCGCAGTACGGGATGTTGATATACGGAAAGACGCTGCTGCCCATCTTCCGAAGGTGTCCCTTAGCAGGCTCTTACTGCATCCACGGGTAGGAGAGGAGGGGTAACATTCTACTGCCGGAATCCCACGGCTATCATCTCGAGTAAAAAATAGAAAACCAAATCGTTCGTGGCAGTCATATGTCACAATGTAAACTGAAATCTACATGTACACTCTTCTCTATATCTATACTTAATATTATAAAGAGACAATTTTGTATTGAGCCTAATTGGAAGTGTATATCTATTCGAACTCCAAAATATTTTAAAAAATCGGTTTATTAACGATGGGGTTTGAGGTAAGAAAGATAAAAAAAAAATACAGACTACTAGAGGACCTCTTTCTGATAACTTGTTAAGCTTTAACAAGTTTAGAGGTCTTTTAAAAAAAAAAAAAGACCTCTTTCTTTTTTTGAAATCGGGTAAAAAGTTTACACTTAAATAAAGTATGTTACAGTTCAAGCCTACTGCAGTACCAACCGATGATCCTGCCGACGCTGTACGTGGTGAGTATGGCAACTACCCCTCATGGAGATCTATGAGGGAGGACTGTGTTCAGTAGTGGACGTTTTACGGCTGAAATGATGATGATTTTTGTATATAAATTATGTGTTAATTGCCGTGGGGTGACGGCAGTAGAATGTTACCCCTCCTCTCATGCCCGTGGATGCAGTAAGAGCCTGCTAAGGGATACCTCCGGAAGATGGGCAGCAGCGTCTTTCCGTGTATTAACATCCCGTACTGCGCTCATCAACCCGCCTGCCAAGCGTGGTGAGTATGGCAACTACCCCTCATGGAGATCCATGAGGGAGGCCTTAGTTCATTAGTGGACGTTTTACGGCTGAAATGACGATGATGATGATATGTATTAATAAAATAATGTGTATACTTTTATATATAGCTTTTATACAGGGTGTAATGTAACATACTAAGCCGAAAGGGGGTGATTCTGACCATCCCAAGGAACAACTTTTGTTTTACGACTTTTCAGGATTCAGTGATTTTCATTCAAGAACAGACCACGAAAGTTTTAACTTCAGCAGCAACACTATAATGACAACCTAAATAAATGCCAGCTAATTCTTGTCAGGGTCATTAAACTCTGCGAAGAGTTGCCGTACATACAGGTACAAATAAAAATACCTATACAACAAAGATGGAGCTGGGCTGGTCATGTTTGCCGAATGCCCGAAGACCTGTGGGCAAAGATCACCACTCAGTGGAGCCCCAACAGGGCGAGGCGCCGCGGCAGACCGAAGAAGCGATGGCGTGACGAGTTAGACCAACATAACAGCGCATGGGTCGAATTGACGGCGGATCGGGATGTATGGAGAGTTGGAGGCCTTTGCCTAGCAATGGGACACTTATGGCTAGTAATATCACAGAGGTTTTTTTATTAAAATTTGGAAAAAAAACAATACCTATCCAAATTAGAACCTAGAGAACCTAGGATCATTTTCAAATATCACCAACAAATAAAATTGTTAATAAAAATATACAAAAAAATAATAATACGAATTCCCCATTTTTTTTCCCTTCCAAAACTTCTTGTGTTCATGGGCCCCCCTTTCTGGTTAGTACACATGCTATAATACACTGTATATTTTACTATATTGTGGTTAAAGTACGTATTATTATACCAATAATGTACGCCACCGTCCACTCTACTACTTTAATTTTATGTCCATCCAAAGGTTGCCTGGAATCGCTTGTAGCGATAAGGCCGCCCACTGTTCCTCACATTTGAAATGTTTTTTATTACTTGTTTGTTTCCGATCACAACACATTATTAACATACATATAACCGGGTATTTATCGCGTAAATTACCTTTATTATTATCAGTCTTCCCGGGACCATGCTTGGTGCAATCCAAGCGAAACGTCGGGAAATAATAAAGGTAATTTACGCGATAAATACCCGGTTATATGTATGTTAATTAAAGTATTAAAGTATTTATTGTGGAACAAAAACACATCGGTACAGATAATGATGAACGTTGGCACTGCAAAAGTTTAATAACTGTGTAGCAGTGTCAGCGCCCGGCTCCTAAACCAATCACAATTTTAAACATTGGTACATGTAAATAAAATCAAACAAAAATAAAATAAAAAGAGTCTTAAATAATAAAATAAAATTAAAGTTAAAGTTATCAAGTACAGAATTTATAAAATTTATAAAAGCGGTATGAGAAGCGACATTTAAGGGTGTGGGTGCGGTTTCTCATAAGGACACAGGTCTCATAAGAGTCCAGGCAATATGAGCTACCACAGTGTTTTGTGTAATGTTTATGAGTGGATGTATAGTAGATGTGATTGAGTGTGAGTATGTGAATGTGAATATGTTGTCTCTCTGTGTGTGTGTGTGTGTGTGTGCGCGTGTGTGCGAATGTTAGTGTGTGTTTTAATGGTAGCGTAAATGAGTATGTGTAAATACAACTACGATATTCTTAATGAATGGATGAGAAAAGGACCTTGATTATTTGAAAGGTATTAAAAGGTCTTCAGTCTCTTGATATGTAAGAGACTGGAGCCAAGACGAGGTAGTAGCTTTACATTTGTAAGAGGAGAGAGCATAAATTTTAAGTATACGGTTTACCTTATTGTACAAAGAACCACTTAAGTATAAGAAGTGTCTAGAAGCTAGAACAGTTCTACGTGGTTCTATGATACAAACGATATCAGAACGTCGTTTAGTGGTACTCAATCCTGGATCAAAAACCAACTGGGAGTGTTTACGCAAGACTACAGCTAGGATGAATAGCTGTCGTACCGTCAACACCCCACAAATTGTATATAGGTTAGTGGTAGAAAAACGTCTCGGCTTAGAGTAAATTACTTTCAAAACTGCTCGCTGTGCACGTTCCACTCTCAACATTTGTGTCTTAATGGCACCGCCCCAGGCAGAAATGCCGTAGGAGAGGATGGATTGAGCCAAAGCATAATATATCATTTTTAAACAACTAAGGTCAGCAGCGCCCCTCAGACTTCTAAAGATGAAAATAAGTTTTCTGACTCTAGAGATTGTAGTTTCAATGTGGGGTATCCAAGAGAGAGTAGAGTCCAATAGTATGCCAAGATATTTTATAGTTGGCGTGCGTTCAATACAGGGGCAGGAGCATACATCCCTAGTAACATCAGAACAGGTATGGGCTCGGAGGTCATAGGTTAAATTGGGCTGACTGCGGAATGATGGAGTAAAAGTAACAAACTTAGTCTTTGCTGCGTTCAGGGTAAGAGAGTTAAGTGAGAGCCAATCCAGTACCATCCTTAGCGCAAACTCCGCAGATGTTTTGGTTTCTGCCCATGTCTGAGCATTTACAATGAGGGCAGTGTCGTCAGCATACATTAATACAGAACAGTTTTCACAAGATAAACCACACAAGTCATTCATATACACGAGGAAAAGTGTAGGACCTAAGACGCTTCCTTGTGGTACACCAAACGTTATGCTCTCTTCTGTGCTAACTATATTGTTTATAGAGACAACTTGTTTCCGTTCTGTCAAATAACTCCTAAAAAGATCCCCGACACAGCCCCTAACTCCAATGTCTTCTAATTTACGAATTAACATAGGAATAGACACCGTGTCAAAGGCTTTGCTAAGGTCAAGAAAAATACCCATAGTTTTTTGTTTCCCATCCAAACACTTGACAATTTTAGAAGTGAGAGAAATAACTGCATCCTTCGTAGATAATCCTCTCCTAAAACCATATTGATTTTCTGCCAGTAAATTATTCTCATTTAAAAAAGAAATCAACCTTGCGTTAATAATTTGTTCCAAAATCTTTGAGAAAACTGTGAGAACAGAGATCGGTCTATAGTTGCTTATAATGTTAGTAGCCCCACCTTTGTGTATGGGGTGAACAATAGCTTTCTTAAAGACTCGCGGAAAGGTTCCAGACGATAGACATAGGTTGAACAGGTATTCCAGTATGGGAACAAATACATGTTTGGCACCTTTAATCACTGAGGTGGGAATTTCATCCCAACCAACAGCACAGTTATCTTTGAGGCCAGAGATGATTGCAGCTATTTCTTCGCAGTCAGTTGGCAGAAGATACATAGATTTAATCGGTACCGATTTTGAGGGCAACAGAGTAAGAGAGGACATGTAAGAAGCAGGTCGAGTGATGTTTGCAGCTAGATTTTTTCCGACGTCAGCGAAATATTTGTTTACTGCGTGAACAGAGTCGGAAAAATTAACGGATATCTTTAAAAGCTCCTCTGCAGAAGATGATTTGCGGTTAAGGTTTGTGATTGCTCTTACAACATTCCAGGTGGCTTTAGTGTTGTTTTTAGCTTTAGCCAGCTCATTGCGCTCATATTCTCGTTTAGCATTTTTTATCAAGTTATTGCAAAATGTGCGGTAACGTACAAATGTTGTTTTGGCAATTGGATTATCTTTTTCTTCCCTTAGCTTTTTATAGAGCTTATCTACTTGTTAGCTTAATAAATTGTTTGTTTCCATTTTTGGTGTGCAGTAAAAAGTATTTGTATCTCACTCGTGAGTTACACTATTCATTGTTATGTTAAACGGGTTTACTACTAACGTTAATTATTCGTTGAAAATAGATTTCTAACGCGTTCAGTTCCTCCCAGGGGAACTTTCGTCAGGGAACGGAGAGAACTCTTACGCGGCACCGTCTCCTTCCCTCTCACGCGCTCGCGTTGCACCGCGCGCCCGGTAGCGTTGCGCGCGACTCGTCCAGTGTGTCTACCATGAGTTGTCACTGTTAGATCGCCTGACGTTACTACAGTAGTAATAGTACGTTACTTTGACATCTATCAGATTTGTAACTCATGGTACCAGATTCATAAGCAAATGAAGCCCAAACTACAGTCGCTGTAGTATAGTTTGCTGCGTATTTTAGTACCAAACTATCCGCCAGAGGCGCTGTACAAGTTTTCATACATTTTGTTAACTACAGTCGCTAGCGAATATAGATTGTGAAAACTCATGGTAGACCTACTGCAGGCGCGCGGGGGAAGAGTATTCGTATCGCACAGTATGTATGCTACGGGTGCACTAACCGATGATCCTGCCGACGCTGTACTTGAGCCGCAGCGGCTGCGGCAGCTGCGGCCCGGCCGCGCACTCGACCGCGTCGCCGGCGGCGCCGCTGCCCGCCTCGCTGGCTGCGCGCGCCGCGCCGCCGCCCGCCTTCACGGGCATGCGCGGCTTGGGACCGCTCCTGTAACAACAAACAAATTAGCGTTAAAGATAGGCTTGGGACCGCTCCTTTAACAACAAACAAATCAACGTTAAAGATAGGTAGAAGCTCCATGTTGTTCAACCTGAAAAACCTACAGTAAATAGGTTTATGTGTAAAAACATTTTTAAAAACAAGCCTTTGCACCGCTTTCATTGATGGCCTACTTGTGGCGGCAAGTTGAGCGTTCATTTATTTTATGACATCCAACAAAAAAATCAAATAAAAACTTAAAATATATAGTCTAAATCGTCATAAAGAAATCTAAATCGCTATAGGTGTGTATATAGACACACACCTATAGCGATTTAGATTTCTTTAACAAAATAGTATATACATTGTATATGTATATTTTGTTACATGAGATTCAGTATATTCCAAAATCACTTCCTGTTAGCAGATGACGCTATTACAAATTTAAACCGGTTTTATCGAAATGGGTTGACGTCAGACAAGTGTCTGGTCATAAAGTCCATATATGTCAACATGTGGCAGGGAAATTAAATCAAATGAAATGAAATTAGATAACTTGCCTCGAATTTCTTGAAATCGGCGTTTTTTTGCATTGTAACACTGCCTTGCTCTCTTCGAATTCAAGCTCGAAATCTTCTTGGTTTACCCTGAAATAAAAAAAAATCGTCAAATACCTACATATAATTTTGAGAAACAACTCATATAACTAGCTAGAGGAGAGAATGATGTGCCTAACAGACCCTATTTCTCTTAGGCACATCAATATACACGTATTATGCTAATAATATTATATCGAATTTATAAAAAAAGTATGAGTTGGTTTGGATGTTTCTTACCTCTTCAAGCAAAACGTACCAAACCAATCACTCTGAAACTTTGCCCATGTAGAGATGTTGACTAAGATTAACACATAAGTAACTTTCTATCCGGCAAACATAGTTGCGGGTAGAAGTTAGTGTTGAACATGGGCGGAGGAATGTCATTTTTTATGCGAGATTTCGTTGTGCCAGCAGAAGAATGTTGTACCTCCTCTTTTCGCCGTGCAGTAAGTAAATCTGCCAAGGGATAGCTCCGGAATATGCGCAGCAACGTTTTTCCGTGTATCAATCCATCCCAAATCCCGCGCTCGCTAACTCGCCTGCAAGGTATGCATGGCAACACCTCATGATCAGTATTTGGAGCCTATGTCCAGCAGTTCTACGGCTGAGTCCTGATCTCCAAAGAACTGATGCATCACTGTCAGTGCGTTGCCGGATTGCGTGAACACTTTCCGCACGCATCCCGTGTCTAGTTTGATGCATTCTGTGATAGCGGCTAACGCGTGTTCCAGGGTCGGGCTGTTGCGCTTGTTTAGAAGTGAATCTTACCTTTCGTTCCCATAAGCGAAGAAGACGTCCTCATCTTCAAAGAACTGATGCAACGCTGTCAGTGCGTTGCCGGATTGCGTGAATACTTTCCGCACGCATCCCGTGTCTAGTTTGATGCATTCTGTGATAGCGGCTAACGCGTGTTCTAGGGTCGGGCTGTTGCGCTTGTTTAGAAGTAATCTGCATACCTGAGAAAAGATAGTTGTGCTCAATAATGCTTACATAGAGTGTATGATATAATAGTTAGTAAACGCTATAAATATAATAGTTTTTACTAAATAGCTATATAAGGTGCTAACAAATTAGTCACGGATATTTTTACAGCTGATAGTGCTCGGTTCTCGGAGTACATTTAAGTATGAAACATCATATGTTTTGTTATGTTTTTTTTGAGAAAACTAGGAAACAAATTTGCTACGTTAAAACACCCTGTTAATAAGATAATTATATAAGACCTCTTTAGACATATTCTAGAACCTCTTTAAACCATCATTCAAGTGGCCTCATAAAGTTGATAAATAAAATACTTGAATCATAATGACATTTAAGAAAAACAACTTTTGATGTGACATGACAGACAGTGTTAAACATCTTGACAGGTACATCATAATAGGGGTGATTATTTTAAAAATTAATTATAATTTATTTTTTTGTTCAGTAAATAAAAACAAAAAAAATATATACAAAGGTTCTTTATTTACAGTTAAAAGTTAATTATTACGCAGAAAAATAAACGCAATGATGTCGATGACTCACAATAAGAGGAAATGTATGTATCTGATATATGTACTTAACTATCATACTACCCATCGCCCGATAACAAAACGTGTATCGATCTCTCGCAAAACTACCTACGTCTATCAGTTATTATGATACATTTTTTATGTATGAGATGAATGTCTAAATGTGGATAGCCGTAGATCAGCCGTCGGGTGCCGGCAGTAGAATGTTACCCCTCCCACCGGTGCAGTAAGAATCTGCCAAGGGATACCTTCGGAAGACGGGCGGCAGCGTCTTTCCGTGTATCAACATCCCGTACTGTGCTCGCCAACCCGCCTGTCAAGCGTGGCGAGTATGGCAACAACCCCCTCATGATCTTGAAGATCCATAAGTCCAGCCGTGGACGTGGACAGCAGTCCTACGGCTGATATGAAATGTAGATAAGATTGAAGAACGATAGTTCATACATGCTCTGGCAACATTTGTTGCTTGTGCGTTTCGGTAGGTAAATAAAAATATTGAACAGAGAAACACCTAACACCAAGTAAGAATTAATACCAGACAACCTTTGGACTTGACTGCTCCCGTGGCTCAGTTGGTCTAATACCCAACTGATACGCAGAATGTAGCTAGTTTGATTCCCACCGCAGGACAAGTATTTGTAATTTTTTAGAGACATTTGTCGCGCTCTGGGTTTTTTCTATGTATGATAAGTACATAGGTACTTATTTATAAAAATACGTATTCTATCAATCATCTGGCACCCATAACACAAGCTCTGCTTACTTTCGGACTAGGTGGTGCTGTTTTATTGTATTATTTATTTATTTGAATGGATTGGCAAATACTACAAAGGGTTTATTGGATTACGTATGATAAAATGATATGATAGAAATTAAAAACCTTATTAATATTTGACTTTAACTTTTGAATTTTTTTGTTACGAAAGCGCCTACATTTTTTTTAACGAAAAGGCTTCCGTTTCTTAGTTTGTTAAAGCACTTCCGGCTTCAGGAAGGGTCGAGGATTTGACCGACGTGGGTTCGAACATTTTACATGTGGTCTAACACTAGAGGTACATACATATAAACAAGCATTGGTACGAGGGTACTAGAAAAGGGGGCGAAGGCCTAAAAAGGTCACTAAAGGTCAAAAATGGCATTTTTGGGTTTTTGGACGTTTTTGGTCATTTGAAAACTTTATTTTTGGTGACCTTTTGAGGTCACAGTAACTCCGGTCCCTGTGACCCTAGGGTCACCAAAATCAATCAGACCCTTCTCTTATTAAGACGGTGCTAACAAAAAAGGTTTCACGTAAATCGGTCATCGCGTTCGGTTGTAAATCGTCTCATACACAGACAGACAGCGCTATGCATATTAAAACTACAAATTACGCTGTAGTTTCCTTGCTAATGTCTGAACTACATGTGTGTAGTGAGCCATAATACTCATCCCGTTAGCGATGTACCCACATGCATTGTTTTGTTCCGGTCTAGAGCACAGAAAGGCCAGAGAAATGACGGCGAAGTTACGCAACGAATAGGTCATTGCGTCGATAATGCATGCATGGAAGTTGTTTCAGATAGGCGGCCGTTTATGTATGTGGGTCATTTGTTATTTGGTCAATAACTAGACTACTGTTTGACACTTGTTTTATTGTCATATGCCTGCTTACTGCTTGGGCTTAAAACACTCACAAAATTAGAGACTTGGATACTTTTCGATCCAAATGTCATGTTTTATAACCGGACCAGTGGATTTTTATTTCTTGAAAAATGTATGTGCACATTAAACGCGCTGTAACGTTGAAGGAAAACATCGCAAGGAAACCCTTAGTCAGCTTCAGACGTATTGACCCGTTCTTGCCTGACTAATAGCCGACTAAGCTGAGAGGATGAATGCGCCAGGCACTGCAGCGTCTTGTACGCCATGAGTACCAATTGTTGACCCTGTATGTGTATATTATATCATCTATAACATTATGTGAAAGGCCCCACTTTTTATTATTTAAGCAATACTGCTGAGCGAGAGTTCCGGTAGAAATTTCGCAACTTTGTAACCAGTTAATGAAATTGCTCGGATATTGGATAATTATTATTACAGATACTTGTAGGAGGAAATAGTGGCCTCAATTATGACGTCAAAGACCGTTACGTACTTCACTTTACAAGTAGATGATTAATTTGTTTGAATATACATTTTATAGGACAGTAAGTTAAGACCAAGCTGAGAGAATATGGCAAACATAAATAATAATAATGCCGTGGGGTGACGGCAGTAGAATGTTGCCCCTCCTCTCTTGCCCGTGGATGCAGTAACAATCTGCTAAGGGATGCCTCCGGAAGATGGGCAGCAGCGTCTTTCCGTATATCAACAACCCGTCTGTAAAGCGTGGCGAGTATGGCAGCAACCCCTCATGATCCATGAGGGAGGTATATATGTCCAGCAGTGGACGCGGATAGTTCTACGGCTAAGATGAGGAATATTAGGTGGCAGTCGACATAGCACTTCTACAAATGACTAAAGACGGCGAATAATCACGTACTCATTCGTTCGTGCAACGAAATCACGTTCGACTCGACTGAGTCGTCCAATGTTGATAGTGTAAAGACCTACACTTTTCATGTAGTTTCGTTCCGCTCTATTGAGAGTTGTCTGCCATTGTTACGTAATCTTTTCTCCTGATGAGACAGATTGCAGACGGCTTCTAAAGAACTAGTTTTTGCCCTGTTTAGGCTCATTATGCTTCATGTTGACAGTCCAGGACATTTTTTTTTTTTTTTAACTAAAAGAAACTAGAAGTTTTCTCAGGGCTAATTACAAATTTCCAAATGCAGCAAACGACTATATATAAATAAATCAAGTTACGTAATTAAAATTAAATAAATGTCAATTTAATATGAATCAGAACTGTGTTTCTAGTTTTTTCTTTAAACTTAACTTACATTTTATTCTCTAACCCAGTGATTTTCCTATCTCTAGTCTATCTCAGTTCTACTAATAGGGAACAACAAACAAGTTACATGATATCTAATATCTTGATGTCAACCACAAGCACTAACCTTTGTAGGTACTAAATACCTACCTAGTTAATGTATCAGGCACTGAAAGCATGCTCGGAAACGTTTGTGCAATTTCAATGGCGCGGGATGGTCTGATTCATAGGACAATAAAAATAATACTATCTAGAATAATCTAGCAAGGTATTTCAGAGACTTTACAGAGAGATATCACAATAAAATTAATACTATCTAGAATAATCCAGCAAGATTTTTCAGACTTTGCAGTCTAATATTGTCAACTTTTTGATAGAAAAACCCGCTTTATCAATGCTTATATTTTTTTCTACTTATTTTAGAGTTGCAAACTGCAATACAACTACAATAGACGAGGAAGTTAAAACATACAAAATGCCTAAAACAGAGCCGCGCCCAAACCCACAGGAAATAGAATTATACAGTGTACACATTATAATAGAGTGATTATTAGCTTATTAGGAAATGAGGTGTGGCAATTACCACCTAGGAACATTGAACTGCCGCTGCGTTTTCAGCCGTTGACCGTGAGTGAAAATAGGGTTAATGAATGAGCCACTATTTTCGAGGCGTTTTATTAGTTTCACATTGGGAGGAATGTGATAGCAGACTAATGACCACCTGATTGATGTCTTATTTCACACTCCTAAAAACTTCTAAGAGCCAATTGCCGTGATAGAGATGTCAACGACTCTTTAGAGGAGAAACGGAAATCGTAAAAGTTATGCCTGAAAAAGGTTCATTCATACATTTCGCGTTCGTTTTAAAATAAGAAGTGCCCATAGACGATTCATGCGTCCCGATCATATCTGTTGAAGTATGCAAATGTATAGAAAAGTTTGCGAACATTTTGGCTCCAATTCTAGGGTATTTTGACACAGTTGAAAGTTTATAATTTCCCATCAAACCTGAACACGACCTTGCTAATCTTAATAATATATTTTATATATCAGAATAACCAAATTATCTGGCCTAAACTAGCGCTTCGATGACGCCCTTTGTTAAAGGTTTATCTGAAGGGAATAAAATCGTCAAGTACCAAGACCAGCAGCGTTGTGGAACGACTTACTCAGCCACCGCACAAACTGAATGATGACCTTTTTTGTCACCCTTATTTAGTTTTATTTTGTTAATTGACTAGTCCGCAAGTTGACTAAATTTAATTTTTTGTCTGTCCTTTCCTTTTATAACGTTATACAAAAATAACGGCAATACATTATGTTGATATGTGCGTGACGTCACGCGCTGAGGTGTTTCTGTACAGTTTATTACTACACTATGACATCACGAGTCCCACTCATCGTAATGGACTTAATGTATGTATTGTTTTATTAATATGAAAAAGCAAAATATACGCGTTTATTATTTTTGTATAATCTAACTGACGAACTGAATATAATCTTGATTTTCACACCATGCGATCATGCCTATTGGGGAGATAATAAACATATTTTCATGTAAGCAGATTGTTATTACCTTGCGAGGTTTGACTCCATTCCTTATAATAGTAACTATCCTCGGACGCACAACATTGTCCCCAGCTGGGCTTACTCGCGCTGTCCCGTTGCCAGTAGTGTTCCCGCTACCATTTGACTGGAAGAAAATTAATATTAAATATTACTTATCTCTCTAATCCACCACCGAATGTATCCCACAAGACAGGAAACGACCTCGCGGCAGACCAAGGCCTTTATAGAGGGATATCGACGCACACTTAGAAGACGGCGACAGTAGGTCAAGACAGAGAAGTGTGGAGGGGAGGAAGGGAGGCCTCACTACGGACAGTTTAGGACAAGTAGTTCTAGAGATATGCCCGTTTGAAGTTTGATAGCTGTCATTGCCAAAGTAGATCTTATGAAGGTCTTTAATTTGAGCCCAGTACGGTAAGTCAAGGACGAGTAGTTTCCGAGATATGGCCGTTTGAATTTTAACAGCTGTCACCGAAAAAGTAGATCTCATGAAGGTCTTTCATTTGAGCCCACAACGGACTGTCTAGGACGAGTAGTTCTCGAGATATAGCCGTTTGAAGTTTGACAGCTGTCACCGAAAAAGTAGATCTCATGAAGGTCTTACATTTGAGCTCACTACGGACAGTCTAGGACGAGTAGTTTCCGAGATATGGCCGTTTGAAGTTTGACAGCTGTCATCGAAAAAGTAGATTCATGAAGGTCTTTCATTTGAGCCTACTACGGAAAGTGTAGGAAGAGTAGTTCTCGAGATATGGCCGTTTGAAGTTTGACAGCTGTCACCGAAAAAGTAAATCTCATGAAGGTCTTGATGAGGTTTGCTTTATTGTACATTCACTTTACGAGTCCGACAAGCACCACCGGTTTTAGTGTATGTAGGTCTTCCTAAAAGCAAACCTCATCAAGGTCTTACATTTGATCTCACTACGGACAGACCCTAGACTGTCCGGTAGACTGAAATATAAAATAGCGCCATCATTGCATTGATAAAGACTCGCAATACAATCAGCGGCTAGCGCTCCAAACGGAAATTATTGGCAACGTATAAGTAGCTTAAGGTACAGCGCCATCTAGAAATAAGCTGAGAATTTGACATTATTTGAGTAACAATTTCTAGTATGGACATTAGCAGTCCAGTATTTATTTGGTCCATGGTGATACTATAAAACTTTGATATAAAAAATCTATGAATATAAAAATTTACCTGCAAATATCGGGACAGTCTATTATTAGCCCGCAATGGGGAAGGACTTGCACTGTCATTTAGGGACTCCGGCCCACTCAGTCTGAATGACTGGGGTGTCACTGCACTGACTTCGTAATCAATATGTTTGAAGGGCTCTCCAAATCCACTGCATACATATGATTGACCATCTTCAAGATCGTCCAGTTTTCCTATCTGTAATTGAAAACACTTTGAGATTTGTGCATAGCATAGATTAGAACATTTATATTGTATGTATTAACAGATTATCAGACTAGCTTCCTTCTTGGCACAGTTGGTTTAATAGCTGGCTGAGATCTAGAGGTGGGGGGTTGGGTTCTCACCGCGGGGCCAATATTCTTAAGTTTTCTGCAGATATTTGTCCCAGGCCTAGGTATTTTTCTATGTATTTACATAAAAATTAGTTAATGTCAGTATTCCATCAGGTGCCCAAAACACAAGGTCTGCTTACTTTGGGTCTAGATGGTGCTGTGTGAAATGTCCGTCATTATTTATTTTATTTTGATTTATTATCATTATAGTTTAACTGAATGAAATAGTAATAATAATCTAGTCTGTAAATAGAGTGATTTTATTAAAGAATTGTTTTTGGATATAATTACTTGCTGTAGGGAGCCAGCAGTAGAATGTTGCCTCTCCTCTCTTACCTCTAGATGGGCAGCAGCATCTTACCATGTTTCAACATCCTGTACTGCACCACACCTGCCCACCTTACCTGGCAAATGTGGCAAGTGTGGCAACAATGATCTTGAGAGATCTATAAGAGAGGCCCATATTCAGCAGTGGATGTGGACAGCAGTTCCACAGCTGAGATCATGATGATGATAATTACTTACTTTTCTACCCTCAAGAGAGTATATTGTCCGTACACCACTTGGCAAGGTAACATTGTCTACAAGTACTCTTGTCAAATCTGCTGTCAAGCTATCAAAAGACCTGAAATAATCAGCCTATTATTATCTATGGACCATAGAATATTAAACATATTATGTTGTCTGAAAATAAATATTATTTCAATTTTATTCTAAATCACACTACACTAATTTTGAAGTTTGAGTAAATGTTAAAAAAAGCAAGAAATTAAATCCAAGTTATCAACAACAGTTAAAAAAAACATTTCATTAATATATCATTTCTGTAAATGATACCTGATCATGGGTAACACTTTAAAACAAATATTTAACAGTCTTGAAGCCTACTGAACAAAATAGGCTTGAAGCTGCTTTAAGCAATGTTTAGAGCCAGGAATAATGCAATAAGGTAATTTTTAACCAGTAGCAATGCATGCTTAGCTGAAGGCAGGAAGGAAATGTCCTTAAATTTCAAAGTTCAGTAGAAGATATTTATTATTTAATTTTGTGTTGTGTACAAATAAAAGATAACAGAATAAACAAGATGTTTGTTTTCAACTTTAAAGTACCTTCTGCTTGCAATCATTGCCGTGTTAGACTAGCTAGTGCTATCCTACATTCCAGCAAACTTGGAATAAAAGTGAAAGTGACAAATAGTTCTGACTGGAACTGAGTTGGAATGTGGGAAAATAAACTGAGCTCACCTGTATCGCTCTGGCAAGACTGGGATAATAACACCAGAATAAAATTTATCACCGTTTCGAAAGAATCTCACTCGTTTCGCTTTACGCGCTGGCTGCGCTCGAAGCATTACATTACGTCGGTTCGTCCTAGTTTTCATGATTTCAATATCACTAAAATCTTTTTCGAGCTCGCACACCGAGCTCGATCGGCTGCCGCTACGGCTCAAGTTATTCTCCATCTGGAAATAATAGAAAGTTACAATGATGTTGGGATAACGGATCACTTTTTTACACAATTGTAGTAACCCTCACCTTTTTTCAATTCCGTTATTATTTAGGTAGTTTTTGTCCGGATATATATGTAGTCATCACTTATATTGTAGTTTCATTTTTCTCTATATGAAGAGTAGTTATTTGGAAAATTGAAAGAAATATTTCAGCAAAATTCATGAATCACAAAAATCAGCGAGCAAGACACACCACCAATCAAATCAAAATGAATGAATGAGTGACTGACCTAGGTCCTACCACCACCACCCACACTACTTTAATTCGTTCGTTCGTTTGTGTTTTGTCTTTTTATTTTATGGCATTTTGTTTTGTGTTTGGTTTTACACAATTTCACCAGTGTCAAGTTATTTAATCATTTTAAATATATTTTATTAAAATTTTAAAATAGATCAGTCATGATGACATGACATTTGAAACCCATAAGTTGCTCGTTCGTTTGTGCATTGCATTTTAGTATCTATGGCATTTAGTCAGTTGCATTTCGCCCACAGAATACTTATCCTATTTCGCCTGTTCTACACTATCGGAAAACCAGAGGTTTGAATCAACCGCCTTTGACTAGGTACATATTTTTATTATTTCGTATAGGCTTGCGTTTGACCACATCTTGCCTGATGTTAAGCAATGATATGGTCTAGTATGGGACACGCTTGCCTACAAAGTACATGTTTACCCTTGATATGAAGATACCCAAATTGTACTTTTCGTGGAATACTGACTCCGGCAACGAATTCCAGATCTTCGCAGTACGCATTAAAAATATGAAATCAAAGCATTTCGTGCGTACGTTACGTATGGTATTTCTACCATGTATCTATGGCGCCTTTCTACGTCTCTATGTACGGTAGAAAAAAGTGCTAGCGGAATTAAATTGTGCAACTCGAAAGCACATTCTCCAAAACGTATCCTATAAAATACCGATAAGCTGGCCACTTTACGTTTATGTTCTAGGCTTTGTAACCGTGACTCGAGTAATGTGTGATGATTTTTTTTGCTCGCCTCTCTATCGACTCCAGACCATAACTTATTGCTATCCTGCAAAACAAGCTATTATTACTTTCAAAGTATTTCGTGCCATATAGTTTTACTGTAAAATGGGCATAATATGATAAAATTCAATGTGTTTATCATTATGAGACCTCATCCTTTTTTGAAGTCGGCTAAAATGGCCATGGATAGTGTAGCTGATAATGTCATTCAAAAGTTCAATAACATCGCTAATTCTTAACTTAACTTGTTAGTCAGTTTATTTATCTCACGCAAATGAAGAAAATACCATCAAGCCTGTTTGATTTTATTTTCAAAACGTTTTTTTTATACTAAATAATACCAATAAAGAAGGTGTTATTTACATATTTCGAAATGAAAACTAAATGATCTAAACAGTTCTTGGACGCGCCCCAAAACAAAAGTTTGCCATTTACCAAAAAAATATAATATATTCACTGAACAAATTCACTGTTCTGGGTACATACCTAAGTATATACTGTTTATTTTTATTTCATTTTTAAATATTTTTTACAATATGTTCAAATTGAGATTTTTTTCGTATGGCAACTCAAAAAACAGGTGACGCATTTAACATCAATTTTGTTCATGTCAAAAAAATATAGACAAAGACTGTGAATAGTGTGAATATTTTGTATTTTTCCACGTTTCCTACAAATTTTTGTGCAAGATGTCCTCAAGAAAAAAGGTACTGCTGAAAGTAATCATCCTTGGAGACAGCGGAGTGGGCAAAACTTCGCTCATGAATCAGTTTGTCAACAAGAAATTTTCCAATCAGTACAAAGCAACAATAGGTGCAGATTTTCTCACGAAAGAGGTAATAGTTGACGACAGAATCGTCACAATGCAGATTTGGGACACTGCTGGTCAAGAACGTTTCCAGTCGTTGGGGGTGGCATTTTATCGCGGGGCGGATTGTTGCGTATTAGTGTTTGACGTAACTGCCCCCAACACGTTCAAGTCCTTGGAGAGCTGGCGAGACGAGTTCCTCATACAGGCGTCACCACGGGATCCCGACAACTTCCCTTTTGTCATATTGGGTAATAAGGTGGATTTAGACAACCGTGCTGTGTCTGCAAAGCGCGCCCAGCAATGGTGTCAAAGCAAGAATGATATCCCATATTTTGAAACCAGTGCCAAAGAAGCAGTGAATGTTGAACTAGCATTTCAGACTATTGCCCGCAATGCCCTAGCTCAGGAGACAGAGGCAGAGCTCTACAATGAGTTCCCTGACCAAATCAAGCTAAACGCCAATGACAATGCACGCAACAGGGATGGTGACAATTGTGCATGCTAGGTCATAAATGCAACGCTGGCAGATTAATAGATATGGAATTTTATAACGTTAATATGTTTAGTATAACATAACATTATCTATAAGAAAGGTTTCCTTTTATAATTATCATGTAAAAATGTATAGAAACTAGATATCACACACGGGGAAGATTGTTTGTAATGCACACTACCTATTAGAATTGGTTGAATTTGTGTGTGCACATTCACAGATTGATTTGCTAAATATTATTTATAAAAATATTTAAAAACAAGGTATTACAATTGAAGAGAAGATTTAAATTATCCTCTTTGTCTTTGTTAATCAGAATCTTTAAAGTTGTACACAGCTATTCTATAGACATTTTTTTTCTAGTAAATTCTACAATCCAAATGTAAATTTGTTTTATAATGAGGCTAGTTAAATGGACATAGATCATTTTGGCTTTAAACTAAATCATTTTAGGTGTGTATCAAAATGGAGTGTTCATTTAGTGGTAAAATGTGATATTCTTGTTGATTTTGATTTTATTATGCTGTTAAAATATTAAACATTCTGAAGTCGCTATAGATTTCACATGATATAATTTGAATTTTACAAACATTGATGACAACTTTTTATTTAAAAAAATTGTTATTGTTGAACTTCTAAATTAATTTGTTTTTCTTATTCATTTGGTGGAATTCATACTGTTAATTCAAAATCGAATTGTTTTTCATTATATTCATGTGGTTATATATGGAACTATGCCAATATTTCTGTATATATTTGAATTTAAATTGTTAGATCCTTGCTTTAAATGCTTATTATAGAAAATAATGAAAAAGAGTTTATTAAAACAGCATTTGAAGAAAGATGGTTAGTTAATAAGTAGCTAATGTTATTGAAGATCACTCAGTACTAAAACACATGAAAATCTTAAGAACAAAACATCCATATTTGATGTGATGAGTCATAATGTCATGACATTGGAATATAAGCAATACTCTTTGCAAAATAGTGTAATGTTAAATGCAGCTTAAGCAATGCCTAATAATTACAATACTGCTTTTAGTATTCTAATTAGTGGATGTGGGTGTATCTCATCAAACACACTTGACATCTTTAAATCAGAGTAAGCCCCAGTTGTATTTAACTTATTAGTTAAGGTTTTTGTTATTTTTATTCAACTAAAATTTTCACTAAAAATGAGCACTTTAATGTTGTGAAAAACATGGCATCTTCTCGTTTTTAGTAAAGTTATGGTCATAGTAATTATATTTTTTTTAATTTTAAGTTCACCATTGACCTTGCCTCTTAGAAAATTATTCACATTAAATTATTACCAGGATTTAAGACAGGGCTTTAAAAATAAATTTGTACACCATACAATGACTTCTCTATCTGCATGTTTAAGAGTTTTATTTAAATTGTATTGTATGATCTTTTGCCTTTGAATTCTCACAAATTGTATAACACTACTTATCATAGTATCTACCATTTATCATAGTCTACCTTACCCAAATGTTTATTTTTTTAATTTAGTTACTACATTTAAATTAAAGTTAGATTGGTATCTAATATTAATGTACCTATGCTGTAATAATGGTTGCTTATATGTAATTTTATATCAATAAATAAAAGTCATCGAAAACAATTGTTTCATTGCAGTCATCTAACCTAATTGTTAAAGGAAGGTTATTTCAAAGATATTCTCAAAAAGGCTTCGAGTTCGTAGCCGCAAATCCGTTCAATAGGTTTTACTGGCGATTATCGCCTAGGTCATCCTTCTAATACGTAACACATGGAGAAAACGTTACTAACAATATGCCCGGTGATTTGTCATTTCTATTTGACTTTGGCTAGAGCCATTCATTCAGAATGTGCTCAGAAGAGAAATGTCTCAATAGGCTTCGTATCACGCATGCGGGAAGGCGGGGGCGGCGGGGGCTGGTTCAGTGTTTCAGCCGGCTTCGCTTCGCTGGCCGCTGTTCAGTCTCGCTTGTGACATGAAAGGGCGCGATCCTTTACACTTATCACGGTGCTTCGAGCAATGCATCATCATGAACAGCCGACAGGGAATGCATGTAACGGTGAGTGAGCTATTTTTTTAAATCTGAATTAGCATCGGGTTGCAAATTGTTATCCCGCAACTTTAGATTTATGGGCAGTAGGATAAAATAGAGTTCTTGAACCGCTTGGTTCAATAATTTAGGTATTGTCCTTGTAGAGGTACCTACCCCTAGGTACTACGACCCTTTCTACATAGGTTCGGCGGTATATGGACATTGGTTTTTTTTACCTATTAATAGACTAGTTAGTACTTAAGTTCAACTCCCGAAAATAAAGGAATGGCTCTGAAACTTGAATTTAATTCGGTCATGCCGGAAATGCGCCTCCGCGTAATTTCGTTTACACCGGGCTTCGTGGCTACTAGGGAAGGCGTGCGTCCAGCGTGGACTCAAGTGAATTGGGCTAGTGATTGGGTTCTGATTTAAGAATGCATCAATAATTACGTACTTAGGTTACTAGCGATGCATACGACTTCTAGCTCTCAGAATACAGAACTGAGTTCTAGCTCTAATCACCGAAAAGAAGTGGTAACACGTTCGTAGGTATTATAGCTAGTGCGAAAGTCCGAGCTTGTTTAGGTACCTATACAAATAGGGTGTTTAATTATTTATTTCACAACAATTAAAACATCATCATATCAGCCTGCTAGTCACGTCACGTCCACGGCTGGAGATAGGCCTTCCTCATGGATCTCTGAGATCATGAGGGGGTTGTTGCCATACTCGTCACGCTGCGCACACTGGCCTGGCTGCAGCTGGGCGGGTTGGCGAGCGCAGTACCTAGGTACTTACGGGTTAATTTATTTTCGAAACAGCATGCGAAGCAAATACTCAGAAAATTTTACGAAAATAAAATAAAGTGCTCTATTATGGGTTAGTTGAATGTTTCTTTTTATTAAATTGTTTTTTATTGACGAGCTCTGTGGCGCAGCGGGCGAAGGTCCGCCTGCGACGCAAGAGGTTGCGGGTTCGATTCCCGCCTCGGGACAAATGTCTGTACGATCTGCAGATATTTGTTCAGGGTGTTCTGGGTGTTTTTCTATATATATTAAAAATATCTATCCATGTAGTATAATGTATTAAGTATATCAGTCATCTAGTACCCATAACACAAGCTCTGCTTAGCTTGGGGCTAGATGATGCTGTGTGATTTGTCCAGCATTAAAAAAAAAAAAAAAAACTTTTCAAAGTACTCACCTCCAGCCTAATACAAAGTTTTATGCAAACCAGTTTTCGAAACACTTTCCAGTCCACTGTGACACATGCTTTAACGCTGACAGCGCATCTTCCGGCGACGAAAATTGTAGGTAGGTACCTGGTATCCTACCCCTTTAAGCTATTTTTTTTATTTTCGGACATAAAAAGAAGTCACACGGTGCTAGGTCAGGGCTGTAAGGAGGGTGACACAGGAGTATGATTGGCGTGCTGCCTAAGAAGTCCCTCGTTTTGAGGGCGGTAGCCCGCGGAGCTCTCCATTTGTTCGCTAGTTGCTCATAACAGAGAAAACTTCTGCCAAGCCTTGACAGTTTACCATTCGGCGTTGATGCTTCTTTGGTTCCGTAAAGGAATTGATACCAAATACCTACTGTCAAATTGAAAAAAATCGCGATCAAAATCATTCAATATCATTTCTCAGTGTCTAGGTCGTTTTGCTTTGGTAGGCGTAGATTCGTTTTGAAACCATTGATATTAATCGTAGGTATCAATGTTTGAAACACCGAAACCGTCGATTTTGTCGACGTCGATGGATTTCAAAAAACGATCCAAAAAATGTCACGCCGATATGTTGCTGAAGCATGCTTCGGCCATTGCGTTATCCCAGTGTTGATCTCCATCAAACAAATGACGCGCTTGGCATGCAGCCTGGTAAGTAGGGTACAAAACTTCATCAACCTTTCGCAGTTCGGCAAAAGATGTAGTAGAGTACGTAGTAGTGTACGTAGAGGAGACTGGGTACGGTTGTAACATTTTTTTGTCTGTCGTCCATAGAATCAAAACTATTTCAAACTTTGAACAATACTTAATAATAAATCGCATAAGTATTAAGTATTTGTTTGATTTCAACTTACATTATCATTTCAGCCGTAAAACGTCCACTACTGAACACAGGCCTCCCTCATGGATCTCCATGAGGGTTAGTTGCCATACTCTACACTACGGGATGTTGATACACGGAAAGACGCTGCTGCCCATCTTCCGGAGGTATCCCTTAGCAAGCTCTTACTGCATCTACGGGCAAGAGAGTAGGGGAACATTCTACATAAGCATCTCGTTTTCGCACATTAGCGATACGTACCTCCATTTCTATATGCAGCAATCCTTAAGGATGACCAGCTTTCACTTCGTAATAAGCATTTTTATATTGTTGTGAAGCAATCTGTGCTCGTGTTGTTGTTTTGTTGACTCTCTCTGGGCATCTGAAAATTCAGACAAATTTTGAAAAAGAGTTAACTACTTACGGAACTATAAAGCTTTTGAACTCTTTCTTTGTAATTGTAAATTAACAAATTCCTTCACATTGTTACACCGTTCCGTTACAACCATCCCCACCCGGTATTTTTGACCAAAACAATTCATAGTATCGAAACCAAACTTCACACACTAATGTGTGATTCTTAGCTGACGTCTTTATATCAAGCCAATACTCAAATAGCTGCGTGTAATAAGTGCGGGATAATTAGCAAACTATTCACAAGATATTGCTACTGTTTTTGCAACTATGCTTGGGCAGTGAATATAAATCTAAAATTTTATTTAATTTATTGTAACCATAGGTATCCTCGATTCCTCGTGGATCCCATCATACACTTAGTTAGGACATCAGATTAGACACGTTGCCGATGATATACTGGTATCTTACTACATACACTTACATATCTACATAAATAATATAAAATTAAGCCACCTTACTTCAAATGAAAGGTTTGCTCGGTACGAATTTTTATTATTAGGTAGGTATTTATTACCTTTACGAATACGACTTGCCTCAACGATTCAATTTTACAAACATCTTTATCGATACGATCAAATACCTATCAATTGACAGAACATAAAACTATTCAGGTCTCAGCTTAATTCTTCCCATTTAATTGCAAAATATTGATTTGACCCTTTAAATTGGTTCATAAATGACGTTTAGGCTTCCGTTCCTACGGCATATTAATTATAGTCAATAGCGTTCTAGTTTCAAGTTTGTTTACCTAAGTATTCATGAAATAAATACATGTGCAAAGGGTAATAATAACCACTGAATTACATTGAAAATTTAAACACCCCCAACGCTCAACCTTTAAGTATTTCTAAACGGATGAACCTATTTTGATAGATATATGTACGGTGCAGCAGTTACATATACTGACACACACAAATATAATTGTCACACTTATAACACCCCTCTTTCTGCATGGGGGTGACTCGATTCATGTTTTCTTTCAGATTTGCAAAAACTAGTAGTTTAGAATTATGAGGGTGGCGCTCGAAGAAAATGTATAATTTTAATATTTCGTCAACATTACTACCGAACCCCAAACAAGCAAACTCTTTAAAAACTCGGTCCGCGTTTTACCATTGTAGGAGGTAATTTAGCCAATTCTATTCTTTAACAATATTTGATGTGATCTATTCGCATCAAATACATTCATGGACTTATCTAGAGGAACGGTTCATAAATCGAAAAAAGACTGAAATATGTACAAAATGTTCTAGTACAAGCTGGCCACATTACCTTAACATTTAATTTAAAAAAAGAATTACTTCAATTATAGTCTTTTGTTTCAGGTTTTCGTTAGTTTGCTTTTGTTTATTTGCTAATTTCACTAGTCTATTTGAATAATTTTGCTGACGTGTGCGTATTCTTTTCATAAAATTCCGCCTTTTTTAATTTAGCTAGAGCTAGAGGGGGTAACACCAAATACTGTCACTGCTTACTGTCAAGATCGCCTGCTGTTATTACAGTAGTAGGTAATAATAGTACGTTACTATGGTACCAAATTCTAAGCAAATTAAGCCCAAACTACAGTCGCTGTAGTATAGTTTACTGAGTATTTTAGTACCAAACTATCCGCTAGAGGCGCTATACAAGTTTTCATACTTTTTTTAACTACAGACGCTAGCGTGTATAGATTGTGAAAACTCATGGTAGACCTACTGAATGTGCCCAAACACTCGACAAAAATCCCAAATTTTTGAGATTTATGTTGAAATCTTGTGTTTTTTTCTGAAGAAAGTTTTATTTTCATTAAAAATGTTATGATGATTATAGTGCTTACTATCATTTTTATACTTACCTACATACAAAAAAATATTTTAACTTCCGATCTGTCTCTTTTTTGTACCGTTCCTCTAATTATGTCTATGAGTGTAGATTGTTTCATCAATATGTTTACGCTAATTCCACGTATTCATTAAAATGTTCACGCAAATAAATACACTTGATTTAGGTGTTGATGTTTTGCGATATCTGATCATACAGCTTTTTTCTGTACAATACCACAGATAATATAATACAAAGGTGAACCTAACTAAAATACCCCAAGTAAACATAAAATGAATATAAGACACATGAATACAATAAATATTTTGACTTTAACAAACGCAGCAAAAAGTAACTAAAATCCAATTCCAACATCTACTTCTACATGACCACAAACAATCACATTAACTTTCTATGGCTACAATTGATTCGAATACCAGACGCATTTATACAATTTCTAGCTCTATTTTCATCATGGCAGTTTCTAGTTTTGCTAGGAACCATCAACTTCCATAAAATTTCTCCGGGTTTTTTTGTCAAAAAATATATCACTTAAGTACTAAAATATCGCTTACCAAACCAAACCCAAGTAAAAAAAAAAAAATCACTACATCATCCATCACAAACAGTCATCGTGACCTTTTATGGCTACAACTGATTTGAATTACCAGGCGCATACTTTTATACACTGTGCTTATATACTCTCTTGCTCTCTCTATCACCCATACCGGGAATTTTGTCTTGAAAAATAATTTAACCCTTAATATCACTTGTAGCTAGTTACCAACAACAAGAAGAGTAGACACATTCCATACACTATTCTACGGCATCACAAAAATAGTGACATTCCATGGCTACAATTGATTAAAATACCAAACGCTACTATACAATTTCTAGCTCTAACCTCCATCATGGGAGATTTTGTCGTAAAAATAAATTAACCCTAACTAAACTATCAGATGCAAACTCGCAAAATGAGCAAAAACACATTGTTCTACATTTTATACACTCGAGAATACTCGTATTCTATAGCAACATAAAATGACTTTCTTTGGCTACAATTGATTAAAATGCTAAGCGCCTCTTAAAATATCTAGATTTTCTCACTCAGTACCTACGAGTACTTATGACAATCAAGACACGATACGTACAAATAATATTTGAGCCAAATGGCGTCTATAAATTGAGAATAATTTATTGACTTCCCTATACCATGCACATGCAAATATAGATCACATAGTATTTAAACAAGGTGAGTATTTAAAGTGTCCGCAGATTGCCAAATCTGATCCCGAATCAGTATCAACTTTCTCCTTTTCTTTCTCTGGTTAGAAGATCTAGAATTAGGCATAAGGCCGCCTAGTACCACTAATACTACGTTTATCCATAGTAGTAGAGTGTCGGTAACTGTACCTAGGTTACCTTTTAGATCAGAAGAGGTACTTTGGTACTAGTGTATTATAATTATTATATAGTGGTAGAGCTAATTACCGACAAAAAAAAATATAAAAATAAGTCAGAGACAGACGATTTGTATTATTATTTATTCAGCACCTGGTATTCATGCCATATAGGACGCTGCAGTGCCTGGGACATTGATAGGTGGATTATGCTTGCGCAACACCTATACCATATTCTCAGCTTGGTTAGAGAAAAGAACTGGATAATACGTCTGAAATAACTAAACCGCGGGTATCCATACGATCTTTTTCCTTCGCCGTTAAAGCATGTGTTAAATGTGTATATAATTAAATTTTTATTTCTTGAAAAATAAATCATAGTTACCAATTAATTTAAAATTAATTAATTAAAAATTAGTTACCATTCTTCTTTTTCGCCGTACACTTCATTACTGAAGAATAATACTGAAGGTGCCCGTCTTGAAATGATTTAGTAGAGTTGTTGACGAGATGATTCCACGCTGTTCTATCCTCGGCCTGTCTCGGAGCGGGGTGGTGTCAGAAATGCTCGTGAGAGCCTTGACCAGGGGCTGGGTGAACGCCCGCGTAACTGCTGGAAACAGATGGTGGACATTCGAATATTGATGGCTAGTTGGTCAAGTATAGTAAACTTGTTGGTCTTCTTAGCAGTCCAGGGGATGCGCAGTATTCTCCTCCAGCACCATATCAAATGCATTTATCTATTTCCTGTCCACTGCTCGAATCGGCAACCCCTACTAGAAAATATAAAATACCAAAGTTCATTCAAGTCTCTTTTTGGTGTCTTTTTTTGGTCTCTCTTTGTTGCGCCACTATGGTGTTAGAGATATCTCTTTGGATCTACTTATTTCTTATCTCAGTAACAGGATACAAAGAGTTGATGTTAATGGAAAACGATCTCCGGGATCTGTTGATACAATGGGTGTACCGCAGGGATCAATTATTGGACCTTTTCTATTTTTAATTTACATTATTGATCTGCCCCATCTTGTCAGAAATAATTATGAGATTGTATTGTTTGCTCATCATGACACTTCACTTTTGTTCAAAATGAAACGACGTAAGAGCATAAAAACTGTATGTACAGCTCGGTCGAAGACCATGACTTTGGTCTTGGACGAATCCTTTCCATTCTTCTAGCGCCTTTCGCAATATAAAAATCAAAATTCTATTTAGTCCGTCAGTTAGATAATAAAAAATAAAAGACATAAAAAAAAGAAGTATTATTAGTATATAAAAGAAGTATTTTTTGCTTTTTCAGATGAAAGAGACAAACAATATTTGTTATAGATAAAGCGCATTGAAGTTTTGGAGTAAGGGCTCGTGACGTCATCGTCGTGACGACGTGTCATAAACCATACCGAAACAGTTGACGCGTGACGTCACGCTACGTTTCGACATAAGTATCGCCGTTTTTAGGGTTTCACGTAAAGTCCTTATAATACTCGTTTATAGATTTTTTACTAATCTGCAATACCCTATTTTTATATTTGTTCCTTAAATAGTAGATCTGTCATATACTGAATCACGAAGTAATAACTAGATAACCTTAAATACATATGTGTCATAAAGTCATAACAATTAAACGAGTAGGTTAGGTGATTTTGATAATCATCCGAAAACACTGCCTGTGATAGAACCGAGACGGATATCCAGGAGCCACATTAGGTTACTAGGTTTTTTTTATACTCATCCGAAAACACCGTCAGTGACAGAACCGAGTCCACTGTTGTTCATTTTGTAGATTTTATGTATGCCATATGCGGATGAATTATTATGAAAAATATTGTTATGCGTTTAAATTGAATGCATATTAATTTTATGCCAAACTATCACTATGTTGCCAATTTATTTGCGTTTACAATGTATGCATATTAATTGCATGCATTGCATCCTGCAAATTTTTATGCTTTTAAAATATATGCTTTTTAAAATCATGCCACCCTATCACTATGCTACCAATTGTTATGGAGTAAAAAATATGTCTAAGAAGTTATGCGTATTGATGCGTGGGGCAAACAATGGTACTTATGTCATTGCAAATTAATCTTTTAATTGTGTGCGAACCAATAAACATATATCGCGTATGTCAACACGTGACCACCAATATTGGTAGAATACATTGGGGGTGACAGTTGAGCCCAGAAGTAAGAGAGTATTTAAAAAAAAATCACCAAGATTTCACGAATGGCGTCGAAAATACTTTACATTCTACGTAATGGTAACCTTTAGGAAACATGACATTGAACCACAATCTTGGAACTTTATATCCAACAATTGATTAATAACGATCCCGAGACGAGTTCACTAGTCCTATGTTTTCCATGACCATGAATCCTATATTAATAGCAACTGCCTCATTAATAAAGAGTTCACGGTCACGGAAAACTTAAGACTCATTGTGTGCCTACTTTATTTATCTGAGCTACAACAGAAGATACAAAATGAAGCCTTGAAATAGCTTGAGCTAGTGTTCCCTCGATTACAAGCAGGCAAGCTTTAATTAAATTAATTATAAATTATTGGGTTGACATAGCAAGATTGTAAAAAACACATGATTTTATCTAAAAAATGGAACCCTTATAGGATCACTTTGTTGTCCATCTGTTTGTCTGTCAATACCCTTAATCTCGAGAACGTATAGAGGTATCGAGTTGAAATTAAAATCATATACTTACTCAAATCTACAGCCTCTAAGCTGTAAAAGAATCAATATTCTAAGTTCCTGATACGAAATCTATCATCGAGGTTAAGCAACCCTACGCACGGTCATAAATTGGATGGGTGACCGAATCTTTTTGTGCATTGTAAAAACTTTTTCTAATATTTATTATGTTCCTACATACTTACGGAACCCTCGGTGGACAAGTCCAGCTCACACTTGTCCGGTTTTATTTGTAGATATCAGGAGATTAAAACGACGCGTGGTGCATGTATATTTTGAGCCTCACCGTAAAGCCATTTTCTTTCTTCGAGTCATCCATCTATACTTTACTTTGTTGTCAGTAAATAAATAAATAATGCAAATTTCATAGTAGGTACAAACAAGCCGTAATGGTCTAAAAGGGACCACATCTTTATTAGCCTAATGAACGAATGACATTGTGGGTAGGGCAAAGGACGTATTCATCGAATGGAAATGTCCTGGAAACGTACGTCGTATGTAAGTTGCGGAGTTTTCTGCAATGCATTGTATTAGTATATAGAATCGCTGTAGCCCAAACAACTAGACAGGTTCCTATTACAAGATTTTTTTTAGCTTGCCCTGTATGTTCGCGGAATCTTGCAACTCAATTTTGAAGCAGATTTCTTCAACCAAATAAGCTGAAATTTTGTATACATGTTTTTTTGGATGACAATGCATGGTCGGCTATGTGACGTCACTCTAAATCCAACATGGCGGAACACCCAAGATGGCGGACTATAATGTACTTATTTTTAATGTACTCCTATAATATGGGTATCAAATGAAAGGGCCTGCTGAGAATAACTCAAACATTGAAATGACGTCACTCTGACTGAATCCAACATGGCGGAAAACCCAAGATGGCGGACTAGTTATTCTTAATGCACTCCTATAATATGGGTATCAAATGAAAGAACTTGCTGCAACTTACTCGAAAAATTATACGACATCACTCTAAATCCAACATGGCGGTATACTCACGATGGCGCACTAATTCTAAAAATGAAATAACGTCACTCTTAATCCAATATGGCAGAATACTCAAGATGGCGGACGAGTTATTTTATTAATGCACTTTTACAATATGGATATCAAATAAAAGGGCTTACTGAGAGTTACTCGAAAAATTATATGACATCACTCTAAATCCAAAATGGCGGGCATGAGATGTACAGACAAGAAACCAACTTCAACATCCGTCACATCTGCAGTCAGTAGTCTCGTCACTGATGAATAGAGCTTATGACCTCTGCGACCCTGAACATTTACCCGGAGAGCTGAATCATGTTCAGGGAGTTCTCAAGCGGAATGGCTACATGACTCATAGATGGAATCCTAGTCGTAGGCGCAAAGATAAGCAAACGGAAGTCGAGAGACAGTCAGCCTTCTTGCCGTACGTGAAAGGTGTAACGGACAAAATTGGAAACATACTTAAGAAGTTTTCAATAAAGTCAATCTATACCCCACACACTAAAGTGGCTAAGCGTCTACGTACACCTAAGGATGTAGTACCCTTGCAAGTTCCTGGTGTTTACAAAATCGATTGCAGCTGTGGACGTTCCTACATAGGCCAAACGAAGCGCACAGTCGCTGAACGTGTAAAGGAACACATAGCAGCGGTGAAAAATCGACAAGTGACCAGGTCTGCTATAGCTGAGCATGTAGTGGACTCAGGACCCAATCACTGGATTGAACTCCACAATCCCAAAGTTATAGCCAACGAGAGGCACTATTACAAGAGAATGGTTCGGGAAGCAATTGAAATTAAGAAGTATCCTAATTTCAATCGTGAAGACGGCTTCAGACTCTCTGCCTCATGGAATCCAGTGATAGCCAAGTGTACTCGACGTGTGAATCAACCTAAGTGTGCTGATACAGTTAGTGTAGTGTGCTGTCCTAGTGTGAAACAGCCTTAATCTCAAGTTTTTATATTTATGAAGACCAAGTGAGGGTAGTCTGAAAAGACGCCTTCGCTTTGCTGCGGTCACCTCCAACATGTCAGTCTTCCCGGGACCACGATGGGTGCAATCCTGTCGAAACGTCGGGCAATAATAAAGGTAAATAGCGCGATAAATACCCGTTTAAATATGTGTTAATAATGTGTCGTGATCGCGAAAGTTTAAAAAAGACTATTGCTAACCGGTACGGGCCGGATATAGTGAAAAAAGTGTGCCAGCTAGAATCTTTGCGGAATAAAAGTGCACGTCTTATAACATCACTGGCATTTTTAACAAAATGCCGTGATTGGGACCTTATTCCTACGTGTTGTCGCATAAAACCGCGTAGTGACATTGAAAATTCCGGCAAAATTCTAAGGAATGCGAGTGTCCGCCTTCTGAAGCAAATTATAAGGAACGACCAGTGCTACCTCAATAAAGTACAAAATGACCTGTATGACCTTCATATGGAATGTAGTGTGGTGTTATCATTGTGTGATTTTAATTTGTGTGATCGAATAACCTACAATCAAGCACAGCGGACTTATGAGTGTTGTACCGTGCGGCTGAAAAGAAGTTAGAACGGTTGCTGTCCAGAGATCGTAAGATACAACGCAATAAGGTACAGTCGCCGACACAAATTCCTAAAACGGTTATAAATTTAACCGACACCTGTTTAAATGATGACACGCTCAGCATACTAGAGAACGGTTTAAATTATGCTCTGACACCGAAAACAATTCCGTATGAAGATATTGTCAGTAGGGTTGAGGAGACCATTCTTCGCAATAAAATACCTACGAATGACGCGGAAACGCTGAGACAGGATGTTTCTGTTATATTGCGAAAATGTCGACCTCCTAAAGCCAATATAACTGCGGGGGAGCGAAAAGCTCTTCAAGACCTTAGCAGAAATGAGGAGATCCTCGTACTTAAAGCTGATAAGGGCAACGCCACCGTAGTTATGAAATCACAGGAATACGACACAAAAATACGGACTTTACTAATTGACAAAAAGGTGTACAAGCCGGTTTCATACAATCCCACGGCCAGAGTAACAAAACGCATTAGAGGACTGGTGAATGAATATAGGGACTTGTTCACAGATGATGTCTTCGATCGACTGCATAGACCAGCCATTGTTCAGTCACCCAAGATGTATGGTTTGCCCAAGGTGCATAAACCCGACGTGCCACTAAGACCTATCGTAAGTCAAATTGACTCCCCGACTTACCACCTAGCAAAGCACGTTGCTGGAGTATTGCAACCACTTACGGGAAAGGGGTCATCATTTGTTAAAGATTCGCGCCATTTCATCGACATCATCAAGGACACGAAGTTGGAACCTGGGGACTTACTGGTAAGCTTTGACGTCGAGTCTCTCTTCACCAACGTTCCTCTCAGGGATTGCCTTGATGTTGTAAGGCAGAGACTAAGTGACAATGAACTTCCGGATCAGTATGCTGTTCTGCTTCAGAACTGTCTTGATGGCAATTTATTTTTATACCAAGGGCAACATTACCTCCAGATTGATGGTGTAGCTATGGGAAGCCCGGTGGCCCCGGTACTAGCCAATATCTGGATGGAACATTTTGAAACTATGATTGATCTTACGGCCTGCGGTATAAAACTTTGGAAGAGATACGTCGACGACATTTTCTGCGTGATCAACGGGTACAATAGCCAGGAAGTTAATCAGCTTACTGAATATCTGAATTCCCTACACCCGAAGATCCGGCTAACGCATGAAATAGAAGAGAACAGATCTTTAGCTTTCCTGGATGTGAAAGTCATGGTGAGTCCTGATGGGTCCTTATGTCATACCGTGTACAGGAAGCCGACACACACCGATAGATACCTGAACGCTGCGTCGCACCATCATCCGTCACATCTGCAGTCAGTAGTCTCGTCACTGATGAATAGAGCTTATGACCTCTGCGACCCTGAACATTTACCCGGAGAGCTGAATCATGTTCAGGGAGTTCTCAAGCGGAATGGCTACATGACTCATAGATGGAATCCTAGTCGTAGGCGCAAAGATAAGCAAACGGAAGTCGAGAGACAGTCAGCCTTCTTGCCGTACGTGAAAGGTGTAACGGACAAAATTGGAAACTTACTTAAGAAGTTTTCAATAAAGTCAATCTATACCCCACACACTAAAGTGGCTAAGCGTCTACGTACACCTAAGGATGTAGTACCCTTGCAAGTTCCTGGTGTTTACAAAATCGATTGCAGCTGTGGACGTTCCTACATAGGCCAAACGAAGCGCACAGTCGCTGAACGTGTAAAGGAACACATAGCAGCGGTGAAAAATCGACAAGTGACCAGGTCTGCTATAGCTGAGCATGTAGTGGACTCAGGACCCAATCACTGGATTGAACTCCACAATCCCAAAGTTATAGCCAACGAGAGGCACTATTACAAGAGAATGGTTCGGGAAGCAATTGAAATTAAGAAGTATCCTAATTTCAATCGTGAAGACGGCTTCAGACTCTCTGCCTCATGGAATCCAGTGATAGCCAAGTGTACTCGACGTGTGAATCAACCTAAGTGTGCTGATACAGTTAGTGTAGTGTGCTGTCCTAGTGTGAAACAGCCTTAATCTCAAGTTTTTATATTTATGAAGACCAAGTGAGGGTAGTCTGAAAAGACGCCTTCGCTTTGCTGCGGTCACCTCCAACATGTCAGTCTTCCCGGGACCACGATGGGTGCAATCCTGTCGAAACGTCGGGCAATAATAAAGGTAAATAGCGCGATAAATACCCGTTTAAATATGTGTTAATAAAGAAACCAACTGTCCAGTGATAACTAAAAAGTAAAAAACTTTTTAACAAACAAGCTTTTATTTAAACGTGCTAAAAACAATAAAATAAACATCATTTCCCTGCCCTTATCCTACTTTTATGTGGGGTCGGCACAATAGGTTTTCCATAAATAACAAACATTTTTCATCAAACTTTATGTAATGGAAAATGTTTATTTTATTATTTTTAGCACGTTTAAATAAAAGCTTGTTTGTTAAAAAGGTTTTTTTTTTCTATAGAACCTACTACCCCTTAATCTAACAGCGCAACCAACGTCGTCAAATACTTCTTGATATTTTTTCCACTAAATGTAAAGATGGAATCTCCTTGTTTCTATCTAGACTAGTAAATACTGTAGTCTCTGTACCTACGTATATTAAATTAAACTCCAAAAATTCTTGGCAAAATTCTGTTATCTCGTTATAAAACCGCACTTACTTTCGTAGATTCTCAATGCAATTTCTCATAAGAGCACGTCAGCCCACGCTTGCCGAGATGTTCAAGTCAACGTGACGCATGCGTGAAATATATTGATTGGCGCGAAGTTGATTCCTCTCGGGAAAACTCGGGATGCTCCGGGCTTTATAACTAAAATTGTATAAAGCGTTCATTAAAAAACAATCACTGTGCGTTAACGCATATAACAAGAGAGTCAATGAAATCTCTATGAGATCTCATTTACGTAGTCGATAATTGGCTATTTTAGAGACAACAGACCCTTCAAGTAAATTGTAGGCAATGTTGCGTCATCCCAATTATTTTAGAAATACTTAGTGAGCTGAAGGACTCTCTTGTTAATATATAAGAAATTTGAAACAGAGGTTTTTTACTTTAGAATACATTAATTTGCATTTTAAAGGCGTTGATCCAAAATAAACTATTGTTGAAGAATGCTTAGGAAATATTTTATTTAATCGACTAGTGATTGGTGATTAAATTTGTACCTATCGTACGTCAATCAGTTTGGATATTAAGTGGATTCAACAAACCAACCTCTACTGTAGGCTAGGTCACATGACATCGTTCGCAATCTCAGAATAACTGACCGTCGGTCGTGTCTAATAATATACCTTAAGATCTTCGTTGTCTGTCTTTTTATCCAAAACAATACGAGAAATACGCATTCAGGATTTTGATGACCCTTCAAAACAGGAATGTTGTAGCTTCTACGGAGTACCTACATAGCTTGCTCCAATAATGACAATGTGCTTAGGTGATGTAATGTTATCCACTTGTTTCGTTTTCATTTCGCAGAAAGTTGTAGCGTTATGTTACAAAATACAAATGACTTTCGTGAGATGAGTTTTATAAACATCAAATTGGTAGAGCTAAGCAGTTACTTTGGAGCCAAATTGATTGTAAGGAAACTCATTAGGCGAGAAACTTATTACCTACACTGTTGTCGTTATTTGGCAGGATACCTACTAAACTGTTTTAATAATTTGAAATATTTTACTTTTGCGACCTAACCCTATCTCACTAAGTCGTTAAACTGTTCATTTTAAATCTAATAAAGGCAGACCACGTGGTAAAACAAATACTTGAACTAATGAAAGGATTGTCCCAGTTATTTCAGCCACTGCCTAAAAGTAGGTGGATTTTATACGAGGGTGAGAGGTGTTGGCAGTTAGGTACGATAAGGGGGATACGGTAAGGGGGAAGGTCAAACCGTCAAGGTCATTTTAAGGACGTCAAGTTTGCGTAGGATGCGATGGCGACACAAAGTCTGACTATTTTATTTTCCTACAGGGTTATTCACTCTTAATAGTCTTAAAAATAGAGTCACATCTAATGCTTATTATATGTTGACTCTTTAAAAACAATAACTTTTATATCCTTTAAGGTTAGTAAATATAAATGGCTATCAAAAATGGGATATAATACGTTTTTTTCTGAAAACAAATGTATAGTCACTGCTCATTATTTTAGAGCTCTTTGAAAAGAATAACTTATATAAGTAGGTTATTATTGGAATATCTATCCTTTATGGTTAGTAATGTATTTGGTCATCAAAAATGGCATAAACACGTTCTATCTGAAAACAAAATTACTTAATCCAGAGACGAGTAATAAGTCGTCTCTGGTTATAGTCGCAAAATTATAGTCCTTATTATTCTTATATTTATCTTAGAGTAAATTTAGCTCTTAGAAAATTAATAACTCTAGTAAGCTATCATTCGAATTTGTGTCGGTATTCTAACACTTTTAGGCTAGTTAAGTAATTGGGCATTAAAAGGTTTTTTTATCAAGTCTATTATTATTCGTCATCGGCTAGTTCATAAAAATGCCTAATTGATGACACATGTTTTTTGATAGAGTACCTACTTGAGATAGAGGACAAAATAAACACGGAAAACCGCTCGTAGGAAATATACATTTTAGGGATTTATGTTTCTAGCGTGTTTCATAAATTTTTTTGTAACATAGGTATACCTAGCTGATTAATAAAGGAAATAGATGTCAATACCTAACAAGCATTGCATTGTATGCAATTGGTATCGATCACTGCATTGCTGACACGAGATCTAAATAAACTGGGTCAATTGTATATTGTACATTTCGTACGTGTTATAGCAGCTAGGTATATAAAAAAGCGTTGATCAAGAGATCTGATGCGCATAGCATAAATACAAGAAACAAAAATAAATTGCACACCCTTAAATTTAGGCTCCAAAAAGAAAATAAATCATTTATGGGAAACTGTGTGCGTTTCTATAATAAGCTTCCATCTGAGGCGACCCAACTATCGATTCATAGGTTTAAGCTTTTTATAAAACAAAATCTCATAGAAAAAGCTTATTACTCCATAGACGCTTATTTGAATGATGGATGACTCTTGGCCTAGTCTTGCTCGGTTCAACCGCGATAAGAAATAATTTCATCTTGCAATATCCTAATCATCCTTGCGGACATTAAATTAAGCATAATATTAAGACAAATATTGTAACAATGAATAGAAGTGAAAGAGTGAGGTTTCTAGCTCGCTTCTTTCCCTCACTTGGAAAAAAGAAGTTTTCCGAAGCGAACGAATTCAATTATGTGCTTTATTAAATTTAAATGTGTTTTGTTCTTATTTTGTAAACTGACTATTCTAAGTAGCGTTTTGCTCTATTGAATAAACACTTATTGATTTTGAATAAATAGTACTGTGTCTATGTAGGCACATAACTTGGAAAGTATGAATAAATAAATAACCATTCAGCACATTTATAAGTAGGTGCTTGCCTTCATAACTATGCAGATATTTAGAAATTTTTTCGGCTTCTTTCTTATAAGTACACACATCTTTCATTGGGTGTATTAGTAAATAGATGCGTTTGTTCGCTTTATAAACCTTTACAGTACTACTTGTTTCACCGAATCAATCAATTATTCCATTACCCAATCAATTATTAGTCTGGTGCTGAATTTCAGAAGCTAAATCTATTTGCGATTCAGCTCATTTAGCGTTTCCAAATAGCATTAGAAACAGAATTATGAATGCATTCTTCCGTTCCTAAACGTTTAGCAACAATCAATTATGATTTATTTTTAAAACTGTTCACTATACAGGTAAGTTGCTTTGGCTATTTTAACGATTTTCGCATTGTTTTCGCACGTACGAATGTTGATCTTCAGCAATTCCATCAAAATATTTATCAAGGTTATAATGCAGAACTTTCAATAACGCACGAAATGTTAGCTATTTTCAAGAGCAAGTTTCTCTTTTTATTTGTCGCTATCGTCTATCTTTATTGCTGTGTATCAAGGTTTATAATTGATTAAAACATGATAATCCAAGGTATATTTTGCTGGTGGCATGTATTCTGTAAGTGTACGTGATGTGTCTCGTTTGGTTGCCAATAGTTCTCACGTATCACGCTACGGGGCCGTTCCTTCGAAATTGTGACGTTTTTCATTAAAAAAGGTTACTATGTCTTTTGTTCTGTTAAATCGTTCACTAGAGGATTACAGTGGTTAATAATTTACGAGCTCTTCTTTTAAACGCATTTAGAAGTTAAATTATTCGTTATAGCCTGTTGTAGAACCTATTTAAGAGTCCTATGAAGCTACGCTTTGACCCTTCTACAGTGCTACGCCCAGTGCTACGGGAATACGTGCTACGAGTCACGTAGTTTTCAAAATTAGGTTACCTTTACATGGTACAATTTCAGATTTGCTCGGAATATAAACAACTCCATTTGTTTTTAAACAAAACTATTTTACATATTTTGCCCGAAAACTAGTTCAATATTTAATTGCCCAAGTAAGCGATTATCATAAAATTGCTTATTTTTTGTGTTTGTTCCAAAGACACTCGTTATTAGATAAGATTTTGTGTAAAATAGTGACGTGATATTGTATCTCTTGTCCATTGATTGGTGGGCAGGCGGCGGCAGGGCGGGCGGCGCCCACGTGCGTGCTCGCTCCCGGAATAGACAGTTCACACCGCGCAACTGGTCTTTGCTCACTACTCATGCGTTTTCACACTTTTATGCATCGTAAAACTGTAACAAACAAAATTTAACTTCTTTTTCTCGGCTTTTTTAATTGCCTCTGCGTTTATAATTGTTATTTTGTAGGCTAGAGCGAAACGTGCTGTGATAAAAGCAACTTGCAAGGCTCTCTTGTGTTTTTCTACGCATTGTGTTTTTGGGTTGAAGTGTAAAATCGCAGTGAACTGTAAAAAAATCTTGAATTTACTGGGTGAGAGTAACCTAAATAGTTGAGTGTGATTGGCTGGCCTTGTGGCCGGCGCCGGCGCCGCGTGGTGTCCACACATAGTGCGTATGAGCGATGAGATGCGCGACAAACTCGCGGCCGTGTTGCGAAGCAAAGTGCAGGCGCCCGCGCACAATACGGATAAACTGCAGAATGGAGCCTTCGACTCCATGCTCGTGTTCCCAGATTCAGGTTTGCCTTTTACAAACAATAATTAAGTACTTTTAAAACTATCATGGTTGTGAACATAATAATATAAAGTAAATATTTATATGATATTTACGGGATATTTACCATGATTTAAGACTTATTGTGGGGTTTCCCGTTATTATTATTCCGTAATCTCAAAAAGACATCGAAAAACACAAAAAAAATCAAATCATAGTAAATATCCCGTAACCATTGTAAATAATCAACCTACGAAAGAAGACAACAGGGTACTTATTGATTTAGGAACGTTTCCGAACTATTCAAATGTTAGCTGTTTTTTTGTTTTGTTTTGCCCTCAAAATTTCACACAAAGTTACTAGTTACTTACTACTACAGTGGAAAAATTTTGTATCTCGCCTAAATAAATAATTATTCCGATTTAGCTACTATTTTGCCTATATAATTTTTGACATTGATTTGGAAGAGCGAAAATACCCCTTGGTATTTTCGCTAAAGTTACAAAAGTTTTTCAACCATAACTAAAACTTTTGTACATTTTAATACTGAATAAAACATTTTGATATTTGATATTTTTAGTACGACATTAGGAGAATTTCGGGTAAATGCTCTAATTTAAATCACCAGAATAGAGCGTGTACATAATTCAGAAAGGTATCTTATTACCTACGTGAACTAGGTAGAAAACAATCCTAAAAAGGATTGGAGGAGGCAAACTTAAAGGAAATTATAACGCGTATAGGAACATTTTGTATACTTATAAATTGCCATTGAGTTGATTTTTAGTAAATACAAGTAACAAGACTTTACCGAGCTAAATTTATTTATTCTTTGGTATTGTAAGGTCAACAGACACTGCAATGTTGTATGTATTGTTCTATTTGCAACAACGTTGTTAGAATTATGTTTATCTAGACATTCTTGCCAGGTCTAAATTGTAAACATAATAATATTAGCCAAGGTAAGCATGTGGGTTGGTACCTATAACATTTTACGGTTACTATGTACCTTAGATTATATTCTTAGTACCGGTTCGTTTTAAAGTACTTACCTAGTAATGTTTCATGCTTATTAATAAGCACGGCTTATTCCAAAAATCCCCTTCGACGATCCCTTGATTTCCCTTGCAAAGGGGATTATTGGACTTATTTTAATTGCGCTCAGTGGTGTGATTACTACTATTTTATAGTGCTTTGTGTACAAATATTTATGAATTATGTGATTTTTGCCCTAAAGTGTATCGGAGCTGAGATATATAAGCCTGAAAAGTCACTGCTAGATCTTACAATAAAAATGCCTTGATTGTACCTAGTTTTCATTCTCAAAAAAACCTAATCTATGGTAAGGTATGAATATAAATAAAGCAAAAATAAAGAGTACTTACAAAACAATTTGTTGAAACATCAGAAGAGACACTTATTTATTAGTTACATCATTTTTCATAATTTTCGGCGCGCCGCACTGCTTGGACAGGGCGAAGCTTTATGCGGGTTGCGAAGGGGTATAAAGGTGCATAAAGTAGGTACGTACTTACTTTGATATAGAAATATATTTTTATTTTTCCCAAAAAAAACTACTTTTATGAACCTGATGGTGACGATGACGATGATGAGTAAGTAGATGGGACGAAAATGAATAGTTATACAGCATACTTGTCTTTTGATATCACCACCCTTGGCATTGAACATTGAAACAATGATGTTTCGATGATCATATTATGTCGTCTTTTTCATCTGATTTTTTTATTATAAAGGTAGGGCACAAAGATCGACCTTTTATATATTTTTTTTTATATTTATTTGTTAATTAGAAGATTTTACAAGGTTTTTATAGTATTGCAGCTAAAAAACCTTATAGGTTTGTCTAGGTACTCACATTCGTCGTAATTCTTCGTCCTTTGGTTAACAATATCATTCATGATCAATATTATCAACAATGTTGAACGTATTATTAATAATATATCGATGAGTTTTAAATGAGTAAATTAACCACAATAGTTATTGATGACACGAACTTGCAAATCCTTCCCTCAAACTTAACTTTCCTTATTTATTGCAAAATTTCTATGTATTCATGACACATCGAGAAAAAATGGGTAGGTAGATGAATATATTCTTTCTTACGTAAGCTGTTGCATACGTGAGCTAAGGCATGCATTGTTTTGGTTATGAGCAAATAATGTGTCCGGCGGTGGTTCATATATCATACTCAAGACTATATCATACTCAGAACACGACACTCAACCACATAATGATAAAACATTGATACATACATAGGTACGTACATGCCGTGTAAGCTATGGTTTAGGAAGGACGAGCTCTGTGGCGCAGCGGACGAAGGTCCGCCTGCGACGCAAGGGGTTGCGGGTTCGATTCCCGCCTCGGGACAAATGTCTGTACGATCTGCAGATATTTGTTCAGGGTGTTCTGGGTGTTTTTCTATATATAATAAAAATATCTATCTATGTAGTATAATGTATTAAGTATATCAGTCATCTAGTACCCATAACACAAGCTCTGCTTAGCTTGGGGCTAGATGATGCTGTGTGATTTGTCCAGCATTATTATTATTATATTATTATTATTATTATACTCACATACCGCGTCACATTACATAAGTAAGACAACGTTTACAACCCATAAGTAGTGTCGTCGGCTGAACAAAACAGTCATCAAGATTCCAGCCGTAGGACTGCAGTCCACGTTCACTGCTGGACATGCATCTCCACGTACGGATCACGAGAGGGCTGTTGCCATACTCACCAAGCTTGGCAGGCGGGTTGGCGAGCGCAGTAGGAGATATTGATAATTTGATACACGTAAAAATGCTTCTGCCCATCTTCCGGAGTTATCCCTTGGCAGAATCTTACTGCATAAACGGTCAATTCAATTCAATTCAATTTATTTATTTATTTACACAATCATTATAACATTACAGATAATAATAATCCACTGCGTTATATGAAGTACTTAAATACCTATGCATCTTAACTTAATGCAGTTTATGCAAAAAATAAACAACAATAAAATGTGTTAAAAAACTAAAGTTACTTACTTAACAATAATTAATATAACTAACTTAAATATATATATTTATATAATTTAAACTTTGACAACAGGAAACAAAAAAACAGCACATAAAAATCAAAATATTTGTGTAAACACCTAAGAGACTTATAATTATTATAGTGCGACGTACATTAATATTTACAGAGAAATTAACAAAAAATTACTTTAACAACATGGTGAGAAAGTTAAAATTCAAATAAGGTTACACAATATATAAAAATAATCTTCAAGACAGGAGAGGCTACCTACTGCCGCAACATACATAATTTTTAAGCTGTGATCATAATGACATATACAATGTGCTGTAAATTGGCCTCATAGATTAATTGGAACATTAAGGCAGCGCCAGCAACTGTTTATGTATGCTGTACTTGCCGCACAGCATACTATTGCCAATAGCTATTGCCGTAGGAGGCTGTTGGGGTGTTTCGTGTCGTAAACATCGAGCCAAAATCCTATAGAGTAACAATCTTTAACTGAAAACACTGAAAAAATGTCTCAGCCCGTTCACAATGACATTTACTGGTTGTCAATCATATATGCACTTTAATGTATGCGTACGAACAGGGAACAAGGCAGCAGTGGAGACGTATACAAACATTTTAGGAGGTAAAAATTTGTGAAATATTACTGTGTAAATATATGTAGTATATGCACCTAAAAAGTCTACGGAACTAAACACCTGATGTCAAAAAATATTTCATCAATATTTATAATTAAACATACCAACGTAACATCAATTAAAATGGAAATTTTCATACAGTTTCAGGATGGACATAGGCTTTATTTATGCTAGTTGTTACCATTTAACAACATGGTATTATTATTATTATGTAGGTATAATTAATTCAAAATATGTAAAACATTTAGTGTATAAATTTACTCCATAGCCTTTTGTTAGAACACAATTTAACATACAGCATACCGTGCGCCGAGCTTTGGCTCGGACATTATTTTTATTTCTCTGTTTGGGACTCTATAGGACTTTACCTCGATGGTCGTAAAACAAAATTGAGTATTTTTTTAGATAAAAGTAGGCATATATATCCCACTAATATTATAAATCCACAAGTTTGTTGTTTGATGTTTGTTACCGGATACAGTGCATGCGAAGCGGTGGCGGCGCGGGCTGAAGCTACATAGGTAGGTACATATCACAAAAATCAATTACTTTGGCCACAGCTCTACAAACAACAGAGAATGCGTTTCTCATGTTATAATATTACAAACTAAGATAGTGTTACACCAAGAAAGGTCTTAGAACAACACGCATCTAGAATAGCGTTGAAAGTTTGCCGAGGTTACCACTTAGGAGTAAGTGCCTCCTTATTTTTTATGAACATGGTCCTAGGTAGGTTTCTCCACAATGACCTAGCCTTCCATATTTTATTAGCTCAACCATGTTCTAACTCTCTTTATCAAGCTTCGCTGTTTAAGGTTATTGAATAAAATAGTTTATTGTGCAAATAGAGGCTTTGTAAATAAAATTGGAGTAGGTACCTACAGTAAAAGGCCAGAGCATTGTAGGTAATAATTTTATATAAATTTATGGTTATTTTACCTGTTGGCGTCCCTATTTCGAATAAATAATTAATAACAAGAATTATAGGTCCGGTCCAACTTATAAATCTGCCAATGAGTATTAATTGAAATGTAATTCAGTTAGTACTCGTACCAATACTGTTTAAATGTCTCATAGCTCCAGTCACATGATTCAACAAGGAGATTATTGTGCTGATGCCAGTCTTAATGTAGGACATTAAAATATCCGATCAAGCGGAATTATTGCTTAACAGTTGACAATAATCGTCGTATTTCTACGTCATTTATTGGAGTATTAACCAAAGATTTAAATCGTAGATACGCCCTCACCGTAATGATACCGCGCCATTTTGTTCACACGAAATGAGTGAGCTCACTCATTTGGAATCAGCAACCTCTAAACACAGTGCTAGCCGGACGCGGCGTGTGTTATTTTTTGACGAAAGTTCGTGCAACATCTTTGCACAATATTATGGTAACAATTACAGTTTAGTTTATTGCCAAAACCCGTGTGCGTGCGTCGACATTATTGTTAAGTTAACACATACATGAAGACAGTGCTACAGTTTTTGGTTTTAATCTTTGGTATCGATTTAAATCTTTGGTATTAACTAAGATAAGGTACTATCTGAGTCATTTATCTATATAAAAACTTTATTGCACATTATATTACAATCATAAAGTAAATAAGTTGACATAATGCTAAAAGCATTTGACGACCTCTGTGGCGCAGCGGGGTGGGTGCGCCTGCGACGCAGGTTCGATTTCCGCCTCGGGACAAATGTATGTACGATCTGCAGATATTTGTTCAGGTTGTTCTGGATGTTATTCTATATACTTATTATAAAAAAAAATATCTATCTATGTAGTATATTGTATTTAAGTATATCAGTCTAGTACCCATAATACAAGCTCTGCTTAGTTTAGGGCTAGATGCTGTGAGAATTGTCCAGCATTATCTATTTATTTATTTATTATCTACCTGCCAACCTCTTCGGTAGTAAGATTGATTGGCGTGCTAACCACGGAGCAGATATAGAGACTTTTATTCTTATTCTTATTCTAGTGGGGATAACTAGATCTGCACTGACGTCCCGCATAGGGGTGTATTGTGCATTGTCCCCCGTGATGCTAGCCCGACCCTAGCCAGCCCAACTCCTTAAAGTACCGGAGAAGGACTCTGGGCCGCCGGCAGCATTCCCGAAGGATATGCAGATGTTGTAGAAGAAGAAGGGCATGACTCTATGAGCTCCTGCAGTCCCGTCTCCGATCTGGCGTCCTTTGTTGCGGTGCAATGCAATAGCACGTGCTCCACTGTCTCCTCCTTCTCAAGACACCCGCGATATAGTCCACTGTCTGTGGCCCCTGTCTTTAGAAGATGGTGGTTTAGATCGCAGTGTCCCGTGATGATGCCCACCATCATCCGTAGGTCTTGTCTTGTCTTGTCATCTTGAGCAGAGTGTTGGTTATCTTTTTTTTTCTCTCTGGTAGCATTAGTTTTGTATGCTTGCAGTCCGGTCTGCGTTCCCATATTTTCTGGTGTTCTTTTGCAGAATTCATTTTAAGCCTAGTTTTGATCTCTGCGGTCGGAGGTTTGCAGAGGCCGATATCCTCAGGGTTTGGAGTGATACTAGATCCTTCCTTTGCCAATTCATCGGCTCTGCTGTTCCCCGTGCAGGATCCGTGACTCTTTGTCCATTTAACTTTTACTGTGTACCTTTCAGCTAATTTTTGTAGGGCATTGTGGCATTCTGCAACGGATTTAGACCTAGTTTCTGGTCTGCTCAGTGCGTTTGTAAGTGCTGCACTGTCTTCGGTTGCAAGATCTGTACAAGCAGTTATTGCCTTAGTTGCTTGAAGAAGCCCAAGCGTTTCCGCCTGGAAAGCTGTTGTTGTACCATTGAGGGGTTGCGCTTTGGACAGTCCCGTTTCTGGACAGTAGAAGCCGCAGCCCGCGGTTGTTTTGCATTTGGCCCCATCCGTATATACTTTTTGCGGTTAGCATCGTTACATAAGTTTTAGTTTTATGTTATTATGTATCTTTCTCAATAAATAAATAAATATATGGTAGATAGACGCAGATGTTGTTTCTACTGAGTCGTCTTGACTGGTCACATAGTACCCCTTGTTATTTAGGTATGTTGTGGCTATTCTATCCGTGCCATTTAAGGCTTCTGGTATAATTTTTATAGCCTTATCCAGTATTTTGCAGTGGTTTGTAACCCTTGCATTTCCTTTCCATTGGTTTGTGGATTTTATTCTTAGAGCGGCCGACATGGCTCCTTGCTGTATATAGAGACTCTATATCTGCTCTGTGGTGCTAACTTAAATAAAGACAATAATGATAAATAGAGTATTTAAACACAAACACAGAAGAACTTTGATAGAAACTATAGAAGCAATACAAATGACATTAAAATTAACTCCTCAAATGATATTAATAGCATACGTTAAATACATAGTATATTATTATTTTTAAAGGGTTTTTTTTCTCAAAATATCTTTTAGATATTTCAGTATAAGTGAAACTCACGGGCCTAAGCCAAGTGCGTATCACTGGAGTGTTGAGTTGTAGTGGAATCGTCCTGCAAGAACTTTCGGACCGTTCTACAGGTATTTAATATAGCAGCTTTCTGCATCGTCACGTGTAGGCTTTCCTGAAGACCTATCACTTTCAGGTAATGCATGAGATTCGTAGGGACAACGCCGGTAGTAGAGAGCACAAGTGGAACGATGTAAACCTTGTTCATTTTCCACATTCTCAGTATCTCTTCTTTTAACTCTGTGTATTTATGTATTTTTTCCGTCACTGTTTTTTGGATGTTATGTGTATTTGGTATTGCAATATCTATTAAATATGTATGTTTGTTGACTTTGTCTAGTAATGTGATATCTGGTCTATTGTTATGTACAGTTCTGTCTGTAAGAATAGCTCTATCATAATACATTTTGTAATTATTGCTCTCTAATACCGGCTTAGGACCGTATTGGTAATAAGGTAAAAGTTTTCCAGAAACGAGATGGTGCTTTATTGCGAGTTTTTGATGTACAATATGAACTACTTGGTTGTGTCTATGGGTGTAGTCTGTTTGTGTAAGGCTAGGACAGGCGCTGGTGATGTGTTGGATGGTTTCAGATTGACGGTGGCATTTCCTACATTTATCGTTTTGACTGTTGGGGCTTTTTAATATGAACTTTCTGTAATTTCTTGTGTTTATCACCTGATCTTGTATCGCTATCATAAATCCCTCCGTTTCAGGGAATAGGGACCCAAATCTGAGCCAGTTGTTCGAGGCTTGTAGGTCAATGTGTGGCTGCTCTAAGTCCTTTATATGACGACCATGGAGTTCCTTACTTCGCCATCTATCAAGTTTTTCTTTTTCATTATCTGTAGAATTTTTAAACTGCAAGTCTTTATTATGAAGATTTAATGGTGTAAAGTTTTTATCTAATTCTGTGATTGCTAAGTGTATTTTACTGGTGCTTGATTTCTCGTAGAAAAACTTTCGCAGGTTTTGAATCTGGCCTACCCATAAGTTTTTCAAATCAATAAGTCCCCTTCCACCTTTTATTCTACTTAATGAAATTCTTTCAATCCCAGACTTAGGGTGTAAATAATTATGTTTAGTGAATGTTGTTCTAGTTTTTACTTGTAGCTTTTTTATGTCTGTGGCTGACCATTTAACAATGCCAAACGAATAGGTTAGTACAGGAACCGCATAAGTATTGATAGCTTTTATAAGATTTTTAGAGTTGAGAGGTTTTTTACATATAAGATTTAGTCTATGGATGAATTCTTTTCTAATTTCTGTTTTAATACTGACGTGATCAATTATCCTACCTTGGTGAAGTCCTAAATATTTATAAGTTTCATTCTCTTCTAATACTAAAAATATATTTTCATCATTATTATTATGATCCTTAGCCGATACTTTGCCTCTTTGTAATTTTAGAGTTTTGCATTTATCTAATCCGAATTTCATATTTATATCTGAACTAAACTCTGACGTTAAACTTATTAAATTATTCATCTCTTTACAATTTTTAGCAAATAATTTTATGTCATCCATATACATGAGATGTGAAATGGTGGTGTCTGTAGTAAGTTTATATCCAAATTTTGATTTATTTAGCATATTTGATAGTGGGTTTAATGCAAGACAGAACCACAAGAGACTCAATGAATCTCCCTGGAAAATACCATTTTTAATGTAAATTTCGTCTGTGGTGACCAAGTTATCGTCATTTCTGAGTGATAATGTTGTTCGCCAGGTACTCATAGTATTTTTCAAGAAAGTTATAATTTCTGGATTTATCTTATAAATTTGCAATACGTGGATCAGCCAAGAGTGTGGTACACTATCAAAAGCTTTTTAATAATCAATGTATGTTAAATGTAAATTACGGCTATTAGTGGTAGCATGTTTAAGTATGGTAGAGTCTATTATTAATTGTTCTTTACATCCCTTATGGTTTTGTCTGCACCCCTTTTGTTCTTCAGTAAGAACGTTGTCTAAGGATAAATGGTTATTAATTTTACTAGTAATGCAAGATGTAATTAATTTGTATATGGTGGGTAAACATGTGATTGGGCGATATTGGGAAGGATTCGCTGTATCGTTGCTCTTTGCTAACATAAAGGTAATTCCTTTAGTTACAAACGGCGGCAGATCTTGGTTTCCTTTTACAACATTCGTTATATTTTTTGCTAGAGATTCATGGAGCACAGTGAATTTTTTATACCAGAAATTATGTATTCCATCAACTCCTGCAGCCTTCCAGTTTTTCATCCTTCTGGTAACCGCTTCTATTTCTAATTTTGATACCTCCATAAAATCCATTTCTTGGATATTAGCTGCATTTTCTTCCTCTATTTTAATCCAATAGGCTTTATCGTTGTGTTCTCTATCCCTTTTCCAAATACCGGCCCAGAAGTCTTTTAAGTTTTGTTCTGTTGGTATTTCCTTGTTAATATTTATTTCTGTATTTTCTTTTAACTTTCTGTAAAATATTATTTCATTTGTATTAAATAGTTTATTATCAGTTTTTCTTTGTAAAGATTTTATGTATCGAGCTAACCTTTGTGATTTTAATGTTAATTTTTGTTTTAGTGTGTCTAGAAATTCTTCCGGCCTAGTATTATTTTTCTCGTGTATGGTATGGATTTTATTTTTATCAAAAATGGAATTTACTTTTTTTATCAAATTCGGGTGCCTATTGTTATTTATATACTGTGTAATCCTGCCGATATCAGCCCGGAGCTGCTTAATATCGTTTTCTAATCTTATTTGCCATGGGGCTTTAAGATTGTTTCTTCTGCGAGGCTGATTATTTTGTATAGATGATATTTTATACCCTAAACTCGTTGAAATGACTAGGGCACTACAATATATAAAAGTGTGAGTTTGTGTTAGGTCGGTATCCTCGTTACAGAATCTGCCTAAAATTTCATGATTAAATGCGTGAACCATCTCATATAACTTCTTGTTTTCTCGTAAAACAGGTAATCTAGGCCTAGTTGTTGGGTCACTGTTTGTGTATATTTCCAAAGTAGTTTTAAACTGATCTATCAGTTCTTGTAGAGCTTGGTTCGACACTTGTGTTGTGTGGGGTGAGTCTATGGATGTTATTGTTCGACCTGAGATTAGTTCCTGGTCAGAATCGATTGATATTAGTTGGGTAGAAGGTATAGGATTATGTGTATTATTGGTGTTAAACGATTGAGGCATAGGATACGGTGTAATTGTGTTTATAACAATATTATTATAAGTCCATCTGATCCCACTGCTGGGCAAAGGCCTCCCCCGATTCCCTCCATGCATCTCGATCCTGAGCCACTTCCCTCCAGTCAACTCGGTATTGATCATTAATAACTAGTATTATATAATATAATAACATAATATTACTTATATTATATAATAAATAATACTTATATACACACAAACTAAATAATATTATATGTATGGACAATATCTATCATACATTTTTTAAAAAGTGCTTGTAGACAAGTCTTTTGAAAGTGGGTTTACTGGGAGCCCGCTTTGTGAATACTAATGACTTGCAAAAAATAAATGTGTCAAAATAACTGCCTATTTAAATCAAAGCTATAAAACTAGTGACACATTTCATACAAAACTTTTTTAATTAACCGTATACATTTTCTAATAAAATATTATAATAGGAGTAGTTTGAAGGGTAGGTCCATAAACTCGGCTTAAAGTAGGTACGAATTACTTATAAAAAAAAAAAAAAAAAAATTATTAAATTACTTATAGAAGGACTCTATTAGTAGAATGCATTTTAAATAAAATATAACTAAGTTATAGAACTGAGTTGTATAACAATTAAATGATTCACCGTCGATTAAGGTGAACACAATTATATTTTGATAGATTTTCATTGTTGCATTAGAATGTTGCCTCTCCTCTCTTGCCCGTGGATGCAGTAAGAATCTGCTAAGGGTCTGCTCTGTTCCAGAAGATGGGCAGCAGCGTCTTGGGTACTAGTGTCCGGCCTAGAATAAGGACAAACTCGAAGCCTCGGCTGATGTTTGGCATTGCAGACATTTACAGTATCACTAATCGCTCTGGCAACGTTATAAATTAATATTGGCATGACATTTTAATTCATTTGTTTTATATTGTGCGCGACATTGTTTTGTTTTCGGCACAGTATCAAATAGCCACTTTATAGAACGTTTCTGATTTTTCCTTTTTATAATCATGAAAGGCAGAATATTAATTTAAATTTTTATTCGGTTTGTAAATTGATAAAAAATATTGGTATTCGAACTTTTGAATTTATTACTTAATTAAAACAAAACGGTGATACGCCTAAATATATTTTAGGCTTAGTTATTACGTCACGATCCCCTACTTCTAAGCGATAATGCGCTTATTATCTTAGTGTTTTTAGGGTTCCGAACCTCAAGAGGGAAAACCAGAAACTTTACAGGATCACTCCTTTGTCTGTCTGTCGAAACCATTTTTCGCCGAAACGGCTGAAGGTGTAGAAATTTTATAATTTAATATTTTTTTAAATTTTACACCAAACATCAAGGTCTGCTGGGTATTCAAAAGTTATAGCAAAAACTGTTAATTTTTTGTATAATAATGAAAAAATACTGGGGCATTTCAAAAGTCTCACGAATGTGAAATTTGGGATCACTTTCAGTAGATCCAGTCAACAGATTCTGTCTGGATCTAGTGAAATGCTAGGAGGTTATTGGCACCAGTAAAGAAATATTCTGAAATTTAGGTGTTTTTTTCCCCATAAATATTAAAAAATGGAGGCATTTTAGATTAAGAAATATATAAATCGAAGTCTAATCCGTTATAAAATTAAGTCTATGCGTTTTTTTATAATAAAGTAGCGCAATCTAGCGTAAATGCAATACGAAGTAGCTTAAAGGTTATTTTTGATAAGTATTGCTAAACATACTAAACGTCCATTAATTTTTGTTTTAGAGATAAAGGGTTTCATTATGTCTCCCATGGACCAAAAATTCCTCCAGGCATTATGAGCTCGCGGTGCGATTTCTCTGCTCTGCATGTCTTCGAAGGAGACTATTTGGCCCTGGTAAACATCTTGAACGTATGCTAGATGTTCTCCAGACACCTGTTTTCAGCGTCTGGAGAACAACATTGGTTTCAGCGCGATTGGTCATGGTTTTTTCTCTGTTAATTCTAAGTCAAATCTCTAAGCTATCGATACTCTTAGTTCTTGAAGCATCGTTTGAAGCTCTGAAGAAGATTCGTTAACTTCTTTCCGCCGACGTCAACTCCCTTCTCACATCGTGAAAATGGCATCGTGGGATTACTATCGAACGCCTTCGTATAGTCTACGAAGTCGATGTAAAAAGGGCATATTAAATTCGTTTAACTTTTCTTAACTTCGTTAAGAGCTTGGTGATGATCTGTGGTGGATAGTCCGCGACGGAAACCTGCTTGTTCCGCCGGTTGTTCCAAGTCTAATTGGTTGGAGATGCGGCTTTCTATAATTTTAATGAATCTTGTTAGTGCTCTGTGAACTCCATTATTCATATCATCCATTATACCGATCCATTATTTGTGTAATAGTATCGAAGCAAGTATGAGGACTAGAATTTTTAGAGCGTTGTGGGTCCGAATAAAGTGTTTTGTAGAAGTTGGTACAAATATTCAAAATGTGTCTCAATTCTGATGTTTAGTTTTGGTTTCATCTCTGAAATGGCGTATAATTGCTGAAAATCCTATTGCCTAGCATACATATTTCATAAAATATATAAATATATTCTTCTAATTTCGGAACCCTTCGGACGCGAGATGTGATCGCACTTGTCCGCTTTTTAATTTTTGAAAAAAAAATTAATTGTCTATTATTTTTTCTCAACTTGTCTGTATTCTCTTTATTTTTGGTTCCTCGGTAAGCCTACCCCAAGCCTCATAAGTCTAATCTAATGTACCGAATATAATCCTTACTAGATAACCAGTTAAACCTAAAAATAATTTTCCAAACAGGTTTATAAAACGACGAAGAAAAAATAGAGTTGAGAAAACACATCACTTGAGAACCTTCTCCTATTTTGAAGTCTTGAATTTGTTGTGTGTATTTGAAATGGTTTAGATTCACAATTGGACCGCACCCTTACTGCCTAGGTGGCACCTAGGTGGTGCCACCTAGGTGCCACCTAGGCAGTACAATAAGGGTGCAGTGCGGTACGAAGTTTGCCGTGTCAACTAGTAACTTATACGCTTATACTGTAACTAAAATCGACAAAAAACTGTTCAGACATGGTAAGGTTATGGTTAAAGTGTTATTCGTGGAACTGGGTTGCAGGTTTATAGTCTTATATCCGTTCTCGGATCGCTGACTTCCTAGATTTTGTATCTGTTGAGTTTTGTTCAGTTCAAGGTCTTGACATTTCATACAATCGATTGCGAGGTAACTTTGCCACATATGGCAAAACCTAATAATACTTATAACTGGCACTGCTTTATATATGGCCTTATATCGATTTTCTACCTCTATAATAATAGAATACTTGCTTACGTCCTTGAATCGTATGAACTCAGAAACTTCATATATGTGATATATGTCTGTATGTTTTATAAGTATGATAAGTATGTATTTAAATTTATTTGAAAATCATAAAAATATAGATATTTTATAACAATCATCTGGTTTTTATAGTACGAGCTTTTCTTAGTTTTGGTCTACGTTATGCTGTGTCTAATGTCCAATTTTTTTTTTTATTTTCTTTATATAACATTTGCCCAGCAGTGGGACACAAGAAAGGTTAATATTTTTTTTAAAATAAATATACATAGTAGAGCTTTATATTGTATTATATACATTTTAAATACACACGAATTGGGCTTACAGTTTAACCAAAGCGCCCGTTTAAACAAGTAAAAGGATTTACTTAATAACAAATATACCTCCAAAGATCTATATTTTCTTTACAACGATTTTTCTTGTTTAGTAGGAGAACGTTTATGCCTTGTGATGTTCTATTTATTTGGATAACAAGTACTGGACATGTAATAGTGCTTATTGTAATTGTGTTCGGTTTTGTACACCACAAGTGTCAGTGCCGCGTTATCTATCACGGCTGGGACGTAATATTAAACACTTAAACATTTATATTACCTGAAATAATTTTATGTTCTTTTCTCATTATATGCGTTTATATCTTAATGATAGGTCTAGCACTTCATTTTAATGTATTCAATTAGAATAAATAACCGAATAGGTACTTTAAAATAATTCTCGTATAAACGTAGATATCGTGTGGAAAAATCAGCAAAACAACAGTGGAAACGCCAATTCATCTTACATTTATTAGCCACAAACCATTGTAACGCCAACTATTTTGTTATTTTAGTATTTTTTAAATAGATTGTAGGTAAGCGTCTAAATTCGTGGATTAGACGAGCAGTTGGAGTCTTTCAGTGACGTGACACGGGTGTGTCGCGATATTCAAGAACGGTCGTGAAAACCATAATGCCATTAGATAAAAATTATGAACTACACGTGATGACTAATACCTACCTATCTTACCTACATAACGGTAGGTGATTACAGTGGAGAACTGGCAGAGAGTTATTGGCATTGACGTGTAGGATATTAATGTGTACAGACGTTTACAAAAGTGGAAATGTGCAAAGCTTGATCGTGATTTAAAAGTGTTGGTGAAGTGAGGCAAGTGATTGTTATTGATTATAATTTTACCAATATTTCTGAAGACGCGGGGCGACATTCAAGAGTTATGGATGATACCATCGCTGAAAGTAATTTTATTATATTATTTAATTTTTAACATAGTATAAAACTCTATTTTATGGCTTTCATTTGGAGATATGTTCCAGTATTTGAAAATGAAATGTAAATGAAAAAACAATTAGGTTGTACGTGTATTCTATTATCTGTGGTTGTACTAAAGAAAAAAGGACGACCATCCGCTCGGTGGAACGACGACGTAGTGAAGGTAGCTGGAAAGCTTTGGCCTAGAACACTCAAAGATAAAGATAGATAAAGATAAAATACGTTTATTTTGTCACCACAAAAATATAAAAAAGATGTTACAAATAAATTGAGAACATATTAATGGTAAACAAAAAAGGCCACCACTCAGCGTATGCCGTGACATAGTGAATTATGCCACAGCGCTGGTCTTCCGTGGTTGCACGTACACCAGCGCAAAACGGCTGCTGTTTGCGGAACCACATTTTAATAAAAGTAGCATAACTAAATATACAAATAAAAATCAACATAAAAATAAACAACACTATTTTAAAACATATTTTTTAAAAGAAAAACCACACCACAAAAATCATACCACAAAAATCAGTCACCACAAAAAATATAAAAAAGATGTTACAAATAACTTGAGAACATATTAATTGTAAACAAAAAAGGCCACCACTCAGCGTATGCCGTGACATAGTGAATTATGCCACAGCGCTGGTCTTCCGTGTTGCACGTACACCAGCGCAAAACGGCTGCTATTTGAGGAACCACATTTTAATAAAAGTAGCATAACAAAATATACAAATAAAAATCAACATAAAAATAAACAACACTAAAACATATTTTTTAAAAGAAAAACCAATATACATATAGTAATGTAACAATTTCATACACTAATGACTAAATGAGTCCTTGAACGGCTGCCAGTTTGATCGGTTAAATTTAATTGATATTGTAATTATTTGTAATAGATGTTTTTTAAGAGATTTTTTGAATGAATGAATAGATTTGCAGTTAATTAAGGGCGGTGGGATGTTATTCCAACATTTCGTGGCAGCATATCTAAAGCTACCTCAAAATTCAGCCGTTCTATGTCTTGCACAAATAAGGCGGATGGCAAAACGGATAAGTCGGGATGAAAATTTAGTTTTTCATACAGGTAAACTGGTTCCCGGTGCTTAACAATCCCAAAGAGTAAAGTCGCAAAATGAAGAGTTCGGCGAGACGCCATATTCAGTAAACCCTTAATATTGATGTACGGAGAGATGTGGGCCCGTCGAGGGATGGGAAAACAGAACCGTACGCAAGCATTCTGTATCCGTTGATTAAGCTTCCTAGTTGATACAAGCAAACATTCCCCGAAGGCGCTATCGGCAAAGTTAAGCTTCGAAAGTATGAGTGATTCACATAGCTTAATTCTTAGGTCAACGCTTAAATGTTCGCACATCCTGTACTGATAAGCGGTAAAAATAGTTTTGGACTATTTGAAGGATAAATTTTTCGAAATGTACCTTATATTTACCATCCATAATTAAGCCTAGATTTCGGGCTTCTGTAACCCGTTCTATTGAAACTCCGTTTATAAATAACTTTGTGTCCTGGATTATTATTTTATTAATTTGGTTTCTAGATCCAATTGCGAGACCTTTTGACTTAAAAAGGTTAATGACAAGATTGTTACTTACACACCAAGCTTCAATACGCGCCAAATCTCCTCATTGACTGCATCATCAACTTTATTATTTTTTATGCATTGATATAGCTGAAGATCATCAGCGTAAAAATGGTAAATGCTGTGTCTTATTTGGGATGTTAAATCAGCAGAATATAATATAAATAGAATTGGCCCCAGTATAGATCCCTGAGGAACCCCATAAATCACGGGAAGTGCCGTGGAGTACACATTTGTGCCATCAGATTTCCGTGTTTCTACTTGCTGGGAACGGTCTGTTAAATAGCTGTTAAACCAATTTAATGTAGTCGTGTTAAAGCCGTAATATAATAGCTTAGAAACCAAGAGCGTAGTGTTGATAGTGTCAAAGGCGCGCGAGAAATCTAAAAGAGTTAAATGTTCCTCCGCCAGCATCTTGACCAGCTAATATATCATCTATGAAGTCCATCAGCGCAGTTGCAGTACTACGTCCCTTTCGAAAGCCGGATGATTTTTTAGGCAAAATATTGTTATTTTCTAAATAAATATTGAATTGTATGCTAACAACGTTCTCCAGAATCTTCGAAAGGAATGGTGATATGCTTATAGAACGCAGGTACGACAAGTTCTAGGGGTAGCTTATTTTGAGAATTGGTTTGACTATGGCTCTCTTTCAGGATGACGGGTAAGTTTCGGTTTTGATCGAGGTATTCACTATAGCTGTTACGAGTGTAAGCGTTTCCGGAAGTGTTAATAAAACCATATCCATGGATAACCCATCTGTACCTGTCGCATTAGTAGAGAAAGAGGTAATTATTTTTGCTATTTAATTTGCAGAGACAGTTTGTAATTTAAAAGTAGACGACCTATGTCTATGAAATTTATAAAAGGTTAGATCAGCTATTGCTATTGTTACATGGAAGCGAAAGAAAATGGTTATTCTCTATAACTCGAAGCTCTTCGATGATGATCAAACACAAGCATACATGGTCTTAAGTAGGTTAACATCATAAGAAGGTCTACTAAAATAGAAGAGCTTGTTCCAAATTAACCAGCAAACGATCTTGCAATAATGATGTGTTGAATGAGATGAACAGACTGAGAAACCTGTCCAGTGATAAATAAGAAGTAAAAAAATAAATTAAAAGTGAAAAAACTTTTTAACAAACAAGCTTTTATTTAAACGTACTAAAAATAATAAAATAAATATTTTTCATAAAAGTTTAATGTCAACTTATAAAGTCTTTACAATTTTTTTTACCCTCCTCTCGGACCTCGAAAGCGAGCAGACGTCTTAAAAGTCATTTTATTTTATTTTTCAAATTAAATACATTGTTACATTAAAAAATATCGACACATATATTCGGGTTACAGAAAAGTGAAGAGATGGTGTTCGGGATTCAAGAATAATAGCCAAACCGCCATTACCGATTCTACCATTTGGTAAGACGCCATTTCTAATTACCAAGACGGCATTGTTGTACCTTACGTCCTCTGACCAATAGGAACAAAAGCCACGCGTACCGCCTTGGACGACGCCCACTGATTTGCCCACCCAACGTCCAATCAGGGCCCTGCACGACCCACCGCCTCCAATCCGGGCCTACCGACTTTACTTTATTTTACTTACTTTATATACAACATTATGAACATCTTATATTTTCTTGTTGATTACATGCCCCAATACAACGTATCTATACGTACCGCAGTTTGTTACCATTATAATTTCTCTGTCACTAAGAACTTACATACCTACGTGTGCAAATTTATACAACGTGTTACAAAATACCCCGTAAAAATATAATTAAATATCTAAGCCAAAAATATTGTCAACTCTAGTATGCTGTCAAGTCAGGGAACCAGATTATTTAACAGAAAGGCCTACGTATATACCTATTTTACCTAATAATTGTCTACTTTAATAGTTTATCTATTTTTCATTCATAAATGTTTGCTACCTCAATACAAGGACTCAAGTACTGGCTTCAAAAAATGTCAAGTTGGAAAAAAAATATGATTCAAACCTTCTAATCGATATTCTACAACTGTTTCGAGTATTTTTTCCAACATTTTTTGTAAAATATGAATTAATGTAAAAATGAATGTAAAATATGAACATGAACATGAAGATGGTGCTCGCGAACTGTATCGGCAACGATTTATCGATGGTAGACACCCACTGAACAGCGACGGCTGCCTTCGTACAGTGCTTCGTCAGCGTTTTCTGAACATGTCAAGACGACTACATTCCACCGGCTCTTTTCATCGGTCTACTGGAAGTGGACGTCCAAGCACAGTCGACGCCAGGCAGGCTTTTATTTTATTGGCGTGAGAGGTCCTTCACTAAAAATTTTGTCAAGTTACTTGACCAACAGAACGCAGCGAGTAGTCATTGGCGACAAAATTAGCTCTGACAAGTCTCTCACGTTCAGGGTACCACAGGGTAGTTTTTTAGGACCTACCCTGTTTCTTATATATGTAAACTTGGACTGACTAGAAAACTTCTGTACATCTTTAAAAAACTTCGAACAAGTGCAGATCTAAAAACTCTATAAACCGTTTATTTCGCCTTATCGTAGTCGGTTCTGTCTTATTGCATCGCTGCTTGGGGGGTGCCCCGAAAACATTAACATCATTGTTAGGTCTAGAGAGAGCTCAGCGTTCTATATTAAAAGTTATTCATTTTAAACCTAGACTCTATCCAACAAATTATTTGTACCAACTTAGTAATGTGCTCTCGGTTCGCAAATTATTTATTTTAAATATAACTCTACGTACTCATACTAATATACCATATGAACCGCGTTCATTATCAAAGAGAACCAATCTAACTGCATTTCCCAACCAGATCCAGCCGTACAGTCCTTGCATCCCGACATCACCACTTTTTAGGACCCAAATTGTACAAAAGAATTCATAAAATACTTGATGTAGATGTATATGTACCTACCATAAATGCAAAATTAAACTTCAAAATTGGTTATCTACCACTTACCTACGTTGACACTGAAATTTTTATTGGGAGAAGTTAATCCTATAATAATACAACACACAATACAATACAATCCTATAATAATGTATTTATGTATTACACGATATACATAATATATGCCTAGACATAGATGAATAGATAATTTATTTATTTGTAACAACAAGCATATTCAAACAAATAAACCTTTTATAATAAAAAAAGAAAATGGTGACATGCTTAAGTCACAAAAAGGTCTCTGTCTCAACATAAGTTGGTTACGTTAACAACCAACACTGGTCTTCCGACAGATCCCTTTGGTGTCGACACGGAAATAACAAAATGGAGCAAAACATTGACATATGGTGTTGACATACACAGACATATGAAAAAGTTAATTGATAGAAATCGAGCAACTAAAAATTTAAAAAAATAATAATAATACATTAATCAGGAAATGAAAACATAAGTTCAGATCTTGTTATGGTAAAAAACTTGTTATCCCATAAAATTACAACTACCTATAATAAAATAAAAAAAAGAAATATAATAAAACCTTATCATGGAAACCATAAAGGTGATGAAGAGAATAAAATATAGCTGATTTATATAAAAAATACTATTAAACAAGTAAATAATGTGTTGTTATAAAATATTTACAATAAAATGTTGAAATAAAAACTTGTAAATAAAAAACGTAGACTACATTATATATTATCGCATCATTATATAGGGTGTTTGGAAGGTCGATGCAAAGCCGTGAGGGGGGGTAGGTCACCTCGTTAGGCATCCATCTTGGCTAGATTACCTTAGTCCAATGTCGTCGAATTTCAAGTTATCATAATATCAATGATTTTTGAAAAAAAAGAACAATTTTACCAATATCGGTTAATAGCCGATTGAAACACGCAGGAGGTTGCAGGTTCTATTCCAGTGACGAATCAAGTTTAAATGCACATTATTGAAATAAATATATCAATGTCACTGGGAATAAACAGTTCCATCTTCCAATGCGAATGCGCAGCAATAACCGAAGCAGCAACAGTAATGATCAGAAGAGGCATCAACAACTACAACATCCGTATCCTCTCTGATAGTACAGCAGTACTCCGCGCTCTTAAAGCCAGTTGCTGCAGCTCCAAGCCTATACACGAATGCCACGACCCTGGAAAAGGTCGCCATGAACAACAAAGTGACTATCCAGTGGATCAAAGGACATAATAACTCTCTGGGGAATGACGCCGCGGACGCACTGGCTCGAAGGGGATCGGAAACGGTTACCGTAGGCCCTGAACCGCTCCTCCTTTTACCCTTCTCACAACTCCGATCCTGGATTAGGCTTCAAACCAGCGACTTACACAACACACGTGTCCAACGTGCCAGACTGCCGACAAGCAAGAGCAGCGCTTCCAACGCTATCACCAAGGCTCTCACGGCGCCTACTACAACTACAAAGAACGGACCTAAGGACAGTGGTGGGGACACTAACGGGGCACCACTGCACCCTTAACAAACACCTCTTCAACATCGGAGCCACAGACAGCCCCCCCTGCAGAGGATGTCTGAAGGAGGTCGAATCAGCTGCCCACGAAGTCCTGGAATGCGAGGGAGTAACAGCACAAAGACAACAAATCCAAAAACAACCGAGGTCACTCCGTGAAGCCTGTGAAGATCCCAGGAAGATTCTGCGCTTCTGGTCGGAGTTGGGCTGAATGTGTTTATGTTTAAATTACATTTATAAAAACAAGCATACAAAAACTTATACGTTTTTATGTACCCTATCGACATGCCTTTTGGAAACATGCGTTGGCCAGCATATAATTCCGCTTCCGTATTCGGCAGCATGCGCTGAGTCTTAATTGGTTCAATGTTATTTACCTTATCTACACTATAATAAATACCTACCTACTAATGTTTGTATAAAAACCAATTATAGCTACATAACCAATAATAGAATGGACTTTGATTTGCAGTCGAAACTGTATTTTGGCTTCGAGCTATAATGTGTATAATATTTTACACATTATAGCTCGAAGAACATACTTAAAACGATTCATCAAACCGTAAACAGTAATTTAGGAAAATATTTTAACAAACAACTCAAACAAATCAAATGTTAAATTTATCAGTTTGTATCGATATTCGAGCGATTTTGTCGTACGAGCGATTCAATTTGTCTCAATATGTCCTTAAAACTTTTAACCAATCGTGACGCGTGTCAAGCAGTTCAAAAATATGATAATTATTATATAAAAATTATTTTAAAATAATATAGTCCAGGTGACCTCTATCTCACCGCTGGCACTCTTCAAACCTGGCCCTCAGATTTTCAAAAACTCTTCGACACAGAGCGCTGGGTATGTTAGCCATTTCTTGACGATTGTTATGTTTTAATTCGGGTATTGTTTTTGGTTTATTCACGCAGACTCTGCTCATAAGAAAACCTAAGAGAAAGAAATCAGCTGGAGTAAGGTCTGGGCTACGGGGAGGCCATGGAATGTCCCCTCTGCGCGAGATCAATTTGTTAGGGAACAGTTCTTTCATCACGGGTAAACTCTCGCTAGATGTACGGTAGGTGGCGCCATCTTGCTGCATCTATGTCCTACTGTTGTACCAAAATGCTGTAACTGTGGTTCAAAAAAATCCCGTAGCATGGTCACATATTTTGCAGAATTAACAGTCACTGAATTCCCGCGTTCATTTTCAAAGAAGATTGGACCAATTACGCCTTTTCAAGTCATTGCCGCCCAAACTGTCACTTTTGGAGAATGCAAAGGTCTTTGATGTTTTAGTTTAGGGTTTTTACACTCCAAAATCTGCAATTTTGCTTATTCACATGCCCATTTAGGTGAAAATGGGCTTCGTCAGAAAAGAAAATGTTGTTGAAATTGCTGAATCGCTCGAACATTGTATCGACGAATTTTTTTCTCAAAATCAAATCGTTTTCTTTCAATTCTTGCACTAACTGTATCTAAAAAGGATGCATTTTCAACCATCCAACTTCAATATTCGACGCAAAAACGTTCGGGGTATCGCTAAAGTACTCGAACGTTTGCGCGTAGACAAACTTGGATCGTCCCGCACAGACGCGTTTACTTGCGCCACGGTTTCATCGCTCCTCCTGCTCCGTGGCCGGCCTGTTTGGCTTAAAATCCGGTTAACCGGTTGCCTTAAAAGTTTGTCACCCACGATTTAATTAAATTAACACTTGGGCTCTTATTTATATCGTGTAATTCGTATTTCGTACGAAACAGGCGGCGAACCATGACGTAAGAATCATTGTTCTTGTAAAACTGCTTTACACCGAACGCGTGTTCTTCTCCCGTGAAGCGATTCATTGTGACTAAATTTCCCTGAACCGAGCTACCGCGCGTGAGTCGTCCCCAACCCACTCCCTGCGCGGTGTCCGCGCTATGTCGATTTCGTAAGTGCAAAAAATTATGGCCCAACCTGTATATTAAAATTAAAAGTAAAAAAACATTTAACAAACAAGCTTTTGTTTAAACGTACCTAGGTAGTAAGAATAATAAAATAAATATTTTCCATAAAGTTTAATGTCAACTTATAACGACTTTACACAATTTATGTGACTAGCTTGTACCTTGTTTAAAAAAATATTAAAATCAATTAGATCAAGTTATTTAATTTACTTATTTATGTACACAGGTAAATCTCGCGACAAGCTTTTATATCACATAAATTCAAGTTTCAAGTTTGTTATTCACATAAAAATATACATGTGCACAGGATACGAATGAACACTGGAAAATTCAGATGTAATCTGTGTCGCAGTTTCCAGTGCCCTACCTCAGTACATGAGAAGATGTAAATATTTACAAACAAAATGAATAGCATGTTAAGATCATTTTAACAAAAACGAAGAACAAGACTGCAGAAAAGAAAGTATTTATATATGTATGTACGTATAAAAGGTAACTTATCAAAACTAATTTACGTATTTGATATCTTAAAATAAACTTAAATCAAATAAAAATAAAATTCTGCTTGTAGGTATAACAATTGAAATTAGAGTCATACAGTTAGAGAAGATAGAGGAATACAGTTGAAATAGTAAAAAGCATCTATAAAACTAATGTACATACCTAAACAAATTATTATAAATTCTTGTTTTATGCAACTTAGTTTATATTCAGTGTGTCAATAAAATTGATATACGTACGTGGTACACGTTGGAAAGTTATTTTTTGTAACACCCATCCAGTGAATCAAGCAGCTAGTGACAACTGGACAAAAAAATAGTGTTCCTTACCCAGAGACAACCATGTAAATGTTAATATAAAATGTGTGTTTGTTACAGGGAGCGCACGCGAAGGCGGATTGGTATGGCGCGGGTGCTCCGCCGGCTGCGACGCCGAAGACGGCGCAGCGGGAGCGCTCACCGATGGGAACGCCAACCCAGGAGACAAGGTAACACTCTCTTTTCATTTCTCCGTATTCTTAAGCCGACCCTAAAGCGTTTCAGGGTCGACTTAAGAATATGGTTCTACGAATTCAGCATTATAAAAGTGAACAGGTACACACTATTGACGTAATACACTTTGTGTAGCATACAAATTTTATGAATTGTACTGGTCAAACTCTTTTTCAGGTGCTTGTCCATAATTATACATATTATAATCGTCATTTATTTACGCTTTAGACAATCGTACGAAATATGTGAGAGTTCTCCTACCTTTTTTTAGTTTTAATGTTTAATTTAATATACCAAACTACGAAATAATATCCCATCTTGACGAACCGATTTAAGCCAAACGACGCAAATGTTAGCAATCTACAAAAGACGTTGTCCAACCTTGAATGTAAAATATCCAATACTGAAACAAAGCTACGAAAAACGTAGACCATCTACGAATGACGTAGCGATCTTTGAATCACGTGTAGTCAATCTACGTACGTTATAGGTACCCTTCAACGTTTTACGTTGCCAAGCTGCAAAAACCGTAGACCATATTATACGAAAAACATAACAAACTATGTATATTGTAGCCCATTTACGAACTACGTAGCTCATCTACAACCGACGTGGCCAAGCTTTAAAGAACGTAGACCATCTACAAATGACGTAGCAGACCATGAGACTTTTAGCCAATCTAAAAACCTGTAGCTCATCCATCTACGACTGTAGACCTTTTCTACGAACGGATTTTGTAGGCAATCAGCGAACGATGAAGCCAGCCACCGTAATAACATAAATAACAACACATAAACTTTGAACATCTACGAGTGACGTAGCCAATCTACGACCGACGTAGACCTATTATACGGACCATTGCCCTTCAGTAGATCGGTTTGCTACACTACAAAAGTCTATCTGCAGACGTCATTAATCTTCAAACGATGTAGACCTTCATTCTACAAGTGCCTTATTCCTGGTAAGGCTTACTACGTAGTCGTCCATTTCAATAACTTTCCAACTCACAATGCTGTTATAAAACACGAGTGGACTATAAAACCTTTGGAGAGCACTTCAATGCTCGACGCACCACTCCAGGCAGGCATAGAGGGATTAGTAGATCTTGCTTACGTAGGTACAGGCACTTAAACTTGTCGACAAGAAAATCTTACTGAAAACATTTTCCAGGGACCGTTACGTTATTTCAAGGAAATTCTATCATGATATCGCAGAATTTATAAGGTTTATTTATGGTACAAATTTATTGCCTGAATAAAATAAAAACCAATAGTTTTGATGTACCTTTAAATATTAGTGAGTAGTCGTGTCTTACGTTCAAAACGAAATAGGAAAAATACTGGGCCACAGAAAAGGTTAGGTAACCTCAGAAACAAACAAGCATATTAATTCACGAAGTTATGGTTCTCCATACGACTTTATTTGCTTACTTTGTGGTTCGTTTCAACATTTGCTTTGGCCTAAGACATCAGGGCAATATATTTTTGGTAAGGCGTCGTAAAACGATGCAAAACTAGGTTGACACTGTTGATATGCGAATATGACGTAGTTAGAGGAAAATAAGAATCCTATTTAATTATTCATTTTATAATTAATTAAGTGGTGTGTGATATAAACACACTCAACTTAAATTAGGTTACAATTGTAATAATACTCTTCATTTAATACTCTTCGTTTCTGATTGGAAGACAACAGATATCATGTACGATCTTCTGATAGTTATACGCAGACGTCTTCATGCTGAAACCAATCTTTAATTCGATATTTTTTGTACATTTTGTAATCAAAATTTTACCTGCCCTTATTACATTGCACAATATTTTCCTGTTTTTTGTTGCTAAAAACCAAGAGTCCTGTAGCTTTGCTTGATTGGAATGCCGTCGTAATCACAAATTTTGATAAGAATTATAATTTCCATGAAATGTGGTTTTTTTAAACTTTCGCGATTACAACACATTATTAACATACATTATAACCGGGTATTTATCGCGTAAATGAAATAAGAAAGGTAATTTACGCGATAAATACCCGGTTATATGTATGTTAATAATGTGGTTACCTAATTAATATAAATACATGTACAGGTATTTATCGCGTGAATTTATTATTTCCCGACGAATACGCGTAATTTACGATTTGTTGTGATCGTTAAAGTTGTAAAAAGTCTAACAGTTGTTTAACACTTTATAATTAAAAAAAAACTATAAATGCATGTCGTTCAAATATTTGGCCGTGTCGAATCAGTGAGGTAAGGCTTGGATACCAAAGTGTTGGTAACCCTTGCCCTTTTGATAATTTTAAGGTGTAGAGGCTCCTTTAACCATTTGAAATAAACAAGCCCCTATAACACTTACACTTTCAGTTGGAGGGGCCGGGCGCAGCTGCGGACGACCCTGTTCACCTCAAGAGACGGGTGGGACTCTTCAGTGGGGTGGCTCTAATTGTCGGCACTATGATCGGTAAGTCTTTATTAAACTAGCTTTTACTTAGCAACAGCCTTTGTACAGTTGGTTATATATAGATAACATGAAAATTCGAAATGGCGACAGATTTGTGTCCTTTTTTATATGTGTAAGAATTATTACCATTTAAGGTTCTGAACTTTAAAAACATAAATACAGACGACTTGCGAACACCCTGCTTCCAATTCTAGTTCGCGTGGGGGATAAAAGATCTGCACTGACGTCCCGCATTGGAGTGTATTATGATTGTCACGTGATAATACCCCGACCTTCTAACTCCTTGAAATATCGGAGAAGGACTCGGGACCGCAGGCAGCATTCCATGAGCATCCCCGGAGAATATGCAGATGTTGTTGAATAATTCTTTAATATTTTAAATGTCAACAAAAAAAACAGAGTTTAATGAGAAAATCTTATATGTTGCTGAAAATACACAAACCGCTATATTGTATGCTTGTTACAATTTGGATATATCCCTTGATTTATCATGGATCCCGTCATCAAAACTGGGTTCAAAGCAAGCAATTATTAAGTGAAACAAAAAACTCAACCGCAAGTTTAAATTTAGGGCATAACACTATACCTTGAGGGTCTCCAGTACCTACACACTATTAAATTCCAATGATCCCGAAGATGATGATATGTAGGTAGGTATGATGATTAGTGGATAGGGATATCTTAGCAATCTTTTGATGTCGTCACAAAATTTTGTAATATTAAAGAGTCTTCTTCATCAGTTCCACTTCAGTAAATCATACTTTCTGAATGCAAACCTTGAGCTAAATATACAGAAATCGCTATATGTTTACCTGCAATATTTGAGAAGTTCCCTCGATTCCTCATGGGTCATCAGAACTTGGAAAAATGGAACCTAATTTAAAGTGTATCAAATCGAACTCAATTTTTACTTCATTTTTTTCCAAAACGGTTTATAAACGACGGTAGCTAACAAAAAAGGTTTCATGTAAATCGGTCAACGCGTTCGGTTGTAATCGTCCCATACACACAGACAAACAGCGCTAATATAACCGGCGGCGGCGAAGCGGAGGCAAGCCCCATAATATCCCGGTAAATATTCCGCAACGAAACGAATTAAATAAATAAATAATGCTGGACAAATCACACAGCATCATCTAGCCCCAAGCTAAGCAGAGCTTGTGTTATGGGTACTAGATGACTGATATACATAATAATTATACTACATAGATAGATATTTTTATTATATATAGAAAAATACCCAGAACACCCTGAACAAATATCTGCAGATCGCACAGACATTTGTCCCGAGGCGGGAATCGAACCCGCAACCCTTTGCAGCGCAGGCGGACCTTCACCGGCTGCGCCACAGAGCTCGTCAAATTAAAAGCTCATTAAACGAAGGTAACTAAGATTTAAAAATACTGATGACTTGAGAACATCCTCCTTTTTTTAAGTCTGTTAAAAAAGGCATCCTCCTTTTTTTTAAGTCTGTTAAAAAAGCCATGACTATGCTCTTTTAGTCTTTTCTCGTCGTTTTTGATCCCGCGTCATTTTGAGGGTGCGCAGTGCAGTGGCCGACATCAAGACATTCGCGACATAGCCCACTGTCTGCGGCTCCTATCTTGAGGAGACGATGGTAAGGATCACTGTGTCCCGTGATGATAGCTACCAGCATCCGTAGGTCTTGTTTTGTCATCCGCCTGCTTTTTAGTAGTCGGTTTTTTTTCTTTTTTTTTCTCTAGCCAAGTCCCACCAATCAATCCTAAATGTATCCAGATCATCACGCCAGCGTCTCCTGCCTCGGCGTCTTCGCCCGTCCTTAGCCACCCACTGTGTGACGATCCGGGCCCACCCCTCCGGATGCATGCGACTCACATGCCCCGCCCAATCCCACTTGAGCCTAGCAGTCTTGTCTCCAACATCGGCAATTCCAGTTTGCGAACGTAGCTAGTGTTACGGATGCGGTCGATCTTCTTGACCACAAGTACGCTACGTTCCATTGCCCTTTGGCAAACATTGAGTTTGGATTTTTGAGATTCGGTTAAAGACCACGTTTGTGCACCATAGGTGAGGACAGGCATAAGGATACACATGTCGATGAGTTTTCGCTTTAGTGTTATAGGAAGGCTTTCCTTTATAAACTCTTTCATGGACCAGTAGTTCATCCAGGCATTTTCGATGCGGCGATCGACCTCTTTATCCTGCCTGTTTTCGAAAGAAACTAACTGGCCCAAGTAGATGTACTCATCGACGTAGTGTAAATCTTGCCCGTCAACTTCGATCTTGCGTTTGGTGGAATTAGTCATTATTTGTGTCTTTAACCGATTCATCATCAATCCAATCTCAAGGCTTGCTGTACTTAGATCTTTAAGCATACACTGAAGTTCAGGTGCTGTTTCAGCAAAAAGGACGATTTATCCGGCGAACCGCAAGTTTGTTAATTGCTTTTCTCCGTTTGACTAGCCTCTCTGACCCCAAGATACTGCTAATTTCTTAAAAACTTCTTCGAGAGTGCTTGTAAACTATTTAGGAGGGAGCGGGTCCCTTGTTTTACGCCCTTTTCATATTAAAGACTGGTCAAGATGATGTTGATTTAATGTTAGCTGTGCTGTTTTTATAAATGTTTTGAAGGAGGCTTATGTAAGTTTTATTTATTTTTTGTTGCTTAGGAGCTGTAAATATTGCAGAATGTTGTAAACTATCAAAAGCTTTTGAATAATCTACAAAAGCTATGATATAGGGGTTTGTTAGTAGTCGGTTTATAAAAACATAAATACTATTAAACCAACTGCGCTACGGAGGTCACCAATAATAACATACTTAGTAAAATAGTTAGGAGTGAAGCTAATCTTACAGAACAGTTACGTAATGCTTCTCAGGTTCATGTAAAGCTTACAATGTGACACTTTACGTATATATCAGTTCATTATGGTTTACTACTCGTTTGAATAAGTTTACTGTTGTACTTGGAAACATTCTCGAACAATTGGTTCAACAAATCTGAATAGCTCATTGTTCTGCTGATAATGGCACTCACTTTAGACCAACCTTGTAAATGGTTCATATTTCATCCGTATTTTGAGTAGTTTGGTATTTAAACTCAACATAATTATTTTCTATATTTTTGTGCATGATGCCTGCAATGTCTTTTTGTACCTACATATGTCTACTGGTTTGTCTATCACTAAGATAGACAAACCAGTAGACATAGGTATTTATTTCGGTATTCCTAAAGTGAACAGAACGAGATATCCCCTTTTATTATTTGCAGCTGGAAGATGCCTTGTGAGAGTCCATTGTCTCTATGACATAGATCATTACTTTGTTAGTTCACTGCTAGACATAGGCCTCTCCCTTGGCACGCTACAGAGACCTAGCCAGAGGCCTAACTAGATCTTCAGTTTCCCTCCTTCAATCCCTGCCCGCTGCCTAAAGAATATCTTCGCCCTACCTAGCTACAGAATAACACTACGTTTGCCGGCGGACGATAAGACGGGTGTAAATCCATAGACCTACATATGTAGCTGCAAAGTTATTGTTAAGCAGTATGAAATGGAATATTTACCGGGATACTTATTAGGGGGCTTCGCCTCCGCTTCGCCGCCGCCGGTTATATTAGCGCTGCCTGTCTGTGTGTATGGGACGATTACAACCGAACGCGTTGACCGATTTACTTGAGTTAGAGTTACTTGAGTTGTCTAATTGAGAGAAGGGTACTGATTGATTTTGGTGACCTCAAAAGGTCACAAAAAAATAAAAGTCTTCAAATGGCCGAAAACGCCCAAAACCCAAAAATGCCATTTTTGACCTTTGGTGAATCCATAGCAATTTTGAAATGCTTTTTTGGCCACCAAATTATTCCGTCTCTATAGGTACTGAAGGGTAACCCATTTATTTGAGCGATTTATTGGTTCTAAATATTTGTAGAGACAGTCGCTGAACATTAAGCTCTTAACACATCTGCCAAAACCAATTAAAATGAATGGCGCATTACCGAATACAAAGTTTGTTTTTGTAAACACTTCGATTAGCATGCAGCTATTATTTCTTTACCTACTTATGATGCATCTCTGTACCTACAAGAGAGTAGGTTAGGACGGGTGGGCTATTGAGGCGATCAAACAATGTCTGAACTGTCGTCACTAGACTAAACACATGATTGAACCCGATATACAAACATACACACGCACTCCCCAGATAATTTTATTGCGACCCATGCTGACTACATCACATGATTGTTGTGAGTAATGTTGGTTTTACGTCACTGTGGTATTTTACCATCAAAAAAATGTTTACGTTGAAATACATCATCAAGACATTCATCTGTTTAGCAAACGTTACATAAATTGTATAAGTTCTGTAGAACATGACTGACACCCGTTATGTGGTGCAAGGTTATGTATTTTTCAGGCTACTAACCATGTGGGGGTACCCACATGGTACGGGGTTTTGAAATTTTCTTATCATATGTAGAACCTAATCAAATTTCAAGTGAATCACAAGCTTTTGTCGTAATGAGTCATCCATTTATTTCAGTCGATTTTGCGGTGTTTTTTTTTATTAAAACAGGCTTACCTAAACCAAAAACTGTAAGAGGGAATTTGGCTCTGGAGTAATCAGTGCACACTTTAGTCTTTTATGAGGAGTAAACACTTACTAATATAATAGACAAATGCTACCTACCATCCCGAAGGGCCTAACAGGACTTGAATTACTAAGAAAATATAAAAAACTCAAATATTATAACTGGATCAACAGCCTTGCGGCCTACAAGACATTTAGGCTCGTTAGCTTTATCCTGTGTTTACCTTTACAGTGTTGGCTTAAAAACCTGATTCGGTAAATCAATAAATTGTTTCAGGATCTGGAATATTCGTCTCGCCCTCAGGGCTGTTGGAGCGCACGGGCTCCGTGGGCATAAGCTTCATCATTTGGATGGCCTGTGGCCTGCTCTCATTGCTCGGTAAGTTACCATCGTCAAGTAAATTTTCTAACGACTCTGAGCACTGCATAGAATAGATAAATGGCTGATTTAAAATTTTTAGTCCGTCAATTATCAAAAAATATTGGACACGTGTGTTTTTCTTTTTTACGTAATCAAAAAATAACGGCGTTAGGTTGAATATAAATGGCGCGTGACGAACGTCACGACACCTGTCTCAATTTATGGCACGTGACGACGTCACAAGCCCCCACGCCATAATATAAATGACTCTGAGACCTAGTGCGGGGAGAGCTTATTTGATTATTATCTAATATACCTACTTAATACTAAGTAGTAAAACTTAAATTTATGATATCTCTGTATACATGAATATAAATACAAATACTTCTATTTTGAAATAAAATTATTTTGTAATTGTACTTGTAAATGCGCTTAAATAAAAAGTTTACCATAATTTAAGGAGTGAAAAATACGTGTCGATTATTTGTTTATTGTCGTACTTATGGACTTAATTAGAATGTTTATACTTACCCTGTCAAAATAGCTATTGAAATTGCAAAGTCCCACTAATTGCCCAAATCAAAATCAACAATAAATTCAATTTTATAGTGCCGTGTTCTCGGTTATTTATTACCCGTTTGCGCTAAACACGTACGGGTATATAATTTAGTGCTTTTGTTTCAGAATATCTAATGATGATGTCAGTCGCGAACAACCGAAAGTACTATTAAAGATTAGCTATGACTAACGTCACGTAGATTCCTTGCTCAGAACATACGGCAATTTGTGTCTCGCCTTGTGGAATCGCGCCTAATGCGAAATCTTAGCTTGTTTTGGCAGCAATTTCAGTTCATGACCTGCTGTTATCTACAGCCACGTTTCATGCTGTTTGACTCGATCAGGCAGAGTTTTTACAAGCTTTAATAATTTAACTTACAAAGTTTGTGCGGGTTTCAATTTAAATTCGACCCACTTCTAGACATCCGATTGAGATGAAATCCTGCAAACGTCTTTGTCAAAAGTTTCAAAATGGCCGTTCTACCACAAATTGGCGGGTAATGTCTTCTTGCCAAATCCCATGAGATGGGTACCTAATGAAAAGGGCTTTGAAGCTTCATTTTATACAACTATTCGCCATTATCTTACCTATATTCCTTTGTTTTGGATGAGAATTCTAAGTGAGGTAAGTCGTAGCTAATCTAAAGTACTATTATATCTAAAGGAATTGGTTTTATTTAGGAACGTTATGTAACTTCTAACCGATGGTTTGTTGGGCAGGAGCGCTCGCTTATGCGGAACTGGGAACGATGAACACGTCTTCGGGGGCTGAGTACGCCTACTTTATGGACGCATTTGGAGGACCACCTGCATTTCTGTTTTCATGGGTAATGTATAAGAACAGGCAAGCATAAATTCATGTGTGACCTTGCGGATATCCATTATAATATGTTGTAACAGGTGATAATTAGGCATTAAGGTTCCTTAATCACTTACTCAGAATACCTTGTAGATGGCGATAGTGTTATTACCTACACTTAGTAAACACTTTGACAATGACAGGACTTTTTTTACCTCGCTTACTCCGCTCGTTAGCTCTTTATTTAGGTTCAGTAGTGATGTTTTTTTTACTTTAACGTCTTATTATATGTCGAAAGTTTGTTAAAATCCATATCAAATAAATTGAGTTTTCCGTAAGGTAACACGTCTTAGGAGGAAGTTCGCTAATTGCCACTGACGTTGCCTTGTGGATTGATGAATGGTGATTAACTAGGAGTAAATTTATCGGAATATTTACTAACGAATTGGCACTCAACAGAATATTATTAAGTCAAAGTCAAAAAGCGTTTATTTAATTGGACCCAAGGCCACATAAAAAGAAAAACAAAACATATCTATAGGTAAATGGAATAATGCACATAATTTAATTTAAAACAGGCATTTCAGCAAAGGAATAAAGGCATGTTTACTAGTTTTATATTGTTTATAATGATGAGAAGCATAACATAAAACAGTAGTTGTTGTAAATCAAGTGGGTCACACGCTACTCGTAATGCTATTTTAGTAGACAGGCCATAACCAACCACAAGTAGGCCTTTGGCCACAGATTACAGAAACTAACTTCGGCGTTGTTATTTGAGATGCCTACAATCTAATCACGAGGTGTTGAAGTGAACATTTTATACGATCACAACTTTTGTGTCCTGGGGTGCCGGCAGTACAATGTTGCCTCTCCTCTTTTGGCCGTGGATTCAGTATGAATCTGCCAAGGTCTACCTCCGGAAGATGGGCAGCAGCGTCTTTCCGTTTATCAACATCCCGTACTGCACTTGCCAACCCGCCTGCCAAGCGTGGCAAAACCCCCCTCATGACCAGTACTTGGAGATTCAGGAGTAAGGCCTTTGTCCAGCAGTGGACTAAATATTTGGAAGCCTATATAAAACAAACTTCTAGCAAGAAGAACGTCGAAAGTTAAAACATCCGTCTTAATCAAATGACCCAAGATGTTTAAAGAGTGTTTAATTTTAGGGTACTTGACCTAAACAGAAAACATATTCAAACTTCACACTATACGATACAACGTATTAGTAGTCGCCATAACAGTCTTAAGGTGCGCTAACATGGATCATCATCGTCATCATCATCATCATCGATGATCATCATCATTGTCATACTACGTTATTTAGTTACGTTACCACATTACTAACTGAATGACTCTAAACCAAAACTTCTAATAAGCAATTACATTATTTTACATGTTTAATAAATACCGTAAATCATTAAGTAATTTTAACTTAGCTTTGACTCCGTGATATTTGCAGAGCTCTGTTCTGTCTGACAGTTGAAACCAAACGACTTTTTTTTTCGAAAGGACAATATATTATGTTGTTGACCGCAGATGGCCATGACAACGTGACCGGACTAAGGCGAGCGCAGAGGGCGCCCAGCCGCAAAAGTTAGGTTGGGGCAACAAGCTCAAGGGCAACACTTAGGTTCGAACCACGTCTTGTACTGTTGCCAGATTTTTATATATAAAGACGGAAGAGTGTATTCTTCGGCCTCGCCGGCGAGACCGGTAATTGAATGTGTGCCTAGCAGCTAGTGTGGGACGGGTTGACATCACCTCCGGGTTAGAGGCGGTGAGCTCGTCAACAGGCAAGCCGAGAACGTGTCTCGGTCGACGGAGGAAAGAGACCCGTGTCCACAGAACACTAATATTGCTAATATCCCGTGTCGCTCTAGCGACGGCCTTTTTATAGTAGCAAGTAAACAACTACCACGTGGTCGAGTTGAACAACTTGTCATCGAGTTGTAATTTTACAAAAATAATACAAAGTGTGTGTAAGATTTGTCTATCGGACTTCAGTGGTGGCGCGGACTCTACATTAAACTTATTTAACTCACCTACGACGGACGGACAAAAAAGTGATCCTATAAGGATATATATATATTTATCCTATCCTATATTTTTTTTTTGTACGGAACCCTAAAAACAGAATCAAAATCAGTTCGGCGATTCGGGAACTACGATGCCACTGGCAGACACCAGAAATACACACATTACCAACGTCAAAGTAACAATACCCCCCCAGAATACAAGAATTTGACGATGATGAAATATATATTGAACATCATATATTTGTTTCAGGTGTCGACATTGGTGCTGAAACCGTCACAAATGGCCATAATCTGCCTAAGCTTCGCGAAATACGCGGTGGAACCCTTCGTGTCGGAGTGTGAGCCGCCTCACTCATTGGTCAAACTTGTGGCGGTCATATCTATTGGTGAGTTGATTCTGTTATGTAAATAAATAATTGCCGTGGGATGCCGGCAGTGGAATTGTGCCCCTTCTCTCTTGCCCGTGGATGTAGTAAGAATCAGCCAAGGGATACCTCCGGAAGATCGGCAGCTGCGTCTTTCCGTGTACATATCAACAACCACCTTATGATCTTGGCAAGCGAAGCAATTCTTCAGCCGCAGGACAGCGGTCCTGCGGCTGAAGAAAGAAAAATAAATAAATGAATAATGCAGCACCAGTGCCTAGAAGTGATCCGAGTAAACAGAGCTAGGTTATGGGAACCAGTTACTGATAAATAAATATGGCCAGGTGCGTGTCGGGCCACGCGCTATGTAGGATTACGTAGTTTACCGTAGACCTGTTGTTAGAAGTTGGTGTATGTTTTTTTACGTATACCAAAACGTATTAACAGGAATTTATTGATATTTCGGTTTAAAGTGATCCGGTATGCGTGGTAAAACGCATTTCTTATTTGAGGGACTATTCTCCGAAACTAAAAAAGCTAGCTTAACCCTTACAGTTTTCCTAGAAAGTTCATGGTTTAAACTACATTCATATTTCAGTTTGTAAAGCTAGCAGTTTAGATTTTAGAGGGGGCCCCCGCTCGAAAAATGTTTAATACTTTAATATTTCGCAAACGGAACCCTAAATCGAAAAATTGTCTCATGGTTTTAAAATACCTATTAAACGATACCCAACACTATGGGAAAATCAAGAAAAAAAGATCACCCCACCTTACGTGTATTGGAGATACCCCAAATTAACTAATATAATAACTTTTTCATCATTTATTTTGTAGCGTTATTTCGGCGTTATCTATATATATAAAATTCAAAGTCCTGACTGACTGACTGATATATCAACGCACAGCCTAAACCACTGGACCTAAAGACTTGAAATTTGGCAGGCATATACCTTAGGTATCCTAGAGGTGCACTAAGAAGGGATTTCTCGAAATTCCCACGGGATAGGGAAGAAATGGGATTTATATTTTCGAATCAAAGTGCGTGAAAAAGGGGATTTTACGTTTTATGACTTCCACGCGGACGAAGTCGCGGGCAAAAGCTAGTTACAAAATAAAAGAACACAATTAATAATAAAGCACATAATTGAACCTGTTTACTTCAGATGACACGCGAGTTAGGAAAAGAAGCGAACAGAAGAACCTAACTCGGTTATAGTTATAGTCATTCTCAGTCCAAATATTTATACAGCTAACGAACACTTCAACCGTCTTGGTATTCATTAGACTATTCTGAGCGCCGATAGCACCCACTGAATCAAACGATTCAATTTATCCCGCCTGGCGACAGAGCAGTAGTATAATTAGGCGCCTGCTTACAGTTTGGCTGTCACTTCTTAATTGAAATAATACCGACTACCAGTCGAAGTCAATAATGTAGTCGTAAAGTTATCAACATTTTGTGATTCTTTTAAAAACCAAAATTGCCAATTGGCAATGTCGTTGTTTTGTCATGTCAGCCCGAATCTTTCTCCCGCCATTTCTTCCAGTCACTTCGATCAACAGCTGGCAATTATTATGTCCAGCAATTATTTGAATAATATTTATATTAAGAAACTTAGTTGACTCAATAATTGCTTAACAGATTAGCAAGCAAGAAGCTCACGGGTTTGCTATATCGGATAATCCCTTTGCGGATTAAAAAGTTCCGAAATTCCGCTTGGTTATTAACTTCTATTTTTAAAACTGGACATTTTCATACTAATTTTATAGAGAGTAATTATGAATAGTCGATTTAAAAATAAAGCCGTTTGAAATGCCAATTTACTTTACCTTATCATCTCAGCCGTATGACATCCACTGCTGGGATGTTGCCTTACCAGCTTGGCAGGCTACTCCATTCACGGGCAAGAGAGGAGGGGCAACATTCTTCTGACCCTTAGAGTCTTAGGAAAAAGCCAAGAGGTTTTTACAGAAGCGGTTTTGTTGCAGTGATGATATTGGCGGTGAACTGCTACAGTGTGAATTTGGCAACTAACGTGCAAAATATTTTCACGGCAGCTAAGCTGGTTGCAATCGCCATCATTGTTTGTGGAGGGGCGTATAAACTAATACAAGGTAATAGACGTAGATAGTAGTAATCAAATTTTATCATGAACTTATTTGTAATAATCGATTTCTTTTCATGTTGATCACATTGTCATTATCATTATTCAGAATTACGTAAATTGTGTCCACCTTCATCAATTTAGTAAGTTCCTAAGTTTAGCATTTAATTACACGAACTTCGAATTGTATTAATATGACTTGATACAATAATTACGTGTTTGTTACCAAGGGGTTTCCTAATTTAACGCTTAATCAGTCATTTCTAACAAAGATCACGTCACGAGTTCATAATCATAATGGGATGTAAATATAGAAACTGACGGGAGATGTGTCCGTATGGTGCAGGTAATACGAGACATTTACAGGAGCCCAACTTCGCCTCAAGTACGGCGACATTGGGCAACATAGCCACAGCGTTCTACACGGGGCTCTGGGCCTACGACGGCTGGAATAACCTCAACTATGTCACTGAGGAAATCAAAAATCCATCCAAGTAAGTGGACATCTTCCTTTTTCTTCTAGGCATGGAATGACAGCCAACATTCTATTTAGCCCGTCAGTTAGTTATAACCTCAGAATAAAACAAAGATTAGACAGGTACGTATAATATTGCTTTTTAAAATCAATGAAACAAAACTTAGATAAAGCGCATTGAAGTTTTGGGGTGGAGCCTCGTGACGTCATAACACGCCATAACTGTAGGTACCTAGTTGTGACGTCGCGGCTTATAGTCGCTATCTATGTGTGTAAGCTACATGTCCAATAGCTTTTCCTAATTTACATGTCGGACTAAAAGTTTAAAGCCTATTTAAGAGTTTTATTCTTGTTGTTATGATGACCCTTTCTATTGATTTCGCTCCATGACCTCTTTGTCCTTCTTGTCTCGTCATAACAGCAACTTTCTACTTTACCTGGTTCATTTAACTTCCTTATCCTTGGTCTTTCTCTTCCTCTTCTTCTTTCCACTTTTCCTTCTATTACCTATTTATGTTCTTAACATCTTTCAATATATACAAATAATTGTCTTTTTTTAACTTTTTTGATTACAACACATCATAACGGGTATATAATTTAGTGCTTTTGTTTATACATGTACCTTTAAATTGATTTGCAATTCAAGGCCTTTTTTACACAAATTAGTGTTGTTTGAAAATTCTCTTGTTTCTGTACCTAAATGTTTTAAAGATACTCCGCATAATTGTTTTTCTTGTCTCTGTGCATAGGTAGTCCTAGTCCTTTTCCATTTGATTCTCAGATTAGAAGAAAAGGAATTTTAATCTTGATTCTTTTGTGACTAGGCCAACGGCGATCTTTTAAAAAAGTTAGAAGACTTTTTAATTAAACGAGACTAAAGCAGTCTACATCTCTGAATTTAAAGTCATTCGAATGCACAGAAGTTCTAATGTCGTCCCTTCGTAGACCTGACGCCAATATTTTATCAATCAACGCCTATAGTACCACATGATTTGTCATATAAACAAACAGTCACTTGAATTTTCATTGTTTACTTTACCCATTAGAGTATTGAAGAAAAATTGTGTCTGTGATGTCAGTCTAAATAGCGAATTCTTGGCAGGGATCCACGAAGTGTGTGAATTCAACGCAATTCTTGTTACATCAATTTGAACACGAAGCGCAGTTTAGTAATGATGCCATCCAGTCACTTTTACACAGTCTAGGTGAAATAAACGAATGAACTAAACAGTACCGAGGACACCAAGCTATATACCTAGATAACGATAACTTGCAGTAATCCAATACTGCACTGTAACATTTCACATCCCCAGATGTCAAAAACAAATCTATTCTTTTGTAATATTTGGTATAATTTGGTTACGTAGGTAACATTTTTTTTATATGTTGGTGTGTATTCTTACATTTTAAAATTAATTTCAAATTAGGCAATTAAATTCAACAATATTATAGAACGTAGTGTTTTAAGTTCATGAAATAAATAATGCGTTAGTGTTGTAATAAAAAAAGCGATCATAAAATCCTAAATAAGGATTATTCCATTCAAAATTTCAATAACTGCTTCTTTATAAAGCGCAGCCTGTGGAGAACGACAGTTTTGGAGACAGTTACTGACTTTGGAATTCTTGTTAAATTAGTCACAATCATAACCGGGCAGATGTGTGCTGCCCTTGATAGTAAAAAGCTTTACATATTTTTCTAGATTTGAGATTCACATTAGTTTATTTAAATGACTCTTTAATTTAAACTTTTTAGAACGTCCTTTGCTTAGATAGATAGAAAATACTTTATTGCACACCTTAAAACTAAACATAATAACAAAATAAACTTGAGAACATGGTGACAATTGGCGGCCTTATCGCTAAAGAACGATCTCTACCAGTATGCTTCACACTCTATGCTTAGATGGTATCCCAAATCATAAATGGGCGCCTGACAAAAAATAATTTAAGCTACGACAGCTTTATTTTTTTTGGTCTATAAACAGGTGGGGCACGACAATTCTATTCATAGCAACAAGTAAAATTATGAGAATTTATGCGACGTCGTTATGTTAAATCTACTGCTGGGCCAAGGCATCCTTTTTTCTATTCCACTCCTCTCGTCTAGAGCTTCTGTTTCCTCTTAACACTTTCATTATATTGTTTTCCATTTAACTAGTTAAACTAGTGTTGCGTGTGCGTAGGTGTTATTGACTCTTGATATTCTAGGAACCTGCCACTAAGTATAGTAATTGGGATACCGCTGGTGACGCTGTGCTACGCTCTGGTGAACGTGTCATACTTGGCTGTGATGTCGGTCAGCGAGATGGCAGACAGTGAGGCAGTGGCTGTCACCTTTGGGAATCGACTGTTGGGGCCGATGGCGTGGCTGATGCCGCTGGCCGTCACGATCTCTACCTTCGGATCGGCTAATGGAACGCTATTTGTGGCGGGGAGGTAAGTCGTTCTTTGCACATTTAAATAATTGGCTATTTATTTTGAGCTACGAGAAGCTTACATCAATAGGTCATCGTCTTCTATGATATTGTGCAACACTTCGTCTTTAAGACACCTGAATATCGGTTGAGCTGGTGCTCAGAACGCCATCTACAGGTAACTACTAGAGTTCTCTGTTCATTGTCTGAAGTTGCATTCAGTATCGGTGCTCAACCGATATGACCTTATCGATAATTTCGACGTTACACGGCACGGGTTCCGTTACTGAGTGGTTAAAACACTCGGCTTTAGGAAGCGTCAAGCCGTCAAGGATCGCTTTGACGGATGTGGGTTCGAACCCCACCAAAATCTTATTTTTTATGGGTTTTAATTTTTTTGGAAGACCTATCTATTATAGTTGGTTAAATAGTCGCGGTCGCATGAGTAAACGATGGGAAATTGATCTGATTGTTGCGCCTTAGGTAATCAGTGTTCATCATTATCTCAGCCATAAGACTGCTGTCCTCGTCCAATGAAGACAAGCCTTCCCTTATGGATCCAAGATCATGATGGGTATGAGGGTATTGTTGGCATACTCACCGCGCTTGGCAGACGAGTTGGCGAGCGCAGTATACGGGATGTTGATACACGGAATGACGCTGCTGCCCAAATTTGACCTGTTCTTGACCGCTTCGGTCAAAGCTTTGCTCCACCTACCCATGTGAGATGAGTTACCTTTATTCCGATGTCTTGAACTTTAGACCTACTACATATTCGTACGAATTATATGCATCAGAAAACTCACCGGGTAATTCCCCGCAGGTTGTGTTTTGCGGCATCTCGGGAAGGTCACCTGCTGGACATTCTGTCTTATGTACACGTGCGTCGCTTTACCCCCGCTCCTGGACTGATATTCCATGTAAGTCACCTTTGTGATACAACTTTAGGACTGAAACATGAATCTTCGAGATAAAAAAGTGTTTCCGGTTTATTAACACGAAAAAAACGGAAAGAATACGCCATAAAATCCGAAAGGCTGCGCTAAGTACATTACGTTTAGCAAATAAAGATTTCAGATGTTGGAGATCCGCTAGTACGATACAATCGTTTGGTTGTTAATATATTTAATATTTTTTATGTACTGTTCAATTGAGGGCCACAGGAATCCTTCAACGTTTCTGTAACCGGTTTAATAAGAGCACCACAGAATATCACCGATATTTGTAAGATTGAGAGTTGTGTAATTTTGCATGCCAGTGAAAAGTTGGCGTAGTCCCATTTGTTCCATTAATGGAAGAAATGGTACATACTATATCCCATTTGTTCCATTATCGGAAGAAATTGGTTGTGTAATTTCACATACTGGACCAAAATATGGTGTAGTATGTGAAATTAACCCTAAGATCATGTTGACAATAATATATACTTAAGTATAGTAAACTATAGTAAACCGCCTATTGTACATACATATGTTGTTATTATTTTGTTTGTATATGGTGTACGTACAATAAAGAGTTAATCTATCTATCTATACTTCTTACAAAAACTATTTTATTTAAACTAGTATGATTTTTCATGTGACTTACTTTGTTCCAGTCTCTGATAGCAGTGGCGATGGTACTGTACGGTACGATAGATTCTCTCATTGACTTCTTCTCTTTTACTGCGTGGATCTTCTACGGAGGCGCTATGCTGGCGTTGATCGTCATGAGACGCACTAAGCCCCACGCACCTCGCCCATATAAGGTTAGTTATGAGATTATAAGATTATGTTTACTCAAAATAACTTTTCTATTCTATTACACTTTCGCCAAATATGGTGAAAAGGTAATTTAGGTGGTTAAGGGTTAGACATGGCAAATAGCTTACTATATATCCGCAAAATATAGCTTGCAAAATCCCGCCCGTCATGTTCTGAATTCCAAGAGAGTATAAATTACCTGTCGTTCTTTACGAGTAGGGGACTGTACGAATAGTGATGTGCGATGCCGATGTGCCATCGAAACCAACATATACCGTCATATTTTCAACATCATCCCAGCCCTATTCGTGTCAATTGACATATGTCGCAGCGATCAAGTTTTACAAACTATAATGCCAAAACATCAGTTTTGGTAGAGTTTGCCCCGATGATTACCGACGGCGACGTATAACGGACTTACCGGATAAACCTAACCACTTTGTTTCCTAGATCACAGGTAATATAGTAGGTACCTGGATGCGCAGTGTTGCCGACACTATGAGTACGCTTGCGCATTCTGCCGCAATCCCGGCAGACGTACCCTTGTCGGCACCTTTTTTAGAGTGGTCGGTGAAGGAAAACATTGTAAGGAAACCAGCTTAGTCAGTTTTAGAAGTATTGGTAATGACTGGTCTATCCTCTGAATATAAAGAGCTGAATAAGCAGAAAGAGTATGATTGTCTGTTGTTGCCGTTGTACATGTTACGAAATATAGATGTGAAGGACCAATTTACATACCTACATAAATAAATGTTATACATATGTATATCACTCACTCATCATCTTGCTCTGTTGCTTAGAGCATATTTGTATAGTAAGTATCTCACTCAACAATTCCATGCTCAGGCAAGTTCCATACGTTCCAGGTGCCGATAATAATCCCATACGTCGTGTTAATCGTATCGACGTACCTCGTGGTAGCGCCGATATTGAACCAGCCTCAATGGGAGTATCTGTACGCGGCAGCATTCATCGGTGCTGGCATGTTGGTCTACCTACCTTTTGTGAAGTGGGGATACTCTCTGCCGTTTATGGGTGCGTATACAAATTCCCTTATGGCGACGCATTGGTAAACATATTTGAATGTAATTGTTTAAATTACAATGGTGAAACGCGAACAGAGGGGATCTGCCTGCACACAACTGACGCGACGAAGACAACTGGAAAGTAGTAGGAAATAATTATAACTATTTTTAAACGAAAATTTCAGTAATTTTCGTTAATAATAAAAACGTATGGTAATCAGGTAAAAACCTACTTACATTTTGAAAAGGGTGTATGCCATATTGACATATATATTATGCTATATCTTCAGAAAATTTCGACACAGAAATCGGTTTCGTTCACCTGTAAATATGTTTTCGAGATTTTAGATTAAGCCGCCCGGGGCCAAAGCCGATCTGCGCAAAGCGCATCCAGTTCCATCCCGCCATCTTCCTCGCCAACGAACACGTGACGTTTTAAAGGAATGCCTGCCTGCCAAGGGTGGCGAGTATGGCATTAACTCATGATCTTGGAGATGCAAGAGGGAGGCCTGGGTCCAGCAGTTGACGTGGAAAACAGTCCTACGGTTGAGATGATGATGAATGAGACAGTAAAATATATGTAGACGATAACGCTACTTTTCAGCTTCTGGTCTTTTTACACTGTTTTATCAACCCCCGACAAAAACGAGAGGTTTGTTAGTAGTGAGTAGACCGATTTACATGCAGTTTGTTTATTTAATAAAAGCAAGTTATCCGCCGGTTGCCGTGGGGTGCCGGCAGTAGACTGTTACCCCTCTTCTCATGTCCATGGATGCAGTAAGAGCCTGCTAAAGGATACCACCAGAAGATGGGCAGCAGCGTCTTTCCGTGTATCAACATCCCATACTGCACTCACCAACCCGCCTGCTAAGCGTGGTGAGTATGGCAACTACCTCTCATGGAGATCCATGAGGGAGGCCTGTGTTCATCAGTGGACGTTCTATGGCTGAAATGATATCCGGTGGTGGTTCTATGTTTTATCAAAAGCGGTTAAAAAGTTTACATGATATGAGGAATGAAAGAGAGATACCCCATCTTGGTATCAAATGAAAGGGCATGATGTGTAGATTGCAAAACTGAGGGAACACATTACATAAAAAATCAGGTAACCTCCGAGACTAGGTAAAGTGTCGAGGGTTACTTAAAATTAAAAATTTTATAAACTTGTATTCTTTAATGTGTATTTCTTTTGTTTTCAGATAAAATAACTGTCTTCCTTCAGATGGTACTGGAGGTGGTGCCAACATCGACGACATTTGAGTACTAAAAGGGTGTTAGTCTGTGCTAGACTATAAAGAAGCATTTGTGACAAAATTAATTATGAATCGTTAATTTTAACCATATCTGATTAGGTTTGGTTTTTGATAAGAATTGTTCATTATTTTAAGGTCGATTTCGCTATTGGTTAGTGTTAAGGTAAAATCCAAGTGAGTCTTGTATAAAGCACACTATTGAGTGAAACTGAATAAACGAAGGTAGTGAAATGACCGTTTGAAATTTTTAAGACCTATATTTTTTGACTGAATTACTAACGTACTTAAACTGAAGATTTTACCAAGCTAAACGTATTTGTAGAACTCAAAAATCTCGAATGATTTTATTGGATTTATACTTTTTATCTATGTTCCCATAGAATTAACTATGGTTGTAATTGGGTAAGCCTTTTAGTAAAGCGGTAATGGCGTGCTTAGCCTAATCAATGGCAATATTTTGGAAGTAATTAGTATAGTTTCATCATTCTACATTTCGTTAGTTTGCACGAATCATTCCTTGTGGGGTGATTAGTTTTGCGACACTATTTTCCTTGTGAACACTATATGCAATCTAGATAACAGCGTACTATTTAGATTTTTGTGTGATCAAAGACAAGTCGAGATAAAATCGATTAAGCGTAAATGCAAGGTGAGATTTGACGACCTGAAACATAGTCTTTATACATTAGTCAATTCTAAGTATAGAGTAAACTGTACCTTATATAACATAATACAGGACAAAATGTCTGAAATTCTTGCTTGTTGCTACGTATTCAGCCGTCGTAGATGATTGAAGACGTAGATTGCTCAGGAAGCATTAGAAACGAGCATTCCATCTGCTGCCAAAGCTAGGTAAACTCACGAAACGTCTATTATTAAAACACTCACCTCAAGTAACGTCTACCTTCTATTATCGTATTTCTAGAGCATAAAATGATTTCACCACACGCGGCGTAGGCGTGTCAAAATCGTCAGAAACTACGTCTTTAAGGAGAATCTAAAAATAATATATTGTAGTTCGTCTGATTTCTAGATTGTTATCACCTATTTGAGGCTGAACTCGTCGAAACTTACCGCCCTATTCGTGTCACTATGAGTGATTGTGCTAAACTCATAGTTTCTAGCTCATTGTTCATTATAGACAACCTTAGTTATTATGTGTTAGCAACGTTTATTTCGATAAATCGATCTGTTTGAATTAGATGTTTTAGGGATTTGCCAGGGGATAGCAATTTGATTCTGGGTCACATTACGTACTTACAATGTAGCAAAACTTAATAACTATTGTGTATTAGATAGAGCTTTCTATTCTGCTATATCGAGACTAAAATCTAAGAGAGATAATACTGATTGTTACGAATCAACTGTACAAAGAAATATTTATGACGAAAATCCCCTTTTAAAGACTAAAGTGTGTTTAACAAGTAGTTATTGGAAATGCATGGACGGTAGAGTTCTGTGATCGGTAAAAATTGGTCCTATCATTCCTTACCGGGGCAAGACTACTTACGTCTGTGTTGTTTTTTTTTAATATACGATATTTGCTCGTATTGTTTTTATTACATTTTTAGGTGACGTGTAGTGAGCCCAAAGTGTAAGGCTTAAAATATCAATATTTTTGCATAATATATTGCAAATATTCAAATTGTAAAAGTGAATTATTATAATGTAATCACGGGCACACAGTAAAAGTACACACCTAACGATGTGATATTGTTACGGTTGAAATGGTTTTATTTTTGTGTATTGTGTCAAAAAAATGAAAATACTACATTACAGTATAAAAAAATAATCTATGTGTGTACATTTAATCTCTGAAAGAGACAGAATTATTTATTGTTATAATATTATACTACCATTGAAATAAATTTTAAATAAAGACATATAAAACATAAACTCGATGTTTCATTTTGCGTTTGGCGGCCAAAAATAACTTAACACCAGAAATTATAAGTAATTTACTATCCAGTACCCGTGGCTTCGTTCGCGAGAACTCCAGAATCAGAGTGTTTCTAAAATATATACATATATATATATTGAATATAAATATATATTGACGGAGTTACTAGCACAGATCAAACAGTGACATATGGAGTGCCACAGGGCAGTATTTTGGGCCCTACTCTTTTTTTAGTCTTTATAAATGAACTTTGCCTATTTAAACCTGGACACGGTAGAATGTACACCTATGCTGATGATACAGCCTTAGTTTTTGAAGGGGATTCATGGGAGCAAGTTCGCATTTACACAGAACAGCGGGCTTACCCTTGAATCCAATCCCAATCTCAATCCAATTCTAATCCGAATCAGTTCCAATCTCACCAAACGTAAAATTGGCACTCTTGAACAAAATTGAGATTGAAATTAGAATCGAGTATGAGATCGACTTCACATTGTAAATAACAGTGGCAGAATGAAATATCACGATGCGTACCGGCTTAAAAAAAAAAAAAAGCGGGAAATTACAAACAAGGTTCCCACTTTTTCAAGACCTTCTTGGTATTTACACAAGCTTTTCAGCCTAATTTTGCTTCGAGACTTGAAGAGTGCAGCAAAGTTGAAAGTAATTTAATACATTCAGTTCTTTATCAATTATCAAGGTAAGCTTTTAATTGTAATCTTTTTTATTGTACGAAAATCCAAGTAAAATGATAAATTACTAAGTACTTTAATAAATTTTGTCCATTCCTATAGGGAACAATGAGTAGTAGGCCTACCTACCATCAACTTGAGGCTCTTGCAGATTTTCTGGGGGAAAACCCAGGAATTGCTAAGGGTCTCCTCCGCTCTTTATACATTTTACATTTATATTTGATACAAAGAGGAAGTGGGACGAGCTGTCGGCAATCCTCAATGCACTAGGCGGTGCCCAAAAAGATGGAAAGGTGTTAAGACAAGGGGACATGGTGCCCCTCGCTTCTCCTATTCAGGTTGCAGAGACTGCTACATGTACATGCATGAAATAGATAGGTATTGAATGATTAGTTTATTTTTCAGTTTAAATATTTATTCTTTTTAATTTTATCATCAGTTGTCACACATCACCGCAACGACAGAGAAGTCCATTACAGAGGTCGCAGCAACCAGAGATAGCATACTCGGGCTGGGAGGGCCGTGCTGGACCAAGACAGGGAGAAATTTGCAGAGATAGAAGCAAAGAGGGTTGAGGCTGAGACCCTCACGGCGAGAGCTTTATCTCAAGCTGTGGAGCAGCTGACAAATGTCTCAACAGCCATAGAGGGTTTATCTGCAGCAACAAGAGAAGATTGCCAGGCTGTAGCTGATGCTCTAAATAGGATTGCTGCTGCTCTTCAGCCAGAGTAGTACTATTATTATTATTAATATTTTATATTAAATTTACTTTTATCTCATAAGACTGATTATAACATTAAAATAAACATTATAATTTCAAAGTTTATTATTGGTTAAAAAATGATGTTAGATGGGATGAAGATGCCGAGCTGCCCACAGTTCTTGAGCTAGGCGTGCACAAGCTTCAACTCCCCTTCTCAGCTCAGCAGAGGCAGGCCCTTGTGGATTATCTATGAGTGCCTCCTGTGGATCTTGCACTCCTTGTGTAACCTTGCATAACTATGTCATCCTGACACAAACGTGCTTTGTTGCATGACTGAAACAAGAATAATAAAACATTTAGGCCTGCAGAGTGAAATGGAAAGTCCCACTACAAAATACCACGCATGAGAGTTCAACTTTGTGTTTACAAACCTTGTATCTCATGAGGTTATATCACTACGACGCGAAGGCTTAGGCATCAAAGGCACTAAATCGTTACTCATAACGTTATAAAGGCTTTTGCTGACCCTGTAGCACTTTGAATTCGTCGTCGGTCATGGCAAAAGCATTTTCTGAATACCGGGCTATTCTTCTTGTATTTCGCCTTTGCCTTATGTCTTCTCGATGAGCATTGGTTAAAATATCACTTATAATAGCCAAATGTGCCATTTTCTCGTTTAAAATCACTCTGTAAATCACTAATATCCTCGCACAATCGCTAAAAAGATAACTTTTGGCAACTGTGAAATTTCTATCGTAAACTCGATTCCATTCTCAATACGAAACGTCAAAATCGCGTCAAGAGTGCCAAAGAAGTTGATAGTTTCGAGAAGAGTCGATTTCAGTTAGTTCCATAAAATTCCACCAATTTCGATTCCAATCGTGCGCTAGTTGCGCGGTCAAGAGTACCAAATGGCACGATTTCGATCCCAATTTCAAATTACGATTGGAATCGAGTCTCAAGAGTTAGCCTGCAGGGCTTTCACAACGTTTTACTTTGGCTTCGAAAAAACTTGTTAACATTGAATTTAACAAAAACAAAGTACATATGTTTTAACATCCTTAAAAGTAATATACCTTTTGGTAAGCTTTTTAAAGTTCAGGCGCATATTTGCAATTACCCTAGCGAATCAAACTGTTCATGCACAATTCTCGACCAAGTTTCCTCAATTAAGTACCTAGGAGTATCCCTTGATAGTCAGTTAACATGGTCTAATCAAATCGACGCAGTTTCAGCGCGACTAAGAAAACTGATCTGGGTATTTAAAAACTTGCGCAATAGTGCCCCTGCCGAAGTTTTGAGAACAGTGTACTTTTCGCTAGGACAATCCATACTGGGCTATTGTTTGTCAATTTGGGGGTGTGCATGCAAAACCAAACTTATTAAAGTGGAGAGAGCACAACGGTCCATATTAAAGGTCATGTACTCAAAGCCCTTTCGCTACCCAACCGAATTACTATACACTGAATGTAAAATTCTATCACCTAGAAAATTGTTCATTCTACAAATTACTCTAGGTCAACACAAAAATACAAACTTTAACCTTGGTAATCAGCTACTCCAAAGAACCAGAGGTAGCAACAGAGTTTGTGGAACAGTTAGATGCAATACTTCTTTTGCACGACGCCAAACCTACTTTGTCCAGTCATACATTTATAACAAGTTAAATAACGTGCTTAAATTTTATGTTATGACCACATATAAATGTAAAACAACCGTAAATGACTGGTTGCTAGATCAGAGTTATGACTCAATAGAAAGCCTGATAACCATTTTATCATAATTATAATTTTTAAATGTTTGTAGTAGGTACCTCACTATGTTTGTAAGCTGCCCAGCCTCCTAGAGACTGGTGTCATAAGCAATCCCTGTGACTCTAAGAGTAAGAGAGAGAGACTTCGGTCAAATTTTATATTTTTATATGTTAGTTTCATACATAGATTTTATATATGTTATATTTAGTTATTATTATAAGTTTTGTTTTTTTTTCTCTAAACTGCCTTTATAATCTTAGTTATTTGAGACTACATTCCGGCGGAAGTTCTAGGTATGCCATCGCACAGGTTCTAACCTAGTTTGGATACCTATGCCTTCCCATAGATCAGTGACAAATTATTATTTAAGACATGTTATATAATATTATGTAAATTGTTAACGTTTGTGTGCGAATAAATTTTTCTTTATCTTTATCTTTAAAAAAAAAAAAAAAATTCCATTCTGGCGCTCTTTTTATAAATTCTAAATACTAATTAATATATCAAAGAAGACCAAGCTTATGTCGAACAGCACACAGCACATAGTGAACATGGGGGGTGTGGGGATTGAGTACGTGCAAGAGTATCTTTATCTTGGCCAAATAGTTTCTCTCCAGCAGGCAAGACAAGTAAAAGAGGTTGCCCGACGCACAGAAAATGCCTGGAGAAGCTTTTGGTCAATGAAAGACCTGATGAAGGGAAATTTACCCTTATCCCTCAAAAAGAGACTCATGGACGTACGCATTCTTCCCATCCTCACCTATGGTGCCCAGACTTGGTCTTTGATTGATCATCAGAAGTTCGCACTTGGCGTATGTCAACGAGGTATGGAGCGCAGTATTTTAGGAGGGAAACTGTCAGACCGCGTGCGGAACAGTATACTGCGCTTCAAAACACAAATCGTTGATGTTGGTCATAAAGCCGCTAGCTTGAAGTGGAACTGGGCCGGACACGTCTGCCGCATGTCAATCGAATTATGGGCAAAGCTCACTACGGAGTGGATTCCACCTAACGCAAGCCGAAGACGTGGAAGACCTAGAAGAAGATGGCGCGATGAACTAGACGCCCATTTAACATCTTGGCCTGTAGCAGCGTTAAATCGCGAGGAGTGGAAGAAGGGAAGGGAGGCCTTTGCCCTGCAGTGGGATAATAACGGCTGAAAAATAAAAATAATAATATCAAAGAAGCAACTAACCAAAACTTATATTTGTCAAAAAACAATCATATCCGTAGGTAGTATTTCCCTTCAAGTTTAACTTTCGCAACAAAAGGGACCTATGTCCGTCTCCAAGGTATATTAGTAGGGAAGTAGGGATTTATAAGCCTGCAGGGCAACGATCTGGGAATAATAAAAGTTAAAAAAAGAAACAAAATATGGTCAACAATATTTATTGTTGTCAATAGCAAAGATCACAGATCTTCAATTCAATACCATTTAAAACATTTTGACTATGATATCTTAGTATATAATATACAGTTGACTTCAACATATTTAAATTAAAGTCGGCTGTGCAGTATCTTCTATGAATGTCGTCATTTTTAAGTAGCGCTTTCAACAGCTGCATTCATACAAAATACTGCACGTAAATCATAATCAATTTCTCATCACAACCTATACACATAACAGTTGATGTCAAACAATAAATTTACACAAAATCAGTTGCCCCGTTATACAATTATGAGGCGTTTTCATTTGAAAGAAAAAACATCAAAATAGTCGCAAAATAGAACCTAATAGATAATTTAGTTGGTAGGTAGGTGTTTGTTTATTGTTGGTAACACGATTGACAGTGACATAACTATTGTTTTCTTGCTAACTCCGCTCGCTAACTCCATCTATTAGGTTCAGTAGGAAAACTTTTATTTTTTAATGAAACCGGCTCAATAACAGATCAATGTCAATATAATACAAAATCTTAAGCTATACGGAACAAAGACAGAAATTCGAGTACGCATGCAATTAATCACTATTATTCTAGAACGTATATTGCACTAACAAACAAGTAAACGACTGAGAGAACTAGAATTATGAATCCACGACAACACGTGCTATCGGCACCAAACGTTTATTATGACTTGAGCTCAAAACAATTAAAAACTTGTCTCTATAAAACTGAACTTTGTATGATTCGTTTTGTATGCAGGTGCTGAAATATTTTCTGTTACGGCCCATAAAAGCCAAAACAGCATAATCATTGCGAGAAACACCAAAATGTATTGTCTATAAACAAACAAAATATGACAAAGTATCAAACATGCGACGTATTAATTTTATACAAGTTGTATTATAATATGTGTGTTAACTTTCCAGCATTCGGTGTTTTTCATTCAAGAAAAGGCTACGGAGAATTTCCGTGCACCTGCACGGAAATGTACCTACGTAAAATTTAAAAAAAAACCAACTATGACCTCAAGATCATCTTTTTACCACATCAATTATTAAAATTTTAAATAAAATACCAAAAAAAAGTGAAAAATAAAATACGAATCATGGTTTTTTTTCCCTTAAAAACTTACTTGTTTTCATGGGCTGAAACCAGTATCAGTACACATATTATTGTAAACGCTGTATAGGTGCCGATAACAGAAGCAACACAGTAACAGTTAGCAAGTATAGTGACGACATACTTTACCGCGCCAAAATGTTTAGTAAATGGTATTCAATGACTTAGAATAGCTTTTCTTTTACAAGGCAACTGTTACGGCAGAGATTGGCCGATATAATTGTGTATTATCGAGTACGCTTTGAGCATAGATCAAAGTTGATTGGTTAAGGCAGTTTCAGTTGAGAACATGAGATCTGTTCTTAGTTAAATCAATGTCCCATAGTAATTTTAAAACTATGGACGGAATGAATCCTTTAAATATTGTCTTTAGTTAACATTTCAAAATTATCATCCACTTAACTTCCTAATTATTGAACCAAGATCGAGCTATGGCTCTTCGTCGCATGCCAGATATTTTTTTTATGTATTGCTAATAAGAATGCTGTTTCCCACAGCTGATGTTTTAAAAACTAACCTTGGGAATTCTGTCTTTGTTGAAAAACTACTCGTCCTGTTAGTGAATATGGCATAGCTCTGACCTTAAACTATGATTGATACATGCTCAGACACGGTACTCACTTTTAGTCAATCCCTGCCTCTATTTACAAACGGTTCTATAAACTATGGTATGGGATAATAACTTTTCTTTTTAAAACAGCCTTAAAACCGGAGATGTGGCTTATTCTTCATCATATGTCTGCAACAAGGAAAAAATCAGAGTATTAGGAATATGAATAGGTTATATTATTTAGTTTTAATATTACAGGGTTTTACCGGGTATCTTTTTTATTGTTTTTAGCGTTCTTAACCGTGGGAGGACTGGGAAGGTTTAGACCTCCCGCGACCAAGAACACTGAAACGTGTTTGAACCGTTGAGAAAATAATAAAAAAGGTAGGTACGCGATAAAATCCTGCAATATTAAAACTAAATAATATGTTAGCAAATCGCGAAAGTTTGACAAGTTGTATAAATAGTTTATTTTTCGATATACAAAACATTTTACACATTTTAGGCATTGCAAAATAATATGAGATCCCATTATATCTAAAATAAGAATAAACACAGCCGTATCGAAAATATCAGCTGGCCAAAGATCACATCAAAGTAAAAGAGAGTATCAACAAAGTTTAGTCGTCCACTTTGTTGAAATAACTCGTTTGCATAGGAAACAGCAAACAGCTGACTATTCAACGATAAGTAGACGCCTCGTCCACCGCTCTGGCATGATTATGCAGAAACAACCAAACATCTCAAAACGTTTTATTTGTAGATACAATTTTACACACCCTTTTATTATACTTATTTAAAGGAAATGAAAAACTTTCCGATTCCTGTTGGGTTCGAACCCACGTTGACCCTTCATATAACCCGAAGTGCCTTAACCAACTAAGCTACGAAACCCTTACCGGGCTGAGTCGAAATGATCAGATCCCATCGAGCACTAGTTTTTCATTTCCTTGAAATTTTCTACCTTATTGAGGTTTAAAACTAATATTTTTATAAATTGAAGTATTATGTAAACCTATCAAGTGTAATAAAATGACACATTTTCATTAAAAAGTAAAAACTTCAAAAATAGTTCCCTCGAACGTTAAGGATGGCGTTAGCTTTCTTTTACTGGTAGGAAACATAATTTGACGATGACAGCAATAAATTGTGATTACCACAAACTAGCTTTCTCCGCTTGTCAGCTCTATCTGTTAGATTCAATAGAAAACACTTTTTTTTTTACTTAAAATGGGTCATTATGATACTGTGAAGCAGTGTCTACAATAATGTAAAAGAAACCATTACCAATTTTACCATTGTCCTTTATGTCCTTGTTCGAATTGTTCAGTCCTCTTGCAGTAGCGTTGGTAGCTGCCATGACAACGTTTGAGATGCTTTACAAAGACGTGTAGTGATGTAACATATTTATAAAACATCCCAAGTGCCGTCACGTCTGCTTTCTTGTGACTCGTCCAAAGTTGAGTTGAGTATGGTGACCGCGTCGTATCCACACACATTACATTCTAATATGAACCGTAATTGAGTTACACAAGAGCAGTTCCTTTACGGTGCACATATGTATTTTAATAATAATGCTGTATACTACACATCTAGTCCAGAACTTATCAAAGCTTGTACTATGAAGATCATAAATATTAAACATAGAAATCATCTAGCATCAATATCTTAGAAATAGAGCAAAGATCGTATCAATATGAAAAAATCCCGCACGGTAAAACAATGGGCATCAAATATAGGCAAATATAATTATAATAATGCTATTTAAGGCCAGGTTATTCTAGCTCAGTAGCCTTTAAGCCCTACCTCACTCCCCGTGAGCGCGCGGATTACTCAGATTCTATAATTATTAGTTTTTAACAATTAAAATATTTTAAGATTAGATTTTAAGATAACTTACCATTAAATATTCTTCTAAAGGTCCTTTTCTATATTCTGACATGTTTTTTGAGAGAAAAACTTTGATACACTTGATGGAGAACCACAAAAACGAGCAAACTCTATCCTTTGTTCGTATTTTTTAACATCAGATGAAGTAAAAAATATCATGTCTTGAACCGTATCAACAATGTTATCAATAAATAAATAATGCTGGACAATTCACACAGCATCACCTAGCCCCAAGATAAGCAGAGCTTGTGTTATGGGTACTAGATGACTGATATACTTAATACAATATACTACATAGATAGATATTTTTTTATTATATATAGAAAACATCCAAAACATCCAGAACACCCTGAACAAATATCTGCAGGTCATACAGACATTTGTTCCGAGGCGGGATTCGAACCCGCAACCTCTTGCGTAGCAGGCGGACCTTCGCCCGCTGCGCCACAGAGGTCGTCTGTCGATGTTTATCCAACTGCAACATTATATTTTTGTCTGATCAAAACAAAGGATATTTGATCGCTTAAATTGAACCGAGAATTGGCTAATTTCGAATTGTATAATTGGATTTAACCACGTAACGCCCTGGTCGCGCGCTGATTGCAATTTTAGAACTGATTTACTGTGTTATTTTTAATAAATATATTTTTTCTTGTGCGTGCGGGACCGTTGATGTATTGCTGCGTTACAATCTTTACATGGCCTAACTATACACACGTTAATAAATTATAATAAATGTGAAAATAGTATTTGTTTAAATAGTCGGCTTCAGATATAGCTTGTACATGTAAAGAGCTCTCTGTAACCGACTGTACACTTGCTTGAATAACGTTAATTAAAAATTTATACATTTTCGATAGGATAATCGTATATCTTTCTTATTGGTTTTTATGTTTTGAATGAGCCGTTTTCAGTAACAAAACAAAAAGAGTTTTCTACTAAACCTAACAGATGGAGCTGACAAGCGGAGTAAGCAGTTTGTGATTAATCCTGTCAAATTGTCAAATTGTGCCTACCAGTAAAAGAAAATTAACGCCATCTATAAGGTACGAGGTAACTATTTTTGAAGTTTTTACTTTTTAATGAAAACGCCTCATTGCTCGTATGACAGAACTCGTTTGTCACAACTTTAACTCGAAACAAGTGATCTCACTCAACCAATCGTATCGATTGTCGAGCGATAAAAAAAATAGATAATTTCAAAAGTCGGATGAAAACAACTAGAATTCAAGCGAAAACGTCATACAAGCAATTCAAAAATAGGTCCCAACATCTGTCGATATCACATTACACCATTTGTATCTGTGTGAAGAGGCACATGAGCAAATACCTACTCATGTGGTCTTCGACCAAAATTGACGATTGTCAAGCGATTCAAATATACATAAGAAGATACATAGGAGAATAAAAATGAGTATGTTATAGCGCTTAACATCTGTCACTATTCACCAATCCAGGAACCACAAATCTGTTGAGCTGACAAAGACCGTTGGTATCTTAGGTAACTGTGGACTCTCTGAGTGTGTCGTAGATTTGTAATATAGAACACTTACTTGTCTAGAGTCTCCACTGAGACTTCGGACAAGTAAGTGCAACTTTACGTTAAGCACGGTAAACGCCCAGCGGACCACGTTGAATAACACACGTCCCCACGTCACTATATGGTGCCACTGAAAATCAGTGCCGTGTTCTCACGGCGTGTGCTGAGTTGGTGACCAGTTTATGTCTCATAAGATTTTTATCCTGTTTAAATTACGTAATTTAAATTTACCAGTGTACTTATGAGTCGTAAATAAATATTTTTATTATTCTTATTCTCTTTCCGTGTATCAACATCCCATACTTCGCTCGCCAACCCGCCTGCCAGCGTGGTGAGTATGGCAAATACCCCTCACGGAGATCCATGACGGAGGTCTGAGTTCAGTAGTGGACGTTTTACGGCTGGAATGATGATACGAAGATAAAGCACTTACTTATCTAAGGTCTCCCAGAAGCCGAGCAGCACGGCGCGGTCGAGGTGCCGCTTCGTGCGGCTGAGGTTGAGCACGGTGACCGCCCAGCGCGCCACGTTGGCGTCCAGTTTCAACTCGTCGTATTTCAGGTGGAACGCGCACACTGCAAATAAGGTTTTTACTTAGCAATTGGATAGATAACTTAAAACTCCAACAGAAGGAAAATGCGCGTTTTCAAACGTTTTTGGAAGTTAACTCAGGCCAAGGGTATTTTGTATACAAAGCTTGCTTTACTTTGTCTTCTAGTCAACAGAATAAATTGGGAAAAGAACATTAGACAATTATGGTCAGTCACAACAAAAAAATCAAGAGAGGGCGCTATAATAGAATACGCTTTACTGCGCACATTAAAATAACATACAAAAATTGTTAGTAATGAAAACAATTATGAGCATGGGTGGCCTTATCGCTAAAAGCGATCTCTGCTAGGTTACCTTATATAAGAAGAGTAAAAGTGACGAAATTGTACACTCATGGAATTGTATTCAAGAAAACAAAAACAGTCAACTTACTATTATCAAATATCTGCACGGGATTTCCGTCCCAGGGCCATCCCTTGAACTGCCAGGCAGGCCCTTGGACGAATACGGCTACCACCCTGTCCCACTCCGCTGCTGATAACCGGCCTGGGTTATCCACCACGCGGTAAGGTACCTAAAAAGGGCATTGAATTAATTCGTGAATAGATACTTCATTGTACACACAGAAATGTCTTCCATGGACTTACTTCTAAGCTAAATCCTGTACTGTACGAAATAAATAAATGCTTGTGTTTATGACATCTGCCTCAGAGAATATGAGGCATATAACTAAAGATTATGAAAGTAAGGAAATAATAAGAATGAATAAATAATGCTGGACACAGACACTACACACAGCACCATCTCCCAAACTAAGCAATGCTGAACTAGGAAAACCAGATGATTGATAGAATAGTTAAATAAACTTTCATTTTGTATTAACATGCATTGAAAACAAAAAAAAGACCTGAGTCAAATATCTGCAGTAAAGCAAACATTTGTACACGGACGGGGTTCGAACCCGCAACCCCCTGCGTCTTAGCCGGCTATTAAACCAACAGAGCCACCGTGGTCGACTACTGATAAACATGCACTTGCAGAAATTAATGATTGCACCACGTACTGTAATGGTCGTAGCGTTGTTGGGCACTGAATCTGGAGCTGCACCCTTCCGCCTTTGCAGCAATACTTCATTCTCCCGCGCTACGCCTTCATTTTTCTTTTGTTCCACAGTGATAAACCTGAAATATATAAATATAATAATGCTGGGCATTTCACAGAGACCTATTAGACCAGGGTTTCTTAAAGTGGGACCCCTAAGGGGTCCCCGTGGCAAGTGTATGAGGGGTCCGTATTAGGTCAGTCTGTAAACATACAGGTCGCGCGATAGTTAAAGATCGCTCAGCAAAAGTAGAAGGGGTATGCGCAGTATTCAATTCTAAGGTCTATTTGGTGATGTGCGGAGTGAGGGCGGCGGGTGTGCGCTGACGGCGTCACGTCATTGGTAGATCAGTCGCTCTCAAGGTCACCTCCGGCGTTGCATTTACGCGTCACGATTCGTGCGCTATTAGACACATGCGCCGATTGCCCGCACTAGATTCATCGAGCGATCTTAAACCGCCGCGCGACCTATATTAAACATAGTAAACTTGACGTTTACTACACAATTTCCTAATAAATATGAGACGCATTGTCGTTGGCGGGTGGCGAATTCTAGCGCGAGCACTGTGCGCTGTCTTAATATCGGCCACTCGGCTCGGAGTGTGGGGCGCGGGGCTGGACTGATGTCGGAAGAATGTTGTGTTGATAACATACAAGGTGACGGCAACACGACATCAAACAAAATGGTCCAGAAAGAAGTGTCTAAGCATCTGGAAACATTGCAGACGCAATGCATTTTTTGAAGGTTATTTTAGCTTAGAATCGCTTGAAAAGGAAACGTGGATGCGGAGTCCATTTTTAATCGATATTGATAATATCAGCGATAAAGATCATATTAAAGATGACTTAATTGACATGAGATCTAAAGAAGTTTTGAAAGCTGAATTTCATGCATCTTGGCGAGTTTTAGTGTTCCTTGAGTCAAGCCTACCCTCTTCTTGTGAAGCGAGCTATGTCCGTTCTGATCCCATTTGCTACTACGTATCTTTGCGAGGCAGGGTTCTCGGTTCTAGTGTCAATAGAAACAAAAAGTCGCCATCGATTCAACGTCGCTGATGACATGCGCCTTACCTTGTCGAAGACAAACCCACACATTCGGAGATATGGGCTTTCTAAAAAGATGGTCCTTTAGAGATCTGAACCTTATAATGATTTGGTCGTTTCGACAATGTAGTTATAGATCCCATCCCAATTACGTTCTCATTGAGGCCAAACAGCAGCACCCTCCTCATTAACTTTGTAGTAAGTGTAATGAAAGTAACTAATAAAAGTATTTTTATTAATATAAATAAGGCTTTTATTTCAATTCCAAAAATATTTTTTGACAGCGGTCCATGGAATTGTTTAAATTGTAAGTGGTCCGTGACCGCTAAGAGTTTAAGAAACCCTGATCTAGAACCAGCGTAAGTGGAGCTTGTGTTATGGGTTCCAGATGGTTGATAGAATACTTAAATGCATATTATAATAATATATATACATATTTTTTTTTACATACAAAATCCCCAGATCCGAGACAAATATCTGCAGAAAAATTCCATAGCGGACTGAAAAGCCCCGCGTCCACTACAAGTTACAAAACTGTGACGTCATTGCCTTAAGTAAGATTATTACTTGTTGTTGTCATTTTTACTTGAAATACTGCCGCATATCAACCGCTGCGCCACAGAGGTCGATAATCAACCTCTGTGGCGCAGGGGGCGAAGGTCCGCCTGCCACGCAAGAGGTTGCGTGTTCGATTCCCGCCTCGGAACAAATATCTGTACGATCTGCAGATATTTGTTCAGGCTATTTTGGATGTTTTTTCTATACATAATAAAAAATATCTATCTTTGCAGCATAATGTATTAAGTATATCAGTCATCTAGTACCCATAATACCTACAAGCTCTGATTAGCTTGGGGCTAGATGATTCTGTGTGAATCGTCCAGCATTATTTATTTATCCATGACATTGTACATTGTGATGAGGGAAGTGGCCTCGGCCTGTATTGCCCGGTACAATGATGGGGGTCCTTGTCTTGCGTTAACTACCACCGACGGCACTGTAGCTAACTCTCTCCGGCCGAGTAATGAGCGGACAGAGCAACGTTTCTATGTGAACTATTCTTCTTGAGTTACCTAGGCACCACACATCATTTGTTGGCAGTTCCTTTTCAGTTGAGGCTGTTAGAGCCTGGAATGAACTTCCTAGCAATATTCGAAAGGCTGAATCAAAGATGTGTTTTAAAAAGCTTACTCGTGACCATCTTTTCGAAACCCTTTGATTTTAGTTCTCCTTTCTAGCTGTCGCTTTATATTTATATATATATATATATATATATATAAATGTATGTACATGTATATATTACAATTATGGGGTATTCATCTTATTTATAGTGTAATGGATATAATATAATTTATATAATATATTTAAATAAAATAAGTTAATATTAGATTTTCTTTTTTGTTATGTAAATTTAGTTTATAGGTTAGGCTTAGGCTTACTTACAGTTCGTTGTTTTATTGATTATTTAAGTAGGTATGTTAGCACGCCATTTTACAGTTATTCACCTTTGTGGTTGACAGGTAGAAAATGCCTTCGGTATTATGTCCACCAATTGTACCCTTATTTAAGTTTGTGTGCAATAAAGTATTAAATAAATAAATAAAAACTATTTATTAATTCTTACTTGAAATCTTGCAGCATATCTTTGACGTTGTACATTGTGATGAGAGAAGTGGCCGCGGCTGGTATGATGATGATGGGTGTCCTCGACGGGCGTTTGCCGCCGCCGCCGCCGCCGGGCGGGGGCCTCGCCGCTGTCACTGGGAGTAACTCTCTCCTGCCAGGAGTGCCGGCGAGTGGTGGACCGTTTTCTGTGTGAATAGATTTTGACGACCAAAATGTTAGAAGTCTGCAAAAGATGGTACCTACATAATTGCGCAGAAGATAATTTATTGTTGATCTGATTGGTGATTATTCAAATTATTTATTCTTTCTTACTTATTCTAATATACATACATTGAAAGAGACTCTCTTTTAAGTAAAGTTTACTTGTGCTAGAGAGACCCGCTACTTAACATTTATTATGGGTGATTATGGGTGCACGAAGGTTTTGAAATTCATGAATTATTTTTAGATCATTTCAGATGTCCTTTGTTTTTTAATTATATTAGCCATGAATATTATACTGCCTATACAAATAATAATGAATATTATTAGTTTAAAAACAAAAAACACGTCGAATTATTATATTGTCATTGGTCCTTGATAAATAAGCAAATTTTAAATTAAATCTGATGTCTTACAATGGGTTAAAACAACGTTCGAAGATTCCGTTACAGTTACATACAGGTGAAGCTAATAAAAGCGTGTTAAGAAGTGAGAATATAGAACGATAGATAACAAATATCGACTCACGTTGCATTTGCCTCGGATGACTGGGAGTTTGTGGGGCTCGCGCCGCGACGGGCACACTCGGCCCTTCAGTCACCGACTTCAGTGTCATACCGTGATATGTTCCCATGGTGTCGATCTTGAAGCCTTCCGTTTCTGTAAATGAAAAATTTGTTTAGCAATAAGTTTTTAGATAAGTGACATACAAATGACCGATTAGCCGCCGAAATCCGGCGCTCGTGGAGTCGGCGCAGGACCAGGCGAATGCCAGATATGAAGTTAGGCCTATGATGTCCAGAAGTGGAGAATGATAGATAGATAGATAAACTCTTTATTGTACATGGTGAATGTTATTTTGAAAAGATTACACTCAAGTTTTTCTATAATAACCCTTGTGCTAAAAGTCTATTCGCATATTTTTGCGCGGTCGTTTTAGGAATGAATCATTGAGCATTTCATTCTAGTTTCGTTCAAAGTTGGGCTAAAATCAGTGTTGAAATACGAAAGTTTAGAAGCATGTATTTTTGAAATAAACACTTTTATTACGGTTTGGGGTGTATACAAACATAGATTATGACGAGATAGATTGATATAATCCTTAGTGTTGGATGGTCAACCTCAAACAGTGGAGTAGTTACCCTGCCACGTTTGTATGGAAAGATGGGCGACTCGTTCAGCCTTAAGTTATCATATCACCATCCACATTTCAGCCGTAGGACGTCCCTTGCTGGCCTCCTCCATGGACCCTTCAAGTATTGCGGCAGCAAGCGGTCTGCAACCACCGCCGAACTGCATTCTTTAAGTCGTTTAAGTTAGGCACATGTTAAAAAAGAATTTTGTAATAAATGAATTACAAACAAACCTTCTTTCTGCCTAATGAAGCGTTCCTGATCGTATCTGTTGTATTGGGTCTGCTGCTGCGGTAAGGTGGTTGGCTGCGGCATCACAACAGGCTGCGACCTGGGGGCGCCCGGCCTGCCTTCTTCGCGCGCTCTTATCCCTCCTAATAAAGCCATGATACTTTTCGCAAACATCTGCAATGGGCACATTATTTTAAAACTCGCACTCTGGCGTCACGGAGAACCAGCGTTAAAGCAACGGCTCGTACCCCTACGGTTGTAAACCGTTACTATAACGCTAGTCCTTTATAGAAACGGCTTACAACCGTAGGGTTACTAGCCGTCACTATTAAAAAGTAAGGCCTTTGCATCTATTATAGATGATTTATACAGCGTCAGCAACTGGTAATCATGCTGTACGGGACGCTGCAGTGCCTGGGACATTGTTAGATGGATTAGGTTTGCCCAGCACCTATACCATCCTCTCAGCTTAGTCAGCTATTATTCAGAGGAAAGAACAGGTCAATACGTCTGAAGCTAACTAAGCCGCGGGTTTCCTCACGATGTTTCCTTCACCGTTAAAGCACGTGTTAATTGTGCACATACATTTTCCAAGAAAGAAAAATCCATTGGTGCACTGCCGGTATCGAACCCACGACCTTCGGATTGAAACTCGGGGGTACATACCACTCGGCCAACACGGCTTTTCACTATTAACGCTATAAAATAATATGGTAAATAATAAAATTGGGATTACTGACAACAAAAACGGTCGCCACTCAGCTATTGTTAGTGTAGCATTAGTGTAACAATAGCTTTACCAAAATTACCAATTACGTAATAAATATATGAAGCCAAGAGCGAGTTGGACTCACGCACCGAGGATTCCGTGCTATCACAATACAATTGGTGTAAAAGACGGTTTACATTTTGTTGAAAAACCAAACACAGAACCTTAACAGACAGACAGTCACACCATGAGGGCTCATTTTACCATTTTGGTCCGGAGCCCTAAAAACTATGTTAGGTTCTGTTGCAACAAAAACGCACGAGCCGAGCGAGCATAGCAAGCGAACGGCCGTAGCAGCAGCTGGCGCAGTACCAATTTCTACTTGGTGGTTCAATTTAGGTGACAGATCTACTATTTTAGAAACAAATATATTTAGTAATTGATAATTTTGGTGACAGATCTACTCATTTTGGAACAAATATATTTATTTGGTAATTCAAATCACACCCAATGTTATGCCAGTATGATCATAAATTCTAAATTGAATCACAAAGTACAATTTGGTTCTGGCACTCGGCGGCACGCTGGCTATGCTCGCTCGGCTCGTGTGTTGCTACACAACCAGATTCAAATCTAGTTTTTGTGAAGGGGTTATCTAGTTTCGATATAACATGGTGACTCAATTTAGGTGACAGATCTACTATTTTAGGAACAAATATAATAAATAGAGTATTGCAGATTAGTGATATATCTAATGGTGACAGAAAATATATTTGCCACTTTAAATACCTTTTTGCGAAATAACTATTTACGAGAAAATAGGTTTTGACAACACAAAAATTGTAAACTCTTTTATTACAAAGTACATACCTTCCCATTACTCTGTAACACTGTTGTCCGAGTTCTCCATTGTCTCTCTCTGCTGATAATATCCTTTGTGAGATCTACATCATAGTCCAGGATTGCCCTCAGGTCCGACCCAACAGCACCCAGTGTGTCAGTATAGTCATTGGTTTTGATAGTTGTCCTCTTTTTGGCTAATCGCTTAGCTTTGATAGCAGCAATCTTTTCCACTGACATAGCTTCTGATAGGGACCTAGAATTTAACTAACTTTATTAAAAATCTGAAATGTAGATTCCTATTATTTAAGCAGACATTTAACTGATATTGTCCAGGTTTCAAAAGTTTGGTTTAGAAGATGAGGTAAGTTTAATAGTTAAAATAAGTTAGCGAGACTAAAAAAAATACCATATAGTATTATTTTGTAGTGACACAGTTTAGAGCGCAGTGGGCGCCAAAATTATCACACTTTTTCAAACTTGAATTTTATAGCTTTTATAGCCCATCAGTAACTTCTTAGGTACAACCTAACATTGGTATCCTCTTAGTAATCAGGATTGTAGAAATTTAATCAGTGCTATACACAATTTGAAACAATTTGAAGATTAGAACAATCCTAGTTTGGGTACCAATGTTATTCTACATTATTATTTAAATCATAGTACTAAAAATAATGTAATAGTTTTTATGTCATGTCTGTTGTGTCAATAAATATTTTTTCATTTTCATTTTCAATTTGATATCAGACATTTTTAAAATACCTAAGATAAAGTGATTGCAGATTGCATCCATATCCCTGCTATTTACCAAAGAAAAAGTATGAGTATAGACAAATAAATAAATAAATAATGGCGGACAATTCACGCAGCATCATCTAGGCCCAAGCTAAGCAGAGCTTGTGTTATGGGTAATAGATGACTGATTTACTTAATACTTTGTACATAGGTGAATATTTTTTAGATAGAAAACATCCAGAACACTCGTGAAAAATATCTGCAAATCATACAGACATTTGTCCTGAAGCGGGAATCGAACCTGCAACCTCTCTGTTGCAGGCGGACCCTAGCCCACTGCACTCCAAAAAATGGTAACTCATACTTCTTTGTGACATTCAATTCCAGTAGAATAAAATACTTATACCTACTACTTACTTGATGTTATCAACTGTGACAGATGCTTCTTTCGGAGCATCAAGTCTAGCAGCCAGTTGTTCCCTAACTTTCTGCACATGAGTTTCCTCAATGCGAGGTTTCTTCGCTGCTGATTCACCGAAATCATGGTCATGTGTTCTTTTCACCTGCAGATTTAAAAGTCAGCATCAGCAGATTACAATGCTTATTCTAATTCTGATGGGGGTGGGATACCAGAACTGCACTTTGATTGGGGTGTATTGTGCATAATCAACAAATAATAAAACAAAAAACAACAAATCACAAAAAATAAAAATAAATAAATAATAATAACAAATCATACAAATTACCGCTGAACAAACTAAACACAGGCTTCACTGCTCTCGACTGGAACAAACTGCCATTGTCTATGTTTCCAACCTCTTATGACCCAAATATGTTTAAGAAAAGAGTTAATAGGCATTTTCTAGGGAAGCTTGCTCCATCGCAGATCACATTCTTGCAATAGCAAGGATGAAATCAAGAGCTAACCGATCGAATATATAAAAAAAATCTCAATGAGGGGCCATTCCTATACTCACCAAGCTTGGCAGGCTGGTTAGCGAGCGCAGTATGGGATGTTGATACATGGAAGGACATTGCTGCCCATCTTCCGGAGGTATCCCTTAGCAGGCTAGGCTCTTACTGCATCCACAAGCAAGAGAGGCAACATTCTATTGTCTGAACCCCACAGCAATCTCCATTACATTATATTAAATAAATTTCAATCCCTTATTGGCCCTTTATTATATTTACACTTATTACCTTAAAATAGTGATATATTCATATATTTCAATATTAGCGCATGTTTGATACACCTATATTATTTTAAGACCTTGTAACTCAACATGCTTGCAATAAATGAATAAGTAAGGCCTTTGCATCTATTATAGATGATTTATACAGAGTCAGCAACTGGTAATCATGCTGTACGGGACGCTGCAGTGCCTGGGACATTGTTAGATGGATTAGGCTTGCCCAGCACCTATACCATCCTCTCAGCTTAGTCAGCTATTATTCAGAGGAAAGAACAGGTCAATACGTCTGAAGCTAACTAAGCCGCGGGTTTCCTCACTATGTTTCCTTCACCGTTAAAGGATGTGTTAAGTGTGCACATACATTTTTCAAGAAAGAAAAATTCATTGGTGCACTGCCGGTATCGAACCCACGACCTTCGGAATGAAAGTCAGGGGTACATACCACTCGGCCAACACGGCTTTTAAAAAATGAGACTATGAATAAAATGAATAACTTTTATAAAAAAACTATGATGCTTGGCCTTATATATTAGCTATAAGTTATAATGCCATTGCTCATTTATTAACTTTTTTTATATTGTCTCACTGCTGAGCAAAGTTCTCCCTCAATATGCTCCACCTATGCCACTCTTCAGCCAACTCTACCCATTCCCTGTCGAAGTGGTGCAGATCATCACACTGTCATTTTCTTGGGTGGCTGCAGCATCTTTTACCTTCTAAGGGTACCTAGCCTGTGATTAATGATGCCCTCTTAGATTACATGACTATAAACTATTTAGAATCAAAAGTTGTCAGGCTATTAAATACATCTCACCTGTGTTGGTATTTCCAAAGGGGCACTCTTATCAATTGATGCACAGGTGGCAGTTTCTCCATTCAAGTAAGCCAATAGTTCTTTACGATCCGGACGGCGGACGGCTGGTATGTTTGCAGCCTAAAAACCAAAGATTTTTGCCATTGATAAGTTACGATTGCATAAATCCATTTGCAAGCTTTTTCAACCTTTTACATACCGCAGCCTGTCTGACGTAAACTGGATGTGGCAGTAGTACATTTTTCAATATAAATAAAAGGCATTCTAATGTATAGTATTCTTTAATACTGCCTTCTTTGCCAGATCTGAAAGAAAGGTCAATTTTAGTTCAGTTTTAGCAAGATTGACTACCAAAAGTTGAATGATAGTTGTATGATCGGTTTACTTACCCATACATGAGGTAGTTAGTCTTAACATTTTTAGGCCAGGAAAACTCTCCGAATATGATTTGGCTCTCACGTTCTATAATTTCTTTTTTGTTTACGTTGTATTGGCGAAGTAAACTCAGTGGATCCGCCATGATAAGTTTAGGGTGGCGTTCTTTTGAATAACTCCCGAGAAATTATGAAATCAACCTTTTCACTTTATCTTTTAAATTGAGGCAATTACACTGAAACACAAGTACCAAATTATTGATAAAAATTAAATATTTTTTTCAAAAAAATATATTTTCTACACACGCACTCTAAAATCAACACCGTGTCTTGTCTTGAATGAATGACTAAAGTTGATTATAGAAGTCAAAGTATTGATTGAATGAAATAAACGTAAACTAGCTAACGAATCATACCGTTCATTCGAGAACTGTAAAGCTACCAATACACTACCCACCAAGAATCAAGAATCAAAAAATGCATTATTCAGTGCGGCCGCATGGACTTTATCATTTTGGTCCGGAACCCTAACAATACCGAAACTCTAGACATTTTTTTAAAGTGTAAACATTGTTTAATTTTACCATGACTACGTTGTAAGCATACGTCAAACTTAGTTCTATATTTTGACACTTTTCGACACGACAAGTTTCAGTGATGAATCTAAATGGTTTGGTCTCAGAATAATAACGTAAGGTTTGATCTGGTTTGATGCTCCGGGACTTCACTTCTGTTCAATCTTTTTCGTCCCGGGACATCGAACATTAGAAAAACCTAGGAATATTGATGGATGACTGAAACATGTGTCAATGTCGTGTCGCGTCAAATACCTACTGCTGGTTTAAAAAAAAATCATTATGGTAGAAGCTAGTGGTAGACGAGATAAATCCTCGTCTATGGGGTAGATAGAAGCTGTATTACCACAAGTTTATTTTAATAAATTATTAATACATTTTATTATTATTTATTATATTTATTTATTACTGTTAGACATAGAATTTTGCTTAGGTACGTTACTAAAATACAAAAAATATTCTTTGAGCACATTCATGATTACTAAATGATATTAAAAAGCATTTTATATGCATTTTGTAGGTTCCATCTGGTTCCACTTACACCACCCAAAAGTTTATCTCGTCTAGAAGTTTAGTTCTAACTTCTAAGCCAAAAGCTAGTTTGACAAAATAAACTGAATTGTCGTTGATTGTAAGCAACACAGAACACTATTAACCTTTCGTATGCGAAGACGTGCCCCCCTATTGAACGTCTACGTGCGGGAAAAATTGAACGCGGAGAGCGCGCTCGCCATGTATCAGATTTTCTCGATAATTAGCTCATAAATGTGTGAAGGACATAAAAGTCTTGATAGTTTCTGATAGTCAGATAACTAGTGAACAGCATTAACTGTATTTTTTTTGTTATTACATGTCTTACAAATTTTTTACAGGATTTTTTTAAAACAGGTTGCTGATATTTCGGACATGTTGTAATATTTACCTTATTTTTTTAAAGTTTTAAAAATATTTTCGTTTTGTTTTTTATTACATAAACGGATAAAGGATACAACTAATTGGAAATACAAAAATAGCTTGAATTCCATGATATTATACATTAGTAATATCATTTTGAAAATTGAAATTGAGATACTGAAAATTGCAACTTCGCTCTAGAGTCGCGCCGACTTTCGAGTCGTTTTGTCACGAAATTACTTGTTATCAGAGATCAGAATGTACTTTGTTTATATAATTGAATATCCTTTTTTACGTAAAAAACATAAAAAACACATAAACGATGGAACAAACTGAGGTTTTTGAAGAAAAACTCGAGATATAGGTGATTTGGCTACCCTTTTTGACACGTAGTTTCTAGCATCATGCAATGGTCCATAGAGTATAACAATGACTGTATTGCTTACGTGAATAAACTAGTTTTCTGATGGGATAGTATTCAGTTCACTCTCCATAGATAATATTTGCAAAAATCCACATAGAAATCGATCAATTTGAAAATGAAGCATCACCATACTGTTTATATGTGTGCGTGCATTGAGCAGTGAGTAAGCTGCTTAGGAGCAGGTCTGCTCCTGAGCTACGTGATATAGTTTGCTAGAGAGCAGATATGCTCCAAGGTCAAATACTTCAAACTGTATACTTTGCTGGGGAGCAGATCTGCACTCATATACAGCCAGGTTTGTAATAAACAAAAATTGTGACCCCGAATTGAGGGGTATTGAAGCAAAAATGCACGTGTCCAAATGACTTTTTTGACACCTAGGCAGATAATAAAATGTGTTTTTCTCTGTTTTTACAACTGAACACGTGCGTGTTTTGTTCTATAACCTAACTACTAGATAATAGTAGATAAACTGGGTACTATGCATATAAGGGAAGTACCTAATTGAAAAGAAGCCTCACAAACTTCTTGAGAGTTTCGTTATGTGAAGAGTATATTTACTAATACCATTTTTTTAAGTAATAAAACAATTCCTTTTTGTATATATTTTATTTCCGTATACGACGACACGTGTTTCGCCTCTCCGCGAGGCATCATCAGGTGAGACGCTGAGGTTTTGACTGGTCGGCCGCTGAAACGAAAAGTTTCGTCCAATTAGCGCGAATTTACGGAACAGGTCAAAACCTGCACGGCGCGGACCTGCGGAAATCAAAATGTAAGCATAGTCCCGCGGCCGCCAGACGACTATCCTTTGCATCTAATAAAAATTGAACGAGCAATTTCTGGAACACGTAGAAGATACGAAAAAAAAATTATACGTAGAAAATAGGCATATTATTATATTACTAATATTTAGTCATTTTTTTTCATTATATTTTTCTGTTTTTTTTTTAATAAGGTAAATACTCTTATACATAATATATATGTATTATAATGATAAAAACATTTTCAAAAAATCAAACCGCCTGTATATATGAGCAGATCTACTCCCTAGCAGCTTACGCACAGCGCAGTGCACCGGGAACTTCGTGTACACACACACCGTGTCGCCATTTTGTTATTGCGCTAGTGTGAGTGTATTATGGACAGATTTTCAAAACGAGAAACTTAGCAAAAAATCTAAAACTTATTTTACAAAACGAACCGTATTTTCAAATTCCTTATAAAATTTCCTATAAGTTTGCTATTTCGTACCAATTGCAAATCTTCTGCAATGGTCTCAAATACTTGAAAAAATTTGAACTCGCTTACTGTTACTTCTCTAAGTCTAAGATTTTATCAACGATTTATGCACAAAAAAGCGTATTTTCAATTTGTTATTGTAAATAAATAATTAGTAATTGAATAGAAAATGATAACTTACCTTTTGTATTAAGATTTCCGTCGTAAAAACACACTTTTTCGCGAGCCACAGTTGCACAGTCTTACGCGACGAAACGTTAGGTTTTGAAAGCAATTTTTATTTTTTTCTCTAAGGAGAGTGATTGAATGTTTGATTCTCTATGATTCGTTCATTCATTAGGTGTACAAATAAAAACAGTTTATACTCTATTACCGTGTATTTGGATCTATATTTCAATAATTCTCGGACAAATCTCGTTGGTGCAGATCTGATCCCTAGCAGTTAACGTACACGGAGCAGATCTGCTACTAAGCATACGAAAGGTTAACCTACGGTAAGCAAGCACAAGTTGCATACAACGTGTTTCTCACAAAAACCAACAGATGGTGCTATTACTGAAAAAAAAATGTTTGCCAAACATGGCTGCCGGTCGGTTCTAAATTCCTAAAAATTTTGGGATTGTTTGTTGTTGTGAAATTTGCGTCTTTTCGTTGTTATTTTAGTTTGATTTACATGTGATAATTATGTTAAAGTGATCCCCGTTTCAATTATAATGATTTCAACTCCAAAGACTGAGAAATGCGGACAAGGTAAGAAAGAATGCGTAATGCAGACTGGCCACAATTTATTGATAATAACTTTCCTCTACGGTACCTATTTTCCCTTATAAACTTAGTAACTTTCGACGAGTTTCATCAAATAAATATTATCATTCATCTTCATTTCGTGATATATATCCGTCAAGAAATTGGCAAATCATAGTTCAGCTCCTGTGTCTAGGTCTTGTGTGTGTCTGGACCTCAGTCAGTCAAATAGGTGTACTGATTACTTCTAAAATTCTGTGATGGTACGACTGTGATCGTCTAAGCTTGTTGATTAGTGATTGAATATATTTGAGGAAAATTCTTTAAAATAATTCTTCAGGATAAGAGACACTTCGGTATCTGGCATGTTATTAAGTCCTATTAACAACAACTTCTAGTAACTTTGTAACTTCTAGATAAACAAAAATTCGAAAAACAAGTATTTTCTATTATAATTTTGATTAACTATAATTTTATTACTTCTCAAGCCAACAATTAGAGCTAAGTGAATTTTTGAGTACCATTCTACCGCACTAATTTTAACCCTAGAGTTCCCAGTTTTTATGAAAAAAAGTTCAAACAGTATCTGACACAGGTATCTACCAAATATATCAGTTATCAATGATTTTGATATGTAAGTATCTAGGTATTTATTGGAGCAAAATTTGGTCGGAGAATGTTGCATCTATAAATATTTAGACAATTTAATTTTTACTGTTTCAATCAAACTAATGGACAAAAAAAATTGTTTTCGATAGGTTGGAATGTGGGTGTTACGGGCTGATAATGATGATGAGGATTTTGAAATGAAATATACATTATTTGCTTATGTACAGTTATGGTCTAACCTGCACTCAACTATGAAGTTTTACAAATATTTATAACCCCTTGTTTGGTTTAGACTTTGCTTGCGACCAAGATTTTTCAGCTGTTGTTTGGTTTTGGCTTCGCTAGCGACAAGTGATTTAGGGTTCCACTAAAAAAATATTATTGGTAAACTATAGTTTTTATCGACTTTTTGTTTGTTTTGGTGCCTTCTGAGTGAAGTTGACAATGACAAATAATTTTTACGTCGCCCAAGTCGTTGTTATATTTGTGTATCTTATTCCTTGAGGAAATTTTCATAATTAGTGTTTCCAGGATAGTATATTAATCCAATTTCTAGAGCATATTTTTCAATTTTAATCCACAGATATGTAGGTTAGTGGGTTCTATTTCCACCTCAGAACAAATGTTTGTACTTTGTAATTGTTCTGCAGATCTTTGTCTCAGGTCTTAGTATTTCTATGTATATGATAATTCATAAGTTTGTATTAACAAAAAAAAAAAAATGTATTCTATAAACCATCTGGTTTCCATAATAGTTATAAAACATAGTAGTTGTATTAGTTTGGAACTAGATGGTGCAGTGTGTTGTGTCCAGCATTATTTATTATTTATTTAATGCTTAAATAAAAAAAAATATATATTAATGTAATAGTCAGGTCAATATTTAACTAGTGAACTCGGCCTGACTTTGCCTACATTATGTATGTACTCAACTTTTTTACAGCTCCAAATAAATGCTTTTTTAATGACCTTTGTCATCCTGTTTGAACTCTATACATGCAAATTTCCTTAAATACCTACTCTCTTTGGGGCCTACCTTCAAACAATAGGTGTAGGTATGTAGTTATTTTAAGTGTGTTAAATAAATAAATTTTAAAGTTTAATAGATAATTCAGTTTTACCAGTTTAAAGCACACAATTCCGAATTTTGTAATTTTGAATGGGGTTTCACCCCTAAGCCCTAATCACACACACACAAGATGTTTAAAAAACCCTAAACACCTGTTAAATTCTTTATAAATGTGGGCTAAAAGAATAGAGAGCTGAAAAGTTCTTGAATGGAGGCCACAGACTATCAAGCACAGCATAGGACATCCACCAACTAGATGGTCAGACGACCTGGTAAGGTGTGCAGGTCGGCAGAGTATGCAGGGCGCTTCTAGCCGCAATACTTGGAGGTACATGGGGAGGCCCTATGTCCAGCCGTGGACATCCTTCGCCTGAAATGATAATGATGATTATGATGATTCGAAAATAAGGGTTACCTTAATTTAAATAGCCTAGCAAGGTTTTATAGTTATTTATAAGTAAAATTTGTTAAAACCTCTGAGCTTAGGGAATTTCATGAAAACCCATCCTATTGTATGCATCCCAAAAGGAACTCACCTGTTGATGATGATGATGGCATCCTGTTATCCCTCATCACATCAGGGACATAGGGCTCTCAGAAGGGATTTCGACTTAGGACAATCTTGCGCAGCAACCTCAAGCTCCTTCCATCCAAGACCAGTTGATGCAGCCTCAATATCAACTGTGCTCCTCCAACTCACCTGCTAAGTTTAGTTATAGATAGATAGATAGAAAATTATTTATTTCTCACCTTAAAACATACAAATACAAAATAAAAACTAAAGAAACACTGATCACAGTAGGAAGACCACCCCAATTTATCCAGGATATTATCCGTGAGCCCCCAACTTCTAATACCTGCGTTTGGTTTTAGTAGGATTGACCCTAAGACCGTATGCTTTGCTCCAGTCCAGGATTCGCTTCAGGTCGTTATTGATGGTCTCGATAGCATTGGGTAAATTTTCTACAGAGGCCTGTGTCTAAATTTGGAGATCGTCTCAATAGAGGTGGTACGATGAAGTTAATTGATGGGATATTGAATTTATAACTATAGCGAAAAGGAGAGGTGATAAAACGCCGCCCTGGGGAACGCCTGCAGATATATCGCACCACGATCAACATATGTATGTACATCATCAATGCGTACACGCTAACGTCGCCCATGCAGATAACTGTGAAACCAATCAGCCACTGCCGGCGAAATATTAAGAGAGCGGAGGATTCCAAGGAGTAGCTCATAGTCAACCTTGTTAAAAGCATTGCTAAAGTATTATAAACACAACACAGTGACTTGTCCATTGTCCATGCCACAGCGTATGTCATCGGTAATTTTAACCAATGCGGACACTGTGCTGTGACCTGGACGGAAACCGGATTGGAGATTTTGGATTGAGGAGATTTTGGCTGGATAGGAAAATACTAAGTTGCCGATGGATTAGGCGTTCCAGGACTTTAGATAGGAAAGGAAGGATGGATATAGGACGGAATTCAAATAAAGAAGCCAGATTTGATTTTTTTGGTATAGGAGTAACCTGCGCTTCTTTCCAAAGAGTAGGGAATGAGGTGTGGGTATTGAAAAATAGAGGATGTGTGTGATTATAGGAGCTATTTGGTCAAGGATGGGGACTATCATATTGCGAATGATACTATCGCTACGAATAGCATTAGATGAAATAGATGTAATGCTCTTCTTACCATCACAGACAGTAAAGACAAATGGTGGATAGTCGGGCATCGGAATAGAAGAAAGGTGATGTAATGTTCGTAATTTAGTTTGACCATCAAGATAGGAAGAGGAAGAGAAATGATTATTAAGTGAATCTAAATTGATGTGCGGAGGTATCTTGTCTTGTAGTTTAGATTTTCCGATTCCCAATGACCGTAGGAACTAACAGACTTTAGCTGGTTTGGAGTCCTCTAATGATGTATGGATGTAACGGCGTTGCGCGTCACGACACGCTCTATTGCAGCGTAGTAGTACCTAGTTATAGTTCCAGATAGTTCTTGATAATTATGGTCAAAGTTACTTTTACCTTTCAAACAGCGCATGTGCATTAAATCATTTCGTAACAATTTTTTTAAGTTATCAACTTATCATTTAAGAATGTAGAAGAATGAACGCCACCCCACGGACCGGCAGTAGAATGTTGCCCCTCCTCTCTTGCCCTCTACTTTGAGATGATGATGGCAACATCAAAGAACAATGCCTAAAATCAAAACATCCTGCAAATATAGCAAAGAAAAAATATATATATTCCGGATAAGTAGAATATCGTAGTTAGTCTTGCCTGGAACGCAAGAATGGAACTTCTCGTAAATTGCGAAATTTCTAAAGCATTTCCTACTTTGCTCAAATTAGCCGTGAAGTGAAACCTAACCAAACCAATAATGGAAGGAGTAGATAATGACTATTATTTTCAGTCAGCTCGGGACTTTCCATCCATTTTTCTTTTTGTTCATTTAACACTTTTTCCACCCCAAGGCGATGCGTGTTTAAATTTTAAGATGAGTATCTATAATGAAGATATATAGACATAAAGATTCTATATGCCTGTCTGTGACGTAGTTCCCACACGAATAAACCTATTAGCGTGCGGAATTAATTTAATCGAGAGCTATGTCTTATGAATAGAAGTCCAGCTAACAATAATGTCTTCGCAACCCCTAAATGGTTTTAAAATACCTGTTCAACGATACCCCACACGATGGGAAAATCAAGGAAAAAAAGTTAATTCCCCCTTACGTGTATGGGAGGTAACCCAAATTAATCATTTTTTCAGTGATTTTTTGTAGCTTTATCTCGGCGTGATTATTTTATATGTCCATCTAAAATTACAGTTTTCTAGGACTAATAGTCTCTTTGTAAAGAAGACGACATACAGACAAAGTGAAACTATAAGGGATCCTTGTTGTACTTTGGAACCCTAAAAAAAGCTAGAATATTAATCTAAATTTCAGCATTTGCATATTTTTTGTAACTAACACGCTTTATAATCCCTGTTCCTAAACGTGATCAATTTAATATTGTCTGCGATGTGCATTGCAAAAGCCTATTTGGAATTTATAACGGGAACGCCTGCTCTCAATAGGGTTATTTGAATTGTACATTCCTGTGCCGGAGTAGTGGACGCGCAATCATTACACGCGGCGTTCATTCTCGAAATCATTCCGTTCCGTAGTATTTATCACTATAATCATGTTACGTACTGACTTCTGACTGCTTCTTTGCGTCGAATAAAGATAGTCTCATTAGGCCATGCTATCTTCATACAAGGTGTTTGGAAGGTCGATGCAAAGCCGTGAGGGGGGGGGGGGGAGGTCACCTCGTTAGGCATCTATCTTGGCCAGACTTGGAATTCGACGACATTGGACTAAGGTATAGTCCAATGTCGTTGAATTCCAAGTTATCATAATATCCATGATTTTTGAACAAAATACCAAAATAATATGCTTATTCGTTCATAGTGGTCAAACAGACAGTTACTAGTACCTAAAAATGTATTTGCGTCCTAGCTTAATGTGTATTCAATCGATAAACAGCAATACAATCATCTGTATCCACATAACTGACTAAATGGGAGGTGTTTAATATTATGAACACATTGATTCTATTTAATTTAACAATATTCATAATATTTTGTTGTTAGTGTTTTACGAGTACTTATCCCAATTTAACGCCAAATTGGCTTAAATAACTAAGCAATTTTACCAAACGATACCACTTTATCATGACTAGGTAGATCATAACTAAGTACCGTATTCGTGTTTTACTTTTTTATTAGAGGCACCCGATGTATTTCAGTTTATTGTTGATTAGGACCAGCAGTCACGGAGGCTAGCAGAACGTGATCGCGGTCGTACAATCTCCCAGCGTTGTAGAAATTCCGCTGCAGAAACTGTTATTTTCCCTAATTAGAAGATTTCTCCGAAAGCTGAAAATTCTTGGTTGCTTAGTTTCTTGCACAGCTTCTATTTCATCTCCGACAACGATCGGCTGAACTGAGTCTAACGGGACCGTGGCCGGGACTGCGGCGTGTTTGAATGCAGTAGGTATCCGCCATGGGTGCTTGTTCCATTACCATTAAGTCTTTTGTAGCAAATTTTTACATCTATATAGGTTTTGTTAGCTAGGTTCAAGAAAATAAACTTTAATCGCTGCAACGAGCCACGTCCAGTTTTATAGTTAATAGCCTCAGTTTATCAACAAAAACTATCTAAGATTACGTCTTCATAAAGCTTAGATAATTTCGCTTGCGCAATTCTCTTGCGAAATAAATCTATAATGCAGTAACGGCCAAAGCTTGTAAGTAATGGCAATTTACTTCTTCCCAGCATCATTATTATAATTCGAAGAACTAACTCGTGATGTGCTCTCTTGATGTAGGAAATGTACATATTTTCTGCGTTTGGTGATGGATTCACAGTTATTTGAGCTATTTCGTAATGCTTTTCTGAATATAGAGACCCGTTACACGGAGCCCATTTACACTTACCACAGTTCCCACATACCTACTTTCATTATCGAACTATTCCCACAACGTAATATCTTATATGCAAATGTTGGTTTGAAAGTGCCAATACAATTGTCTTCAGTAAATGTATGATCGATGGTACGAAATAGTAAGCCTCGATTGCCTTGAGTCGCTAAGTAGCCTCATCTGACCATAATTTGTTTGTGGTTCATCTTGACTTGTAATGTGACGAAAGTGAAAGGATCGCATAATGATTACTTATATTTTGGGCTTGGTATCTCATGAACTTCCAAACCTACATGATCCATTAGGCATACCAATTACAGCTTTGCATGACTACCAGAAGGCCGATGTTTCCGAGGTTTTCAAATCTGACCTTATGCATTTACGCCTGTTATATTACTACACTCAATTAAACATAGTGCTTGTATTTTATTGAAAAAAAATATTGGCTTCTCAACCCATGCAATGACCTGACCCAAAAGGTATTGCCGTGACGAGTTTCTAGGTAATGTTTATTAACTGTCATATGGTATGTGGATATTTGCTCAACAGTTAGAAAATTACGTGCTCTATTTACCCATATTGCTGCTTCACTATCTATGTATTTATATTTCCATTTTTTCCATGTTGTGGTAAATTGCTGTTTAATTTTATACCATCCTTGTGTTAAAGCTCTATTCTAGGATAACAGGATTTCAACATAAGCACGTGTATTTCGCTGTATGAAGACGTGAGAAACTTGCGTGTGTTACGCTGATTTTGTTCAATTATACCAATTGACAAATTGCTATTGAAAGGTTTTCGACCTTCATCTAATATTACATGCACAGATTAAAAATGGAATTTACATACTAATCACCTACCTTTGAACCGTTCTTGGTACCTATTATTAGCTACAGAGTTAAAGACAATGATGGAGCTATGAGTTCAAGATTGTGCATTAAAAATGTTTGGGTAGCAGTTCTAAAATATTTAGGTGATCTATGCAATGTTTCGGATTTGGTCGATAAGTCGTAATACTCGTAATTCTCTAAATTTATTTCACCGCAATGTTGTACAAGTGTATGTCGGTTTAAAACCTAGTTAGTAAAATATTTAGTTTCAAACAAGGCCTTCTTTAGACTCTTATCATTGGATCTAACTTAGTGGTTAGTCTTTGCAAGTATTTTTTTTATGCGACGTAGGACCAGTCCTCGGAATCATTCAGCAAGCCGAAGCCAATTTAACGTTTCATTTTACTGAAAGAAAGCATACCGTAACTAAGTAGGATTTATGAAGTTTGTTAATCATAAAATTAAATATACCTCGTAATCTGTCAGTTGGATTCTCATGTGACTAGAATATAAATGATGGTTACAATAATTATTATAGTAAGATAATCGCATCAGAACAGTACCGAATGGTGAAACATTTAATTGCAGTATGTATAGGATACTAGAATTAAATGGTGTCAACCATTCTTCGGAAGTCATCTATCGCAATGATATTGTATTTTTATTCACTCCATAATAGAAATGCAATACACAATCGAGCAAAAAATAGGGTCTCTGAATAGAGGATGCGATGTCTTACATTACCGAGTGTAATGATCGGCCGATCCACCTAGAAGTGTTCGGTCCCGTTAGACTAGGTATCACGATGGCGGCTAGTTTATTGGAAAGTGAGCCTGTGCAGACCGTGGCCGGTGGCCGAGCATCTACCCGGAAAACTGCCCTAATCGGGCAACTGCACATAAATATATTTTATCCGCTCTAGATTGTCCAGCTTTTGATTTATTGGCGACTAACAAACTGCAAAAGGTAACAAAGGTTGCTAATCTATTTCCGTAACGAAAGATACAATTGACATCTAATTGTTAAAAATGTCTAAAACATTAAATTATAATAATAATAAAAAAAAACTTTAACTTTTCATCACATCACATTAAATTATAATGTCACAACGACCTGGCGTGACATACTGGCATTCAAAGTACTTAAATCTTGGACTGTGCTGCATGAGCATGAAATGGTGATTAAAATGTACACTATAAACCGTTAACAGATTTCATTGCACGTCGACCTGCTGTGGTCAAGTGACACAGATTTTAGAATTATTTACCTTCTGCGCGAGTTGCATGCCTTAGTGTAGTGCCAATTTTACGTGAACTTACTTGCTCTACTCCATATTTTTCTTATTGTAGTTGGATTAAACAATCCTATCATGAGTAGTGCACGACCATTCGATTATATTGGAACCAATTTTTCGTATTAGCTCAGCTCGTTTGCACAATGTACATTGTAAGTTTCGTTGTCCTAAATGACAGGTGGTCTGTGTCGTCGCTCATGTTATGTGATTGGTGTTTTCTCTTAGTTGAGTATGCGTATGACCAATTAAAATTGTTGCCAAATAAACATATTATTCTCGTTATCATGATTATCAAGGATCAGGAAATCTCGAATTAAATTGCTTCAGCATAGTTTACGCAGTGGTATTTTACCTAAAAATAAGACATTATACCTGCCAGATGTGTCGGCGGATTGAGGAAGATATTACCGGTGTTAGGTAATAATCGCACCGCGAATAAGCGTCAAATCTGTCACTTGTTAGCGCAGGTGTGATTCGCAGACTGCGAGATGCGCGGCGGAGGCAGCACTTTCACTCTCGTTGGACTGACTGGGCGCGCTGGCGAGCGCGGCTCCAGTGGTGCCGCGCCGACGCTCGCCGCCGCCGGCTGCAAACCAACCTCCGCTGCTGATCAACACCCTGCCTTGTTAATATTATGCTCCGCTGCCCACGAGCTGGCGCTCTTTTTGCTCTCCTGAAATCCGTGAATCGTGATCGCAAAAAACACAACTTATTCTACCAGTTTGCTCGTTTCGGTGCATTTCAAGTTTTCTGTTTTTTGCCACTTCCTATGGAAAGTTTAGTGGCTTAGGATGCTCAATTGAATTTTACGGACTGTTACGTTACATTGTAGAATAGTGTCGTGTGTGTCAAAAAATCAGTGGTCACAGAGAAAGTCGTAAATTCCGAAGATATAAGTTTCCCCCTAATGTAAATGTTTATTGAGTTTGGTTTCGTAACTTTCTTGAATACATTCGTGACTTATAGCAGCTCAGCTTAACTGCTCATTTCGTTATGCATTTGTGAGTGAACTTTGATTAATTACTGTCGTGCTCTCCCCGGTGTTGAATATGTAAAAAGTGATTTAATATGTAATGAATACAATATTGTTGTTGACATTTTGAGTGTATGTGCGATATTGACAAACAAGACAACAATATATTATGCTTTCGTATTCTGGAGGCTCGTGTAAATTTAGACTGTATTGGCTTGGTTTAGTAATGTCAAGGTTAGAAGTGTGAGATGGACATCAGTCGATGTGGAGCATACACGCGTGATGACGCTCACATAACGTCCCGAGTCCCGAATCGAGACCGACCCGAACGTTTACTGTAAATAATAGTGATCTAATTGTATCTTGCGTGATTCGCTATTTTTATAAAATTGACCTTAGTCTTCGGCATGCTGCTTGTCGAAGTAGGTTGTGTAAAATGTTACAAACATTCACTAAAAATGTTTGAGTGAAATGTGCATTGGAGAAACGCAAAAACAAGTTGCTGTTGTGCCAACTTTCAACGTTTTCTAAAGGGCCTCCTTTCCACGATAGCAATAGCATCCGTCTCGTAGAGAGGTCTCCGGTTTCTATGAAAATATCAGCAGCCTGCGTGATCCAGCATCGTATTTATTTTACGAGGCGTTGAATTTATTGTTCCGAATTACTGAAGTAAGAATTATGGTTATGATAGCCAACAAGGCATAAATAACATAACGATAAATATGCCTCATTACGACGAAACCTTTATTTTTGATGACAATCAAAATCAAAGAAGGAATAAGAGAAGCTATCATGTTTATAAGAATGGCCTCAATCCTCGATATCTGATTGAAAAACCGGAAGTGTTATATGATCTCGAAAGAGGCAAAACTGCACTTAAACAAAATATCAGAAACATAAAACAACGGGGCAATCGCTACAAACCAGATCCACAGAATGGTCCTCAAATTTTGTATAACAGTACATACAGAACTCCAGACATAATTTACGCTCATTGCCCTCAAATGAGTGTATTTGATCCTAACAAATATTATGATCTGAGGAACAATAACTTACCTCTACCGCTGACTCCATGTAAAAGCCTCGATAATTTGACGTTGAAAAAAGGAAAGAAAAAAGATTCCATGCGAAATGGCGCTAGCCTTCAAAACTTACTAGATGAAGGAGTGTTGAGGCATTATGCTTCGCCGTTGGATAATCGATCATCGTATCCTAACCGAGATGATGTGAAGAACTCCTACTCTGTGGTAGAAGCACGATGCCGGCCGGTACAGCAGCGTCGTGGCTCCCACAGTACTCCCGCACCTGGTGTCGGAGTCTACCGGCAAATCAACGAGAGTGTCTGCAAAAAACCTGCGGCTGGTATGACAAGGCCCTTAGCCACACAATCATCTAGTATTAGGTAGTTAGTTGGTACTAATTGCGCCTAAACGTTTACATAAAAAATCCCACTTCAAATTTGTATAGGTATTCACAGAAAAACGTCTGGCATCCATTGTAGACAGGTAAGGGGAAGTATGATGGGCAGACGACATTGATAAAGTCGCGGGCAAACGGACTGGTGCAGAATCGTAGCGGATGGCACAAACTAAGGGAGGCCTATACCCAGCAGTGGGCGAAGTCGGGCTGTGGATGATGATGATGAAGGGGAAGTTCATTATTTGATATTTACGTTATGATTAGATTCTATTTCTATGTATAGTTAGAGTAATATGATAGGCAGTTTCATTGTCGCATTGCAAAATTGAAAGTTGTAAGTAACGAGATCCCTATGTCCCATTTCCATAAAGCGAAACGGAAGAGTCGTTGCACCCAAGCTTTCGATTTTCCTTCCGTGTGTACAACTAAAGCGTTTTGTAGTGCATATAATGAATTGCTTGATATTGTATAACAAGACGTAAGAGGCGCGGGAACACAACACCAATCTATTGTTGTTGTAATGTTAAGGCCGCTAGTAAAAACTGGCTCGTAACTTTGTCTTGCCTTAGAATGTTTATTTGCTTAGTGAATAAAACGAGAACATCATTTTGATGCTCCTATTTCCGAAAGTAATTTCTTGAATAGTAATCTCACTAATATTATAAATCCGAAAGTTTGTTTGTATAGATGTATGTAGGTTTGTTACCTCTTCACGCAAAAACTAGCCTACGGATTGGACTGAAATTTTGCACGCGTATTGATGTTGATTAGGATTAACACATACATAACACACAACGTGTCATGGGTTTAACATCCGAAGTAGATAATAAGTGTGTGGTATTATATCCTATCGAAATTTAAGTTTTTTGCAGTCTTCATATTATGATCATTGTAGGTACTCTCATGATCTCTACATGTTCCAGATTCGCTCTGATTCACAGTAACTCCGTTTGTCCGTTGTTTGTTAAAAAATGTTATTTATTGGTTGCTCGTTCTCGTAATAATAGGTCTTTACCTATGAAATTGCCGTTCTTCAGTACTGGTAATTTCAAATAAAAAAAAATTTGACATGGCTTGGTATTTCAAATTCAAATTAATTTTGTTTTAAAAACAAGACATTCTTTTTATAAACTCAGTCTTTTGTTTATTGATTAGCGTTGTATTTTCATTACATTTGAACATTTTTCGTCATAATGGGTACCTTAAAAAATCGTGAAATTATGGAATATGGGTCCCGTCGTGTCACCAACGCGACACAAACGGCACGTAACATCAAAAACGTTTACGGAGAGAACTGTACAAACGAACGCACAACCCGTTATTGGTTTCCCCGGTTCCGTTCTGGAAATGTTGACTTAAAAAATGAAGCTCGTGGCCGTCCTAAGACTACTGTCAACAATGATGAATTAAAGGCGATTGTGGAAGCTGACGAAAATCAATCTACAGCTGAGCTAGCAGCAGCTTTTGATGTTAGCATCAAAACAATATTGATCCATTTGCGACAAATTGGCAAGGTAAAATAGCTTGATAGATGGGTACCCCACGAACTTAGCGCTGGCGAGCGCAACGTACGCGTTGAGACCTATCTCGCGCTGCTCAACAGACAAAAAATGAAGGAATTTTGAACCGAATTGTTACGTGCGATAAAAAATGGATTCTGTTCGACAATCGAAAGCGCTCAACAAGTTGGTTAGATCCTGGTTCAGCACCAAAGCAATGCCCTAAACCAAAAATGACCCCTAAAAAGGTGATGGTCACTGTTTGGTGGTCTAAAGCGGGTGTGATTCACCACAGTTTTTTTTATAAAACGGCATGAGCATTACTGCAGATGTGTACTCTAAAGAACTGGAGACAATGATGGAGAAGCTTGCACATTTGCAACCAGCTTTGGTCAATTGGTCGTCCCCACTGCTCCTTCACGAAAACGCGCGACCTCATACTGCACAACCGACCAGTTTCCAAGCTGCAAGAGCTGGGGTTGAAAGCTCTCCCGAATCCGCCATACTCACCAGACCTTGCACTTAACGACTATTACTTTTTTCAAAATTTAGACAACTTTTTAGTGGGTAAAAAATTCAATTCCCGAGGGGCAGTACAAAATGCCTTTGAAGAGTTTGTTGCCTCCCGTGCAGCTGATTTTTACAAGAAGGGCATCAATAAACTGCCAATGCGTTGGCAAAGATGCGTCGATAGCATGGGGTGTTACTTTGAGTAATAGAAATAAAAAAGTTTGGAAAAAAAGTACTTTCATTTATTCCATACAAAACGGCAATTTCATAGGTAAAGACCTAATATTTTGAGCGATTTCCTTGATATGCATTGTTAGTCCGGAGTACTTATCAGTTGTTTGTTATAAAAAGCAAAGATTTAAATCGATTTAAATTTTTGATAAAAATAGTTTTCTCGGTATAGAGCAGATGTAAATGGGACTTGGACAGGACATCAAATCGCTGGGGTTGCATGCTAAGTAGTTGTTGATATCTTGTGTGTTTATAGCGAGTCCGTTTGTGTATGTGTTGGTATGACGCACTCGCTTGAGAATCGAGTACCTATGGCCCTCAGTTCGGCGTCCGCCCGTCGCCTCGTCGCAGTCGCGGCACGGGGTTCAGTCACCAGTCGTCATCGCGACTTTGGGCGCGTCCCCCTGTCGCCTCCGTTTATATTTATAAACTCGCGCGTCATCAAATGCAACATATTGATAAACCTAACACATTCTCCATATCCCAGTGTCCCTTAGACATTGAATTTGAACCTTGTGTTTTTGTCGTAGTACGGCGAACTTGCGGTATCATCGAAATAATTTAACTTAGCTTGTAATCCTATGTGCGAATTAGATGGCTTACGTCATTGTCTGGTAGGTAACATTTTAAGTCTAAACAGTTGGTACTATGTTGTCATAGGTAATTATTGGTTTTGACCACCTCTGTGGCTTAGTTGGTCTAATAGCCGTCTATGACACAAAAGGTTTCTGGTTCGATTCCCGTCTGGGGACGAATGTTTACTTTTCGACAGATGTTTGTCTCGGGTCTGAGACTGAGTATATTTCTTTGTATGCTAAGTATCTATGTATTTGCAAACATATTTTGTAAGGTTTTATTGTATTCTATCTATCCTTAATTTTTTTTTATTCTTGTGTTATGCTTATGTATGACTTGTTATTATATTGATAAAAAATAGTATAATACATATACAAGCCCTGCTTACTTTGGTTGGGGCTAAATGTCCAGTATTATTTATTTATTTTATTTTAATACATACCTTCTAAACTTACCCAATTAGGAAAGGAGGTACTCACAGCTAAAATTGCAGTAAATAAATCTAAGCTTATGTATGACACTGCTGTGGTGCCTGGGATATTATTAGATAGATTATGCCGAGCACCTATTACCAAGAACATCTGCCTTATTCAGAGGAAATAACAATTAAATATACTAAACTGCGGGTTTCCATAGCATGTTTTGATTTACCGGTAGAACACTCGTGTAAAGGTCAGATGTAGATATGTGTAGAGTGTAGATATACTACATACATCGAGCGTGCCAGACACGTGCCGTGGCAGACAAAATCACAATTATTCCATACATGAAATTAAAACCTTAACGACACCTTATTTCGAATTTCGACACTCAAGGTAATTAAAATTTATAGGGTATTCCGTTTACTTAGATTTAACTATGACAAGTAATATCATCTTGTACCTACTACAAGAACATGGAGAAAAATATAAGTATTTCTATGTTTAACGCTGAACATTACACAGTCTAGTCCCAAACAAATCAAAGCTGTGGAAACCACATGATTTTTTGTAAATACTTACTTGTCATACATAGAAAATACCCAGACCCGGAACAAATATTTACAGAACAATTACAAAAAAACTGTCCCGTGGCGGGAATCGAACCCGCTACCGCTGCGTAAGTTACGAAGCACAGTTTACAAAAAATTATTTAAGTATTGTACCCATCATCTCTCATCGTACCCATAACACAATCTCTGCTTACTTTGGGGCTAGATTGTGCTGTGTGAATTGTCCAACATTATTTATTTATTTAAGTAATTGCTTTATCTTTAACCGTACCTTATGTACCTACATTATTATCTTACCTCGTTGGGAAATCCACAATGTGTCAATATTGTTTAAATATATTAGACAAATAATGACGGATTGAAAGTATATACTTTAGTATCGTAAGCATGTACCATACCATTTAAACGTAACATCATTTGCTAGAACAATCTTAGTAAACAAATATTAATCAACTTCATTATTAACTAAGGAAAAACTCACTTTAGTCTGCACAACACCAAGTTTGGACTGCTGTTGGAAAAAAGAAAAACAAGTGATATCTACCTATGTTAGTTTTTGAGAAAAAAAAATTGATTAGGTATATCAAAATGGTATGATGTATACATCCATTTTGATATTTCACATTTTCCTACAACACAGACAATAAACACATAGACATAAGACGTTTATTTGTAACGAAACGACTGTCTAAGAAGACACAAAGATTCCGCAATATCTAGATCTCCTGTTTTGATCAAGGTCTCTCAAACAACGACTGCTTTTTCAGCCTGAAGTTCTTTAGGAACAAACAAACTGTTACATTACGATTCCGCAATATGAAGGTAGATATTCTGTTTAGCTCAACGCGTCGTCATAACAACGGCCATTTTTTAGGCAGAGTTTCCATTGATGTTTTCCTGTTTCCAATGGGGGTATTGTTTGTTTGTTATAGAGAACGATTCAAGCGAGAGTGGGTCGGGGCACCGCGGTTCGCTGCGCGGCGCCAACAAGCTGGCCAGGCGCGCGCGTTCCTTCAAGGACGATCTGCTCGAGCGCATCTCCAACATGCGCTCGCCGGCGCAGCAGCACCATCCCCCTCATCTGTCGTCCGCACTCAGGTAACTAATTAACTTTGCCGACGTCCACGATTCAGCTGGTGTCAGTTGGTTGCGGATTTCCATTCTCGCGGCGGGATAAATGCTTCAAGGGTCTGGGAATTTTTCCATGTAGGTATAATAGAAAGTATGTAATTTTTTTCCACCTGTCTCTTCCTACTTCTGGGCCAGCAAAGGTCTCCTTTAAATCTTTCCGGGCATCTCTCTCCTTTGATGTATGCCACCAATCTCTTTCAAATGCGTCAAGGTCGTCGCACCGTAGTATACGTGATTTAAAAAAAAAATCTTTGTAGTCTGTCAATCATCTCGAAATACACAATCTCTAGCTTATTTCGGGGCTAGATGATGTTGTGTGAAATAACCAGCATTATTTATTTATTGACAAGCATTGTCAACATCAACATCTAGCAATGGGCTCGAATCGGAATGGATGTTCCTGCGTCGCGAGTGCATTAGTGCCTCATGTTTTCTAATCTATAATCAACTCCAAAATCCTTTGCATTATAATTTTATTCACATAAGGTGACATTTTAAAAGTAATATTTCTTACGGCCTTCTAGGATGACCTTTAAATCTTGTTTCCAAAAATAAGGCTGTTGTTAATACTAGAGCTTACGAAGTTGCATTTTTATAACGATTGTTAGATTGATGAGTCAGATACTGCACTGCAGTTACAGGCTTTCATTCTATCACCGTTCCTCGTGAAACAACAACGTTATCTAGTTGTGTATACATTGCGATGAAATCTTCAACGGAGTTTATTGTTTCTTATCTGTATTGATAAATTTACATACATACTCGTGGTTCTGCTATCTTAACTGTCAGCAGCTAAGAAACTGTCGCTTATTTTAACAGTTTTATCTCGGCCGCCGGCGCTTCCACAATGCTTTTGTGTTTCGTATTAAATTAAATTTTGTGGACCGGTCACGTAGATTATATCGGGTCTGTGTTGCAACTCCTTTGGAATGCAGAACAAAGCGTGAATTAAAAACAGTGTGTTGATGTCGTTAACGTGGACATTGCACTAAAAACTGCTCTGATTATGAGTCATGATTGCGACCTGGTACTGTGGTTCTCATTAATATACTGCTGGTTGAAATCTCATTAGTTCAGTGCGTCCAATGTTAAGTGAGTCATTTTGATGTCGACGAAGGCTGCCGTCTGCCATCTAGACAGAATTACGTGATTATCTTTGGGGCCTTGAATTATTTTTATTACTTGCGAGCTTGTTTGAAAGTGATAGAAGTGTTAAAAAAAGGAATTGAAGGGCTAGTGTGTTAGAAGTGTTACTCTACGGTTCAGGCGCGTCTTAGAGTGTTTCCTCTAAATGGCTAACGCTGTGAGACTGCGATCGCCAGTGGGAGATTGGTTTAACAAACGCACGAACAAACTACACAGGAGATTTGTGAACAATGGATTACGGTACGATTTTGTTTCAAGTTACGTCTTGGATGGACAATAAAGGAAGTGTTGCGTAGTGTTCGATAAGGCCGCCTGTTGTATTTCCAACTGCTTTTTAAAAAGTTTCTCAAAGTACCTTTGTGGTGATCAATAGTCTATTTTTCTATTTATCTAAGACTTGGCGGATTTTAAGTGCAATGCTCGAGGTGATTATTTTGTTAAAATCCTGGGATGAGTGCCCCGTTCCAAATATATATTTTACAAAAAATATAAAATTTTTCAATACCTTGGCTTCGAATGGCTTAGACCGTGTTAAATAATGATGAGTTATACTTATATTATAAAGCTGAAGAGTTTGTTTGTTTAGCTGAACGCGCAAATATCAGGAAATCCTGGTTCTATTTGAAAAGTTATTTTAGTGAGCATCAATGAAAAATGTAGCAAAAACAGAGAAATTTTATTCCCTTAGAAAGTTTCCGTTGTGCAGCCGTAGTTGCGCGGGACAGCTAGTGTTAAAATAAATAAAATACATTAGTCCGTAGAAATCTATAAAAAACTTTTTTTACGTATTAATTTGAGAAAATCCTCTACCTGTAATTTACGATAACATCCAAACTTACAAATGCATTTCACCCTGTAAGTCGCATGACAGAATAATTTTGGGTCTTTGGATGATCCTATCTCCTTTAAAAGGAAACTTACTTAAATAAAATGATTTGGTAAACAGGAAAGGCGTAATAAAAAAATAAACAAACTAACTCACTTTCACTTTTTAAACTTAGCATAGATAGATGCAGATTACACAACATTTAGATTGGATTTACTTGAGTGGATTAGGAATTCACCTTTAGTAGGTTGAATTTGTTTCGTGCCTCTCGTCCTTGCGTTAGGTACTTGTTTAGTGGTTGCACAAGGTCGTTTGCCTGTTTTATTACGGCTTATTACATTTGCCGTGGGTGCCGGCAGTAGAATGTTGGCTCTCCTCTATTGCCCGTGGATGCACTAAGAATCTGGCAAGGGATACCTCCGGGAGAGAGATGGCAGCGTATTTCCGTGTATTCCGTACTGCGCTCGCCAACTCGCCTGACAAGCGTTTTGAGTGTTGCAACAACCACCGTACTTAGAGATTGAAGGCCCAGGTCCAGCGGTGGACGCTCTACGGCTGCGAGGATTATGACAAGGTCGTTTGCCTGCTTTATTATGGCTGCATTTCATTTAAGTACATATAAACAAACGTTGGTAAAACCGGTTATCCATCTGACGAAATTGTCGATCTTTAAAGGGTCCGGACGGAACAGGTTTTGCAAATTATCAAAACAGTGATGGGAATTGGTTTTCTTTTGATTAGCTTACAGAAATAAAAACTAACCTAAGTAAATCTCCATATCTCTTTCTCTAAGAGGCAAAAAAGTATAAACTGACAAAAACAAGATTAATTTTACAAACGCTAGTAAATAATTATACATTTTATAGTAGTAAAAACCTAAATAGTCAGATCTTTGACGTGTCTATAAATTTATAGATAATTTGTGGTCGTACGTCACTCTGTCATCCATCATACGTAATATACGTATGTACTCGTGAGTAAAAGGAAACTGTTGCTACAGCAAATATCTACGCTATTACTGTATTTAACTGCCAACTGGGGAACTAACCGATGATTAAATAAATGCACGTAGTCAGTCACTAGGGCGCGGGATTTGATGAATTGCGATTCAGTTACTAAATAATTCAGTTCAAATCTAGCCCGGGTATATACTAGTTGTTTGAGGACAATGTTTTAAATTTTATTAGTCAATATTAAACCGTGAAGTTGCAAAGTTACGCACGTGTCTTCAAAGAAATACGAACACCTGATGCATTGTCAGTGTTTTATCGAGGTAGGTACTTGTGCTATCAAAGACAGACCCGAGGTGAATGATTTGGTTTTAGTATTCACAGTATAGTAAAATAATTTTCTGTTGTTTCAGATCTCATTCCCCACTTAGTCCGAAACTTCGGAACATGGGGAATAAAACCAACGCACATGACGATGGTGAGATCACACCTGCCAAAGAATTGGAAAGACTTGTCAAAGAGGTTAGTTTGCATTTCATCACAAGATAATGATGACAAATTTGAACTTAAACGCACAGCATGTCGACATGTAACTGCTTAACACCTTGGTGGAACATGCACTTTATTTCTGCTAACTATTTAATAAGTATCGCGTGACGCCATATTCTAATTGTTAAATCATTACAGGTGACATTCGGCTTAAAACATTTTTCTGATGTCATCACTAAAAGGAAACTGGAGATGCTCCCCGACAATGGAACTATTGTTTTCGAATCTATTGCAAATATACACAAAGGTAACTACATACACTAATAAATAATCGCGCTGATTATTAAACGACTTCTTTTTATTGTCGATTTTATTATAAACACATAAGCCTAAGTGTAAATTAAATTGTATTTGTAGCTACGGACAAGTCTAAAAGTGACAAGGATAACCATCAAAAACAGAAATGAGCTTAACTTGATTTAAATCTATTATTAATTCACTTACTAGTTTCGACTATGTCATGGATAGTCATTATTGCAATCGTTACCTTGTATAGTTCCTCTTGCCTTAACACCGCAACTACTATCTCAAAATGTTCACCTGGGATATTAAAGAAGTTATTTCTTTCAGCAATCAAGCCTTATTGTAGTCGATCACCACAGCTGACCAGCGCAGTGAAACGGCTGTGCGCCGCGCTAGCGATGTTGATACGGCTTTGCGACGAGATCACAGCTGTTAGTTTGCGCGCCGACGCTGGGAACGAGGAGTTAGATACTTCCGCAGCGGCACTGTCGCCTGAACACGTCAGTGCGGTAGTGAAAGGCGTGACGACGGCGGTCGGAGAAGTGGCTTCGTTGGCGCAGCAGCATATGACCCGGCCGGCGTTATCGCCGCGACCTGCGCTGGTCTCCCCCAGAGCCTCGACGCAAAGGAACTCCTTGCCCGGTGAGTGTTATACGCTAGTTACAAAGATACTTGAACTAACCTAGAAATGTTCAAGCGAGTTCATTAATAGATATAGATTTGTCCGAGCTTACTTTTCACGTGATATAACTCTTGGTTGCTTTGCATGGATGTTCGTAAAGCCAAAAACCTGAGAGCAATGCTGCAATGCTATTGGTGGTTATCAAAGTTGTTCAAACAATTGAACCGCCGTTGTTATAGTATTAAATAGATGTTTTGAAACGATTACACAAAGAATAACACATAATTCGGTCGGAAGTATAAGGTCATGGTTCTCAGTAAAACACGCAAACATGCAAGCACATAAGTATGCTACAATTACTAGTACTAACAATGATTTGAGTGGTTCCACCTCTGATGTAACACGACCTAATTTGATAGATGCCTGCATTGTTGCTGTGAAGACGTTACAAATAAAAATGTGACAATCGTTTAGACCCTAATTAACCTGTCTAATGTGGACGATATATTAAGTCTCATGCAACACGACGATTGTTACGATTGCGTCAGCATAGATACGATCTGCAGTCTCGTCCCATAATGATGTGTGGCTAATCTGTTGTTATTGCATTTGTGTTGCGCTATAAGCGTGTCTAAAATGTAATGCGGTGCGTTTTGAACATCGCGAATTTCGTAATGTTAAACAGTTGTAGTTTTAGTTCCACCTAAAATTTAATTCTGTTGCAAAAGCACTAAAGCTGTTTCAAAATATGGAACGATAATTCATAGGCAGTTGTAAAACATTTCGACTCTCAAATGAATAAAATAAACAAAATCCATTCATCGCCTGGTCCCATGCAAAATATGATTAATCAATGACCTCGCTAAGACAATACGGATATTTTTACTATTGAAATGATTTCTATTTCTACGACCTCCGTGGCGATGTTGGTTTAAAAAGTTGCGAGTTCGATTCTCACAAATGTTTGTAAATTTTCTGCAGATATTTGTCCCGGGTCTGGATATTTTTCCGTGTGTGATATGTATGTATATTAAAAAAAAATATTCTGTTAACACAAGCTCTGCTTCATGGCTAGCTAGATACATATAGCTGTGTATAATGTGGTATTTTCCCCATCCACGATAGATCCAAAAACAATGTCGAGCACTACTGATTATTATTATAATATATTCTTTACTTTCAGATATACCACTAACTCCTAAAGAGCTGTCGCTTCTCACAGGCGAGCCGGGCTCGGAATCAGCCGGCGTGCGGGCATCCCACTCATCAGAATCTGTACTAGATGCGCCGGAGACGCCGCCGCCGAAACCTGCTCGGCCCAACCGGTAATGCACGCAATATAGATCTAACAGTAAGATCGCTATCTCGACGCTGCTCTACATATGTCTGGGATATCCCAGACGTTCATAATAACTTTTTTGATTTTATGTGAAACTAGCTTATGCAAGCCGCTTCGTATGCGTTGTACGCGCATAAATAGTAAGTAGCCTATGTGTTAATCCTGGTCAACATAAATACGTGTAAGTTTCAGCTCAATCCGAAGGGTAGTTTTTGCGTGAAGAGGTAACAAACATCCATACATATATACAAACAAACTTTCAGATTTATAATATTAGTAAGATTACGGGCACATGTGACCCGTTACGTACAGCGTTGGGAACGTGCTTAGTGAACGTCATTACCGCGGTATTACAGTTGTAATAGGTAGAGGTAACCTATTAACGTGTGATATGTCCAGCATTATTATTATTATTATTATTATTAACATCAGGTGGGCTTCGGCTTGTATCTTCAATTAGTCGTTTATAAAAAAATAACAAAAAAAAGATGTGTATCTACGTATTTTTTTGCTACTGAGGGGTTAAAATCGGCACACATGCATTAGTTAACCAGTAGATAGATTAACTCTTAACATATGGAACCGAGACGTGGTCCTTCACGTTCCCTTAGAGTCGCTCTGCGAGCTATGGAGACGGCAATGCTCGAGGTTTCTCTACGGGATCGAATAAGAAATGAGGTGATAGATACGTAGAAGAACTCGGGTCACCGACATAGCCAGGCGGATTAGCACGTTGAAGTGGCAATGGGCCATATAGCGCGCAGAACAGATGGCCGATGGGGCCGCAATGTTCTCGAATAGAGGCCACGGACCGGCAAGCGCAGCGTAGGACGTCCACCTACAAGATGGGCAGACGACTTGGTGAGAACCGCAGGTCGGCGTTGGATGCAGGCCGCGTCCAACCGCAGTACCTGGAGGTCAATGAGGGCCTTTGTCCAGCAGTGGACGTACTACGGCTGATATTATTTATGATGATATTAAACTCTTTATTGTACGCACCATAGTCGGAAATAACACAAGGAGACAAACAAATTATAACATACAACGGGCGGTCTTATCGTTAAGTGTTCTCTTCCAGACAACCTTTAGATCAACAGCATAATAACAAATTTAAAGACGGCGTTAAAGTTAATTAATGGGTTACGCTTTTGGGGTGAATTATGTATATATATTCAGTCTGCCGTGGGGTGCCGGCAGTAGAATGTTACCCCTTCTCTCATACCCGTGGATGCAGTAAGAGCCTGCTAAGGGATACCTCCGAAAGATGGGCAGCAGCGTCTTTCCTTGTATCAACATCCCATACTGCGCTCGTCAACCCGCCTGCCAAGCGTGGTGAGTATGGCAACTACCCCTCATGGAGATCCATAAGAGTGGCCTGTTCAGTAGTGGACTTTTTACGGCTGGAATTATGATGATAAAAAAAAATGATGTTAGGTTAACATAGAAAATAACCCGAAGTTCTGCTAATAATCGTATATACCACAGAGCCGCATATGATGCAAGGATACTTTATAAATTCTTGTAATATTGGTTCAGATGTGCCCAACACGACATATTAGTGCACATACTGCTTGAAATTCATCTGTGCTAGATAAAACCAGTAAAGTCTCTTGGTAAATCTTGCTTTAAATGGCTGTTGAAATAGGCTGTAGGCCTTTTAATTAAATAACTACCACCTTACTAAGCACATAAATAGTCATACCGTAGTAGGGACTGGCAGGTTGTGAAGCTTCCTTTAATTATGTTTACCATACGTCATTTCCATATAGATTCTAAATCCAAATTCTTCTTCCTGCCCCACGGTAGGTGGCACATGTTTTAGACATAGACATTTATATATTCACTACAATAACACATACACAGAAAAAGAGCTTTAAAAATAACAAATACATAATAGACACAGATAAAAAAAGAGACTTAATAATAGAGTTATAAAGTGTTGTGTGCTACTGCTGCGAATAGGTCTCAACTCAGCATTATGCTTCACCATCAGGAGACGGGTCAGCGCTGGTATTATGTTGATACTGTTAAATCGTGTTTCTCTCTTGCATTCTCCCCTCTCAGTCGCCATCTCACCACTCACTCCTCTCATATCCCCATTCACACAATCCATTCTACCTTTTTGGTCTACCTCTCACACTCTACATTTCTCCTATCAATCTTCTTGCTATATTAGACTTATCCCATCTCATCAAACGCGTTTAAAATTGATGACTTATCCAATTAAAAAAAACAACAATTTAAAGTCCTTTTGTTTGATTCGCCATGAAACCACATACATACGTTTAATAAAAGATACATCGTCCGCCATGATGTGGCGGAAATTATCTGTATGGAGTTTTGTATATTGTACTGTGACCATAACCAACTACGCAAAATTTAATTTTTAATGGGATATTAGGAAGTATGTCAAATTTTACCTCCTAGATTTTATAACAGAGAGATACCTAATTGAAACTAAAATATAAAAGCTTATAAAAACAACATAACATATTGTTTGTGTATGTAGTTATATTTTGGTCTACAACGGGGGTTGAGTGAATGTCTTCTGTCCGAGGCCCACTTCGGGTCATTAAACCAGCGGAGTAAGTAAAAATACTTGGTCAAATACAAGTTATTAAGAAACACTATTACACGCCGTTAGTAGAAATCGAAAATTTAATTGAAATCGTGTTAGCTCTATAATTTAATTCTCAAGGTATTTTGGAATGTTCACCACGGAAGTTATTAGACGCATAATATGAAACCAATATGGTCTAAAGCAGACAAGTATTTAATTTTATGCCACATTAAAAGTAAAAGTAGGTATGTTTTAAATGTAAGAAGGTCATAGGATTTGATACCCGTTATTCACCTGTTTACGTAAAAGCAGTCCTCTATGCAAACCGTGTGGCATATTGACATATTGATTCTACCGGCGGCTTAGTCAGCTTTAGCATTGACATGTTCTTTCCTCTTAATATAGCCGCCTAAGCTGAGGCTGGTATATTGCTGATCAAGTCTGATCCATCTCATCGTGTCTACAGTACAAATACCTATCGCTAACGCTGTAGAAATCATCTATGATTATAGATGTGAAAGGTCGATTTACTTTTTCCTGAAGGTGCATTGCCGTGGGGTGCCGGCAGTAGAATGTTGCCTCTACTCTTGCCCGTGGATGCAGTAAGAATGGGGTAAGGGATACCTGCGGAAGATCCCGTACTGCCCTTGCCAACTCGCCTGCCAAGCGTGGCAAGTATGGCCACAACCCCGTCATGATCTTGGAAATGCATGAGTGAGGCAATGGACGCGGAAAGCCATATTATGTCTTAGTTATAGCTGGGGAAATCTTACATTTGAAAGTGTACACACAAACTCGTATAAATTGCTATCTTCACGGATTGTACACGGCCTACTGCAATTAGTGAGTTAAATGGCAATAGGCCAGTCATAAAACTGGCATAACCGAAATGAGAAAGAACGGAGACTATTAGAAACTGCATCATTAAATATTGAAAAACGTAATGAATATTAATAATAATTAAAAAGCTTGTAAAATTATCTCGATCGTAATATTGTGCTTTATGAAGCAGTAATCCACTCTCTAATGTAGTCTTTTTATAGTTTATATCTGGCGTACGATCATAGCTAGCTAAAGTGCATACAACTTTCGCTTGAGCAGGAAATCCATCCTGCTGCGACTGAAAGCCAATAACGTATGATTTAATTAGCCATATGAAATTGTAAGTATATGGTGGAATTACTAAAGGCAATATCCATTTCCAGCTTTCTACTCTGCAAGCAACAGGTTGCAAAAGTTATGCGTAAAATAAATAACGGATGCGCGTAGAAGCGGTACTCATCTTTGCTACACTCTCGCCGCATAATTAATAGGCGATTGCCATTTCTACTTTTATTTAGACATAGTTTTCTTACAAGTAACTTTTACTTCAATATTTTTGGGATTAACAATTGGGGAAACTTAATTCTATAAGCTACCTAGGTTAGCGTAGATTGCGGCTAGATGTGAAATTATTATGATTTTAATGATGGTGCATTAGAATTCTGATCGCGTTAGACAAAATAATGAAGAGTTTTTAGGTTGTTTTTCCTTTAAGTAATGTTCAGTCAAAGATTAAAATGTTAAGATAACTCTTTGTTTTAGCTCGTTTGGGTAAGAGGAAACCAATCTTTAAAAGCGTTACAAACTTCGAGAAACGGTACGAAAGTGCATTGTTAAAAATGAATTTCCATAAAGCTTCTTTTAGGTACTTAGTTTTACAAGCTATTTCATATCTATATCTACTCCTTATTGTATTCACTAAGTGAGAGTGTGATGTTGTTTCAGGAAAATCGAGTTAGCCCCACCGCTGCCACCAAAGCGCAAGTCTGCTAACGACAACTCCCTATTGGGGCTGTCCATTGACAGGTTCGTAATCAACACATTGATCCCGGCCTTAGATAGCTTGACCATAAAACCACTTTACTACCTTACCTGGGTATAAGAAACTCCAGATGCAAGATCTTAGATAAATGATAAAAAAATCTTCAATGCACTCCTTAGGTTTAAATTTATAAAAAAAATAACAGAGAGAGAAATGGTGAACATGAAGTGATACTCGGCGGTCTTATCCCTAAAGAGCGACCAAACAATTTGGGTCGTAACGAACTACATACATACTGGCAAACCATCAAAAAAATTATTCATTATATAGATGTTACGTCAATCAATCCATCTTCAACATTGAAATTAAATGATATTGCGTTGGCTCAGAGATAAGATTATCCGATTATAAGAACAAGATCATATGAGTCAGAATTTGTTTGGATACGAAATCCAATAGTGCATGCCTATGTTTAGCTCGTCTGCTCTAGATTTAAAAGTCTGAAGGTCTCATGCATTCGATTAATTGGATTTTTGTTCCAATTACCCTAATATGTAACCTCAAAGCGTGCCTTTTACTGTAAATAAGCGGAGCATGAAGTAAAAGCAAAATAGTGTGGAGATGTAATACTAAAACCACTTTTCTGTGAAAGTGGAAGGCCAAGACGAATGTCTACGTTTCGTTCGGTTATTTCTAGGTCATTAAACATTTACGATAAAGTAAATAAAGTAGTATTCGTTGTTTACACGACGTCATCTATTCCCAAAATAAGGTTGAACAAGTCGCGGAGGCAAAGTCGTCAGTGGGCGCGGCCTAAATGTTTGCTGTCTCACCTGACATAGTGTGTGTACCCGCGCGCTAGAATGATATGCACAATTATTAATTCCTAAAACGACCGCGCAAAAATATGTGAATAGACTATTAGCACAAGGGTTATTATAGAAAAACTTGAGTGTAATCTTTTCAAAATAACATTTATTTCAACTTTTGAATAATTAAACTATGTCGGAACAGCGTTTATTTTTGAGTTTTCTTTCTCCGTATATTATTTAGTTTCGTCCAAAGTTGGGCTAAAATCAGTGTTGAAATACGAAAGTTTAAAAGCTTGTATATTTGAAATAAATACTTTTTTTAGGGTTTGAGGTACATATATACAAACATAGATTATGACGAGATAAATTGATATAATCCTTAGTGTTGGATGGTCAACGTCAAACAGTGGAGTAGTTACCCTTCCACGTTTGTATGGAAAGATGGGCGATTCGTTCAACCTTAAGCAAAGCTAATCGTTGAATGATATTTTTTGCAGACTGTCTCTACAGTCACACAGCAGTGGATCCCTGGACTCGATGTTGAATGTATCGAATGATGAAGACCGCAACTTGCATTTGAACGATTCTAACCGTGACCACGTCTTCACGACACCGCACAATTCTGATATACTTGGTAAGTTGACTTTTGTTTATTTTGGATATTTTTTTATTATATTTACTGTTCCGAATCTCGAGAGAAAATACCGGAAGCCATATAGGATCACTCGTTTGTCTGTTTGCCTGTCTGTCTGTCTGTCTATCTGTCAAGACTCTGTTTTTGAAAGATCATCATCAATTCACGAACTATTTTAAGATTGGAGGTATCTTAGATCAAGAAATATCGAAATCGATGTCTTATTCAATTCTGAAATTAGGTTAATTTTTTTAAACTTTATTACTGGTAGTTCCACCTAGCGTCAATTAGATACAATTTAGTTGAAATATTTTTAAAATAACGTCCTACCTAGCAAAGATATATTATCAATATTTTATATCTTTTAACTACGGAACCGGTTCACTGCCACGCACTACGCTGTAGGTTGCGTGTCGACGCACCTACGCGCGTATTTGCGAGAGTGCAGATCTGCATCATCGTGCGGCTTTTTCACGGACTCACACGTTGCGTTTCGGCGGCTCTGACTCATTTCATTCAAAGCTGTTCGCTAGGGCAATGTAGAGCGTCGCGTCAGTTTTTGTATTAAAAATGGTTATTAGTGTGGAACTCATTTAACATAAAATAAACCGGCCAAGTGCGAGTCGGACTCGCGCACGTAGGGCTCCGTACCATTATCTATAAAACGGCAAGAAAATCACGTTTGTTGTATGAGAGCCCCTTAAATATTTATTGTATTCTGTTTTTTAGTATTTGTTGTTATAGCGGCAACAGAAATACATTATCTGTAAAAACTTAACTGTCTAACTATCACGGTTCATGAGATACAGCCTGGTGACAGACGGACAGACAGACAGACATACAGCGGAGTCTTAGTAATAGGGTCCCGTTTTACCCGTTGGGTACGGAGCCCTAAACATACTTATTTAGTTATATCGATACAATTATAGTTAAAACCAGGCTATATAGAGTCAGCACAAGCTTACCGGAAATAATCGGCCGGCCGGAAATAATTGTTCGGATTGAAATAAACATATTAAAGTAAAAAAAATACATATTACATATTTATTACTTCCTCCCATTGTTTCACTTTCTGCGCTCTGTCACTGTATTCATCGCATTTCATATTCCAAATAGCTGGGTGATTTTCAATTTCGAATATATGTAAATCGATCAATATCGAGATCAATTTTCAAAGAGAAGTCAAGCCCTTCCAAAATCACGGCACTGCGCTCGGTGTGCCATACCTTGCGTCTCGCCGCGCACATAAGATAAGATAAGATAAGAAAATTCTTTATTGCACAAAAACATGTACATAGGCGAACTTAATGCTATTTAGCATTTTCTTCCAGCTAACCTTTGTGTAGTGCAGAGTTTTGTGGTGGTGCGAGAAATAAATATGATTTTGAGTTGGTAATTTACAAATAAAAATTAACATAAAGATACATACATAATAAGATAAACAGCATAATAAAAGAAATATCCAAATAATAATACATGCAATAAGTATATCTACAAATAAATAAATAAACATAAATTGCTCAATTTTGTTGACCATTCTGAAGGGATATAAAATATAAATATAGTTTGGATTTGAAGATTCCGATAGACGAGGCCCTACGAATTTCCACTGGCAAGGAGTTCCACAGTCGGATCGCAGTTACTGTGAAGGAGTCAGTGTAAAAGGAGGTATTATGCTTCGGAGTCTTAATACGTAGATGTAAGGAGGAGCGTGTGACACGATCAGGAGGGAAAAGAGGAAGAAAACGTTCTTGGAGATAGTTAGGAGTGAGTGGGTTATTGAGGATGTTATAGAGAAGGCAGAGTGTGTGCGTATCCCGACGGTACCGGATATTAAGCCACTTTAACTGGGAGCGGAAGTGGGTTTTGGAACATAAAATATATAAATACTTTAACGAATAAATAAATAATGCAGCTTTTGCCACACGGTGCCACCTAGCCCTAAACTAATCAAAGCTTGTGTTATTGGTATCAGATTTGTTTATTATATATATATATATGAATAAATGAGCACTTTTATAAATCTGACTTTGACAACATACATTGACGAAGAATTGTTTTGTCATCGGTCCTTGATAAGTATGCAAAGTTTCAATGAAATCTAATGTGTTAGAGTGGGTAAAACAACGTTTGAAGATTTCGTTACTGTAACGTAATTATATCACAGATTACAGAAACATTATAATGTATGATACACGTTACTTTTAAACAGTTGAAGCTAATTCAAGCGAGTTAAAATCACTCAGGGCCAGATACATTTGGACTGAACTGTGGGGAACAAGTCTCGGTAGCAGCCACGACACCAACGGTGATAAACTTGTTTGTTTGTTAGAAATATATGGTGTGTAAAATATTTAAACAATAAATTTACAATAACATGGGTTCCAGGTGTATAAAGTCAGTATGCTAATTTGACTGTAAATGAAGGCGTTGGGAGTTCATTACACTCATGCATAAGATAAGGCCGTAATAATTATGTTTTTCACCCAACCAAGGCAAAGTCTAAGGAAGGGTTGTGTATTTCATTTTACGTATTTGAAAAAATATTTTTGGGTTCGACTAGATACACTTCCAGATTGGTCCTATTTCAAAACTTACTTCTGATGATGGGATCTATGAGAAATCGAGGGAACTCCCCAAATATTAATAAATTATAGCGTTTTTGATATTTTCAGCAAAAAGTCAAGAATTTGAATTTAGAAAGTATGATTTGGTGAACTAAAACTGATAACGACGACTACAGATAGGCATCGAAATGCTTTAATGTAGATAAATCACGGGTGGCGATAACAAAAAATAGCGACTTTGTGTAAGTTACCATTTATTACCGCACGTACTTACTCATCATCATCATCACCATCATCAGGGTCATTGAAGTCGGTTTTTTAACCCCTGACAAAAAAGAGGTGACTAGTTATCAAGTCTAGATTTCTCAAACTATTTCTACTTGTTACAGGTATTTGTAGATGCAACAACGGCGAACTGCGAGCGTCTGTTGATTCACACGAGTCTCACATGAACTCCGCTCACAACAATACTCAGTCGAACCACAATCGGTATGTCCAGTATGTAGTGTTTTCTTTTATGTTTATTATATTTTTTGCTTTTTTATAGATGAGTTCTCTGATTACGCTTTTGCATAAAAATAAAACTAAAAAATATTTACCCATCCCACGCCCTAACGTATCTATCGGGCGTTATACTAGACTAGAGAACGTTAGCATCCTTTTTCTGTAGCATTAAACGAAGTTTTTATTTGATTTGATCTCACAAAAATTCTCAGTCACAATCGGTATGGCCAGTTTTATTTTGCTTTTTTATAGATACATACATTAAATACGGCTTTAAATAAAACTATATCTTTCTAATATTTACCCATCCCACGCGCTGATGAATCGAACGTTATACACACTAATGTAGGTAACATTCATTCTTCTGTGACAGTAAACTATGTTTTTTTTGATCTTATAAACTGCAATTTATAAAAATACTGTAAGAGGAACTAAACTTTGTGTTTTTAAGACTTTTATAACTTAAGAAAAGTTTACTCAAAATTATTTCCAACTTTAAATTTTGTTTATAGTGGTTTCATCGCTATCAAATATCATATGGCATTATGTTTGCATACATTCAATCGTATGTCAACACAAGCCGATAGAGCAATAAATCTATTTGCATTTTAATACAAGTCACCTCTCAACATTCCAATCCGTATGTAAAAGTCAAGATAACAGTTTTTTGTTTGCCGAATTAAGGCTTATAACAACCGCGCCATCTTAAATCGGTTTTATTTGTGTTCTTTGGCTTGCTCTGCTCTATGCTTTCGTAGTAATTCTTTTAGTACATCCTCCACCGAATACACGAGTAAGTTTTAAGTGTGAGACAATTCAATATTGCCAATAATTTTGATGTAACGGCAAATCTGTCAAAACCAAGCATCTAGCCTTTGCAATAGCAGATATGACTTGATAAAGCTTAATAAAAGTTTGAACATAACATTTTGTAATAATGTAATATTTCGCGTCGATTTATTTCATGATTCAAAGACAAAGTCGAAATTTCTTTGAATAGAGCGAAATGCTACATAGAATAGTCAATTTACAAAATAAAACAAAACACATTTAAATTTAATAACACATAATTGAATTTGATAGAAGTATTGGGCTTCATATTCAGTGGATGTTGTGCTTATTTTAATTCTTATGACTTATTTGGTCTGTTTGCTTTGTTTAAGTTTCTCGAACGAGTCTGGTTTTGTGTCTGTGGGTCATGCAGAGATTTCCACAGAACACAGCTTCACGTCTTCGTTTTCTTCTCACCACTATTCCAGCCATGCGGATAGGTAATTTGTTTGTTCTCTATATCTCCGGGGTCTATTCTCTGAAAAGCTGCTTATTAAATGACGCCGTTTTCGAAGGTCGTCTCGCGGAAGTTTTTCAAGAATACGCGCTCCAAAATTTGGGTTTTCTGTGTTGTATATTGTTTTTCACTGATTTGCACTTTATTAACCTTACGATATTATTGATTGAAATTGTATCACTGATTTCTTTGATCGTGGTAAGACAATTTGCAATCGAATCGAAAGTAAAAAAAACTCTTGCAATATAAGCCATTTCAAACCAGTATCTTGTAGTTATCAATCTATGACTGACAGTCTTAGGTAATTGTTTCGATTGCAAATTATCTTAAACCGATGAGCATTCCTTTTGCAGTTCATCTTATGGCTTTTTGTGTTGTTTTTGCAGTACTTTTAACAGTACAGACTGTGTGAGCGAAGTCAGGTGCACAGTACAGAGCTTTGAGAGCTGTATGAATGTAACAAATATGAACAATATAACAACGCACCTTACAAAGTGAGTGTCCCTCTATTTAGTCTTTATACTGTATGTTCTATGTTATTTGTTGCTATAAAAACAATTGCCTTAATGTGCTTACCCAAAAAACATGTGATACATTTTTGATACTTCAAAGCGTAGTCAAGTCGAAGCATGTGCACTCTATAATAGGCCTCAACAAAGTCTTGAACTACATACCTTAGCCAAAATCGATGTCTACTGTCTGTAAACAAGTTGTAGGCGATTTTTTACTTGCTTACTAAGCGTTGATCTTTGACATAATTTATATTTAAGAAAGTGGAAACAAACCAACAAAAAACAACAAGAAGCAAGTGAATTTTAGGTCAAGTATGCAGTTGTTTGTAAACAGTTGGTTTACAAACATGCCGCATCGAATTTGGCTGAAGTAGGTATAGTTATTTGTAAGTCCTAACAATATATTATTCTATAGATAGCACAGCATGTATCGAAATCTATCACGTGTCAGCCATTTGAATCGGATATCAGCCTGAATTTGCCTTGCGTGACAGCGATTGCTACTTTCGTGGATAATTGATCGATGCGGGAGGAAATTGCTCTCGATTCTGAGAAATTGCACATAAAACGCGAGGCTAGGCAAATTGATGCTGTTACATTCATCGGTGCTTTAGCTCTTGGTGGGTGACATTGACAAAGACAGTTATAGAGTTATGCAGTTTTATTAGGCATGAGTTTGATGCATGTCACGTGATTACTAATTCACTGCGCACTTAGTATAGAAGTATAGAAGGTTTATTTTTAATTCGTTATTTTTACGGCATCATTAAAAAAACCGGACAAGTGCGAGTTGGACTCGCCCACCGAGGGTTCCGTACAAGTTTGTAGGTACATGTTATATATAGTTCAGGTATCGAGTCTCGCAGATGTTTCTATTATATATACAAATGAATTAGTAAATTTTTTATTATAATAATAAATTAAAAGATTTGGTCATCCATATAAATATGACCGCGCTTATGATATACTTTTAATAAAGACTATCCCCTAACTCATAAACGCTGATAAAATTAATGAACGGTTTTTATGTTTTCATACAAAGCTGTCATTAAATCCGCCAATTAAGTGCTTATTATTTTAATCAGCGTTTATAAGTAAGGGGGTATATTTTTAATGATTTAATTACCTAATGTATTGTTTCATATTTTTCCCCGTACTTGTAGTGCAAGACTATATTACCTACTTGCCAAACGACATAGTTTTAGGTCATACCTACATTTGATTTATACTATATACATTTTGATTCCCTTGAGAGTGTCGAAATGTCTTTTTTATGCGGCTGTTTAATTTTTTTACATTTTCAAAGGACTGTAGACCTAATCATATAGTTTTATTTAATTTCAACTAGATGCCTCCACGCGTTCTCGATATAAAGTGTCTGGACAAACAGACAGACATACAAAGTGATCTTCCGTTTTTCCTTTGAGGTACGGAACCCTAAAATGTATCCTCGTGAAAAAATACATTTCCCAACCCATATTATTCTTAACAAGATGGTGTTATTAGGATAACGATAGATTTATTTGTCTTTGAAAGACCAACAACCACTCAATTACTTAGCAAAGTAATTGTTCGATTATATAAATAATCTCATTAGACAATTTTAAAACAGGTAATTAAAAATGCAAAAGCGATTCAAGTTTAAGCTACGCTATTAAACTTAATGCGCTTTATCTTACTATTATTTCGCACGTGACATCCTATAGATACGCCGTGACGTCACGCGACAATTAGATTCAAAGTATCGCCTTTAGTTTTAGATTTCGTAAAAAAAAAGAAAAAAAGAAAGAAAATATAGTGAACTACGAGTTAGCCTTTGGTTCGATGAAGTAACAACATTCTGAAGCACAATAAATATAAATCTCACTGCACACCGAATTTCGATGACCAGATAACGAAGCCTTGTGATACGCGGGCCATCTCAATTGTTTCGGGTAAGCCGTGCCGCTCGCAATCGGCGTGTTGTTTTGTAACGTTATTTACGTCGCGCAGACTGGCGAGTATAACGTCAGACGGCAGCGAGACGCCGCCCGAACTGCCGGCCAAGACGCGGCGCAACATTCGCGCTGACGTGCAGCAAAACTTCCCCACTGTTGAAATCAGGTGAGTCATGCGTGCGACAGAGTTAAGAAGATACAAATCGATACATACACAGCGCAGGAAATGTCATTATCGTTGGTTTCAATTTTGCTGGCACACCTAGAGCTAATTAAAATTGTGTAAAATGGACTAAAATGACATTTTGGTGGCGTTCTAAAATTTAAACGTCCATTTTACGAGTTACATTGACAGCTCTGAATTTAAAAACGTCATATCTCTGATTATAATTAGCTTTAGAAAGTGCAACAACACAATCGACACCACCATAGAATAAAATACATTCATAAGTAATTAGACCTAAGAAACATAAAATTAAATTTTTTGAGCGCAATTTGCTCAACAGAATTATCCGTATACTCTAAATTCACCAGGTGACCAACACATAAGTGGATCTAGCTTTGAAATTACTTACAAAACTTAAGTTTACTTTTACTTACAAATCATAAGAATGTCTATTCCAATAAAGTTTTGTAAGTAATTTCACGCGTAATTTCATTTTCTAAGTTTTGACAAGCAACTATAATAATAATATGTTAATTTAAGTTAAATTACACGAATTAATTTAATTGAAGTGAGTGGTAATTATACAAGCATGTTCTGATAATGTAAAATAAAAGTCCATTGTGATATCTAGAATGTGCCTGCAAGTATTATTATAGTATATTTAAAAATACTTTAAGAATCAATGTCACAATTTGGATTGCTGACGTTGAGTGCAGTTTGTACTTACAACAGATACTATAAAAACTTGTAAGCCATTTGATGTTACAACACGCAACCTTGAGTAGGAAATAGCCGTTGCGGTCTTATCTCTCAATTGTAATTGTAATTGTACGCATTGTAAGTGTTATAATTCAGTTGCATCAATCGAGATTTAAGTTAGTTTAGTTTTATCTTCTTGCATTGTTACATTTCGAGATAGGCAAGAAGCAAGTGGATTTGGTACATTTGTTTTGTATGTGAAGCTGTTGATGATAATGAGTACTTTATAAACTTTCGCGATCTGTAGACATAATTTTAAACTGATTAACGGGACTTTATCGCGTAATTACCATGACTGACCACCCGTGACCACGAGGGCAGCATGGCACTCGAAACGTCGGGTAATAATAAAATAAGGTAATTACGCGATAAAGTTCCGTTAATCAGTTTAAAAAAAATGATGATGATGAGTGTCGTACGATGATATCCGGTAATTAAATACCTACCGCAGTGGTTAACAGCACGAGCCACTTGTAACTCAACTAACATTTAATATTATCGTAACTAATTTGCTTATAATCTGCCATGACAACGAATTTAAAGCGTTAAGAAATGCTTTGTTGCTTTCCTTAGGTTTCGAAGCGTTCTGTTTACGTATACTACTGCCGTTTTGCCGTTACTGTTTCCATATTCAATGAATTTGAAACGAAAATCATGCTTACTTAGCATAGTTTTAAGTAATATTTAGATGGACATATTTACTAATTTTTGTCGATGACTATATAATAGAACATAAATTATATTCCAGATAGCCTTTATTTAATATTCATTCAAAAAATATTCTTGTTATAAAAATATAAAATAGTATATAAAAAGTTGAGTTGGGTTGTTTCAAAGAAAACGCGAACCAAGGAACCAATCGAACAACAATTGACGCTTATTTATTTTATAATTTTCCAATTTGTTAGAATGTTTGACATCCATGTAATATTTTGTTCCTTTAGACAGCCTCCGTGGCTCAGTTCGTCTAATAGCCGACTGATACGCAGGATGTCGCGACTGATTCCCGTCGCGAAATATTAATAAATATCGATCTGCAGATACCCCTGGTCTCGGTATTTCTATATATTTACAAAAAAAAATTAAATAAGTATTCTATCTATCGTCTAGTACACATAACACAAGATCTACTTTGGGGTAGAATGAAAGAATTGTGAATGAACGAACATTTTATAGTACACAACAGTAAGACCTTATATATAACTTAAATATAGTGTATAAGACGGCAGTGCACCAATGGATTTTTCTTTCTTGAAAAATGTATATGCACACCTTAACACGTGCTTTAACGGTAAAGGAAACATCGTGAGGAAACCCGCGGCTTAGTTAGCTTCAGACGTAATGACCTGTTCTTTCCTCTGAATAATAGCTGACTAAGCTGAGAGGATGGATAGGTGCTGGGCAAGCCTAATCCATCTAACAATGCCCCAGGCACTGCAGCGTCCCGTATAGCATGATTACCAGTTGGCCTTACTTTTACTTTTATAAGACGGTAGACGCTGTGTTAAATGACCAGCATTATTTATACTATTTTGAGTAACTAACGGAGTTATCGCACGTTTTACCTTACAACTGGACCTTTCCGCACGATATCGTAATATCTGGTTGTATCCCCAGACCGTCTCCCGTGTGCTCGCTGCACGGCGAGGCGCGCCCGCACACGCTCGCGGACCACCACCCGCCGCGGCCGCCGCCCTTGCCGCTCAAGAAGAAACACAGTCAGTATATTCTCACACTAACAATCACCATGCACCAATCGACGACTGAAACTCGCTCTAAGCAAGATTTCATACATTCTATTGCCGATAGTTCTTACCATTATATCTCGGCTTCCTTTTATTTGATCGAGCTAAAATCAAATTCGAACCTAGGGAAGTAATTTACTTTTTCTCGTTAATTCTTGTGTACATGACTCCTATGCCTATGTTCAGCTCTGTCGAACCTCAAATGTTTTGCTGCCCTTTATATAACTTTTAAGTGGCTGGTTATATTTTTAAATATATACCAAGTTCATTTCTTATTGTTTAATATCATACTAGTAAATAAGGTAAACTATGGCGATCAGTCCAATCAATCAAGCATTTTTCAGTAGATGTAGCATTCTAGTGTTAGTACACAGGTTTCTAATTGAATTGCTCGTATGAAATCTTGCTTCTAATGGGGTCAATCTCATTTATCTAAGGTTACTGGGTTTTTAATGGTGCTACGCCTTCCGAATCGAATTATTAAAAATATTAATACAGTAATGTTTTCGATGCTTCGCAACTGTTATATAGATTAGCAAGCGAGCATAACTTAGTAGAATCAAATTGAAGCAAGAAAGTCACACGCCTTATCGCATACATAATACATTATGTTGCTAGTAAGTTTCGGATTCTAATCATTTTACTTTTTTTTTATGCGCTTTTGATTTAACAAATGGTTCTGACCATAACAGCCTCTTCAGGCGAAGGTTTGCAGCAATTCCATTCGGTAGACGCAATAATTTTCATGATTTGAATGATGAAATTCGGGATACTAATATTGGTGAAACATTTCATTCTTTTGTATTTACTTGGCTGACAACTACAAATACATCTGCACCAAATATACACCTTGATACTGGAATGTCTTGTGCATGGTATGGACTCCTATGAAAGTGGAAAGTGCAATCGAACGATACTGCAATTTTATGGATCTTGCACACATAAGGCGGCAGATGTATGTTATATGTTTCAAATGGTTATGGAAATAGGTAAACTGTTGCACCTAAATGTCATGTCTATTTCTATCACTGTGTGGTATCTGGGAAGCTTGGTTCACATACAAATAAACAGTACGGTCAATCACAAGAAATTTTCGTAAAATTTTCTAGCAATTAACGAAAGAACACATTGTTTTCAATGCTAGACCGAATAACTCAAAGTAAAGTTAGATAGTACTGATTATTCTGTCACTTCAGATACGATTTGTCACTAATCTGCAATACCCTATTTATTACATTTGTTACAAACATATTAGATCTGTCATCTAAATTGAATCACCAAGTTATATCAAAACTAGCTGACCCGGTGCCCACTTCGTTGGGCGGTAATTTATAGCTTGACACTCACAAATACTGTGGCTTTCTATTAGTAAAAGAATTTTGAAAATCGGTTCAGATTCAGACATTACCCCCTACAACCACAAACTTTACCTCTTTATAATATTAGTATAGACTAGGATAGTTTCTGGTTGTGTTGCCACACCGACGTACGAGACGAGCGTGCCGCGGCAGCGGAAGGCCAGTGCCAAATTCTACTTGGAGATGATTCGATTAAGGTGACAGATCTACTGTTTTAGGTACAAATATATTTATTAGGTAATTGGTAAAAAACATACCCTTAATTATTTAATAGCAAAACTTGATTAACAACACAACACATCTAGAAAACGTGCTTTACTTACACGCCTTTGATAAACGTCAGATCATTATTTCGTTTTACCTGGACATTAAACGGTCTATTTTTTTATATTAATGTTTTTGTGTCCGTACTGTTTAGTTTGTTTTGATTGGTATGAAATGTTAAATTTTGTGGGGTATAATGGCATGTTTGTTTGTGCCGGTGCGGCGCGGCAGTGTTCCAAAGCGTCGCATACAGCGGTGAGTGGTTTGCATGAAGCGCTATTGAGCACAATCACCGCCGAAATATCATGTGTTCACATTCCGGTTCAAACCAAGAGCAAGTCTGGTTTAAGACCTTTCATTTCACGTTCGCTTCTAATGTAAAACTAATTAATATTTCTCTGTTTTTACCGATTAAATATTAAGCAGAGCTGTAAGCGAACAAATGCGTTAGTAGCCAACACACAGCTTTGTCACAAATCATGAAGTTTGTATCATTCCGTCTACCATGACAGGAAATCGTTTAATCGCAATCCTGCCAAGAGCATCTGCATGTTCTTGACCGTGGAACGCGGGCAGAATTAACATCTGAGAGCGGAAATGTTATAAAGTCATCGTTTTATTGCTACCTTATACGGTACCGCGTCCTTGCAGTTTCACTCACGCGGGAATCGAAGTTCATTGTCAAAGTCATGGTAGACGCCGAGCTTGCTGTCTTGCTTGATACACAAATTTACTGTTTCATTAGACCTACTGCGCTCTTATGCTTTTACACGGGCGGTCAATTTTGAACTAGCTTTGAAACTTTTATCATCGGCATCGGGTAACTAAATTCTCAACTTGTTTTTTTGCAATTGGGAATAATAGTAATAATTCCACCCACTAGCTGGTCACTAACACTATATAATATTTTTTTACTAAGGTTAGTAGGACAAACAAACAGCAAAACAATTATCCCTGATCGCTTCTCAGACTACTAAGTGTTCCGATATGAGATTACTTGGAAAATTGCCCGTGTATCAGCAGAATTAAATCAATCGCTTAGCAACACGAACGCGCTTCTGTGTTGTTAATTGTCATTATCACAGATGATGGATGCTGTTAGCGCTTCACTACGATCACGTTTTCTTGCTGTTTCACGGCAATTCACAGCTGGATGCACATGTTTCGCCTTGCTATTAGTGTTTTTATCATTCGACTAACTAATATTGGTGTGGTATCCGTCTAGGGAGGGGCTCCTAATCTCTATGTTTTGTGTATGAAGGCGGTCCCTCACCGGGAACATTCGTAATGTAACAGTTCAGGGGTCAAGTCTTATATATAATGCAATGTATTCAAAATGACCGATCATTGACTCGTTTTTAGGGGGCCAAGCCCACTATTATGCATAGCGCTGTCCGTCTGTCTGTGCATGACACGATTACAACCGAACGCGTTGACCGATTTACATGAGGCCTTTTTTATTAGCACTGTCTTAATGAGAGAAGGGTACTGATTGGTTTTGGTGACCCGGGTCACAGGGACCGGAGTTACTGTGACCTCAAGAGGTCACCAAAGGGCAAAAATGGCATTTTTCGGAAACTTTCGCCCCCTTTCCTGGTACCCCCGTACCAATGCTTGTTGACAGTGAGTATGGCAAATCTGTCAAAACCGAGCATTGGATCGGTCATTATAACGCCACTAGAGCCCTAGGTTGGAGCACATCAAGGGAAGCGTTACACTTGTGATGATACAACTTAGGCGAGTCAGGAGAACCGCGGTATTGCAACGTTAAGTTTTGATTTAATGTTTTATTGTTACATTACTGATGAATGCACCAGGTGAGCGACTTATCCAACAAATAGGCTTTGATACTTATTTTGCCCCCTTCGAACACTCAGACAGTACCACATCAATATAATACTTCCTGTAGTCTAATATTAACTTGTTTACTATTTTTCAGTAATGGCGTACATGGAAATGTTGGGTAACTGCAGTCACAACGCGGCTGCTCCGCCGGATATGTTCCGACATTCCATCCACACTTACAATTTGGCTAGGTAAGCAATTGATTTAACCTGTCTGTTAACATCGCAAACTGCGCTCGCCAACCCGCCTGCCAAGCGTGGTGAGTATGGCAACTACCCCTCATGGAGATCCATAAGGGAGGCCTGTGTTCAGTAGTGGACGTTAGGCTGGAATGTTGATATTCTGTATGTACCTAAAAATCAGCCACCTGGAACTTTAAAAATCGTGAAAGTATGACCAAAAGAGCGAAAGTAGTGCTCAATGATACATTACAGTCATAAACAAGCAATAATTCGATGCATGAACAGCGCAATAGGTTTTGTTAATGTTGTTTTCGTATTTTCAGCGCACAACACACAAACTCCGGCGCAATCACTGTTCAGAGGCAGGTCCAAAGATCGCTGGCGTCATCGTTCACAATGCAACACTTTGGAAACCCACCTCTAAGGTAAATAAATCTAGATAAATTGCCAACCGCAAACCTAGACACCTAATAGATTATTTCACTATCTGAATTAAATGTAAACAGTCGGTGGGTAAATACAGTAAAATTAGTGTCAAACCAAAGTCAACGAGATTCATTTAAAACATTGGAATCTTAGAACAAAAGGGCAAAAACACGTAAATATTTCCTCAATCTACAAAACAACTTCAAGTTTATTTGTAGGTGTAACATTAATGTCAAACCAAAGTCAACAAGATTCATTTAAAACATTACATGCTTGGAACAAAACGGCAATAAATAACACGTGAATTTTTACTCCGTAAACTACGTCCGACATTTGTAGGTGACCTCTATTCTGGCCTCGGTAGTGAAAAGGGCGTATCTCACATTTTTTCACATCAGGGTACATATTTTTCTGATGGGCCTTTTTTCCCTTATTCCGGCAATTTATTTAACTCCAATACCAGTGCAGTCTTGCCTACAATGCAGTAAGAGTCTGCCAAGCGATACCTCCGGAAGATGCGCAGCAGCGTCTTTCCGTGTATCAATATCCCGTACTGCGCTCGCCACCCCCCCCGATAAATGTGGTGGGTATGGCAAGAACCCTGAGAAGATTCTGTACTTAGTACTTGGAGATTCATGAGGAGGCATATGTTCCGCAGTGGACACCCTACGGCCGAGATGATCATCATTTCAGCCGTAAAACGTCCACTACTAAACTAAGGCCTCCCTCATGGATCTCCATGAGGGGTAGTTGCCATACTCACCACGCTTGGCAGGCGGGTTGGTGAGCGCAGTATGGGATGTTGATGTACGGAAAGACGCTGCTGCCCATCTTCCGGAGGTGTCCCTTAGCAGGCTCTTACTTCATCCACGGGTAGGAGAGGAGGGGTAACATTCTACTGCCGGCACCCCACGGCCGAGATGATGATGTAACTCAAATCTGGAAAAAAATGTGACACACGCTCTTTATATCATACGGGACAGCATTGTTGTAGTATTGTTATGTCTCATGTTTTGTTTTCATGCGCAGTGGATCAGAAGACAGCGTGAGCATGACTACATCGAGCGGCACTAGTCCGGTGCCAGTGGAGCCGCCCGCGCTGCCGCCCAAGCTGAAGGCGAAGCAGCTGGTGCTGAACTCCAGCAACGAGCTGCTGCCGCCGCCGTCGCCGCGGCCCTCCTCGCACAACTCACACAACAGCTCCAATGACGACACTGCCATGAACAATGTTGTAAGTTTCTTGTTGCATCTCCATTTTTATCATAATACTGGCTTCTGCCCGCGACTTTGTCCGCGTGGAATAGTTATGATATGATGTATAGAAAAATGTAAATGTATGTATTTATAAAACCCCGACTTTGCGACATTCTTTATTGGTACGCTCCTATTAGTCTTAGCGTGATGATTTATCCTATATTTAGCCTATAGCCTTGCTCGATAAATGGGCTATCTAATACTAAAAGATTTATTCAAATCGAACCAGAAGTTCATGAGATTAGCGCGTTCAAGCAAACAAACAAACTTTTTAGCTTTATAATATTAGTATAGATATTGTCATACAAGAAATCACAAACACAAAATTTAAGGTATATTGACATGACAGGGGATGCAAAAATCTATTTAGTCCGCCAGGTAATAAGAAATTGACACGTATTTTTGTGCTTTTTTTCTATTTAATTAAAAACAATTTAAAAGCGCGTTTTCGTTTTGAAGTGGGGACTTGTGACGTCATATTGTGCCTTAGACTGAGAGGCGCTGTGACGTCACATTTCGACTTAGGTTTCGCCATTATTTTGTTAGTACAAAAAATAAAAATTAAGTGTCGGTTTTTTGATTACATTTACCTACATTACGGACTAAGGATAAAAGAGTCAACTAGCGATACCAATCGAGCTGCTCGCGTTGCCGCCCAAGCCCAAGCGAAGCAGCTGATTATGAACGCAGCTGCTGCCGCCGCCGTCTTATGTTCGGGAATAATCAAGGGTATTAAGCGATAAACTCCCGTGTTTTTGATAACGTGCCACGCCGTGACGTCACACGTCGAAATAAAAAATCACATGGGTTCCACAATTACTAATAAATCATTCAGTTATATTTTCTGCTTCTTCTCATAAAAGACTGGCCCTTCATTGTCTGGATATTGTTAAATGGCTTGCTCAGCACCTTTTTCTATCACCTATCTTCACAGTAGTTGTTCTTTTCGCAGAGTCGTACACGGTTTGCATGTTTTCAATAGTCATATCAAATTTATTGCTTCAGCACTCTGATGATTCATTCGTGAGCGTGACGATGACGCCAGGAAAGTTCCCTCTGGAAGACGAACTGGAGACGCTAGTCCATCCACCCACACCATCACCTGTTCCATCGCAGGTACTAACTTATTCGTCATCATCATTCTCCCAGACGCAGGATCCTACACTCCTCCTCATCTAATGATGAGGGGGAGTGTAGGGTCCTGCGGCTCCGATCGCGGCTGCAGATCCATGAGGGAGGCCTATGTCCAGCGGCAATATCTTACGGCTGAGATGATATTTCAATAAATTTTTGTATTATATAGTTTCATTTTGCCTTGTGAGCAATATTAACGGGATATTTACCATGGTCTTTTTTGAGTTTTCCGAAATCTTGGTAAATATAATAATAACAATATAATGTTCACAACCATGATAGTTTCAAAAGTTCATTTTGCCTGTAACAAATCTTAATTCTTACTAATTATCAAAATAATAATTTTTAATCAATTTGATCAATATTGCACCCCATGACACAACAAGCTCTGCTGAATTTCCGGCTAGATGGTGCTGTGTGAAAAGGCTACAATTTGTGGCTGTGTTTAAAAAAATAAAATCAAAAATATTCCTTCTCAGAGAAGCGAAAGCAGTGCGGAACAGCCGCCAGCGACCGCCAGCGAAGAGGCTGCCCCGGCCCCGGCCGACCCTGACGACATCATCCTGCAGACCGACATCAGCCAGTGGCTCGTCCTAAAGGCACCCGGCCCTGAGGTCCGGGGCGGCAACCCGGACGCTCTCATTGTACTCGCTACTAAAGCTACCAAAGGTACGGACACTTACTGTCAAATCATTTGTTACCGTATATATACCGTAATTAACCTTACCTCCCGTGCTAGTTGAAAACTACGTTTCGGCAAGGCAAGGTGTTATATATTACGATAGTACCTTCAGCCCAATTCGATGTAGAATGTTTGTAAACAAACGATTATACTTGAAATGGAATTCCTGTGTAAGGGTTGGTTGTTTGACCGAATTTAAAACAATTCATTTTTATTGAATGGAGTGGTCACGAATACACGATTATTAATAATTATGTGTAAAAGGCGACAGATTTTTAGGTTAAGTATTGGCGGTTTGTTTAGAAACATTCCACATCGAAATTGGTTTTAGTATATAAATTAATAGCGAGCGGGATATTATCACGTACCCACGATCTGGAGACCTATCATTGAATCTCTCAAATGTTAAAAAGTAGGCCACTTGACTAGTTAAACAAATTACTTTGACAAAAATTATTATACACGTATTTTAACTAATATTAAGTAAATAAAGCCAAAATGTCACGTCACAGTGTCTCTCGGTTTAATGCACGTAATGACGTGACGAGCCGTCCTAAACTTTAATGCAAAATCCAAGTATTTCTAGTTCATTTGATAAATCTAAAAATGTCCCTTACGTTTTTTATTAGCTATAGAATTTTAATTTTCATACCCTGTCATCGTGATTATTCTACTCATTTTCGTTATACTTTTGAATTCGACCACTTGTTTCTAGTGAAAATTGTGTTAATCAAATGTTAGAAAAGCATACACGAGTTCTCATAGTCATACAAGCGATTCAAAAATAGAGCTCCTGGGTTGAAACTATCAGTGCCTTGCCCAACATAACCGGTACATTGTAATATCCCGTTCCGTATAATGCAACATTCACTATTAATGTCAAGACATCATCATACATTGTGTTGGATGAGGAAGTTTAACTCATAAGTAGGAAAGAGTCCGTCAGAACAGGAAGTTACCAAGTAAAACAATAAGACGAGTTATAACTTTTGAAACTATCATTGTGAACACTATGAAAAACATTTACAGGATATTTATCGATTTTAAGTTTTTCGATTCCGCCAACTCGTGCCAAGATTACGACTGATCTGATCTGATTGATCCTGGTCACGAATGAATCTGCGTCGAAGCAAACTATTGGGAGACTTACCCCTTAACTTATTAAAACCGGTCCTAGTTAAAAAGCGGCTTTGTAATGGTTTTATGTCATTCATAAAACCGCTAGTAAGTACTCATTGAAAAAGTCGTTACCAATCTGCAGCTTCAATTTAAGAGACGTTTTATTGTAAGGGGTTATAGCCTCAGATTCTGTAGGCATTGCTCATAGTGTTGCGTTTTAATTGTGTTAACGTTTTGTTTCTACTAAGAAATATCGTTGTTAATTATTATGTGTTGGACATGAAAAATACTTTATGATACTCGTACTTCAGTAATTCAAAAACACTGCAGTCAGTGTTATTTAGTCCTCATTTCTGACGAGACTCCAATGGATTAAGGAACATGTTATCCATAATTTATCACTAAAGACTTCCCATAAATAACTTTAAGGATCCGGTTCAGGCATGTTGTAATCGAAACATCCACTTTAAAACATCGGCTTGACTTAAATGGTATGGATATAATCAACATTAAAACATTTAATTAACTTGTATGGAATGGATAAACATATTGAATGACTTATCATCGGAATGGGTAATGGCAGTCGGTTAATATTACGTTATACGATAAATATCATTATGCTTTTAACCTCTCTCAACTGTCGTGCTTTCTTACAGAATCGGACGAGTGTAAGTCGATAGTCATTCGTTTATGGGGCTCACAGATACGCTGGTTATGTTATGTTTACTAATATTTTTTGTTTGCTTTGCTTCTCTTGCTTAAAACTATTCTTTAGTCATCTTTCTTGCACTTGCAATTCTTTACACTTTTTCTGCGATGTTACAAGCCTTGGAATGGCAATAAAGCAAAAAGCAACATTTAATCAGTTAATCAAATAGAGTTTTGAGCTTTGCATAGCACTACGAAACGATTTTTGAAGTTGACACATATGCATGTAGGCAATAATGAAAGAGCCTTCAAAAAGTGTTACATGCTTACTATATTGGCTAGTTGGTAAACTTCTTATTCTGAGTGCTGTAAGTGATCCGATTTAAAATTGATCCGTAAAGTCACCATTAAACCAAAAAATGTAATAACACTAGAAATACATGGTTCAGTTACATGACGTTTTCATATTGTCAATAACGTCCAAATTATCTTACATCGGCCAACGATCTGTTGAATTTTGACATATTCTGTGAGAAAATGTGTATCATAACTTTTGGTAGGCAAAACTATCTATAGCATTAAGTGTTTCATGTTTGATATTTCATTTGTGAATTGTAACAGTAACGAGGTCATATAAAATGTTATCCAGCACTCACAATCAAGTGGTTTACCGATGCGCCCTTCAAAGCCTGAACAAGTGTTCTCTGTACAGATTTCGCGTACCAAGAGGCGTTCCTAGCCACGTACAGGACGTGGGTTTCTCCGAGCGGGCTGGTGGCGCGCTTGGTGCGACGCGCGAACCACTTCAAACCGCGGCCGCATGAGCTGAGATCCACGCTCAGTTTGCTGACGAGAGTTGTCAATGATTTGACGTAAGTGTATTTGATGTTGGTGGACAGGTAGCCAAATGTGAACATGCGAATTGTTAACCAAACCATACTCACTGACACTCACATCCATCCGTCAAGACGCTCGACCATCTAGACACTCGACTATCCATTCAAGACACTCCACCATCATTCTAGACATTTAATCAAGCTGCCGACGCATAAGCTACGGTCCTTGCTCAGTTTGCTGAGGAGAGTCGTCAATGATTTGATGTAAGTTATTGAAATTCACACAAGACATTCGACCATCCGTCAAGATACTCGATCATCATTCCAGACACTCAATCGCTTGGTGCGACGCGTTGACCACTTACACTCGACCTTCCGTTTACCTAGATACTGGACTATTCATCTTGACACTATCATCTATAGAACTTAAAGGTGACAAGGTTTGAACACATCTTGCACAACACTGCAAGCAGTTGTACATACCAAAATATGACATTCCAAAATGATGCCTATGTAAAGCTAGAATCAAGACCCAACCTCTATACTTGCTGGCCACTCTGTTGTTATCTGTGATCTGGTTAAGTCCATTGGCAAACCTGCAACAGATGATTAATATACCTCATATTAATCAACACCATCTTTCAGCATGACCGATCTGGACTGTCCGCTGATGCAGGAGATAATGGAGTTCATCTACTGGCTGGTTGATGCAGAGGAACTGCCGATAGCCAAAGCGCTCAGACAAATTCTAGTCGACAAACAGAAGCAATTGCATTTCCAACAGGTAAAAAGTTTATAACATTGTGCGTTTCTTTATTATACAAGTGACAAGAGATTACATTTAACGTGGGATAAAGCGCATTTAAGTTTTAGGAGTTTCGTGGCGTAATAACTAGCCATGAACTGTAGCAAGGCGTGACATCACGCGACCTTTGATTATATAACAAAATATCCATCATCATCATCATCAGCATTTGCGTCTATTTCAAACGATTCGGGAAATGCCTGTTGTTTGGTGGTTGCATTGTTTTTAATGACTAAATAGTCTGATCCTTGAGCTCACAGCGCGACCGCAGTTTTAGCAGACGTGGGTATTCATTGCAGTTGGTGTGTTCGATGCATTGGATGTGCATGCTGCTGCCGGCCGTCTCGTTCGTTTTTTGGCTAATATGAAACCTTTTTTGAAAATTTGGTCCTTCATTCTGATCTGTTGAGCAAGTGATGCCTAGTCTGACTGTTTGATTTTGAACTCTGCCATGTCTCTGTTAGTGCAATCCTTATATCGGAGCATTGGTCTTCCCACTGCGCGTTTGGCAAAAGTAACAAAATATAAGTGCCCAATATGTTTTCTTAAAATATAGATTTCGTCATCTAGCATTAGAAGTCAGGTTTTTGATGAACAATGTTCAATTCACCAGGCAAACAACCGCTACGAGTATGAAAACCCATGCTACGGATCCGTATCTCTCCGTCGCGATACACTCCTAGACTTCAAACCGGGCGACCTCGCGGAACAAATGACGCTACTGGACTCTGAACTATTCATTCGAATCACCACCGCTGAAGTACTGTCTTGGCCCAGGGACCAATCAGAAGAAAGCAATCCCAACCTCACCAGATTCACTGAGCACTTTAATAAGATGAGCTATTGGGCGCGATCGAGGATATTGGAACAGGTTTGTACACTTTTTTTACTGTTTTAAGGATGTTGAATGAGATTGTTGATAGGCTCTTTTAAGCAGCATTCTTGTCTTTCGGTTTAAATATATCGGTATCAGAAAAAAAATCTGATGAACTTTTTACTTACAGATAAAAATTTGTATCAGAAGTTGACGTTAGTATTAACGTGACCTTCCTATTTTGCATGAATAAGGGCAGGTTTACATTGAGGCGCCTTCTCCTGGGCCATTTGCCAATTTTGGGCCAAAATTGATTCAGTGGAAACCGGCCTAATATGTTGTATTGGTTAACTCTGAACATATTTTAGGCCATTGTTTCGTTTGCACGTTTTGTTAGCTGATAAATAAACTGTATTAGACAAGTTTGACCGATTACCGCCTTACACATTATTTTCTGAAAAAGTTAAAAAGGTAATAATAATAAAGGGTACCTTCACTCCTCATGAGCGAAATTCCATTGTTAGATAATGTAATATGTTCCGTGATTCCATCACAAATGTGAACTAGACCGTAGAAGTATTATCGTGTAGTAAGGCGACGGGGCTACATGTATACCATTATTCATGTAACGATATTGCCTCACGTTGATCTGAAGATGCAGACGCAATTATAGTGCGGAACAGATCGATAGTTGCAAAACCACTTACGAGTTTATTTTTACTACTGAATTTTATGGGTTTTGTGTAATTATTTACTTACTTAATACTTAATTACACAATATGAAAAGGTGGGCTTAATGTATAAGCATTCTCTACACTATTATTGTTGCTGCAAAGTTTTGTAATATGTCATTTCACTTTATCACGGCCCTTTCACTTTAGTTATTTAAGAAGCAATCTAATAGTTCTTCCTTATTCACAACAAATATTTTTTTTTTTAAATTCACCTAGTTTTACTGTTGTATTACGAAGTACGATCCGATATTGATATTTGGTTCCAAACAACAAAAGTAAGTTCAGTACCGTGTTCCCTGTTTCTAGTATAATTTTTACTAGATTAAGAATAAAGGTATCGTTAATATTGAAGGCACGATACGAATCAACTTTAACTGACAACTTTTCCTAGGAGGAGGCTCGAGAACGTGAGAAATACGCCAGCAGATTCCTCAAAGTGATGAAAGCGCTTCGCAAAATGAACAATTTCAACTCTCTACTCGCTCTGGTGTCTGCGTTGGACTCGCCGCCGGTGCAGCGGCTCGGCTGGCCGCGGTCTATCGTCGATACCCTGCACGACTACTGCACGATCATCGACTCATCTTCCTCCTTCAAGACGTATCGGCAGGCTTTGGCGGAGACGCAGCCACCGTGCATTCCTTACATGTAAGTAACTTAATGACGTGGGGCTGGGAACCGGCAATAGAAGGTTGCCTCTCCTCTCTTGCCCGTGGACGCAGTAAGGATGGGCAGCAGCTTTCCGTGTATTAACAACCCGTGCTGCGATCGCCAACCCGCCTGTCAAGCGTGGCGAGTATGGCAACAACCCCCTCATGAGGGAGGCCAGTGGACGTGGACAGCAGTCCTACGGCTGAGATAAAGTTATATCTTACTCGCAGGGAAAGACTAATAGGGAAAACCACACTAACCAATCACGGTGTTAGTAGCGTCCATTTCAGTGCAAAAAGAGTGCCACAAACAATGGTGGTTAGTCACCCAATTTCATTTGAATACAAAAAAAGGAAGCTTTATTGTAGGTACAATTTGTTGTTACCTATTTGGTCTACATTTCCAATTTCTTTAAATTGTAGTCTCGATAATAGTCCTTGGTTCGAACAAGTTTTTATTCTCGTTCTACGTACGTCGTACCAAAATTGATATCCGATCACCAGATAGTTTTGCCTTGTAATAAAGTATGTAAAGATTTGACATTTCTTTCACACAATGTATGTCAAAATTCGACTGTCCGTAGACGGATCTTATGTTCTTATTTAGTTTTTGAACGTAAATCATTCCTAACACTTACCGTTTCTCCACAGTGGCCTGGTGCTTCAAGATCTAACATTCGTTCACATTGGCAACCCGGATCTGTTACAAGACGGCACCATCAACTTTACAAAGAGATGGCAGCAGTACCATATTATGGAGAACATGAAGAGATTCCACAAAGAGTGCGTACTTGTTAATCATACTTATTGATATTTAGTACTTTATTAACTGTAATAGCGAGCTATTATATTTGTAGATATTATGTTACACAGATGCACCTTGACTCCCAAGAATGTCAGTCGCATCATAAATAAAATGATATTAGCTAAGATCTCATAACATACGTGGAATTACGCCTGTTTTGCATAGAGTAGGATAAATCTGGAATTTCGCACAGCGCCTCAAAATTATAGATAGATAGAAGATAGATAGAAAATACTTTATTGCACACCTTAAAACTAAACATAATAACAAGAAATACTTAAAAACAAAGTGACAATTGGCGGCCTTATCGCTAAAGAGCGATCTCTACCAGGCAACCTTGGGATGGATTGGATTGTAATATATGACAAGGGGTTATAATGGTGTACATGTAGATAAACTAATTACATATATACCATACATAATATACATTATAAGTACATAACATATTATACATACAAAATACATAACATGAGTATCAAAGATAACGTATAGACATTATATACTTACATGTTAATAATAAATATATAAATAAAGTGTCAATGAATCAAGCAGCTAGTGACAACAGGACAAATAGTGTTCCTTAACCATAGATTTGAAGATTGTAAGGGATGGAGCACGCCATGTTATAGCCTTTTATAAACCGACTTCAATGTATTTTTTTTATGTTTATTATAACCTCAGAACTCCGTCGTGTATGAACCGATTTGGAAAAATCTTATTGAGTTCGAATAGATACACTTTTAATTAGGCCCCATTTTGTTCAAAGCTCGTTTGATGACATTTATATTATTGTAATAGTGTCTACTGGAGTCCGTATTTACAACCCAGATCTGATGATGATAGGCGTAAATATTGCGGTTTGGTGAGTCAAGGATTTTGTCATTAAAGTCGGTTTCTTTGTTGAAAAGTTAAAGAAATATGTAAATATAAATAAAATAATATAAATAAGTAATTATTAAAATATAATTGCGCAGACCCGAGACTAATGTCTACAGTTCATACAAGCATTTTTCCTCAGTGGGAATCAAAACTCCTGCAACTCCGCAGGTTACTAGACCAACTCTGTCTCTCAGGTCTGTGTTCAGCAGTGGACGTTTTACGTCTGAAATGATGATGAACCTGTGCGTAAGTCGCCACTTATTAGTTAAGGGTACCACGTCCCATAAGGAATTGACGAAACATTTCTTCCCGACAGCAGACAGTACAAGTTTAAGAAGAACGAGCGCATCCAGGCGATGTTCAACGAGTTTGACGACGTGCTGAGCGAAGAGGCGATGTGGCAAGTCTCTGAGAGTATCAAGCCTAGAGGGGGGACGCGCTCGGCTCCGCCCCCCGCGCCCGCGCCCGCGCCCGCTCCCGCTCCCGCGTCGGCGCAGACCGCGGCTTAGTGGGAACGAGAACTAAACGTAAGCTATAAGCTATTGGTTGCTTTGATTTATCTATACTTTTAAACCACACTTAGGTAGAACATTTCAAAGAAATTAAAAACTATTCAAAGATTTACGTTACCTCACCGGAATCGTAAATTTTTGATAAGGTTTTTTATTGCCATAAAAGTAAGCTCTCTTCAACTTTAAAAACAACCGCAACGCTTCGCTGCCTGCTCCCGCAACAAAAGGAGAATTCTAGTACATTGTAAACAAGGATAAGAATAAGATTCTATCTCAACGTGTTTGACGAGGTGCTGAGGGAACAGGTCAACTCTTGAGTATAAAACAGGCGCATTCGCGCTCAGTCGGCCGCGTCGCCGCCCCCGGGCCCCGGAGAGAATAAAAAATATGTGATGGATTACTTACGAAATTGCCCTCAATATTTATACTTTATAGTTTACGTACGTGTATTTATAGATTTTCTTTTTTATATAACGCTTTCTTTTATTTGCAGATAAAAATCCAAAGAATAATCGGAATAAGCGAATCAAAGACGTGTATGGAGAAGGAATTGTAAGTAAGATAAATTGTGATTTATCTGTCCTAAAAAGGCCTAATTAATACTAGTGTATTTATTGGTAATGTGCGTTTCATCTGTGATCGATCCGGGAGTGAATGTAATGTGTGGAATAGTGATGGAAGCGAGAGACTCGTTCTGCTCGCTTACGGTTTCAATGCTTTCCGTGTTCAGCAATATTACTATCTAATGTACAAGCCAAATATTATGTATCAGTATTTGAATCGAGTTCTGTCTTTTACATATCAGCATGTGACTTGTGACTTGCATAGTGTTCTAAAATTACGAGCAACGCCTTCAATGTCCAGAACGGGCGGGTGTAGCAGGCAACTCTACTATCCTGTAAACTGCCTCCGTATCATACTCATAGCCGACTCATATGCGGGTATAGCGGGTACGATTTCCACCACGGTACAAACGTTTGTAATCGTTATCTGCCCGGATATTTTTTATGTATGATAAGTATATGTATATTTACAAAAAAAATATACTTAAGTATTCTATCAGTCATTGGTACCCATAGCACAAGGTCTGGGGGCTAAATGGTGCTGTAAGAAATGTCCAGCATTATTTATAAAAAAAAAACTATTCCATTTCTATTTATAAACAAACTCTAAAAACAGTGAGTTATTAGCATAAAAAAGTTAGGATTGTTTGCAATACCCACCCGGACTATTAATTAGGTTTATACTTAACTCTTCTCGTCGTTGTTACGCCATTCATTATCGTGTAAGCAAGCTTCGAAAGTAAACTTCAATACATCGAATTAGAAAGGAAATTTTTTGAATTATTAAAATTTGTAGTTAATGAAGTTGGTTTCCGTAATTTAGGCGATTGTTAAGCATTTTAAACGTATTCGATTATAATGCTCGTAACGTTATTTACTATTTTAGAGTGATTTATAAGCGTACCTTTGGGTAAGTGCCTACTTGTACGAAATGGGATAAATTCTATAAATCATTGAATTATTGAGTGCACAGGCAGCAAAATGGAGTTCTTTGTCGGGCTTCCAAATAAACCCCAGAAACAGCCTTAATTTTTTAATGAAAGTGATATTTTTATACAGAAGTTTTATCGCGAATGCAAGTTACACATCTTATACATATCAATAAGTGTGTGCCAAATACAGTTTTACAGAAATGTCCCATTTTGATATTTGGAGAGCGAACTTACAGTAAGGCTAACGAGAGGCGATACATAATGTTATTCACCTTATACAGGACTATGGCCCTGACAAGCTAATCAATCTCTTTCGCTCTAATGAATTTGACATAAGGCCGCGTCCGCTTTTTGTTTGCGGATTTGTTTACATCTGGTATTGCTTCTCGTTGGCCGTATTTTAGATGGAGTATTAGTACAAAAGTACGTAATAATTACAAAACGCTCCTATTGTATAGTAATAGGAGGATTGAAGTCGCTATCGCTCGCGCTTTTCTTAGTTTATTCAGCATTCTTATAAAAATAAGAACTGGTTAGGTACTTGCTGACAAGACGATTTTAAAATTCGGATCACTATTTTACTAAGTTATTGATTTAACAAAATAAAGTATATTATTCCATCCTCCGCCGTAGGTCTGATAGTGATAACTTCAGTGTTGTATTTGAAAAGCAAAAAAGAGTATTTCTGTCATCTATTTCTAATTTACGTTAAAACTTTTTATTGTAGCTTACGTCCTATTTTCTAAATCGCGAAGTTATGCGTTATAGTCACTTCAAACTATGTATTACGTATATAAATGCATGCTCTCGAACGTGCTAAGATTAAATGCATAATTTTATTTTTGATATTCAAAAGTTTATATTTTTCCTATGGGTTGCTACCTGCAAGGAAGCAAACGATTTACTAAAGAAGTACTTTTGAGGTCTATACTATCTTCACTGTTTGCGTGATTTTACTCTTATCGTAAGGTTTAGATTTTCATCGCGTTCAAGCCGTAGCTAGGTATCGTATGGAATTGAAATAATGATCACTCGATAGCGTTTTCAATAATCATAATGGCGTCTTTCATAGTAATACGAAATCGTAAACACCAATTAGCCTTTTAGTAAAAGTATAGTTTATTCAGCAACGAATTATTGAAGGAAATAAAAAACGTAATCAATAATGTACGATTCCGGTAGGGTTCGGACCCACGTCCGGCAAATCGATCCTTGACTTCCTAAAGCCAGTGCTTTACATAGCCATGTAACCCATGTCGGGTTACATCGAAATTCTTAATAAAGTCATATTATCGGTTGAGCACCGGTTAGATTTATTCAGTCAGTACAAAGGTATTCGCTATGAACATTGCAATTGGAATAGAGAATAGTTTTGTTATGAATAAATTATACTTTTGTCGTCATAAAAGTTGTATAATAAAAATCAGCATTTATTTTCCTTATTGTCCGAGTCTATATGTGCAACACTAGGTAGTGTTGCACACTATGTGATACTGTACTCATGTAGGGAGCCACTTACTTACAGTCTTTTGACGTCCTCTATACGTAGGCAATTATATTAGGCGATTAATAGAAGTAAGCGTAAATAAACCCCGTTATCTCGCTAAGGCCGACATTACAATGTGTTATATCATTAGTGGTCCATATTACGGATTATAGGTACATTTCAGGCGGCGTGACTACATGTAACTTACGTAGTATATTTCATGGAAATGAAAATTCATATCAAAATTCTCGATTCCGACGGGATGCGAACCCCAGTGGTGGATCAAGGTGGTCAAATTGATCCTTGGCGCTTCCTCAAGCTGGAAGTGCTTTACCAATTAAGGTACGAAACCTTATGAGATCGGCTCGAAAATCTTGCTCGATAAAATAACATTATAAGTTATGCACTTTTGCAAGCGTTTTTGATATGAAAATTGTCATAGAATTTTTTATTTCCACGTAATGTGCTACCTAAGTGTGGGTTAACACTATAAAATTAAATTACGTAGTATAGACGCGCAAGTGTTGTTCATATATCGATAATAAAATGGATAAAACGATACTAAAAGCAATACGGTGTGTTATACAGGCTTATTATTAAAATTGTAGCATCGATCTGGTAGTTTGTGTCGTTCGAAGGGGCATGTCCCACGCAATAAGTAACTAGACCAATATTTAGAACATTTTACAGTGCTTTACTGAAGTTATGTGCTTATATTGTATTTTTATGTATAGATATTTTGATTGCTAGATAAATTGTAGGGTATGTTACCATTACTGTCTGGTATTATTATTATTATTTATTTAGAGGATTATGAATTTGTGTAACGGTTTGATATGATTATTAACTAAAAATGTATTAAAGACTGCCTAAATTAATTATTCTGTGTGTGACTTAGTAAAATATTGTTTATTATATTTTCCTTTGTAGCAGAAATAACCTTCAGACATGGTTTCGTCACATGTAGGTAGATATTTATTACGTATATTATGAATGATTATAAATAAATAGTATGTACCTATAAAACGTGAACAGCGTACATATTTTGTTGTATTAGCAAGTTCAGTATTATGTTACAAACGCCATATTGTATCAAATGGATAAAGTATATTTTTGTTTATTTTCTGCGTTGGTTTTACTACCATGTATTATTAATGATTACTATTAAGTAAAGTTTTTATTACTATTGATTATGTTGATTTAAATGTAAATTGTTTTATTTTATTATACATAATTTCACATTATAATCTGAATTGCATGCTTGTACAGTTTACATTTTGTGTGTCTATTTCGTTAGTAATTATTTTGTAAATTAAATATAGCACGATATTTACAACAACTCTTGTTTCTATTAGTATTATTACCCAATGTATTCGTTTAGGTAACAGTAGATGTAATTTCACGTGATACAAAGCCTTAGATATACTATCATGGTCCTAAAATATTTTCCTAATCATACTAGAGATATTAAAAGTAACTCACTAAAAACCGTGACAGAAACACAAAATAGACGCATTATTGTCTCTTAAGCTTTGCTTTTAAGTGGCTATTTCAAAAGGTGCAATTGACTTTAAAACACCGATAAGCATATTGGTCTTGCCCTGTCTCAGTATGGATCCTCAAAGATAAGTTTATCACTCAGTTTCTAAGTACAAAGTCGTGTAGTATCTCTAATTAGTTAGGTGACAAGTATCCCGTTGCGTCAAGCCCCTATAAATGCACGAGGCATTGGTTCGCTGTTCAGTATGTATGGTGTGTAATTTGGTAGATGGTCGAAATTGTCCCAAAGAAAGTATTCAATAAAATGATTGCCATTTTCGTATACGCTTGTATAGTTATCGCAAATGCTGCTCCAGTACACAATGAACCAGAAGAAAATAACATTTTCTCATTGCTTGGGATTGGAGGTAAGTATAAAACCATTGTTACCTAAGGTCTTACCTTCTTAGTATCTACTGACCTGAATACATTTGCCATGGTTCCGCTACGCTTACCTACCCATAGCTGCTTGGAATAGTAAGTGACAAACGTATGTGTTTTGCGCACGTTCAAACAATACTTTTGTAACTTAGTGGCTCTATCAAGTATCTGACTGATACACGTTACCAAAGTTTCCCTTTTGATGAGAACGTTATATAGTCAGCCAGCCATTACATACATTTTTAGGGTTCCGTAGTGCAGGAACAAACCTTTATAGTTTCGCTTTGTCTGTCTTTTTCGCCGCCCGCCTGTCTTCGGCTTTACGAAGAGACTGTTATAGTCCTAGAAAGCTGTAGTTTTGCATGAACATATAAAAAATTACTTTGAGATAAAAGTAGGTACAGTAGAAATGCTAAAAAAATATTTATACACACGTAAGATGGCAATGAACTTTTTTTCTTGATGTTCTAAGCGTGTGGGGTATCGAAGACAATTAAAAAAAAATTGGTGAAACGTATCACACGGACAGTAAAATTGATTGAACCCCTTTTTACTTCGGTACCACACATTTATCGATTAAATACTAGTTAAATACGGGTGGTTACTGTTTTTTGTAAGAAAATTACTTCAGTAGCAGTAGGTACTTTCATTTATGTTGTCACGAAAACTATAAAGCTAGCTTAACCGTCATAGTTTCTCCTCGAAAGTTCATTTCCACGATTTTTTTCAGATTTGTAAAGAAAAAATACTGAAAACATAATTATTTCGGAAACGGAACCCTAAATCACGCACGATTTGATCACATCTACAGATCCCAAAATAATATGTTCGATGGCCACAACCCAAATATAGTACCTACTTAAATACAGTTTCATTATAGATAGGGCAAGTGGCCTCCCCTATTTATAATGAAACTGTTAGGTACCTACATACCTACTAAAATTTATACAGAATGTAACGATAACGTGTATTTTTCCTGTTACACCTTCGATCACTGTTCGATAAAGAATGGCCAAATCTACGACGTGGGAACATATACAACATGTTCTTTGGTCGTTTTCATAGTTATTGATTGATAGTTGATCCATTTCAACATCAGTTGATTAATAATAAAATATCACTTTCATCACAGCTGACCTTAGATTTCTAGAAATCGGTTCCATTCAATAATTTAGGTAGGTACGTTTCAAAATTAAACTTTTTGAAATAGGAAGTTGGATTAACTTTTGCACATTTCGATGGACGACCACGACCTATGTACGTGGCGCAGTTGGCTTAATAGTCGGCTGAGACGCAGGAGGTTTCGGGTTCGATCCCAGCCGGGAAACAACATGTTTTCCTGTGCATATATTTGTTTCGGGTCTAGGTATGTTTTCTATGTATGTAGGTATGTTATGAAAAAGTATAGGTACTTGGAAGTTGGCGGAAGATCGCTATTTTTTTCAACGGTTTAAAGGAAAAGTAGAAACTTTATTAATGTGCAAATACCTTTCATATGATACCCCACATGACCTAGTAACTTCACAAAACATTTGAAAACCCCCCTTCCACCCCCTTGTCTAAAAAAACTATGCAAATAAGAGAGTTCGCTATATTTTCCTATTCTACATTCTATCAGCTACAAAAGTTCCACGGGTTTATCTCTGCAAACTTCGGAGGTAGGAGATAAGGCCCCCCCCCCCCCCCCCCCCGAGGGTGAACGATACGGCTTAAAGGAAAAATAAAAACTGTTTATTAATGTGCAAATAAATACCTTTCATATACCACACACGTATATACATATTTTTTTAACATTTTCATATATTAGTAAAAAAGTGCTATCTTTAACCGTTTCAAATTTCAAGTCGATAACATCAGTAGTTCTCGAGATATTCATTTGTGACAGACAATGTGATACCATAAGGGTTCCTTTTTACCATTGTGGTCCGTAACCCTAAAAAGAATTCTATCAATCCTGTGGTCCTGTGGTACCCATAATGCTTTTTGCTTTGGGGCTAGATGATGCTGTGTGAAATGTCCAGGTATTATTATCTATGAATTCCTTTTAGATTCGAATAATGGGGAGTTCGGACAATATTTTGAAGGCGACATGATTTTGGATGCTCTACAAAAGAGTGCGGTTTCCGATGCTATTAATGCAAGGAACGGCTTGAGAGGCGGTGCCAAACGCTGGCCTAATAGAACGGTGGTATACCGCATCAAGGAAGAAGATTTTGGTTTGTACAGTATCATCATCTTAGTCATAAGACGTCCATTGCTGGACATAACCCTACCTCATAGATCTGCAAGTTCATACGGGGTTTTTGCCATATCACGCTTGGTTTGGCGAGCGCAGTGCGGTATGTTGATACACGGAAAGACGCAGTGCAGACACTTTGTACAGTATAGACCTTCATAATGTTGAGATGACAGATAAATAGGAAGATTAAACATTTGATAAAAAAAAACTATGTTGTAAAATGAGAAATCCTTTGAACTGATCTGTCTCAGTCTCAAAGAAGGTTCATTAGTTACAAAATGAATAGTATATCTCACGTTAATATTAAAAGTGAAAAAAGGTTCATTCATTAGGTTCCCAAAAAGCATTTTTCAGTTTAATTCTTGCTACGGTCTCTGTAACGACAGATAATAATGATACCGAAAAATCAAAATCAGAAGTGAAATGAAACAAATTGAAACTAATGTCTAACACGCACTATGTCGGTTCATTAATTGAATGTTTCATAGATGAGGAGCAAGTGAGAATGATTGAAGATGCCTTAGCAGATATTGCCAATAACAGCTGCATTAGTTTCGCTGAGCAACAGGAAGGTCAGCATGCCGTTTTCATACAAGTAAGCAATTATCGGTTACTTTTAAGGCTTTCATTTCTACACTGCTAGGAGAAACTCTGCAGCTAAATAAATGGCGTATAGAGTAAAGCCCTTGTGCCAAACCACCTGGTAGATGAATGGACGACTATTGCCGATTATGTCAGGACTTGGATGCAAAAGGCCCAGTTAGGGCAACTTATCAAAAGAGGCCTTTTTCCAACAAAAGGACAAGCAATTTATTATTATGACCTATTATTATACGATGGTATGGTAAAACCGTAACTACGTAGTGGCCGAGACAAGGATACCTACTGAAATGTTGGTAATCAGCAGTCAGATGGGCAGAAGAGTTGATTATTGAGATAAAAGTTGCGAGCAAACGATGGAATGGGACCGCCACAGAATCGCCAATCGCCAGAAAAGCTTGCGATTCTGGATGCTAGCTTTTTAGGTTTCCAAGCAACCCTTATAGTTGGCTTTGTCTGTCTGTCAGTTTGTATGTCCGTCTGTCTGCGTCATTATGGAGAGACTAGAGAGTTATGAAGCTGTAGGTAATTGTGCATGGATATTGCCAAATATACCGGAATACTTTAAGTTAAAACTCAATAATTACCTGTTTATTATGTTTTGTTAAACGTAAAAAAACATACACCAACTTCTAACAACAGGTCTACGAAAAGGTCTGGCGATTTTTTGTCTTACGTCTTTAGTCAGCCAGCATATGGCGTTTTACCTGTTGCTTCGCAGGGCACAGGAAATGGGTGCTACTCGAACGTCGGCCACAGCACGGAAGAAGACGAGGACGGCGAAGTGAGCCAAGTCCTCAACTTAGCTAAAGGTTGCTTCAGACACGGGACTATTGTGCACGAAATGCTGCATACTATAGGATTCTACCACATGCAGAGCACGTATGACAGAGACGATTATGTGCAGATCGTTTGGGAGAATATTATTGCAGGTTAGTTTAGATGCCCATTAGCGAGATCTGAAAATGTTTTTTAGTGTGAAGTTATTTTGACTAAGAAAAGGAAACCGATTTCAAACCTCGCTATCTCATCTCCGCCGTAGGACTGCTGTCCAAGACCACAGCAGGACTTAGGCCTCCCTCATAGATCTCCAAGATCGTAGGGGAGCCAGTTGCCATATTCACCATGCTTGGCAAGCGGGTTGACGAGCGCAGTACGGGATGTTTGATACACGGAAAGGCGCTGCTGCCCATCTTCCAGAGGTATCCCTTAGAAGATTCTTACTTCATCCACAGACAAGAGAGGAGATTATACTACGGCACCCCACGGCTACCTAACTTCGCTATCATTAGAACTTGATGAATAAAGAATAAAAAAATATTTTTAAGGTAAAAAATATATTTTTGTTCTTTATGAGTTACTAAAATCGGTTAATAGCCGGCTAAGATTTGTTTTGGGGACCTCTTGTTTTTCTTCCATCCCTTTTGAATTGGACGCCATCTATGTATATTAAGGGTTGAATGAAACGTTGAATAAATATATTAAGGGTAAAGGTTGTAACCTTGGGTATTCCCAAATAAAGCGCACAATTTTACAACTTTGAATCAGGAAGAAAGAACCGTCTACCTGAAATATTTACTTAAGTCAAAAGTCAATATAAGTTTTTATTCAATAGAGCAAAAATCTACATAGAATAGTCAATTTACGAAAAAACACATTTAAATTGAATTTGTAATCGTTCGCTTCAGAAAACTTTTTTTCCAAGTGAGGGATTAAGCGAAGTAAAAACCTCACTCCTTCACTTCTATTTATTGTAACTATTATTATTGTCTTAATATTATGCTTAATATACAGGTACCGAACATAACTTTGCGAAGTACAACAATGATACCGTGACAGATTTCGGAGTGGAATACGATTTTGATAGCGTTATGCACTATCCTGAGGTGGCCTTCTCAAAGAATGGAAACAGGACCATCATTCCTTTAAAGGTACGTATCACCACCATCATCATCTTAGCCATAAGGCGTCCACTACTGAACTTATGCCTCCCTCATCATATCAGCCGTAGGACGTCCACTACTGGACAAAGGCCTCCCTCATTGATCTCCAAGTACTGCGGTTGGAAGTCGTCTGCATCCACCACCGACCAGCGGTTCTCACCAAGTCGTCTGCCCATCTTGTAGGTCCTACGCTGCGCTTGCCGGTCCGTGACCTCAATTCGAGAACTTTGCGGCCCCATCGGCCATCTGTTCTGCGCGCTATATGGCCTGCCCATTGCCACTTCAACATGCTAATCCGTTTGGCTATGTCGGTGACCCGAGTTCATTTACGTATCTCCTCATTTCTGATTCGATCCCGTAGAGAAACCTCGAGCATAGGTGTGAGTTACTGGGCGGCATGTCGGCTCGGATCAAGTTGAAAATAAAAAGAAAAATTAGAGCGCTAATACACTGCTAATGTGCGCTGTGCCTAGGTTTCAGAGTAATTCGAAAAATAAAATGCCGCTGCACTAAAATACTGCAGCGGCGTGATTTTTTCTATTAGCCAAATTTAAAGTAGCCTTAAAGGTAGCTTATATTTGTGCCTGTCCTTGGCCGGCCAGCGGCATTTGTGCGTCCTGTGGTTTTTCGGTAATTCCAATTGCCGCTGCATTAACGTTTGGCAGATTTCCATATCTCCGGAACGGCTGGACAAGCAGACATGATTTTTCGTGGGCAGGTGCGCTGTAATATGTGCCAAATGGTGCCCTAGTAGTTTAAAAAAAAATGCATGGTGTATGAATTGGAAGAGTTTTGTGAGATTCTCGGCGGCTCTGACTCATTTCATTCAAAGCTGTACGCTAGACTGCGGGCCTCGGTGTGTAAACAGCAAGTCAACACTTCGATAGTCAATTCGGTTCGTCGGAGAGACTCAAGCACCGCCCATGTTTCGATCGATTCGAAGGCTTTCCCATAGTCCACAAACTCGAGACCAAGTTATACTCTTCGGTCTTCTGTATGACTTGCTGCAGCATATGTATGTGGTCTATGATACTGTAGTATTTTCGGAACACGGCTTGTTCGGGAGGCTGGAAGTCATCAAACCTGCGTTCGAGACGGTTCGCGATGATCCTTGAAAATAGCTTATAAACATGGCTCAAAAGCGAGATGGGTCTGTAATACTTAAGCAAGATGTTGTCACCTTTCTTGAAGAACAGAACCACCACGCCTTCGTTCCATGTTTAACGTCGTACCTTCAAGCAAGGCGGAATTAAAGAGCTTCTGTAGGACTTTAAGTACCGGTGATCTACCCGCTTTCAGAAGCTATGAAGTGATTCCGTCCTCACCCGGCGCCTTGTCGTTCGTAGCTGTTTCATCATGGCGATCCTGATCTCGTACAGGCTGATGTCAGGGATATCCTCGGTATAAAGTTGGGTCATTTTGGCTCTTGGGTCGTTGGCCGCACTGCAAACAGGTTTAGTGACCGAATCGTAGAGCAGTCCATAGAACCTTTCGACTTCCCTTAACACTTCTGCTTTACTTGACGTTATGCTGCCATCTTCCCTCTTCAGCTTCGTCATCTGGCTCTGCCCAATAGAATTACCTCTTGCGAACACTGGAACCTTTATTCCGCTCTATTCTATCGTATCTTTAGTACGAGCTGTATTAAAGGTACGAATATCGTGACGCAAGGATTTCAATTTTTTTTCTGTTGAGCTGTGCCTATGTGACTGAGCATCTTCGGGAGACTGCAGTCGCAAAAAACCTACAGCTATGAGTTTCTGGAGGTCTATTGGTACGGGGGGTTAAAGAACTGAGACCCCACCGTATGAACGGTTTCTACAAACCTGTTATTGATCTCGTCACCTGATGCATCTACTTCTAGACAGTCAAAGCGATTTGCAAGTTCGAGTTGAAAGCTCTCGAGGTTTTGGATATGTGCGCAAGTCGGCGCATCAAATGGGACCTTTCAAGTTTAACGTTCATATTCAATGTGCCTCTAACAATTCGGTGATCATTGACGGTTTTCACCCTGTGTATCACAGAGACATCATTGAATATTCTTTTCTTGTTGGTCAAGATGAAATCAATCTCATTTATCGTGAAACCGTTGGCAGATTCTTACTGCGTCCACGGGCATGAGAGAAGGGTCAACATTCTACTGCTGGCAACCCACGGCTCATTTGTAATGTGTCATTTACAAAATAGTTCACAGTAATTTATAAGGCCCGCAGTCCGCGGCCCGCGACTACAGTCTTGACCTGATTTTAACCCAAAATTTTGCCTACCCTAGATCGAAACTCTAGCTAGAGTAGTCTTTACTTGCTCGAGAGTTCTAATAGGTTTTTTGTTTTGACGCAATATTTTGGTTGTGACCGCAAAAACATTTAAGTTTTCACATGTGTGAAAACTAAAATGTTTTGAGAAAATGATGCTGTTTAGATTTCGCTTCTGATTACATGTTGTTAACAGGAGGATGTGAAAATCGGCCAGAGAAAAGGCATGTCGGAGCGTGATATTTTGAAGCTGACAAAAATGTATTGCGAAGAAAATGAAACACAAAGTTTATTTTTCCGCGATTGACTAGCAAGCGCCGTGCGTAAGTTAATAGATAAGATATATTTATTGCTGAATATTAAATCTTTGCAATGACTTTAAACTATTTTTACTTAGAACTTGCCTCTGCCTGCTTTGTACCTGGATAAAAAGTGGTCCATGTCCTTTCCCATGGCGTAGCTACTTACATTATAGGTGTCACATGCCACATTGATTCCAGAATCCGTTAAGCAGTAACAGCGTAACGAACAATAAAAGTTTATTATAGGTACCTAAGGATATATAGTGAACCCATAACATTATTAGGAGGTATTAAAGAACTGTTTAAGATCTCGTTTAGTCTACTCATACTTCATAAAGTTTACTCATAATAGGCAAAATTTTTATATAAATAAAACTCATCCCATGAAATAAGTAATCCAAGCGATTTAAGATCCCCCTATTGAAAACACTAAAAAAGCAATTAGCGTTTTCGTAGGCTGCTAATATAGTGCGAAAATCGGTTTACCTCGACGTTTTTTTGGTTGACAATGGCATTGACGAATTGGAGCATTTGGCAACATCCGATCTACGTTTATTGTATTGAATAAGATTGGTCAACTAATAAAGCATTTATTCAGTTGTTCGATCAGGTGGAAATTTCAAACAACTGGAATCCAGTAACAAGCAGTATTGTAGTTGACAAACACTAAGAAGAAATGCTTATTGCGTAAAGTGTCGTGTTATGTTATAAACATATTTTCTTAAGTTTAGAGGCAATTTAATTTGTAGGTTGGCACCTACTCACGTAATATACATGCTTACATAAAGTGAGTGTTTAGTTAGTGCTCATTTACCTACATTTCTTTACGACTCATTCAATAACATCTAATGATGAATACGAAGCGAAGTCATTTCCTTAGCGCAAGTGAAAACTGTTGCTATCAATTTCGACATTATCAATGACTATTACTTTCTCAGTTATTGCTTGCAGTAATTGAGTTATTGACTAGTACAAAATAGACTAACTCGTCCGGCAAATTTAGCAACTTGCTCTTGCATGAGTGGTAGTGGAGCGCCCTGACGCAAGGCGCAGTTGCGGCCCAACACCTTGTGAAATGGTCGTATCCGAAGCTATATTATACCTCGCCCCACCCTCATAGATTTTGTCCTACACAAAAAATCAAACGCGAGAGTAAAGCTATCGGTTCCGCAAGAAATCTGCATAAAATCATAAACAATGTTTATATTATACGGACCGTAATATGACACACTTTAGTAAGGAACGTGCGAGTTGAATAGAAAACAGACAATACCTCATGCATTTATGGAGGATATTTTTTATTAACTAGGTTTAAGTTGATATTATAATGAGAGTCGTGTGGATAGTGTTTACTGTGTGTGTGCTGAAGTGTTCGGCGATGTCCCGCCGGGAACTAGAGGAGTTTAGTGACTATATATTCTCGACATCTCAGTTGGACCTTAATGTTAAAAGTAAGTACAATTAAACTCACACTGAATGTGATTAATAAAATCCATACGTTATTTGACTCCCGAACCAGACAAGAAATAGTCGGTTCTAGTCAGAGGATTTTTAATTTTTTTTACAATGTATAAAATAGAAATAACGCTTTTGAATATACTTTTTTCCTAACTCTACTCACATTTTGTAACAGTAGTAGCGACTTAATGATGTACTAGATATGTAGTTTTAAACATCATTGTCATTGTCCTAAGTTATATCTAGTCCTATTTAGTATCGAGCTTTGTGTCTCATTCCAGAAGGAACAACTCCAGACGATGATCTCTTCGACGATGACGAGGCAGTGTCAGACCACGCCTGGGAAGACAGTGGCAAGTTCGAAGGGGATCTGATCCTTAACGATCGCCAGAGACGGCTTATCGTAGAAAATGTAGAGGGCCTGTCCAGAAACGGCCTGACGGATAGTACGAAGCGATGGCCCAACAATGAACTCATTTACTTTATCCAGAGGGAACATTTTAGTAAGTAGTAATTTCTCATCTATTTGAAAATCAATGCAGCACTAAGTATTTGGCTAAGTGCTACATATACTGAAAAAGGTACCTTTTTTCTTTATTTTAATTAAGTATCTCTCTTCTTTGTATAGGTAGGTAAGCAATTCTGTGTCCGTCTTACTTCCACAATGCGCACAGTTTATCTTTGCAAGTTATTATTATGTACCTAACTATTTTTGTGTTTACCCATGCTGCTTTAGTGTTTGGGTAAAATAAAAAAAACATTTCATTTTATTTCTTAACTCAAACTAAAATCTGAAGTTTGATCCCTGAAGAGGTCTTGCAAACGCTGACTAAATTTACTTCGTTACGCCAAAGTTATGGTTTTTAGAAGAAAATATATTATATATAATATATTATAAATATAAATAATCAGTTACTAAAGCAGGTACTGGTGTGGTACTGGGGCCTAATTCTCGTGCAGATGATAGTCAATATCACAATAGATATTGTATTATCTGTCAAAAATCGTAATCGTCGGCTTCAATACATATTATATTTGACAGATTTTATGATATTTGTCTACTGTTATATATTTACATCATCTCGAGAAGTAGGCACCATACTCATTTATTTAGCGTTTATCAGCGTCAACTTCTTACGATTAAATAAATCTCACTATCCGTTTGAAGATCCTCTACTCTTTTCGAGTTGTCGGGGTTTTGAAATGTTTAATTTAATCTTGTTTATATTTACAGACAGTGATCAGATAGAATCCATAGAAAGGGGTATAGAAGATTTGGCGCAAGCATCATGCGTCAAATTCCGACCGTACAGAAAAGGAGATAGGGATGCAGTAGTAATTCAGGTAATAATTTCTAACTCTCTCTGGGCTCTCTTTTCTTAGTTGCTGAGCTGCTGTGGAACAATGTATCGACTAGTATGGACTGGCTCTATTTTACAAGCTTTTATTTAACCTGCAATGTTTTTTTGTTTGTCCGGGTGAGGAGTGAGGGAGGAAGTCTTGTAATTTGAAAACCCCATAATTATACCTATAGCTTGCAGTCAATCATTCTTAAATGTTTCAACAACAAAAACCGATTTCAATCGAAAATGTTACTCAAAATAACAAAACCGCTATATGTACTTATGTATGCTTATTGCATTTGAGTATTTTCTTTTCAGAACTGGTTTTTAAACCCCAGGAAATATTAAGTGAGACAAAAACCCAACCGCAAGTTTTGTAGGGCATAACTTAGAATAATAACAGCATATAATATAACAAATATCGGCTTAGAAAGCGTTAGCGTGAGGATCTCGGTCGTTTCGAAGGTGGGATCATGCAAAACCTGGGATAACTAGAGTTTGTAGGAGGCTTTTGCCCAGCAGTCGGACGAAAAAGACAAAGTAAAATAAGATCTGCCTATTAAACAAAACGCTTTCCTTATAGGGAAGCAGGCGAGGATGTTTCGCGCAGGTAGGTTACCAAGGAGGTTTCCAAGTGCTAAACCTCTCTGGTCGTCATCCGGCGGGACGGGGCTGCTTCCGCCACGGCACCGTAGTCCACGAGATGCTGCATACTCTCGGCTTCTTCCACATGCAGAGCAGTCCTGACAGAGATGACTACATCACTGTAAAGTGGGAAAATATCTTGCAGCGTGAGTTTATTAATGGTTTACATAGGTTTCTATTTAATTCCTTATTTATAGGACCTCATAATGCCGATTAATGTTGCCTCTCCTCTCTTGCCCGTGGATGCAGTAGGAATCTGCTAAGGGATACCTCCGGAAGATGTCCGTCGCCACTTTTTCCTGTTTGATAATCAGATCCACGTGTAATCCACGTGTAAGACGCTGCTACTCAGCAGCGTCTTTCCGTGTATCAACATCCCGTACTGCGCTCACCAACCCGCCTGCCAAGCTTGGTGAGTATGGAAACATGAAGATCCATGAGGGAGGCCTGGGTTCAGAGTAGTGGACGTTTTACGGCTGAAGTGATGATAATGCCGATTGTCAGCATCGGAAAATAAAAAATAATTATTAGTTAAGTTAAATTCAACTGGACTTTTAACACAATGTCAATAATCCCAACGATAAAGCCTTAGGAAACAATAAAATGATCAATAATATAAAAAATAAAAAAACGATTCATAAGCCGTTGGAAATACCTATGTGCTTGTCATTCCAGAGGGAAGACCTCCACTCCCTTCCAAAAAGGAATTTCCTAAATTCGTTTATTAATGGCATTCTAACTTTATTTTATACATTTCATGTAAAACATTACACTTAAATGTAATCATTTTGTATCGTTCTACACGTGGATCTGATTATCAAACAGGAAAAAGTGGCGACGGTCATAATCCGAATTTAAATATTAAGTAATGTTGTATTGTATTGACATAATGATTATGTCTTCATTGGAGCTGGATCGAGGTATGATACGTGTACCTAGATATTAAATAAATAAATAAATGATTTGATCGGATTTAATTTGTAGCTCCGGTATAAATTAAAAAATACTATGAAATAATCATTATTTGTCTAGTTCTTAATTAGTATTGCTTTGATTTGGTGATGGTGCCTACAGCCATCCAGACAGACCCGGTGCATTGTACCTGTTAAAAAGCCTTATTGACAAAACAAACAATGCTCTACCTAAAGAGATTAAATGGGCATTAAGACATACGGTGGGAGTTTTAGCCAAGCTTAATGATACAGCGACACATTCCCAGGTGATTGTGACATGCATTATGCAGTTTCTTCTGATCCAGACCTGTTCAAACTCGGAAGTGCGAACCGGTTGTGTTTTTTTGTTTTTATAATGCTGGACCAATCACACAGCATCATCTAGCCCCAAGCTAAGCAGAGCTTGTGTTATGGGTACTAGAAGACTGATATACTTAATACATTATACTACATAGATAGATATTTTTATTATATATAGAAAAACACCCAGAACACCCTGAACATCTGCAGATCGTAAAGACATTTGTCCCGAGGCGGGAATCGAACCCGCAACCCCTTGCGTCGCAGGCGGACCTTCGCCCGCTGCGCCACAGAGCTCGTCGAACTTTATATCAGTCATAACTTTGGTTTGCAGCGACGCGGCATAACTTTCGCAAATATAACTCGTTCTCTGTGTCGGACTTCGGCGTCGGTTACGATTATGACAGCGTCCTGCACTACAGCCGGCGAGCTTTCTCTGCCAATGGCAAGGATACACTCGTGCCCAAACAGGTAACTTATGCAATCGAACTGCTTTTATTTCACTAACAAGCAAACATTGTAAAGCGAAGCTAAAAACCCAACTGCAAACACACTTGGACAATTTAAAGCTAGAACAACGACCATTTCGTCGTAGTCGTAGAACAAAGACGGATCTGATTTTTTAAATTTTCTTTTTTGTCACCATTGTGCTTTTAAACTTTTAAACCTATACATAAACGATTTTATAATATTTATTTCATAACAGATATTTTTTATTTTTCTGTAAACTTTCCTAAAACCGAATTGAATTGATAGGGAAAACCATTTTCATATTATGTCACGAAATCTCTTTTAGAAATTATAAAATGTTCTACTGTAAGGTTATGAAATATCAGATCCGTCTTTGTTCTACGACTACGACGATTTGAATGCATTGATTATAAATTTATTCGAATGATTGATTTAAAATGGTTGGATTCCGGATTAAATTTAAATACCTTCCTACCTTGGACGGCACAAACTTAGGGAGGCCTATACCCAGCAGTGGGTTAAATTGGGCTGTGGATGATGATGATGAAATTTAAATACATGACATGTGTATATGCGCCAAAATACTGCCATTTTGTTTTTGTTAAATACCTATCTAAGGACACTTGGATTTTTGAGACGAATCTAACGATACTTTAATTGTCGAAATCCATCCAGCCGTTTGGAAGAAACGTGGCGCGCGAAAAACAATACCCTTCCTTGGTAGTCGGGTAAAAATATTGTAGTATTATGTATCTATCGGGGCTAAATCGAAGTATGATAGTAACGGGCCCTTGTAGCTCCAGAATAGATAAAAACTTCTTAAAAACAATCATTATTTTTATTTGTCTAACGTTTTAAATTAAAATTGCTTGGATTTAGCAATGGTATAGAGCTATCCATCCATCCATAACAGTATGTTTGGTACATACTCAGATTATTAATTTATCTATACTTAGATCCCTAAATTTTTTGTGATAAGTCAACAGAGAATAAAAAGATAGGTAGGTACCTAAATTTATGTTATGTGTAAGTTATTATTTCCAGACGTGCACCTATTGATATAATAACATATGAGAAACATTGTTTTTAGCAGAAATATGACACAAGCCATTGGTTTCCCAAATAGTATTTTGAGTAGTCCGATGTAGGACGAATCAAAAATGATGATCACGTTGCTAGAATTAGGACTAGATAAGAATTAAGTTAAGTTTGTTGTTTTTACTATATTTTTATGTTGATTATTGTGTAGCCTTTTCAGGACAATATGGTCACAGAGCGACAAAGTCCTTTTGTAATTTAAATAAAAAAAAACATTGTTTACAGAGCGGAGTTTCAATTGGCCAAAGAATAGGACTCTCCGACAAGGACACGCAAAAACTAAACAAAATGTACTGCGACGCAAATTCAAACAATTTAGAATTTGACGATGGCTCAAGCACACAAAAACCCAAAAAGAAGAAGAAACCTAAAAACCAACCGTTTGACGGTCTCGGTATCGGATACCAAAAGGGTAAAACCGTGGTCATAAAGTTACCTGCTACGGAGGATGGGAAGCTTCCAGATGTAGCGCTCATTGAACCAATGAACTATTTCAGTAAACCTCAACCGCAAACCGTGCCATCGCAAGAAGTAAGTCTATACGGAGGATCGGAATATCTCTACAGTCCAGAGAAACCTGAACTGGAACCAGTAAAAACTATAGACGATTATGATGAATTTGAACCCGGCCGAGGTTACCCAAAATCAGATACAACTAAACATGAAACTTTCGCTGATGCTTATGATAAGTTAGCTAAAAAAGTCTACGCTGATAATAAAGAATATCCCTATAAAATTAATAAAGACTACAGCGAATATTATAATCCATCGAAAGGACCTGATAAAATAACAGATTGGAACGAAAAGCATAACGTACCTCCTCATATACAAGCTAGGAAACCTGTCAGAATAATTCACAATCAAAATCAAGGTCTCGAAAGGAATGAATCACCAACCAAGTTTGAAGACACAGACTCGACGTACGGAACCAGTCTGCCTTTCAAAAATATTTATACCCCTTACCAGTTACCGGAATCACCTAAATTTGCATCGAAATATCTAAAGGACAGACAAAGTTATCACAATTTTTATGCGCCAAGAATGAACAAGAAAATTCAGTCAGATGCATTATTTCCAACGGCCGCAGGTGCGTTGTTCGAGAAGACTCGAAAGAACAATCCTGTTATTTATAACGGTTTTGCAGAAAATGTAATGGAACATAAACGCGATGGATACTTACGTCCTGGTGACAATTATGATCCTGAGGAAAAGAAAAACCAAGAGTATACCTCCGAAATTGTATACAGCAGCGAAGATAGTAAAGAAACTCCAAACAGTAGTCATGTATTGGATGACTATGATGGTAGTTCAGTGTTTGATTCTCCAGCTCCGTCGACAGGAAGCTGGTACAAACCAGTCTATTCAAACATTGAAGCCGTGACACGCCATTATTCTGGTGACATTTCGGTACCTCACGAAGATACGTGAAAACCTGAGCCAAAAATAATACGTTTTACTTACCAGAGCTTGAAGGTGCTAGTAGATATAGCTGGTTCCTGTACTAGGACTTACCTTTACTTGTGTTAACGTCACGTAAATTTGCTAATTTACGTGACTTTAACACAAGTGTGTACTGCCTGCTGGTATACACACTTAACATTCATAAAAGTCATTCATAAAAATAATAGGTGATAATTATTATATTATGCAGGTTGAATTCGACACAACAGAAACTCAACGTAGCCGTAGGTACTGTACGACGATACCCTAAACTAAAATCAAAGAGACCACTCAAAGTAGAATTTGCGATTTTTTGTGACAGAATTGTTTGTTTTTTTGTTTTGTCGTAGCCAGTTATAACTGATTATCAGTTTCTTAATTATTGAAGGCTGAACTTTTATATTAGATATTGTAGATTTTATTAAATAAAAAAAATAATACGTTTGGTACCTACTGTGTATTCTTTTCTACCTGTATTTAAGAATAAGTCATAGGGCCTGAGATCAAGTCTTTAGATTACATTAGTAGAACCAGGCATTATAGATGATATTGAACGCTTTTTAAAATCATTTGGTATTTATTTAATCGCGTAAAATGTTCAGTAGGTGGATACTTATTTTGAATACCTACGATTCCATAATATAATAGCTAAGGAGTTGTGTTTATCTTAACAACACGCTAAAAAATCGCTGAAATGATTTCTGTAATTACAAATTAATTTTTTTTAGACCCATGGAGGAATTCAACCTGTTCGGTTTTCAATTTGTGGATTTTTTAAATTTTCACCTTGATTTAGCAGTGTTTATTGTTTTCCGGTAATTAGTAAGTCTTTTTTCGTTATTTTATCATGTACTAGACTCAAGTTTGAGGTTTTATTTGCTTCGAATTTGAATCATGGAATTAGACCCGCAGGGTGATTAGTGATTAAAGGCCAAACCCTTCCATCCTGGGCATTCCTTTATTACAATTCACTTCCTGTCGAATTATACCAATATCCGACTATCCAATGTTTTATTTGCTGTCGTTATGGACACACAAAAGCGCAATGTAGATCGAAGCCAAATTGTTTCCGTTGTTCAAAGGAACATTCGGGTGATACATGCGATGTCCCCGAGCCTGAAGCTACTTGCTTCCATTGCTCAGGTCGGCACTTTGCGACTAGCAAAACATGCTTGGAACAAGCACGACAAAAATCAATAAAAATTGTTATGGCACAAAATCACACCTCATACGAAGAAGCTTCTTGTCAATTTCCAAAGGTTAATCGCTCGTTCTCTGAAGTTGCTCAAGATATTTTCCCCATCCGAGTTCTGTCCAACCATCGCAAATGTCTGGATCCGCTCAATTAGCAAATGAAATTGTCGCAAACCCCACCTCAAGTCTTACAAATGGATGTGCTCTTAGCATCCATCAATCATCTTCTCCATTGAATGACAACCTCATCCAAACACTCCTTACAATTTTAATATACATAATTTCAACAAGCCCTCATTCCCTACCATCCAACGTCGGCTCTAAACTTTCACAATTAATCTCCCTAGCTAGTCATAATGTACCTATCCAGTGGTCCTCCTCCAGTGGAACACCCAGAGCATGCGTGCAAAAGCGCATGAATTAATTAATTTAATCAACTTCCGCCTGCAGTTATTGCCGTCTCCGAGACTGGATCCCATTTTCGGATCTCAGGCTTCACATGCCTTCGGGACGACATGGCTGATGGGCGGACTGGTGACGGTTCGCTCCCTTACGTTTACAAAAATCGCTCTCCCTTCTCTCCCCCCTGATATCAACGATGTGGGTAGCAGGTCCTTCGGCATTTTATTTATTTAATTATATGGCCTATGTCCAGCAGTGGGTCGATAAAGGCTGATGATGATGATGATATACCTCATCCTAACTCCTTATTAACCCCTGATATCCTTCTCCTATTTACATCTATTCCTTCTTCCATGATTGTTATGGGCGATTTTAATGGCCACAACTCAGTGTGGGGTCACAGCTACCTACTCAGATCTCTTTGATTGAAGCTAATCTTTACATCCTTAATGACGGTTCTTACACTCGTAGAGTTTACCCTTCCCAAAATCCGAAAAGTGCCGTTGATCTCTCTTTGTGTTCCTCAACGCTTTTTCCTGACATTTTAAGGAAAACTTGTCTCAAACATACCGTAGCGATCACTTCCCCATATTATTGTCTCTTCATATTAATCTCTCTCATAGCGTCTCCCCTTTTTGTAACCCAACACCCAATTTAAATTACATACATACTTTCCGGTGCTGACTGGTCATCCTATTCAACCTCACTGGACAATAAAATGAATTCCTGTGAATACTCTTTAGATTCCCCCACTTTATCGTATAATAATTTTATTGACAAAATCATTTCTTGTGCTGACCTGCACATCCCTATTAAAAAACCCGCTCGGGGTCAATCAATGACCATAAATATTTTTTTATACTAGGTACATAAAATTGGCAGCTAAATTTAGAAAATTAACTTCCAGGAAAAAAAAGCAAGGTTGGATAGGATTCTGTGAAAAGATTTCACCCAGAACTCCTCCCGGTTTGGTTTGGAAACAGATTAAACGATAGAGGATCTTCCAAAATAGAAAACATTTCAGCTATATCTTGGCTCGAGGCCTTTTCGGTCAAATTGGCTCCCCATTTGTTCCACCTTTTTCATCCTTACCACCAACCCCTTTGTTTTTACCCCAATCTTCTAACTTGGACGCCCCCTTCTCATTTAACGAATTGTCTCTAGCATTTGATGGACTGACTGACTCTTCCCCTGGAATAGACGGCATCCCGTATTCTTTCCTGAACAAATCTTCAGAAAAAATTAAAAACATATTTTTGTCTTTTGTTAACACCTTTTTCGATTCCGTCAAATCCTCCAACATTGCCCGCTTTTTTTTTACACATTTTTGATCACTGTCAAAAAAGTACGTTATAGTTTGCAGAACCGAGGCTGATGTTCGTTAAGCAAAATTACTTTAGAATAGTAAAATATGCTTGAAAACCTGATTTAAAATTGAGATTCTTTGAAAAATAAGAATGAAGGGGTGGTGCTCAATTAGGTTACAAAGTGCCCAACATTGCTCGCCTTAAATTACTAAGCCATTTTAAGACTTATTGCGCTGAGTATAAGAGACTAACCTCAAAAATATACAAAGATACGAACGTCATTTAAGAAAATACTTATCTTCCTTCAGTATTTGGCAAATTGGGTGGGTAAAGTAAGGCAACTTTTTTTAGAGTCTTCATACAAAAATATTTGAAGAGCAGGGTTGTCACAAATCAAATGCAGAAACTCGATCAATTTTTTATTCATATTCAGTCTCAGTAGGTTTTTTATTACTTATTTATTAGCTTATTTTCCTCTTCTTCTGTTAATTTCGTGGGTTTTCCGACAGCTTTGGGATGATAATTTTTTAATTTATTATTAAGCGTGCGCCTTGGAATACCGAACTGCTTTTCAGCTTCTATAGACGACATTACAGTACTCTGCCGCGATTTGTAGCATTTCCGGCGAATAATTTTTGTAAGCCCTGGCTCCTAACTTTTTCCGAATCTTTCGTTTTTAGTCGCGGTTTTGGTTTCACCATCCTGAAAAAAAAACATGACGAGGGATCGAAATTTCTGGCCACTCTAGGTAATTAACTCTGAAGTGGAATAAAATGGGCAACCCGAAAAATATCATTTTATCTTGAGGTTGAAGATTTTGGGCCTAACATTTTGTTTTTTTCTCTAAATCGCCTCGTACTATAAAAGTTATTTAATTGGATAGAAGACACTAAAACAATTAAAAAATGTTGTATCACTTCAGGTCTTAAAGCGTCAAGTTTTTGAGATATTCACACATGAAGAAAAATTATAGATATTTTCACCTGTGAATATTTCAGAAACCTGACTAGGACATTATTATAAAAGAAATTTGTTAAAGTGTAAAAAATATAAATTTTATTTGATATAGTGCCTTATATCTAAATACCTATATAAATATTATTATGCGCGGCGATTTCGAAAAAAAAATCGTAGGGCCTTTTATCTTCCTTCGAGTGATATAAAATGTGACAGCCCTAGCTACTAAATACGGGTGTGCAAAGTTGGGCTGGTTGATCTGCGTTTATCTGCCTAACATTACCTAAGGTCAAAACTTCTATTAAACATTAGATTATTTCTTGGAAATAACAAAATACCTTCTTATTTACAGGCTATTTTAATATGATGGAAGCAAAACTTACGTTTTTTAGTTGCTTCCTATCAATCACCACAAAGTTTTTTTCGGAAAAATTGGCACCAAGAAAACAGACCTTACTTCGTCAACATGTGGCACACAACTCTTTGAGGATATAGACGCCAAACCAACCTATTAGTCCCATACTTAGACTTAATTTTCTACCAAAAAAATAAATCACGGCTTCAAACGTCATACTTTTCAGATAAATGTTTTCAAAATTATATTTCCTTCTTGGGCAAAGATAGGGCAGAAGGGAAAAGTTGGAGGATTTGACGGTAGTGGTATAATTTCAGAACAGTGGAAAACACAAATCATAGTCCCTATCCTTAAACCTGGCTAGGACCCTCAGGCCCATCCAGCCGTCGACCTATAGCGTTGTCATCAGTAATGGCCAAAGCGGCGGAACATTTGATAAAACGCCGTCTCGAGTGGTGGGCAGAAAATGGCGCCATCCTCGCTAAAACCCAATTTTGGTTTAGGAGAGGAATTGGCACATTGGACAACCTCAGTTTATTAACAACGGATATCCACATTGCTTTTAGGGAAAAAACATCTTAGTCGATCAATCATCTTAGTTAGAGCCGAAGCTACCAGGAATACATATTCCTCGAAATAGCATCGTTTTATGATGACGTCCTTCTTCCGGTACTCAGAAATAAACTACTTCAGCTGAAAATCCCCAAAAAACTTGTTCGTTTTATCTGCTCTATGTTAATGGAGAAGCAGACCGGATGCGTATGCTTAGATGTGCACGTACCACTGAGTTGTAATGTATGGAACTGACATATGACGCGCATGTCTACAAGCGGTGTGTCCTGTCTCATACAGTTCCATACATTACAACTCAGTGGTACGTGCACGTCTACGCTTACGTCTACGCATACGCATCCGGTCTGCTCGAGCCTTAAATCCCCTCTATTACCTAGGAAATGCTCGTATAATCTTTTTACCACGCAATATTCTAGGACTAACCTTGGTAGACACTGCACTCTCCCAAGACTCTTTAGGCACTATAACACTCTTTCTGACAGGCTAGCAAAGTTTAAAAATTGTTTAGGTAAGATTCTTTTGCCGAAAAAAATAAAAAATAATCTAGATAATTTATCTCATTGGTACAGTAGATTATTATT